>CM060967.1:90443875-91123875 GCA_030765045.1 Tenodera sinensis
AGGAGGTGGCGTTTTTGACCAGGGCCGGGTAGAGGATGGGGCGTGGCCCTGGTTGAGTACCAGGAGAGTTCCTGGCTGCGGCTGCCAGTTGACGTTCCATTTTAAATGTCTCGCACCCCCTATAGCTGGCAGGATGCGCCTCCCCAAAGTTGGCACAGTGGGATACAACGTCCTCCTTGGCCTTTCTTGGGCAGTCAGCTAGGCGGTGGTCACCGCAAAGAACATACCGGGAGGTCATATTGCCCATTTTAAATGTATGTCCTAACTGTTGGCAGTTGTAGCACTTGGTGATATTTTGGGAGGTTTTAATGACCTCCACGGTGACCATCGTGTGGCACACCTCTATTTCCTGCAAAAGCTTTTGATTTTCAGTGGTTCTAGACAAGCTTACCTGAAAGTTTGGTAGAGGCCTGCCGTGGGAAACCATCTGTCGAACTTGCACGCCGGTGTAGCCCTTCAGTTCTAAGTCCTCTTTGACGAAGTCCACTTGCAGATCTGCAGGCAGGCGTTTTATTACGTACTGCTTCTGGGTGTGAAACTAAAGTTCTCCACACCGGCGTTTGTCAGGAGCTGCATGGTAGGGGTGGCGTCTTGTTTTCTCTGGAGGAAGAGCTTTAGGCAGTCCCTCGTTGTTTGAAGTTTGTAGGACCCGTTCGGAAGGGAGTTCCTTAGGGTCTGTAGTACTTTCACAGTCTGGCGGACATCCGGGATGATGATCCTCGGCGGTTTTTGGTTTTCTGTTGATTGTATGCTTCTTGTTGTTGAGGAGGAGGTGCCTGGCATTGCTGGGTGTGGGTGGGGAGTGGGGCGGGTTTTTGTAGGTGTCTTTTGGTGTTGTGGGATCCTTGGTTTTTGGAACTGTGGGATGGGATTGTGTGTGGGTGTAGGTAGTGCCGGGTACTCCGTCTCCTCGCGTTCTGCTGCTTGCAGTGGCGCGAAGGAGTTGCGTAGATTGAGGGGGTGGGGCGGTGTCGACTGCAGTGGTTGTCTTTTGCTGTTTGTGGACTGGCTGGGACGTTCACTTTCGGAATCACTTCCGTTATCCCGCGTCCGCTTCTTCTTCGGCGCGGCTGTCTTCCACCCCTCACTCTGTTTTACAAGCTCCCTCTTTTTCATCGCGTAGTCCCTGCAGCAGAACGCGAGGTCCTGTATGAACTTGGTGAATTTTGTGGAGTCTTCGTCTAGGTCTAGGAAATTATGCAGCAAGTACATGTTTATATACAGGTGAGAGAGACCGCCTCCGATCTCCTATTGGTTGTTCGTACGTCAATCACTATGTGACTGTGGGAAATGCCACATGATTGGTTCTGTTGGCGTTCTGGGGCTTCAGTTTTGTATTATCTAGCATCGGAACCCAGTCCGTGTGTATACGTGTTGTTTCTTCTTTTCTATTGAAATTGTTTTTATGTTTATGAATCTCAATGGCTTCATGATACAGCAGTGCGTTGAATTATGCTTTATTGGAGTGTGATTGTGTTTCACAAAAGAATGAGTCGAGAAAGTCATGTGAACGTAAGCACCAGGTACAATAGTGGGAAAGAGGATGATATGAAATGCAGGCAAAATCCATAGTGGAGCGATTGGTAGAATGAGTGGAGGCCGAAACCAGAGAACCCGGAGAAAACCCGCCCTGACGCTACTTCGTCCTCTATGAATACCACATACCTGAGATTGAACCTGGGTCACCTAGGTGGTAGGTGGACGCTCTAACTGCTCGGCCACAGCGCCACCCTGCATTTCTATTCGACCATCAAAATTGTATAAATTCTGTGTTGAACGGTGAGTACAGGATATGCAAATGTTTTGCATAGAAGAGTAGAGAAAACTATGTGAATGTAGTACATTGCATTTCTATTTCAATCATCAACATTCATTAATTGTACGTTGACAACTAACCCAGATCTCAATGATATCCTATCACTTATTGGAGATACTCGTCGCCACATTGTAGATGATTCTGGACGTGATCATAAACTAACTGTTAAAACAATCAATTTTAAAGAAAACAATTACCATTGGAATTATAAGAAAGTCAAGTGGAGGATATTTGCTAAACAGCTAGATGAAATACTCACACATTTTTATTTTAAAGAAAATAATTCTATTGATTACATTGTGAACAACTACAATGACAGAGTCTTAATAACTGCAAAATACAATATCCCAAGAGGAAAAGTAAGACGTTATACACCCCCTTTGAACTGAACACCTTTCACAAGCGAAAACAAGACACTGCTAGACTCAAAGCACCCCAAAAGGGTTCAAGAATGGAGAAAACTTTACGCAAAAATGAAGAAATAAATCATTATAACAAAAGGGAATCTTATACAAGTTTCTAGAAACCACTAACTACAGAAAAGACAGCAGTAACGTCCACCAGATTCTGAGTAGAGTAAATAACGAAACCTCTACAAAAAAAGAAGCTATCATATTAAAAAATAAAATACTCATAGATGATAAGAAAATATCAGAAACCTTTAATTTTTTTGTAGTGTTTAACGCCCGCTTTTACTACTACGGCACCCCAGGCGGCGACTCTGATGATACATGGCATGAAGATGGAGCACCGGTGGAATGAGATGGCGGGGGAAACAGGAGAACACGGAGGAAACACGCCTCAGCACCGCTTCGTCCACGACGAATCCCATGTGGTTGTTTGGATTAAACCCGGGCCGCTTTGGTGAGAAGCCAATGGTCTAACCACTCGGTTACACTGCGGCCCCCAACCTTTAATTGAACACACACACACACACATGTATATTTTTTTTATTTACGTCCTCCAACATTGAGTCATATCGGACGGTGAATGAATAAAATGGGTGAAATGCTCAAATGCGCCCTAGGTCCATGGAGCTTTAAGTTACCCAACATTCGTTTTCACAGGATAAGGGAAAATCTCGGAAAAAAACCTTACACGGATAACTTACCCTAAGCGAGATTCGAACTCGCGACCTCTTGAACGTGAGGCAGACACGCTAACCATCACGCTATCGAGCCCGGCACCCACATAGAATACCTACTACCAAAGAAACGAAAAGGGCTGAATCCATTAAAAAAGCGAATATAAAAGAAGCATTTAAAACAGACCATTCACACGAAACCTATAATTCAACTTTTAAAATACAAGAACTCCAAAGAGCTATTTCACAACTTAACTACATAAAAGTTCACTATTTAAAAAAACTATTTTGTTGTTTAACGAAGCTGTCAATTGCCAGGATCATGTCAGCGTCGCCGGTGTGCCGGAATTTTGTCCCGCAGGAGTTCTTTTACATGCCAGTAAATCTCTTGACATGGAGCGAACGTTTTTAAGCACACTTAAAAACCATCGACCTGGGCCGGGTTTGAACCCGCGATCTGTTCAGGATCTGATAAAATTACAGGAGCAATGTTTAAACAGTTTTGACCAAAAACATGAAATATACTATTAAACGTACTTAATTTGATTGATATGTAATCCAACTACACCAACAACCTGGAGAAAGGTTATTGTAACTCCAGAATGAAGTCAAATAAACCAACAGGACAACTTGATAGTTACAGACCAATAGCACTTTAGCAAAGTTGATGAAATGCGTTCTGCACCTACCTTTTACGATATCTTGAACCAAGAAATGTAATCTCTCACACACAAGCTGGGTTTCAAAAATATCACTACAACACAACAAATACTTCACTGTGACCCAAGATACTGAAGAGACTTTAGGGGAAAAAATCAGTCCTAGCAGTCTTCATGGACCTCAAAATTGCCTAGCACACAATCCCTCATTTAAAACTACTCCATAAAATGGCTAAGTTGGGAATGAATGACAAAATGTTGAAATGGTTTCATAGCTTATCTCAGGGATTTAAAGCAACTAAGTATGAAAACAAATTTTAAGCCATTCGTAGCATTTGATGAGCCCATATGAATCATGAGATGAGCTCAGCTTGCTTGCTTTGCACTGCTCCATATAATTCCACCTAGTTTAGGTTCCTTTTCATAGATGTAATTTGTATACGTCTGGAATGAAATGCTAACGTATGGTGTTTGTAATTCTGATCAGTATGGCGTAACCTACTGCGTTTCAGTCAAGGAAAAACAAGTTTGTCTTAGCATTATTTCACTCGTGACGCTAAAACGTTGCCTCACGATGGGAAGCCCATTTGACGCTACTTTGTCGAGCCACTGAGGGATGAGGGTTGTTCTTTCAATTATCCCGCGTTGGATGTATCCACTGGATGAACTCCGACTGTTGCTAAAAGCTAAGTCAACAGTTCGGAAGCTTTGGCAGCGTTTCCGCCATCCCAGATTGCAGGCAATTTATCTGCGATTTAAGACCCTGGCTAGGTGCCTCTTACGTGCACATCGCAAAGAGGCCTGGAAAACACCATGAGGAACGTAAACCTCTCAGAACAGAAGCCCTGGCGGATAATTAAATCCCTGAGAAGGGACAAAACGCTATATCAGCATCCTATACATGGCACTCGCGGGAGATTATCTTTCGAACCGCAAGAGAAAGCCACTGACTTCGCGGACTATTTAGAGTCCCAATTTGAGCCCCGAGAGGACATAGAAGACGAGGATTTTTCTGAACTAGTTGAGGCAACGGTGGATTACCTCTATGAGGATCCTCCGCCACCACACGAGGCGACTCGCATACCAATTGTCACACCAAGGCAAGTTTCCTCGCAAATTAGGTGTCTCAAACCCAACAAATCCCCTGGATATGATGGTGTTACGACACATATGTTACAACACCTGCCTCGCAAAGCCATTATCCACTTGACGAGAATTTACAATGCTTGCCTGTATCTCCGACACTTCCCTACTGCTTGGAAGGAAGCGAGGATGATTTGCATATTAAAACCAGGCAAGGATCCCAAGTTTCCATCAAGTTACCGTTCTATTAGTCTACTCCCAATCATTTCCAAAATTTTTGAAAAACTTCTACTGTCCCGCCTGACTCCTCTATTTGAGGAAAGGAGGCTCATTCCGGATCATCAGTTCGGGTTCCGTCAAGGTCATTCCACTACCTTACAGCTCCTGCGTCTTGTTGCTGTTGTAGTGTTTAACGCCCGCTTTTACTACTACGGCACCGCAGGTGATGACACTGATGATACATGGAATGAAGATGGAGCACCGGCGGAATGAGATGGCGGGGGAAACCGGAGTACCCGGAGAAAACTCGCCCTGACGCCGCTTCGTCCACCACGAATACCACATGCGGGTCCCTGGGATCGAACCCGGGCCGCCTAGGTGGTAGGCGAGCGCGCTAACCGCTCGGCCACGGCGCCGCCCTGCGTCTTGTTGAGAGGGCTGCCCTGGGTTTCCAGGAAAACTTCAAAACTGTCGCAGTACTTCTGGATGTGGATAAGGCCTTTGCAGCAACATGGCACCAGGGCCTACTGTACAAACTCAGAGATGCAAATCTCCCCTCCCCCTACCTGTCCCTCATTGACAGTTTCCTTCGTGACCGCACTTTCAGGGTGCGAGTGGAGGGCAGGTTATCAACTATCAGAACAATAGCGGCCGGAGTCCCGGAAGGTAGTGTTCTATCGCCACTGCTCTTTGCCGCATACATGTCTGACTTCCCCGTTGAACCCAGCACTGTTACGTGCCAATATGCCGATGATGTCCTCATACAAGCCCGTAACAAAAATCTACGTTACTGCCTTCCCCCATTACAAAGACACCTTGACGCCATTGACAGATGGAGTGAAAAGTGGAGGATGGGAATCAGTCCACAGAAAAGCTCTGCTTTTCTGTTAGGTAAAATTCATACCTGTAGACCAGATAGGGACCTGACACTTGGTCACAGGAGAATCCCTTGGGTCAACACAGCCAAGTACCTTGGTGTACAACTTGACCGAGGACTTACCTTCACCAAGCATGTCACAGCTAAAGCTGCCCAGGGTCACGGAGCTCTAGGAAAGCTCTATCCCATCCTTAGGTCCACTATGCCTACACGTCTTAAATTACGCATATATCGTGCGATCATCCCTCCCCTGATCCTGTATGGATGCGAGGCATGGGGATTCGTGGCCCAAACCACCATCCGCAGACTGCAAGTCGTGCAGAACAGGGCCCTTAGGATGATCTACGATACTGACCGTAGATTTTCTTCCCATATTCTCCATACTCATTCTGGCATTCCATATATTGTGGATGTTGTGCGAGATAGAGCCCGCTCTATGTATGCGAAACTTACGCCACACCCTAACCAGCTGGTAAATACCCTGGGTCAATATAATCACCATCTTCCCAGGAGGCGCAAAAGCTATCGCTTACCCAAGGATGTCTTGGGCTAATTAGCTTCGCTGCTTCCTCATTTCACCAAACATTTCAATGCATTCGGTTTCTCACTATTTGACACTGGCTTGACTTGCTGGTTAGACAAGCTGACCTTTGCTAAGTGAGCAGAGAGGGGCATGGGTGCCCCAGGATGGGTAGACATTCTAATTGGCACTCATATTCCAAGTCTATAGCAAGAGAGAGTAACCAATCATCACCATTGACTGACACTGACATAAATAGCTTGTGAAAATTGACTACACCTTTTATACCTCACGGGTAAATCCATACTAAATGGATAGGTACCGTGGGCATACATCCCGCCCGGGTAAACCCGAGCGACCTGATTTGGCTCTTGGCTCTTGGCACTCGATGCCGTAAAATGTTACTGGATACCAGCACCACATTAATAAAGGCGCCACTGATAAAGAAAATGCGGTCCCCCTCCTTGCTTCATTACCTCGACTTAGCTAGGTAAAAGCATGGATTTGAAGTTCTCAGGGTACTTTTGCAGGTTTAAAGGAACAATCTAAATTTCGTTTCTAGATGTTTATTCGTCGAATCCCTCATTTGTAATATTGAGAGGAGCCGACCGCAGTAAATTGCCACCAATTCTATCCCATTGTACAACGCGTACTCCCTGTTAACCGTCTGCCAGCGATCTGACTCGTAACGGCTTTCTAGCTTACTCACGCTATCCTGAGCGTGCTTGCGGGATTTTAAATATTTGACCGTTGATCACGTGAAACTAGCATGTGGACCTCGCGGTCAACACGTGATTCTTTTCCACGTACCTTTGAATTTCTGTTTCACTCGTCACAATGGCCATGAAAGAAATCTGCGTGGATGACGAGGAGAGTTTGAGAAAACTGATACAAAATGTATTAGAGGGTCAGTGAAATTTGTGATTTTTCTAAATACGGAACTGTCTCATGAGGGTTCTGGTCACAGTGATAATGAAGCTAGTGCAGAAAGCAGTGAGGAAAATAATTATGAAGCCAATAATGACATGCTTGGCCCTTAGAAACATGTTTGTACGACGACGCAGAAAAAAGCTGTGTAACTGGAATTGGGCTAACACTGACAGCAACCCCATTTTCTACCGTTTTACTACAAATAGTGGTATTTGTAAAAAATTATTGAACAAGCATGTTTAAGAGATAACGTTATTGGTCTTCTATTAATCCCAACATCTTTATGATTGATCCCTTCAAGAACAATTTTATGAAAATTATTAATAAGCTCCATGAAGAATTTAAATTACTACACTTTCAGCTTTGTCAGTACACATGGAATCTTTATTTGACAAAATATGTGGTGATACGAATGCTGACACAATGAGGCAGTTGAAAAATTCCCACAGAAAAGTATTGGAAGTTGACGAAAAATGGTTTAGCACTACAGCGGATGTAATCAAGAGCCATATTGCTTTCGTTATTTTGACGTCTCCAGTGCAAAAATCGTGCATTCAATTGTACTGGAGCAAAAACAACGTCTTGACACCCCAATTGTTTGTGAAACAATGAGTAGGGAGAGCTTCAAACTGATTTACCATTTCTTTCACACACAACAGCGGTATTATTATTAGAACAAGAGTACTGGTGAGTTTTGCTTTTAATATTGCTTATGCAAATGTTCAGCAAAAAATATTTAATGGTTGATTTTAAATTATTTTTTAAGCACTAAGCTGTTACCATCGTCAGAGCAAGGGGATTTAAATCTGATTTATTACTTAGTTGCCAAGGCACTTAAATATGACGTCATTGGGTTAAACAAACTCATACAGGATTGCCCCAATGCTCAGTTTCAAGCAATATTTATTTAATATTTTCATTAATGATGTACCTTCACATTTGAACAAAATAAAAAAACCTAAGATGTGCACTATATGCCGATGGCTCAGACAAGCGGATTCCTGCAGGTGATATGAAAATAAACAACTTATCAACACTCATGAATCTAGTACTGGAAGAACTTTCTGAGTGGTGTATACAGAATGAAATGACTAAAATATGCCAAAAATGGACTTCCAAAGTTTTACTCATCAACACACTAAACCGAGTCCTTCACTTCTCTTTAATGGATACCTAGCACTTAAACTTTTATCTTGATTATCATGGATTCTAATTATCAAATACTCTAGTACACAGAGACTTTCCTTGCTCAAAAGGCTTGCTGACAGCAAATGGGGAAACACAATTGAAAAGCCTAAATACTACACACAAAGCTTACATATAGCCTATACTTTATGGTAGCACAGCTCCAATCACAGCTAACCAAACTCAACCAATTAGAGGTAATACAAAATCAACCCCTAAGACTTATTACACAGGAAGGGGCTGGAGTAAAATCAACACCTTTAACATCTCTCCATGTGGCTACAAAGAATATAACACTATAGAATGAAAAAGAAAAGGTCTACAAATGTATGAAAAACTATCTCAATTATCTCAGAATATGAGCCCAAATGACCTAGTTGTCGACGGGCCCCTAAACTCCATCCATCAATCTCAGAATATGAACAAGAATATTTACAACCACCACTCAAAAATAAAAGTCTTATTAACCAAATGAAGAAGCTTCAATAAAAAGAAAGCCCACTTACAGGGAAATAAATACAAAAACTACCTCTCCCCGCATACACCCTGAATCAACCTATCATTGATCACAAACAAAACCTGTTGGAACACGGACACCCAAAAAGATGTGTAGATAATAATATTCAGAAAATGGCTACTTTAGAAACAATGTTACCCAGAAGGAGAATGGCTTCTCATTTATACAGATGGATCCCTCGCTGATAGAAAAGGACAACATATACTGCAAGCTTTCTAACTTTTTCATTTCCCTATGCCCTCTCACATCACATTATGATGGAGAACTAGAAGGCATAAGAACTTCCTTGATCCAATTGTTGTGTCACATGAATATTTTTCAAAAAGCTGTAATTTTAAGCAACTCAAGATCAGGCATTCAGGCAACAGCCTTCCATACCCACCAAACAACAAAATATTAGAGATTCGACAAACACTTAAAATTTTACAAAGTCAAAAACAAAAACAAAAAAAACAAAACAAAAAACAAAAAAAAGAAAAGAAAAGAAAGAAGAAAGAAATTTGCTTCCAATGGATCCCAGCCCGCTGTGCTATTATTGGAAATGAAAAGGCTGACTTTCTGGCTGAGAGAGGTCCAAATATAAAAGAAATTAATTCAACAAAACTTTCTTACAATACATCAAAATTGTATATACATTTGGATATCCACACACATAGGCAACATAATTATGATGCAAAAATTACACATCAATAACTGAAAATAGTCTTGGAAAATACTAATGCCATACCAGAATCTCCAAGAAGTTCCGCAGTTGCCCTCTTTTTCTTAATGACTGGACATGACTGTGGCTGCCCACCTGTTCAAGATCAATATCTTCAATCGTCCAAGATGCATACTATGCAATGACCCATAATAATGAACAGAAACCAACTACTCCAATGTATTGCAATGTCAAAAATTAATGCGAGTGTTCCAGTTCAACTATGGAAATATTATTGGGAAGCCCGTAGAAAAATGGAGAGTCCACTTAGAAGAACATTAGCAACAACACATGTTGAAGGGCGAGCAGAGGACATGTAAATGCATTACATAAAAGAGTACAGAAAATTATGTGAATGTAATATGTTGCATAGTAAAATGGATATCATAAAAATCTCCATGAGACACCTTTTAGATGTGCCAATTTTCATTCTGATCCGTTAACCCATAGACTGTATGAATTGTATGTTGAAGAACAAGTGGAGAACATGCAAAGGCATTATGTAAAAGAAAAGTGAGTAGAGAAAACCATGTAAATGTAGTATGTTTGATTTGTATTTCAATCCTAAAAATTGCACAAGAAGGTTATGTGAATGTGTTACATAAGAGAAAAGCGAGTAGAGAAAACCATGTGAATATAAGAAAACAAGCTGCATAAAAACCACCATAAAAGAACACTTTAACATGCAAATTTCCATAGAGATTGGTCAACTGGTCTTACAGTTCATCATAATACTAACATCTATTTTATGTGTATAGATCATATGAATTGTATGTTGACGAGCGACTTGAGGACATATACTAGTCCTTGTAAAGGAAAAGTGAGTTGAGAAAGTCATGTGAGTATAATACATTGCCCTTGTATTTCAACGACATAGAAAACTGTATGAATTATATGTTGAAGGGTGAGTAGAGAAACAAGCATGATTGTGTCATGTAAATGTGAACAAAAAAAACCATATGAATGTAATACATTTCAATCACAAAATGTATGAATAGTATGTTGAACGGCGAGTAGAGAAGAGACTGTGAATGTGTTGGATAAACGAGAAGTGGATAAAGAACAGCATGTGAATGTAATATGTTGCACAGTAAAATCGATAGCATATAAACCACCATGGAAGAACACATGTGCCAATTTTCACACTGATCGGTCAACTGGTGTTAGAGTTTATCGCTTTTCACATACCAACATCGATTTTATCTATATAGATGGTATGACAGGTATGTTGAACAGCAAGTGGAGAAGAACATGTGAATGGGTTACATAAAAGAAAAAGGAATGGGGAAAAACACATGAATGTAATGTATTGCATTTGTATTTCAGCCGTAAGAAGATTGTATTAATTATATTCGAAGGGTGAGTACAGAAAACTGTGTGAAGGAATATGTTCCAATTCTATTTCAATCATAGAAAACTGTATGAGTTGTGTGTTGAAGGGCAAGTAGAGAAGGACATGTGTATGTCTTGAGTAAAAGAGAAGCAAGTAGAGAAAACCATGATAATGTAATACATTGCATGGTAAAAGGGATAACATACAAATAGTTTTTCATGAAAAAATGCATAAACGTGCCAAATTTTGGTGATCAGTCAAGTGATATAGGAGATTAGTGGTTACATACATATGCATTTATATATAGATAATCCATAAAATTCACTAATGATCAACAAGAGCACAATGCAATTTAACTCCTACAAAACAACTAATATGGAGTAATTAATATGCTTCTATAACCTTGGTGCATATTGCATAATCCTAGATAATTAATTATTTTGTTGTTTAACGACGCTGTCAATTGCCAGGATCACATCAGCGTCGCCGGTGTGCCGGAATTTTGTCCCGCAGGAGTTCTTTTACATGTCAGTAAATCTACTGACACGGAGCTGTCGTTTTTAAGCACACTTAAAAACCATCGGCCTGGGCCGGGTTTGAACCCGCGAACTTGGGATCAGTAGGCCAGCGTCTAACCAACTGAGCCACCCAGACCGACACATAATCCTAGACAAACCATAATCATGAATGACCTTAAATGCTCAACTAGCACTGTGGTCAACTGGTCCAACTGTTGCCAGAAAATATACAAAAACTGAAAGAGCCATTTAGAGCTCTATTTCTCTTTTTGCATATTAACACCCTCCAACATAATGCTATCTCAGACAATGAATGGATGAAAAGATGCTCAAAAAGAGCCTGAGCCCCATACTGCTTAAGGTTACCTGACATTCATCCACTCAGCATAAGGAAAAAACCTCTGAAACATCTCTTATCCAGATAACTCACCATAACCGAGATTTAAACTCAGAAGCTCTTGGATATAAGGTAGACACGCTACCACAACACTACAGACACAGGCCCCATTTGAAGGAGTAGGAACAGTAGTGGAAATAGGTAAGTTAAAATTCATGTTATACAAAAAACAAAAACAACAAAAAAACGTGTTCTTACATGAAAGGGCAATGAGTGTTTAGTGGTGTACACCGTGAGGAACACTCTAACTTCCTCCTTGTACTGGTTGAAGCCAGAGACAGGGAAACATTACTGGTCTTAATCTAAAATGGATTTTACCTGGCACAACAATAATGTCTCTAAATGCTGGAAGTCACATGGTACTTCAGGATAAAAGCTTCTAGTTCCGAGTAAACCATTCTATTGAAGTACGATTTGAAGCTTTCACGGCAAACGTTAGTGATAAGAGCTTCACGGGTGATCAGCCGTGTTAAACTTAAGAAGGTCGAGCTTTCGGCCATTATACTCTCCATGGCCATCTTTAGGACTAAAATGATTTTAGTCCTGAAGATGGCCATGGAGAGTATAATGGCCGAAAGCTCGACCTTCTTAAGTTTAACACGGCTGATCACCCGTGAAGCTCTTATCACATTCTATTGAATTTTAAAGTACTGCCACAGTTGACAAACTGCAGCAAGAGAACATACGACAACTGGCAGGATGACACCTTCCCATACACACCAATACAAATTAAAATAAATGAATGTGCTCCAACTACTCCATCCCTGCCTTTAAAAGAAGAAATATGCACTTTGCAGGTTACTTAGTGGAATATGCATTTAAACGTACATTCTCCATTAAGCACAGATTACACCATTTCCTAAAGACTATCCACCAAAAATTTAAAGTCATTAGGTGTTCTTCAAACTGCATTTCTTCAGAAATTTCCAACGATTTACACAGAAACAGCACATGAAAAATTAATGTTATAACTGTGTTTCATATGTGATTTATTATCTTTTTTTAAGTTTACTGTTGCTAACAATGAAATGCAAACACAGTGCTGTGTTTTGTACTCCAATTAAAATTTTACATGCAATGTTTAAGATTGGTTGTCGAATTAACTTGCTCAAAAGTTCCAATGATTTATGCAGAAACAACAGGAATGTCAGTTTGAGAGGTAGAACTGGAACTTAAAAATTCAATGCCAGTTCTACCTCTCAAACTTTGCCTACACATGGCTTGTGTGTTTAAAATAACCAACAGTAAGCTTGTTGGCATAAATAAATAATAGGAATGTCAGTGTTTAATCTGTTTCATATCTGAACCATTAATAATGATAATAGAGAAATACTGGTTCTTTGCTTGAATTAAAACTATGTGGAAGACCTAAGATACTCGTAGGTATTTTGACTTCCATCACTGACAACCATTTAAAGTTTTACACGAAAACAACAGTAAACATTAAAATCACTATTGTATTTGTTTCTTTATGTGAATTACTCATATTCTTCTAGGTTAAATACAGTGTTATGCTTTCTGCTTGCACTAAAACATTAAGAAGCTATGATTTGTGTTTGTCTACTAACCCCATCTCCGATGGTGGTATAGATTCCCTCTCGCTTTGACTTTCCTTCAAATGTTAGCAGCTCCTACTTTTAAACAGCTGAGCAACATTCTGCCCTCCATTGGCCAAACAGTGGGTCTGTTTCAAGATAAGTATTACACATTTGCTAATAACTAAATAACTCACACCACAAAACATAACTGGAAATAGTGCAATTTCCCTATTTAAAACACCAAAACCTGTACACTGGTGCAAATTTTAGTGATTTTTCTTTCTACAAAGTTACCTGGCTAACATTGTGCAGAACTCAGCATTTTAGGTTCACGTCTGCAGTAAGATTGTCCCTTCCTCTACTTTCGGTAGATTTTGTTGCATTTTAAACAGTTTTTGTACTAATGCACTCATGCTGCGTAAGTTGATATATCATACTTGCTTAAAGCACTTCATATTGAATTTTGCGCACATTAAACTATATCCAACCGACTTATTGAACAATTTAACAAACAATACACACTTAGGAACAATAATTCACACTCATAGTTATGGTAAGCATGTACGTGTCTGTTATCCCTTTAATACACGCAAGGTGCACAATTTTCAGAAACGAAATACTTGGTGGTAACGCAGTATATCTCCTATCTAACCAGTTCGAAAAAAAGGTTCTATGGGTGATTCTAGTTCAACGAGGCAATATAATGTTCTAAAACAACGTTAATGCACTCAGGTTATTTATGCAGGCACGCAACATTTGCTAACATACGTATTTGTGAAGAAACTGAGATTTTAGCAACTACGCATTTGTATACCGTGGTCCAATAACTGATCTTATAGTGGGTACGTTTTATCAAATTAACTAGTAACATTGAAAAGTGACTAATAAGAATAAACCACGAAAGTACACACGTAATGGTATGGTTTCACAGATTCAATATTGCAAATGTGACGTCTCCGTCTGTCGAGCAGATATAGCTGCAACCGTGTAAACAGGTGGACATTTTCATTTAGTTTTTACACAACATCCAAAGTTAAATACCCTAGGAAACTCGTGATTAAAGCACATGAAAATGTAACTCTTCATTTTACTTACAGTGATGAAGAAATGTGTTCTAACACAGCTTCTCAGAACAATTTACTGTTTGGAATGAAAATACAACATACACACCAGCACAAATATTCCAGGTTTACGTAATGTAAGGTAGCCAGCCCATGCGAAATAAAATTAATGTCATTACAACATGAATTTAGACTAGAATAGATAGATTAGGAAGCACTCTGTAAGTTGCACGACCTCACAGTATAGTTCTGGATGTTTAACTCTACCCATGTAAAAGTGACGCATGTTCCGTTTCTTCGACTTTCCTCAGAAAACCGAAGATATCTCATAGGTTGGCTACGCTACGTCACTCGGCCCTGCATGCACAGAACACCTAGTAGCCTGCATGTTCTGTGCTGTAAGAGGCTGCCTCTATTTCTCATGTATGAAATTCGCATTTCCAAACAACGGTGAAGTGTGCGGAGGAAGTTGTTAAAAGTTTACCATCATTATTGTAAGTAAACTGGACCCTTATACTCCCATCTTATTTAATCACAAATTTCCTATATAGAGGATTATAAGTGAAAGCTAAGCTTAAACAAAATTTACATGATTATTACAAGACAATAAATCGTTTTATTTACGTAGTAGCAAAGAAAGAATATATTCTTTTTTAATTGTTTATATAGAACTAACCTAACCTAGATAAGCTCCGTGGAGGAACATACACATATTTACTGTGCTAGATGAGTACACCGTAATTACCTGAACTCCCTAATAATTGTGTCTCCCTCTGTGTTATTACAGTGGGTGTTTGAAGCATTTTGAGGATGTGTCAAGTTGAACCGGCGTAATGTTAGAATGTTTGTCATACTCATGGTTAGTTAAATGCGCATATGCCTTAAATAATGTTGTAATGCTGCACTATGGTTGTGTACCCGCGGTTCAGACTCAACATTGCTATCGTCCACATTTTATTGCACAGCTTGCAGTAATACACATAGTTCATAATAATTCGCATTCAGGATATGATCTACAGCTATGGGTGCATATACTTGAAACAAATCTATTAAACTGAGGTCACTTAGAAGGGAGCGTGTACTACCCAAATGACTAACAATGAACCATCATGTTCTCACACCACTACTTATTAACTCAGGGCAATTTTCCACCCACTCAGGATATAATATAAGTACTTCTGACAAAACAGTGCTTTTCGTGCATATGCAATATTTAGATTACATTTTGGGAAAAATGCATAGCATTGCTTAACACATACTTACAGCATTATATTCCACTCATTAAGTGCCTAACTTATAGCACTACACATAATTAACAATAAATGACACTCAGGATATGTTAGTCACACAGTAATATACACTTGAGTCATAAATGAGACAGTAATTGTACAACATGACGACCATGGATAACACATGCTCTACTCGAGATATCACGAGTGTGTTCCTCTCCTGTTCATTCTTTCTGTTTCCTGTCCTAAGGGAGCAAGTGTGGCTGCTAAGTCTGCATATCACTTTCCAGAGTTTTCCACCCTTATGCTGCCATATGTAGATGTGCAGTGGTAGTTCAATTGCCATCTATTTGGCAGCAGGCTTGGGAAGCATTAACTGGCACTCTACTGTGGACAATCAAGGACGTTATACAACGGACCTCTTGCAGGGATTCCAGGTGGAAAGAGGTGATTTTAACATGCTTGAGGATAGCCCACACACAAGCTATTGATGGACACCTTTTGCATGGTGACCCAGGCCCTCTCTGTGATATGTGACCCAGGCCTTGTCTGCGATTTGCTCGTGAGCACCAGTCTCTAGGTCTGGGTCTTACACTGCACTACATTTTAGGCAATGGTCCACTAACTGTCACTCCTGAGGTTTGTTGCCAGTATAGGATTCGTAGGCAGGTTTAGCTTGTGTTTCATGATGGAGCTTTTTAGGCTCTTAGGATATTTTATATTCTTAATGGTTTTAGTGACTTACCTTGTAAGGATAAGTTTTAACTGTTTTTAATTTTTAGCTATGTCAACTTTCAGTTTTTAGCTCCCTGAGGGTGAGATGTCTCAGATTTAGATTTTGATATTTTTATCTGGGTTCTCACTCATTCACTCATTTTCCTGTCCAGTTGTTGTCAATATTGGCACTCCAAATGCAGCTAAGTACAGTATTGCTTTGAATGTGTTAGACATCTAAAACCGAAACAACACAGATCCACAACTACATATTAGTATGTGTGTATGTGTGTAAATGAGAGAATTCTGTCATTATACAATGACAGAATTGTATAAGGTTGAGACAGAATATTGATCAATAGAAAATTGTTCATGTAAATATTCTTGTAGGAGTGTGTAAATTTTTAATTTATATAATTTGGGTGTAACAGGGACTTATTTTTTTTTAAGATAAACAATGTCTTCTCGTCACTTTGAGTTCAACCAATGAGAACTGTTGCGCGGATGAATACAAAAGAATGGCGGTGTTGCGTCATACCCACGCCAGAAACTACTTTCATTAGCGTCTGTGAGCTCAAAGTGGAAGGACGTATAATTGCTGATGGCGTGTGAACATGTAAATTACACCCAAACTTTTAACCAGCATAGACGCTATCGAATTTTAAAAGTTGTTAACTAACTGAAATTGTGATAAAAAGTGTAAATAACGAATAAATGTGTTTGTGATAAAAGAACGTTGGTTTGTGCATTCCATTCGTTGACCGTCGACCCTGCAGATAAGAGTAGCGTCTGCTATAACAAACTTTCCACCTTTTAGTAAAAACATTATTCCCGCTGCTATATTCCCGCTGCTAGGCAAAGACTTATTTAATAAAACCCCGCCTCAAATGGCTTGCCCAACGTGGAGCGCGAATTTAGAATGGAATGCAAAATTACGAGTACAAAGTGTTAACATCGAATGACGCTATCCCATCGCGCAGGAGAAAGACGCCATTAGACCATCGACTGATATCAACAAAACATCGATATACGGAGAATCAACGTGGGAAAAACACCGGAGATCATCTGGCGAAGCCAACTACCCAGGAGACGTAAATAACTGGACGAAGAATCAACGAAAAAAAAAAAGTAGGATCCAAAATTTTTGTCTTTATATACATTTTATTTCCATTGGTTAATGCTACTCAGAAGTGGCAAAGTAGCGGGACTTTCAACCTTAAGTGAATTGGATAAAGAAATTAAAATGTCGCGAAAAGAGATAGAAACAGGAGTGGGGGAAGGGGCAGATAGGCCTAGTTATCAGATAGAATTAGAGAATGAGGAACAGGCGGAAATAAGCAAAGACCAAAGGTTAATGATGATGATGTTTGAAAGACTGGAACAAAGTTTAGGTCAGAAAATGAAAAATAAAATAAAATAAGGAATTCGGGTATGTTAAAACATACCCAGGCTGCTTAGGAGGTTATTCCTCTTCAGCCGAGATGTGGTTTTTAAATTTTTTGTGGGCTGAGGTTTCGGCGGTTGCGTCACGGCTGGCAGCGGTTGCGTCACAGCTGATCAATTTGGTTTATTTAGGAACAATATTTGTATATTGTTCCCTGTGGGTACTTGGCATTTAGGCTTATTCTAAGGACCCAAGAAGACTGATTTTAGTTGTTTGGGAAGGTTTTTGTTTGTAGTTGCTACGGCTCGTAAGTTTTTTCTTTGTGTTTTGTGTTTTTTTCTTTTTTGAAGGTGTGGGGGTGCTGTTTTAAATATTCTGGAAGTATTGTAAGTGTTGTTGTAGTTCTTCTTGCTCGGCTGCTTAGAAAATGAAACAAAATAACATAGAATTAAAACAGGATATAGAACAAAGTTTAGGTCAGAAAATGAAACAAAATAACATAGAATTAAAACAGGATATAGAACAAAGTTTAGGTGAGAAAATAGAGGGAGTGAGAGAGGACTTGGAAAATAATAAAAAAGAGATAGGTCAGAAAATGGAGGAAGTGAGAAAAGACTTAGAACAGAAAATGGAATTAGGTAGACAGAACTTAGAACAGAAAATAGAATTAGGAAGACAGGAGTGTAAAGAAAATATGAAAGTAATGGAAACTAATTTAAAATTAGTACATAAAAACTTAAATGAAACAAAGGAAGCCTTAGAAGCTAGGATAGAAATTGTAGGAGATAGGATGGGAAAGATAGAATCAGAGATGAGAGAGAATAAAATTGTGTTAGAAGGGGAAATTGCTAGATGTAGGGATGAAATAACAGAATGTAATACAAGTGTAGACTGTAAGATTACAAATGTAAAAGCAGAAATAACTGAGGAATTAAGGAAAGAGATTGAGGTAGTAAAGAAAGACATTATTAATGAAACTGTAGAACAAATTGTAATTCCTAAAATTAAGACAATGAATGATGTGATGCTTTCACAACAGGATGCTATAAATGATATGAATACAAGTCAAAAACCACATGAAACACTTAAATTATATTTGTGTCAATGTCAAATGTACAATAACTGAGTATGTGTTGTATAAGAACTGAATATGTGTTGTACAATAACTGAATATATATTGTATGATAACTGGATATATTGTGTAATAACTGAATATGTTGAGTAATAACTAAATGCTTTATGCCAAAACTGAATGTGTATTGTGTAATAACTGAATATGTATTGCATAATAACAGAACATATGTGATGTGATAGCAGGATATATTGTACAATAACTGAATATGTATTGTGTAATGATTGGACATGTTGTATAGTAATCAAATGTGTTGTACAATAACTGAATATGTATTGTATAATGACTGAAAGTGTATTGTATAATAACAACATATGTGATATGATAACTGGGTATATTGTACAATAACTGGATATGTATTGTATAATAACTGAATGCATTGTGTAGTAATCGAATATGTAAAACTTATAAAGACATGCTGTATCATGTCAAAACGAAGGACAAAGACAAACAGTGAAGAAGACTGGAAAAAAAAAAAAAAAAAAAAATATTGTACAAAGTGATTGAATCATAGGAGTAGGGAGAAGTATTGTATTGTGTTTCAAGATTGTAAATAAGGTGACAACTTGAAAAACAAAACAAGGGGCATATGAGACAGAATATTGATCAATAGAAAATTGTTCATGTAAATATTCTTGTAGGAGTGTGTAAATTTTTAATTTATATAATTTGGGTGTAACAGGGACTTATTTTTTTTTAAGATAAACAATGTCTTCTCGTCACTTTGAGTTCAACCAATGAGAACTGTTGCGCGGATGAATACAAAAGAATGGCGGTGTTGCGTCATACCCACGCCAGAAACTACTTTCATTAGCGTCTGTGAGCTCAAAGTGGAAGGACGTATAATTGCTGATGGCGTGTGAACATGTAAATTACACCCAAACTTTTAACCAGCATAGACGCTATCGAATTTTAAAAGTTGTTAACTAACTGAAATTGTGATAAAAAGTGTAAATAACGAATAAATGTGTTTGTGATAAAAGAACGTTGGTTTGTGCATTCCATTCGTTGACCGTCGACCCTGCAGATAAGAGTAGCGTCTGCTATAATAAACTTTCCACCTTTTAGTAAAAACATTATTCCCGCTGCTATATTCCCGCTGCTAGGCAAAGACTTATTTAATAAAACCCCGCCTCAAGGTTATGATTTAATACTTATTTCAGGTTATCAATTACCCAAGGGTTCTGTTGTCACAAACTGAGGGGTCTCTCATGTATACTAACATGCCAATGTAATTAATACTAATTTTATTTCTCATAGGTTGGCAGCTCAACATTACGGGACTTGAATGCTTGTGCTGTTGTTGCTCTTGTATTGAATTTTCAAATACAGTCAAATGTGCTGAGAGACTGTGTTAAAACATATTTCTTCATTACTGTAAGTACAGTATTATACTTTCATCTGATTTAATCATAGGTTTCCTGTGATGTTTAACTTTTGATAATGTGTGAAAGGTATATGATAATGTCCATCTTATTACATTTACAATTACATCCGGCTTACACTTAAACATGTTTCCAATATGTATTTGTAAAAGCATAGTGTTCCACATTTAGTTTATTTTTTATTAGAAAGGGGATGGAGGTGGAGTTACAATTTGTTAAGGAAAACGTTCATTGTCGCTAAATATTTATATATTTTGAAAGAGCAAAGAAACATTTTCAGGTTATTTTGTTTGATCGTCTGACCCGATGTAGGGTTTGCCTAGTGACATAGTACACTAAAAATAATAATCTCATACAGAAATAATGGATAGTAAATATAACAAAGTCAATAATAAAAAAATAACTGCCATAATCATATAAAACATAACAATTATAAAACTATCAATTTAGACAGAGTAATTAAACAATAGCGGCCAGGGTGTGGCATAAACAGTTGGGACATTACAACTGGTGAATCACGCACTTACTTCAAGGAAGTAAAGGGTAACAATTATTAGCCATAGTAGCTTTGTAAGTGATGACTGTTTAGTGGGAATGAAACTGTTCTGCACCTTTGTTGCTCATCTAGTGAATTTGATGGATTATTAATATATATCTATATAAATAAAACTGAATGGCTAAATGTGTGGCTAAGTGCAAAATTCCAGAATGGCTTGACTAATTTGGCAAATTTTGGTTTTCAAATATTCGTTGAAATCCAAGGAGGGTCCTTAAGAAGAGAAAAATTGGAAAAAATTGAACGAAAAAACATAAAACGTTTTCTAAAATAAGAACAAATTAGAAACTAAAAACTTCACTTATCTTAGTATGTTGATATCCTTTTTCTATTTTACTGACCCAGGGGTTTCAAGCTATATCCAGCTCATTCTCAAAGTCATATAAACAAAATCGTTGCCAAGCTACAATCTTTTATTTTTGTGAAAAACAATTATTCATATTCAATTTTTTATTTACCAATCTCTGAAAACAAAAATTTAAAAATACAATCCATAGAGGGCAATTCAAAGTTCATGACATGGTTCCTGTTTTTTAAAATAAAAATTTTTTCCCAAACCATTAAATCTATCGGATTACTTAACTGCTTTAATAATTTAACCTCTGAATTAATTTCATGATTAAATGACCAAAAATGATCTGCCACAGCTGATTTATCAGTTTGTTTATATTTAATATTTCTAAAATGTTCTTTTATTCTGGTTTCTAGATGACGTTTAGTTTTACCAATATAAACTTTATCACAATCTAAACAGCTAAATTGATAAATGCCAGATTTTTTATAATTTGGTATTTTATCTTTTTTTGAAAAATTAAGTAAATTTTGTATATTAAATTTATTTTGAGGGACCAAATTTATTCCATATTCTTTAAAAATCCTTGTAAATTTTTTATTAGCCCATGGATGGTAAGTAAACTTTTTAAAAATATAATTATCTTTTATTTTTTTAAGGGTTGAAACTTCTTTGACAGCTTTTTGATATTTAAATTCCCCTATCCTTTTATGTATAAAATCTGTATTAAAACCATTAATTACTGCAGTGTTAATAATATGTTTATATTCTATGTCAAATTCATCTTTATTAAGGGGTATATTTATTAATCTATAAATTAAACTATTAAAAACAGCAAATTTATGTGCAAAAGGATTAAAACTTTTATATTTTATGTAATTATCAATGTGAGTAGATTTTCTGTAAATATCAAATTTCAATTTATTTTTATGTCTTTTAATTTTTAAGTCCAAAAATGAAAGGAATCCATTATTCTCAGTTTCCAAAGTGAATTGTATAGCTTTATCTTGTAAATTTAAAAGTTTTAAAGCATCATTTATCTGTTTATTAGGGACAACAGCAAAAATATCATCCACATATCTATGCCATATTTTAAAAATTAAAGGGAATGATTTTGTAATTTGAGTTTCAAAAAAACTCATGAAAAGATTAGCAAGAAATGGCGAAAGTGGACTACCCATTGCCAAGCCAGAAGTTTGTTGAAAAAAAATTACCATTAAAACTAAAGAAATTTTGATCTAAACAAAGATTTGTAAGTTTTACAAAATCATCTACTAAGTCTTTATCTAATTCTAAAGAATTTAACCATTTTTTTAAAAAAATCAAAAGCTTTTTTCTAGGAATGCTAGGAAATAAAGAAACTACATCAAAAGAAACTAATTTATCATTTTCAGATAATTTTAGGTTATTAATCTTTTTTACTAGTTCAAAAGAATTTTTAATACTTAAACTCTCAAATGTTTCAAAATTACTAAATTTTTTGGTTAACCATTTAGCTAAATTATATGTAGGTGAATTAATTGAATTTATTATGGGTCTCATTTTATTTCCTGGTTTATGTATTTTTGGAAGTGCATATAACCTGGGTAAAACAGGATTATTGACTTTTAAAATACTTTTTTCTTTTTTAGGTATCATTTTTAATTCATTGAGAGTTTTATTAAAAGTTAAAATACATAATTTTAAAGGATCATTATCAATTTTTAAATAATCTTTACTTTCAAGCAAAAGTTCTACTCTATTAATATAATCAGCTTGATCTAAAATTACAATTTTGTTGCCTTTGTCGGCTTTAGTATAAATTACATCCTTTTCTTTCAATGATTTAATAACCTGATTATTATAATTACTTTTAGGATGATTTTTATTTATATCTTTCAAAATTTTAGTGCATCTCACTTTAATCAAAGATTTATTAATGTCATTTAAATCTTGACTGGCAATTTCAATATCTGCAACAAAATCATCTATGTTTTTTGAAAAACTTACACAAGTTTTCATACCTTTGTTTAGAAAATTTATTTCTTTCTCGTTAAAGTTACAATTTGATAAATTAATTACATTATTTTTTCGATTATTTGGTTCATTTATATTCAATTTCTGTTGTTTTTGGCACAATCTATTTAACTTATTTTTTAACCTATTAGTTTTTCTTTTCATGCTAAAATTTAGATACTCAAACAATTTTGATTCAAAATTAACCCAAATTAAGTTTCCTAAAATACTTGTTAATTTTAAATGTAAGTTATATAAACTAAGTTCAATATTACTTAATTTTTTAAAATGCAAATTTCTTTCAACCTCAATAACTTTCTTTTCTGCTGACTTTTGATGAATACTATTATTATCTAGTTTAACAATTCTTCTAACAAAAACAGGGGTTACTTTTCTTTTTAAACAAATATTCAAAAACCTAATGTCTGCAAGAGTATGTCTCTTTTCCTCTTGTAATTTTAAATATAATTTAATTTGATATTTAGTTCCATATAATTTTAAATTAAACAAATGACTATTAAATTCTAAATTATTATCCATCATAGTTAAAATGGTAATTGTAGCCAGGAACAAATGCTTCAAACCAAATAAGTTAAATTAAGTAAAAATTGAAGCTATTAACAGTGAAGCAACAAGATTCTAAAATAAGAACAAATTAGGAACTAAAAACTTCACTTATCTTAGTATGTTGATAATCTTTTTCTATTTTACTGACCCAGGGGTTTCAAGCTATATCCAGCTCATTCTCAAAGTCATATAAACAAAATCGTTGCCAAGCTACAATCTTTTATTTTTGTGAAAAACAATTATTCATATTCAATTTTTTATTTACCTATCTCTGAAAACAAAAATTTAAAAATACAATCCATAGAGGGCAATTCAAAGTTCATGACATGGTTCCTGTTTTTTAAAATAAAAATTTTTTCCCAAACCATTAAATCTATCGGATTACTTAACTGCTTTAATAATTTAACCTCTGAATTAATTTCATGATTAAATGACCAAAAATGATCTGCCACAGCTGATTTATCAGTTTGTTTATATTTAATATTTCTAAAATGTTCTTTTATTCTGGTTTCTAGATGACGTTTAGTTTTACCAATATAAACTTTATCACAATCTAAACAGCTAAATTGATAAATGCCAGATTTTTTATAATTTGGTATTTTATCTTTTTTTGAAAAATTAAGTAAATTTTGTATATTAAATTTATTTTGAGGGACCAAATTTATTCCATATTCTTTAAAAATCCTTGTAAATTTTTTATTAGCCCATGGATGGTAAGTAAACTTTTTAAAAATATAATTATCTTTTATTTTTTTAAGGGTTGAAACTTCTTTGACAGCTTTTTGATATTTAAATTCCCCTATCCTTTTATGTATAAAATCTGTATTAAAACCATTAATTACTGCAGTGTTTTACCCAGGTTATATGCACTTCCAAAAATACATAAACCAGGAAATAAAATGAGACCCATAATAAATTCAATTAATTCACCTACATATAATTTAGCTAAATGGTTAACCAAAAAATTTAGTAATTTTGAAACATTTGAGAGTTTAAGTATTAAAAATTCTTTTGAACTAGTAAAAAAGATTAATAACCTAAAATTATCTGAAAATGATAAATTAGTTTCTTTTGATGTAGTTTCTTTATTTCCTAGCATTCCTAGAAAAAAGCTTTTGATTTTTTTAAAAAAATGGTTAAATTCTTTAGAATTAGATAAAGACTTAGTAGATGATTTTGTAAAACTTACAAATCTTTGTTTAGATCAAAATTTCTTTAGTTTTAATGGTAATTTTTTTTTCAACAAACTTCTGGCTTGGCAATGGGTAGTCCACTTTCGCCATTTCTTGCTAATCTTTTCATGAGTTTTTTTGAAACTCAAATTACAAAATCATTCCCTTTAATTTTTAAAATATGGCATAGATATGTGGATGATATTTTTGCTGTTGTCCCTAATAAACAGATAAATGATGCTTTAAAACTTTTAAATTTACAAGATAAAGCTATACAATTCACTTTGGAAACTGAGAATAATGGATTCCTTTCATTTTTGGACTTAAAAATTAAAAGACATAAAAATAAATTGAAATTTGATATTTACAGAAAATCTACTCACATTGATAATTACATAAAATATAAAAGTTTTAATCCTTTTGCACATAAATTTGCTGTTTTTAATAGTTTAATTTATAGATTAATAAATATACCCCTTAATAAAGATGAATTTGACATAGAATATAAACATATTATTAACACTGCAGTAATTAATGGTTTTAATACAGATTTTATACATAAAAGGATAGGGGAATTTAAATATCAAAAAGCTGTCAAAGAAGTTTCAACCCTTAAAAAAATAAAAGATAATTATATTTTTAAAAAGTTTACTTACCATCCATGGGCTAATAAAAAATTTACAAGGATTTTTAAAGAATATGGAATAAATTTGGTCCCTCAAAATAAATTTAATATACAAAATTTACTTAATTTTTCAAAAAAAGATAAAATACCAAATTATAAAAAATCTGGCATTTATCAATTTAGCTGTTTAGATTGTGATAAAGTTTATATTGGTAAAACTAAACGTCATCTAGAAACCAGAATAAAAGAACATTTTAGAAATATTAAATATAAACAAACTGATAAATCAGCTGTGGCAGATCATTTTTGGTCATTTAATCATGAAATTAATTCAGAGGTTAAATTATTAAAGCAGTTAAGTAATCTGATAGATTTATTGGTTTGGGAAAAAATTTTTATTTTTAAAAAACAGGAACCATGTCATGAACTTTGAATTGCCCTCTATGGATTGTATTTTTAAATTTTTGTTTTCAGAGATTGGTAAATAAAAAATTGAATATGAATAATTGTTTTTCACAAAAATAAAAGATTGTAGCTTGGCAACGATTTTGTTTATATGACTTTGAGAATGAGCTGGATATAGCTTGAAACCCCTGGGTCAGTAAAATAGAAAAAGGATATCAACATACTAAGATAAGTGAAGTTTTTAGTTTCTAATTTGTTCTTATTTTAGAATCTTGTTGCTTCACTGTTAATAGCTTCAATTTTTACTTAATAAAACGTTTTTCTTTTTCCAATTTAAGCTGAGAAAAATGGATATGTGTACATGTGTAACTACTAATCTCTAAAACCGTTAGGCGAATCACTGCTAAATTAGGCATCTTTATGTATTTTTTCATAGAGCAGTTGTTTATTGTTGTAGGGAAGTGGCGATCTTATCGCCTAGTGGGAGACCACTGCAAACACCCTCCCGAGTATTGACTGGAAAACCAGAAGCGTTCGTGTTGGGAGGAAATGCCCAATCGCTACCTGAAGAACTGAGGATCAACCTGATGACCTGGAGGATAAATCAGGGGCCTTAAGCATTGGGCTAATCCCCCACCTTAAGTAAAGTCAGATTGAAAACTAAAATGTGAGCCTTAGATCTGAGGTAAACCCCTAATGCCATGATAGAAGGTTTTCATGCTATCCATTTTACTATGCAATGTAACATTGACATGTTTTTCTCTACCCTCTTTTCTTTTACATGAGATATTCATATGTGGTCCTCCTCTCGCCCTTTAACATACAATTCATGCAATTTTCTATTGTTATAATGAAAATGCAACCAATTACAAGGGCAAATCAAAGAGTCTTTGCCCCTATTTTTTTCTGGTAAAATAAGATGCATACAGCCAACTAAACATGTAGATATTATTCCTTGTGCCTTTCACTATTTTTCCACATAGTCTGCGTGCCGGGGACATTTGTCCCATCGCACCACTAATTTTGTGATGCCGCTGTGCTAGAAGTTGGCCTTCTGACTATGCAACTACTGTCGCACTGTTGTCGTGACTTCATCGTTGCAAGTGAATCGCTGTCCTGCCAGGAACTTCTTCAGTGGACTGAAAAGATGGAAATCAATAAGGGCAAGATCCAGGCTGTATGGTGGATGCTCTAGAAACTCCCGGTGAAAGTTGCTTAGCTTGCCAATGGTCTTGTTTGCCACATGTGATCTCGCATTGTCGTGGAGGATGATCACGCTGTCAAGATTGAGAATCCCGGGGTGCTTCTTTCTGATCGCAGCCCTTAGAACTGGCAGTGTGGAACAATATCTGTCAGCATTAATGGTGGCAGCTCATGGCATGAAATCCAGCATGAGCGGTCCACGGCAATCCCAGAATGCCATTAACATCATTGTGAACAGATGGTGCAGTATGGAATTTCGTTTTCTCAGGAGACTGCAGATGTTTCCGCACCATTTTCTGCTGTTTTATTTCAAAGTATAATGCAGTACCCACATTTCATCACCATTAACAATGTGATCCAGGAAATTGTCATCCTCGGCATATCATTGCTGATGATACAAAGAAGCAATTATTCGCTTGCCTTTCACCACGTTATCCAACTGCTCAGGAACATATCAACATAAACCTTCCTGTACCCTAGTACACATGATTAATGTAGAAAGCATGCCCAAAAGGAATGTCGAGCTCCTCAGCAATGTCTGATGTGCACACGCCACTCTGCTTTCACCATCGCATCCACCCAGGCATTATTGTCATCAGTCACCGATACACTCCCCACATTCTCATTGTCATGCAGGTTTTCACAGCCATTATCGAACTCAGAACACCACCATCTCACACTTCTCAAAGCAAGACACCTTTCCCCATATCTTGGTTGCATTTCCTTGTGGATCTCAATGGGTGTTTGTCCCTTACTCAATAGAAAACAGATCACACTTTGTTGCTCGTAAACCATGGACCTGTTAAGCACACCTGTCATTTTGAATGCACTGACAGCAGTGCTGCTGCTGGCAGCAGCTGGATACTGTATGAGGGCTGCCCCATGAAAAGTCCACTACTTCGAATGTATACATTTGTTATTTGCTCAAAAGAAATAGGGCAAGGACTTCTTGATTTGTTCTTTACATAGACACGGTTTTGTCTACTAAGTTTTCGCTTATGAAACCAATCACATTTCCTTCTCTGTTTGCTCTTTAATATACAATTCATACAATTTTGTATCATAGAAATAGAGATGCAATGTATTACAATGACATGATTTTCTCCACACACTTATTTTATGTAACACATTCACATCTCCTCTGCTCGCTCTTCAAAATACAACTCATGCAATCTATACATATACAAGATGGATGTTGTTATGTATAAAGTTGATAAACTCCAACACAGTTGACTGATCACAATGAAAATTGGCACATCTATTTTTTCATGGTAATTTTGATGATATTCATTTTACTATGCAACATATTACATTCACATAATTTTTTCTACTAGCTCTTCTGATACTAACATATTCACATATCTTTTACTACTTACCCTTCAACATACAATTCATACACTTTGCCATAATCGAAAAAGAAATACCTTTTACAGTCGCACAGTTTTCTCTGCTCACTTTTCAGTTATGAAACAATCTCATTTTTTCTCTACTCGCCCTTCAACATGGAATTCATTCAGTTTTCTATGATTGGAATAGAAATGCAATGTATTACATTCACACAGGTTTTTCTACTGATGTTTCTTTTACATAACACATTCACGTGTTTTTCTCTACTCGCTCTTCAACATGCAATAAGTGGATGTTGGTATGTATGAAGTTGATAAACACAACACTGACAGATCACCATGAAAACTAGCACATTTAAGGCAAGTGTTTTGTGTAGGAGGTTTTTGTGCTATCAATTTTACTATGCAGTGTATTACGTTCACATGGTTTTCTGTAACAGCATTTCCTTTACATAACACATTCACATATCCTTCTCCACTCGCCAATCCACGTAATACATATGCACTTTTCTACCATTGAAATACAACTGCAGCATATTACATTTACAGGGTTTTCTCTACTCGCCCTTGAATATAGAATGCATATAATTTTCTTTGACTGAAGTAGAAGTGCAACATATTACAATCACATGGTTTTCCCTACACCCTTTTATTTTATGTAACACATCCACACGTTCTCTAATCGCCATTCAACATACAATTCATATATTTTTTACAATTGAAACATATTACACTCACATGGATTTCTCTTCTCACTTTTCATCTATAAAACTCCATCATGCCTAATTTTGTCTGTTCCCTGTTCTACTGACAATTTGTGCAGTTTTCTATGTTTGAAATTGAAATTCAATGTCTTTGATTCACACAGCTTTCTCTACTGGCTTTTCTTGTTGTGGTGTTTGGAGTTGCTCAACTGTGCTTTTGCAGTGTTTTTCTGGCATTTTTATTTATTTTGTTTATATTGTGGTCTTTATAGCACCCAACCTATATCTAAAAGTTGTAGGGTTAAAACTGTCAAACTACGGTAAACGCCGGGTTTCAACTATATATATGGCTGGGTGTATAATATATATACAGCTGCACTTGTCGGGTCATGTGCATGAAACTCACCACCGCTGATATAGGCTCAGCAATGGCATAGGAGGTACACAGTTTAAAGCCATTTGTAATGTAGATAGCTTGAGCGTTTAGTGACGAAATGTGTACACCCATCTCACACTTTGATGCTCTACAGCATCCAAACTGTGCATTTCTGGACAGGGGTTCCTATTTGAAGACTGATCAGTTTGTCCTTCCATATAACATGCTGAGCATTGTCTGTTTTTTTTTTTTTTTGGGGGGGGAGGGATGGGGGGGGTAGGGGGATAGGGTCATCTGTGTATGTCTAAAAAGAAATATGTAACTGTTAATCTCCAAAACCACTTGACTGATCAGTGCAAAATTCAGCACATATATGCATTTTTTCGTGAAGGTTTTTGTGCTAGCCATTTTACCATGCAATGTGTTATATTCACATGGTTTTCTCTACTCACTTTACTTTTACTCAACACATGTACATTTCCTTCAACACACAATTTCTACAATTTTCTAGGATTGAAATACAAATGCAATGCATTACATTCACATGGTTTTCTCCATTTTTTTATGTAGCACATTCACGTGTTCTTCTCCACTTGCTCTTCAATGTACCAGTCACAATCTATGCATATAAACTGGATGTTGGTGTTATGAAGGTGGTGAACTCTTAACACTAGTTGACATATTACCATGAAAATTGGCACATATATGTGTTCTTTCAAGGAGGTTTATATGCTATGCGTCTTACTATGCAACATTGTAGCAACTAATTATCCTACCAACTAGCCACACAATGGTGCGAGGTTTGTAGCAATTAATATTTCCTACTAACTCGTTGGTGATATGCTATTGTATTCTCGTGCCTAGCTGCAATTGGTGAGTGTGTAGAATCTTTAAATTTTATCTATGCCAGGTGTGGAATGGGTGAACTACTTTTATATAAAGTTAGAAGTTGCTTTGCTTACTCCTTATTTATGTTAATAAACACTTTTCAAGCAGTGATGTTCACACTTTTCATGTCATTAAATAATCTGCTAAATTATGGCAGATTTGTTGTTATTATACAAATCAATTTACATCTGATCAATGTTCAAATACAATTCAGAATGTTCATAGTGCAGTTCAAACTTCACAAATATCACTTAATTTGTCAATAATTACTTTTAAACTACTTATTCATATTTAAACACAAAAGTAAGCTTCAATAACTTCTTTCCTACGTTAATTAATTGTAAGAAGAAAAAGAAAACCAACATAAGCCAGCCATATAACATTATTACAGGAGGCTGCCTCTGCTTCCTATATTATATATTCTAGATACAGAGGACTTATAAAGAAATAAATTGTTCTAGAGAGCTTAGTGAGAAATACAGCCTCAACATTTACATTCACGTGCTTTTCTCTACTCGATTTTCTTTTACACAACACATTCGTATATTCTTCTCTACTCGTCCTTCAACATATAACCCACAATGTTCTATATCATTGAAATATAAATGCAATATTTTACATTTACACTTTTCTTTTATAACCGCATTCATATGTTTCCTATTTCCTCTTCAATATATAATTCATACCATCTACGCATATAAAATGTATGTTGGTATGTATGAAGCTGATAAACTGCAACACCAGCTGACCAATCTCTATAAATATTGGCACATTAATGTGTTTTTATAGCGCTTTTATGCAGCTTGTGGTACTATGCAACATATTACATTTACATGGTTTTCTCTACTTGCATTTCTCTTATGTAATACATTTGCATATCTGCTACTCGCCCTTCAACATAGAATTCATGCTTTTTTATAATTGGAATAGAAAGAAACATATTACTAGGGCTCGGAAGTTCATGCCCTATAAAACACTGAAATATGCTCTTAAAAACTTCAAAATATACCAAGAAATATGCACTATTGAATTAAAACAATGCCCTTTTGCAGTAGACAAGGCGAATTAGTATAAATAATAAAGTTACCTTATTCCTTAGAGGTTGAAACAGAAGTGGTTCCGTTGCTAGTATTTTTTTTAATTTTTTTTTTTTTTCAAGTGAGTGATACACATCAGATTTTTTTGTTTGAGGTTGTTTATATTTGCTATGACATGGAGTTCAACAAGCGCACTATTATCTGATGCATGTATATTTGTGGAGTATAGAGGGCGTTTAACTTCGTCATCAAACTGTGAAAATGTTATGTCTCAGTAGGTAACGTAGCATTTTTTTTTTTTTTTTTTTTTACAAATATACCTATCTGTCCTTATGGGTGACTAGGTTTTTTTATTTTTTAATATAGATATATATAATTTTTTATAGTTTAATTTTTGTATTAAAGTTCAAGGCGTGTTATGTACGGCTGCATTGATTTGCTGAGACCAGAAGTTATCAGTTGCCAGCGTGCCAGTCTCAGGAAACTGAACCAATCCTTCCTCTGCGCAACTGGCCCATTATTCTGTTCAAGGATCCAATACAACGTTCCCGTTACCAGCCAAACCACACAGCGTTGGAGTGCAGTCTTCTGAAAATGAAATTCCAAACGCTGGAGCTTCTGAAGGCATGGTGGAGCTTGCGGTGGGCACCATTTGGCGATGTAAGTCCAGAGCTCTATCCAGATGACTTCAACCTGCTTACAGGAAGCAATCCGGTGGTCCAGTGTGTCAACGGCGGCACAAGATGGACATTGGTTTGACTGTGCCCTTCCATGTCGCCAGAGTTTATCCGCTATCGGTATAGTCTCATTTAAGACTTCATAGGCGATTTCCTGCCAATCACTGGGCACATGTTTGCAAAATAAATTCTGCCAAATCACTTTCCAATCCCTGGTATATTTCTCTGCCACTCTGGGAACCAGATGAACTGTCGTGAGCATACGATAGTGGTTCCGGGTGCATTCGAAAGTATTAACTGCTATATTGCAGTTCACAACCAACACTTTGCACAAATTTTCAGCTGTAAAACATCATCTGTTGTCTCACAAAACACTTTTGTAATGTGAAAAACTTCTCTCCGCGTCACAAGATGTTATCGGGGCATATTTAAATGATGTTAACTGCTTCACAAAGAGAGCCAAGTCTCTTGGTGTGACAGATGGTTTTCTTTCGAGGATGTCTCCAATACTGCACATCTGTTTATAACCAGAATTTTTTGAAATTACATAATTCTCTTTCTCTTTTATTTTTTGTCCTATACCACCAGGAACCGAACTTAAATCACATTGTTTTTTCAAAGACAGTAAGTGATTCATGCGAAGGAGATCCCACAGCTTCCAATGCCTTTATGGCTGTTGGTAAGAAAGAAAAATGGGCAGATATGAAACTAAGATCCTCTTTTAACCCAGTATTTTGCACAGCTTTTATTGATGAAGCATCTTTCGAGTCCAATGAATTAACATCTTCAACTATTTCTATGTGCTCAGCATAATACAAAATTGCATCGTCCATGTTCCCCATCGAGTTAACACTGGTGCAAGAGGAAGTCGGATATTAGGTGCTGTTGATCTAAACAACTTAACTCTTTTAGGAGATTTAACAAAAATTCTCTTTGTACAGGATACAAATCTATCTATCAATGGGAAAGAATCGCGTATTGTCTCAGAAATGCGATGAAGAGCGTGTGTCAAACAAGTTATATGAATTATGTTAGGAAAAATACCTTTCAGAGTTTGTCCTGTTTTAACCATATAAGGACCTGCATCAGTAACAAATAAAAGTAACCGGTTGTATTTCATTCCACATGGCCATAGTAATTTCAAAGTGTAGTCTTTTGTTCATTATTTAAAGCACCCACAATTATATTAGCAATAGAACAGCACTCAGAATCAAGGGTTTCATCAACAGACAACCACACAAACTGATCCGCTAATTCATTTTCTATATTTGACAATACATTATTGTAACAATGTCCTACATAAGTCTTACGCAGTGTACATTCTTCAGGCACATGTTGTCGAGTGTACTTTGCAAGAAAGTTTTTAAATGTCGAATTATTAACTTTGAGCAAGGGAGTAACAGCAGCTAAAAATGCTTGGCACAGGTGATAGGAAAATTCAGTAACCCTACTTCCTAAGCACTCTACTAGCAGTTTTTGAACAGGTTCTCTGTTTGCGAGTTTTCTGATAAAACTTTCCTTATGTTTTGCTGTATTTATGTGCTGAACTATTTGAAATCTTTTCTCACTCCCTACATTTTTCTCACACGCTCCACAATACAGTACCCTATTATCTGTAGATATTAAATCACTCGAAAACTCTTTCTGTAAACTAATTAATCTAGCACTCTAAGTTGGTTTTACTTTTGCATTTGAAGAGCTTTTTAACACTTTTATACACCTAATTTAATTTGGTGGGAACCAGTTCACAACAGTTACGTTTCGGCGGCGCCGTGGCCGAGCGGTTAGCGCGCTCGCCTACCACCTAGGCGGCCCGGGTTCGATCCCAGGGACCCGCATGTGGTATTCGTGGTGGACGAAACGGCGTCAGGGCGGGTTTTCTCCGGGTACTCCGGTTTCCCCCGCCATCTCATTCCACCGGTGCTCCATCTTCATGTATCATCAGTGTCACCGCCTGCGGTGCCGTAGTAGTAAAAGCGGGCGTTAAACACTACAACAACAACAACAGTTACGTTTGAAGACCATGCCACAACTATTGGAGAGAAGGCAAGAGTTGCGATAATCGTGCTGCTCAAAACGTTGACCTGCACTTTATCTTTGTTAATATAAGCCTCTCAGATAATGCACTGATTATTCTCTATGCACATACATATAATGAAGGGATGGAAATAGGGGGTTCACTGCATGAGAACATGACTTACCTCGCAAGTTGCATCAACATGTGTAATACTACCAATATGAAAAATACTGTCCAGATGGGAAAAAATAATAAAAGCCCATAAAAACCATTAAAATATGCAATATAGGGGCTATAATATTGAAATAATATGCATTTATCAAAATCAAGAAAATATGCAGTTATATGCACCATAAAATCATGTCCAAATAACTGAAAATTGCATAATTCGTGCACATAATGTAAAAGCATACTTTTTTAACCCCTGTAAAGAAACGTGCAAATGCATGAACTTCCTAGCCTTACATATTACATATACATGTTTTTCTCTACTCACTTTTCTTTTATACAACACACATGTTCTTCTCTACTCACTCTTCAACATATAGTTCATACGACAATCTACTGGTTGACTGATCACAACTAAAATTGGCACATCTAAGTGTTTTTTCATGAAAATGTTTATACCACCCATTTTACCATGCAATGTATTACATTCACATAATGTTCTCTACTCCTCTTCTGTGTAATACATTTATATGTCCTCTACCCACTGCTCAACACAGAGTTAGTACAATTTTGATGATTGAAATGGAAATGCAATTTATTACATTCACATGGTTTTTCTCTAGTAGCATTAGGTTTATGCCACACATTCACACAGTTTTCTCTACTTATGTTTCTTTTATGAAACACAATTACACTTGTTTCTTTACTCCCCCTTCTAAAAAGAATTCATGTAATTTTCTATATGATTGAAATGCAAACACAATTTCTTATCTTTACAGAAACTTTTCCACCTGCTTTTCTTCCTATGGTATTTAAAGTTAACAAGTTTTTATTTTAAGAATAACATAAAATTTCGATAATAATATACATTAGAGTAGCATTAACATAACCACAAGCAAGGATGCACTGGATCTTTGAATGTTAAATGTGTTATACTTAACAAATTACACCAAATTACTATCATTACTTTCTGCTACTTTGTTGTCTATTGAAATGTAAAGTAGTTTTAATTATCTGGAAGGAAATTCATGGATGTTACAAACAATGTGTTTCTTTTTCCACAGACTTGCTACAGAAGTTTAAGAACAGAACTCTTCAAATACAGTAACTATAGTAAAATGGACATCAAAAAAGAAGTCAAAGAGGAATTTTGTTCAGAGAATGAACAAGAGCTTTGTATCAAAGACGATGTGAAGAAGGTTAAGATAGAAACTGTTACAAGTAGCATTGATATCAATAAGAGCAATTCCAGGAAATCAGAGACATGAAGATGAAAATTCTATTATTGACACACAGTATGTTTAATGATGTCAACATAAAGCTGAAAGCCTATATTTTACTGTGCAATGCTTTAATTCACCAAGTTTTTACTGTAGAGGAGGTAAATTTTACTATTAAAACTTCCCTGTGGGGTCTTGAAATGAACACTGGAAAAGTGGTTTGTTGGCAAGCTTGTTTATTCTGTAAGGAGTCATATTTGAGTGCAGAAACTTTGGAGATTTAAGAAGTGAATTCAGATAAAAGAAGTTCATTTTAGGTGTCTATTGTTCTAAAATAACATCCTTACTATTTCAATGTAAACTGTCCCACCCGTAACACTAAAACATCATTAAATTTTCTTTATCAGAAGTAGTTTGCCTGATTGTAAATGAAAATACTGTGAAAGTAAGCTATTTTATATGTACTACACAGCTATTATACTTATGGGAAGGTTGTGTTATGGTAAACATTAGATTTATGTGTTATGGGTGGGACAGTACAAATTGTTGTCATTATACTCCATAATGTCACAGGATGAAATTCAGAGCGCCCATTGGTCGCATGACCAAATTACCATTTTTACAGCAGTGGCATGGTGTCAGACTAGCCCTGTATCTGTAATAGTGGTGAGTGATGAGCTTAATCATGGAAAGCATGGAGTTTGGACATTCTTATTAGAAATCATTAAAAGATTAAAAGTGAAGCATCCTCGGATTAAGCAGCTACATATATTTTCTGATGGATGTGCTGGGCAGTTTAAAAATAAATTCACACTCACAAATATGACATTTCTTGCAAAAGCAGTACAGATCATACTGGTAGATTGGAGCTTTTTTGCCACGTCACATGGCAAGGGTGCTGTAGATGGCGTGGGTGGGTCAGTAAAGCGAGCTGTCTGGAACAAGGTGAAAGCCAAGCGCTTTACTCTACAAACTGCCAAGGACTTCACTGTTTGTGCTAGACAGTGTATGAATTCAACTGAAGTGCAGTTGCAGCAAATGTTGAAATATTGTAACAAAGGTTTTCTGGAGTCTGCCCAATTCTCAGATTGCAGTCCTCCCATTATTTTGTTTGTGTAAAAGAAGGTATGCTCAAATTTGAAGCAACAGCAAAATCAGAGCTACACACAATCGTAACCTTGCCAGAATCAGCACAACTTGTAGATGATATGCTGAACATCTGTGTTGGAGATTTTGTTGAAGTTGTTCTTCCTGTCATGGGGAAAAAATCTATTGTGATTCAGTCTTACATGGCAGAAGTTAAGAACATACATGCTGAAAATGTCACTTTAATTTACATGGAAAGAAGTGGCAAATTTTGGATATGGCCTGCAGTGAAAGACGAGTCAACAGAAGATAGATCTGTAGTGAAGAGAAAGTTGTGTGTTCCAAGACTAGTGAATAGGGGACACTTTTCTTTTGATTAAACCATTCTTTATCTCTCTTGCTATAAACTATCAGTTATAAGCTATAAATAGTTAATTTTCACAGTATTTAATAGGAATGTGCAACACAATTACATAAAAATATGCATCAGACAATTTGTCCCACCTCTAACGTCCCACCCGTAACCCTACAAGAGTGCTTAAATAGTGGGGCTAACTACTAAAATTTGTTAATTTCATTCTCATATTTACACATTTTGTAATACAATAATGCCAATTTTGTTTGTATGTAGTTTGGCTCAAATATGATACTAGCAGAGCAGAATTATGTATGTGAAGCTGAAATTGTTATATTCTATGTCAGATGCTTGTCCCACCCGTAACATTCATTTTATTAACTATGTATCACACAATTTAATATATGTCAGCCCATTGAGTTTGTTTGTATTAAAGAGATCACCTGGTTGCTGCAAACAATAATTTACATTAACATTTCTATTATTTTTTAAACATAAGGTGTAAAAATAACTGTGCAAGTGTCCCACCCGTAACACTGGAATTGCTCAAAACAGAACTTGAAAATTATGCATTTTCATGGAATGAAGAACACCATGCATTGAGATTTAATAAAACCATCGAAGAATGTGAGGTTGAAACCGAGATAGATATTAAAGAAGAACATTGGTGGACAGAAGATGAAGATTCATGTATTAAAAGTGATATTAAGGTAACTTGTACAAAAAAGTGCATCACCTTTGCCGCTTTTTCTTATAAATGCTGTCCCATGTTAATTATTAAATGTATAGTTTTATAGTATGAATTTAAGATGTATATTTTGTACCAATATATGTTAGCATGATATGAAAAACACATGCTATTTAACTATTTTGTAAAGTTGGCTAAACCCTCTTGCTTTAAGGCAACACTGGACAATATGGGGTTCCTCATTGCTTCAATGTTATTGTTATATTCATCAATAGCTAGTGAGTAATATCCTCTTTTTGCTTCATTCATTGCTCGTTTAGGTATTTTACAATATGCGCTGTAGCGTACTGTAAAGTTTGGATCATAAATTGTGTGATACACTAGGAACAAATTTAATTTATTTGTAGAGGACTTGCTCGTACCTAAGTAATCTAAGGTGTGACCCTCATTATCTGTGTTGAATTTATTGTTTTCTTAGGAAAAATAACTTCAAATGATAAAAGCATAAGTTTGGGAAATCAAATATATAATTTCCTTGAGTGTTGACATAGACAGAAGCCTACTTTTTACTCTTTATTTTTCTTAATCTTTTTTTCCCTCTTATTTTTATATTTATTGAAAGGGGAAGATAGTTGAGTTGGAGGAGAAAGAGTAACTTATCTCACTCGGGTAGGAAAAGAGGGAAGAGGATAGTTTTTTTTAAGGATTATTTCATAAGATATTTTATTGTCTTTGTGTGGTTCTGTATATGCACCTACATTAGTTACACAACATTAATTTGCTGCCTTCCAGTGGAAGGGAATGGCTGGAAATGATGTTCTGGGCTGCAGCCATGGCCGAGGCCCTGAATGCAGCACCAGAGGGATTCAGTGATTTTGCGTTGCTGTAGCTTGGCGATTATGTTTCTTTTGATGTGTTGTGAACTCTTGGTGATTGTCTGGTGGAAGGTGTCTGTAAGCTGCAGCTCCCATTGGATGCCCAGTGGATCCTGTGTCAGTGTGCACTGTTGTGCCTGATGTTCATTGAAGCGCATGGCATGGTTGTGTAATGTAGATACTGTGGTGTCCAACTGTTGTTGTAGGTTGGCTATTTGCTTTGTCAGTTATGATGTGGAGGCTGCAGTGGTGATGTGTAGTTCCTGTATGTGCGCTATGGTGTGGTTCAGTGTGTTGGTGTGTGACTCGGCGTTGGAGGATGTAGCAGCAGAGACTGATGCAAGTGCCTCTATAATGGCAGCCAGCAGGGCACTGATGTTTAGTACCTCTGAATGGAGGTCCTGTAAGGCATCCTGTAACTCCTGGCAGACTGCTGTGGCTGGTCATACTGATGGAGCTGCTGGTAGTGTGGGATATCTTTCTGATTTTTCCCATTCACTATCTTGGCAAAACTGGTATCTTATGGTTGTAGTGCTCTTACTTGAGTTTTCAGATTTGCATTTTCATTCTTTAGCAATTGTATTTCACATTGAGCACCTTTCAAGTTTTTGTTTAGCAGTTCTATAATCACCTAAAGAGAGACTATCACTTTGGCCTTGGGTGTTGTTTGTCCTGCTGCCTTACTTTCCTCAGCTTTTCACGCTTATTGATTTTTATCTCTTTGTGGTTCTCTTTCACTTCACTTCTGAATTATCTCCAATTTTCTATATATTGTGCACCATATTCTGCATTGTTACACCACCATCATTGTGAATGTTTTGTTATGCAGTACCTTTAACTAACACTGTATAGACGATTATGTGAAACTGAGCATTTGAGTTATTTTGTTACAGGATGGGGACTTTGCTCCAGTAGAATCTTCAAGGTAAGACTTGAGTCTTTTCAGTTACAAGTGTTCTGCTGTTAGTATTATATTTACTTTTAATTTGTATATATCCACCACATTCATATATATGTCTCATTGTGTTCTTGGAATGATAGAAATGGGAATATAATGATCAATCCATCAAATTGCATTTGGAAATTTGCTGTATGATTGAGTCCTTAGATACTCTAGATAGTTTTATGCCCTTATACAAGTGTGGGCCAAACACAAGCTAGGCCTTTTTACAATAATTTATGCCTCAGATGAACCAGCATCAAAATTTGCTATAACGACTATTACAATAACCATTAAAGGTTTTAAAATGTGTTTTATTATTTTTATTATTATGTCTCATTGCACATATTACAAATTGGTTTACTATTATTAGGTGAAATCGTGATGAGCTTGTCATATATGGTTCATTTAGTTTCATTCAATTTTGTTTTGTATTTGCTTTTAAGAAGGAGATATTGTTCCTAATCTTAAAGTATATTGTATGATGAGCCAGAACTTGAACATTCCTGGTTTATTGTTACACCATTTGAGATTGGTTTTATTTGAAGTGTTTATTACACAATGGTTGCACCTTGATTTATACAGAAACAATCAGAACTTAAACATTTCACCACATAATCCTTACATTAATATTCCAGGAAATCACTCTTAAGAAATATAAAAGAATGTGCTGCCACTGCAATTGTTAGGCTCATGGGAGTAAGTACAGAGTGTGTAGCATATTGTAATATATTCCTTAGTGTTGATGCTATCAGATTGTGGACTGCTGATATGCTGGCTACTCCATCAATGAATCTGATTGGTTAAGTACCTAAAACACTGGAATTAACAGACCTGACTATATGATATGCGAATGGATGGCAAGACATGTTTTCCATATGTTTAGCATGTGCCAAGTCAATAACCATCTTCCCAAGGTCGCGGGTTCAAACCCGGCCCAGGTCGATGGTTTTTAAGTGTGCTTAAAAACGACAGCTCCATGTCAGTAGATTTACTGGCATGTAAAAGAACTCCTGTGGGACGAAATTCCGGCACACCGGCGACGCTGATGTGCTCCTGGCAATTGACAGTGTCGTTAAACAACAAAATAATTTTTTAATAACCATCTTATTCTTCAATTGTGTGTGGCTTTTAATTCTATAGTTATTCTAGCGAGTGCCTATGTATGCTAGAAGGGCAAAAATGTACTGGCGTATTGAATGCTGGCCAATGCTCATTTGGGCCCTATCATTAGACATGCAGTGTCTGGCAGTAACTTTACATAGAGCACCTTTTACATGTAAGAGACTTACCACCCTTTGTTTCCATAATTAAGCAACACATTAAAAAATCTTTGAAAGATTAATATCCCTACTTGTTTATTATTTATTTATACCAACAAACTTACTGTTGGTGTTTTTAAACAGACAAGTCGTATGTGGGCAATGTTGAAAAGATAGAATCGGAACTGAAAAATGCCACTGCCGGGATTTGAACCACCATGTGTAATTAACCTAATAACATAGTTACTATCTGAAGGTTATGTAATCTTGGGACATAGAGTACTTAGGAATGTGAGTTGCAGTTGTGGTAATTGTCTCTGATGTGAGACACCCTCTGTGACTTTCAGGGAGAAATACTGATCCGTTGGAGAATTCAATGTCATTCTGGTAGGTTGTCACAGTAGCTTAGTGGTTAGTGCGCCCTCCTAGTGAGCAGAGTGGTTCAAATCCTGACTGCAGCATTGAATTTTGCTGCTCCTATTCTACCTTTCCTACATCTTTTCCAAAATTGTCCAAACCAGTAACTTGCTTTCCAACTTAGAGGGTGTTCACTGGATATTCAAGTACAGTTACCCTACTCTCAAATGAAGTGCTTCCCTAGTATTTTACCTACATAAAAAGCCTCCATAGTTAATTTCTGTGCTTTTGAAATATCTACAGTGCTCTTTGTTCTGGATTGGGGAGGCTTTAAAAGAGTTGTATAAAGTAAGTTTAAGCTTTTGGCCCTACTACGGTTTTTAATAGAAAAGTCTCTTGCCTCAACTTTAATGGATATGTACACATACTGGTATCACAAATGCTCAGAAAAAGTAGAAATATAATAATTTTATTGAAGTACTAACAATATTCAGTTCAAGTTTGAAACTCAACTTAGCACATGCCCATTCACTTTAATAATAAAATAACACACTGCTACTCTGAAAATAAACTGAACATTAGCTCACCTCTTAAAACTGTGTTGTTTATATTTATATAGCTTATATTTGACATAATCTTTGTGAGCAAGGAATGGTATTTGTAGGGTTTACCTGAGCTGAATGAATGTTGAGTGACACAATATTATGAGATTGACAACTGTTTTCAAGCATTTATTGCAACATAATTAATGCAGATAATGTTCTCAGTTCAGGTGTGTAAGATGCATGGACCCATACCTGGTATCACTGATAGGAGGGGCAAATGTGCAGTTCACTTGAGTCTTCGGTTGGCTCACCTTCATATGCTTTCAATCTGTGAACTTTCCTTAAATGTTCATATATATCTGTACAATTATCTTCACTTATCATTTACGTATCTTAACTTTTTCCCAAACCAAATTATGGAGTTTGTTCAGTAATATAACAATTTGACTCCACTTAACAGGTACACACTATGCAACAGAATCAAAAGTGCTTTTGTGACTAATAATGTGCCTTTTTTCAACCTTCGTCATCATAAAAACAAGGTTTAGATGTGTGATCTATTCCGACTCCAAACTAAACTTGTTCTGTCCATCTTCTAGCAGGTCATCCTCGACTCTGTTGTCCTCTTAGCCTGTAATTTAATACTCTGGAGAATTCTATCATGTTCCATTCTGCAGACATAGCTGTACCACCTTTCTCTGTACTCTGCTATTTTGTATGTCAGTTTGAATATTCCCTCTGTTCTCGAATATCTACACTCTTTTGGTTGTCCATTAAAGTATAACCTGCCACAAATCTCAAGAATTTCATTTCAGCAACTTCTATCCGTCTCAGAACATCTTTGTTTAGAGTTCAACACTCAGAACCATATAATAGGACTGAAAATGCTAAAATTTTATAAAATTTCAGTAAGGTTTCTTCTTTGATAGAACTCCTCTAATTGTTCCACATATCTGTTGAAACAAATTTAGTTTTGTTATGACTTTTGTTCTATCCTTGCCATTGAAAACCCCTCAGTACTTGAAATCCATAACTTGTTCTACAAGTGCATTATCAATCACACTTAGCTCTAACAGGGTCTGTTCCATAAAATACCATTATTTCAGCTGATATTTCCAAATTATGCTCAGTAGCCACTGTACTTAGTTTATAAATACCTCTTTGCAAATTGTCCTCCGTAGACGCTATAACTGTAAAAACCAAAGTGTCAATATGTATATTACTTATCTTAAAATTATTAGTTAAAATAGTTTGTCAACTATGAATGACATCATCTAAATAAATCTTAATTTAATTTGGAGTTTATGGGTAAACAATCTACAAACACATTTTTCTTTTTTCATTTGAGCACTAGGTGCAGTAGATCTAATACTGGTAACGAGATCCATAGTTCTGCCCATAATCTCTCCATATATACGTCCCTCTTAATGTGGTTAGTTCCCAAGACTGCTTGTGTGTCTTCCTTAACTAAATCCATTTCTTGCACTTGTATGTTTTAGTTCACAGGTTTTTATTCTTGGGAGGCATTTAACTTTATGTCCTTTTTGCTTATACCTATCCCTGGAAAACTTGAGTAATTTATACACTTCTTGCAGATAATTTAAACTTCTTCTGAAGCATTCTTCCAAGTTGCATCATGACTTTTCCTGATTTTTGCCATACGAAATCTGCATATCTTCTAAAGTATACTTTTTGTCCATCACGATTTCTTAACATCTAACTTGCTTTTATCTCTTTAATGAATAATTTGCAATACTTATAATAGGGTTTCTTTTCAATGTTGCTGCATATAATACTAATCATGATTTATTTGGGGCTATTTTTAATCTAGTTATAGCACCATTCATCTAATATACTTGCTGGGTTTTTAATTTTGTTTCTAACTGAATCTTAATATTTCCTTGAACCACATCTATCAGATCATGTGTGTGTGTGCTATAGTGTTGAGTACATCTGTATCTTCTACATCCTCAAGTACTGCTTCCACAGCAGTGTCCCAAAACAGGGATCCTAAGATGGAACTCGTGAATGTTCTGTTATATTTTTTAATATTACCTCATTATTTTCCTTCTATTAATATTTTCCTATTTTTACAATAATCTGTTAAAATATGATAAAGAGTTTGTGGATTTCTTTTGCCTAAATATCCCAAATAAATGAGGTCACCATAAATTACAGAATGCTCCAGAAATAAAAATTGATATTCCAGTATCATATTTGCACTGACTCTTCTTAATAACATTTACCTCATATATTGCTTTCTCTGTGAAGCATCCTTTCAAAGAACCACTGTTCATTATTCATTCCTATCAGTAGTCTAAATTCTATAATTCTTTTGCATATCAGTTGTGGAAGAAATTGTTGATTTTATTTAGTGAACATGTGGGACCCAGTTTCATTTACTGCCATGTTTCTACCTGTTCATCCCATTTCTATCATTGCCACTCCTTTCAGTGCTGATTTTGTTGATTCTAGTGCTTTATCACAGAACAATCTAAAAGCACTATATTTTCCTAATTGCTTGTGATATCCCCAAATTTCTACTATATTTGTCATCCCTGATTACACTATTGCTTCACAAATTCTTGCTAACCAATTTATTGTCATTTACCCTTAACCCCATTATTTCTGTTATCCTTTTGTTAGTGTTTTTTACTGCATGCTTTCCATTTACCAATGCTGCCCAGTACCACTCCTGAGTAATCAAACTCTCTCACTATCTCTAATCTCTTATCATTTAAATGCAATTGTACATATTTCCTCATTTTGTTTAATTTCTTTAGTACTGCCCTTTATTTATCTTCTATATTCTTTTATTTCCCGTTGTGTGCAAAATTAATCTATACTGCTGATGGCTTTTTATAGGCCTATTATTGTTTTTGTCCCACCACTAGATCACCTGCAGGAGTTTCTGTGTTCATTGTAATGCAACGATGCACAATATTTTCTTTGATTTTTCTGAAATGTCATCTGTAAATATGTGAACTAAATGACACTGAGTTTCTGCCTCTGCCTTCCCACATGTAACACAAAATTTTACTCCCATGTAAATTCCTTTAGTCATTGAAAGGGTAGAATGAGACCGTAAAATTCAATGCCATAGCCGGTATTTGAACTATAGATCTTCCAGTCTCTGTCCAACTGGTTTAACCACTAAGCTACCATGGCCAACCTACAGATATTTTTACAGGGGAAAATTGTGAGTGAGTTGAAGAGCTTAATGTTTTTTCGGCATGTGGGCCATGGTAGCAGAGCGGTTAAGTGAGCTGCATGGAGGTACGGTAGATTCATGGTTCCATTCACAGTCATGGCAGTGCATTTTTCTGTGTCATTTTACCCTTTCAAACCTTGTGCAACATACAGCTGTTGTGTTGAAGAATCCTTAATTGTATTGAATGTCCTTTAATCATGTTTATGGATTATCTGCATACCGCATTCCCTTATAATTTCAACATTAATCTCCTATATGTATTTTGTCAATTGCTTTCTACAAACCCTTGCTCTTTTTTAGCAAAAATATTTATCCTTTATCATCTGAATTATGAGCTATGTCAGTTGTTCTCCCTTACCTGAACCTGCCCGATTTTTTTCAGTGGTGGCTCGCAGTCAAAATTTTAGGGTAGGCAAAGTGTAACAGTAACAACAAACAACAACAACAATAATAATAATAATAATAATAATAATAATAATAATAATAATAATAATAATAATAATAATAATAATAATAATAAACCCCGTTTATCCGAAATATAGGGGGCGAAGTGATTGCGGATAACGAATGAGTGTGACTTTACGGACGAATTACCGCCAAAACTAAAATCACGAGTGTCGGCAGACTTTTTTCCAGGGGGGGGGCACATGTTGGAAATTTGCAATCATATAATATTAAATCATTATTTTACTGTCAAAATTTATAGTATTTGTTGCAGATAACCGTATTAATTTGTGCTAAACAAAAACTGTTCTTTACATCAAAATTAAAATAATAGTTTAAAAGTCAGTAACTGACTGCACATTAAGTTCACCAGCTTCCAAGGGGGGGCCGTGGCCCCCCTTGCCCCCGTTTCGCGACGCCCATGACTAAAATAGATTAAGAAATTGAAAAATTGTCTGACTGCAGCTTTGTGTTAAATAGCTAAAACTCTCCTCTTTTCATTGTCAGTGCGCCGCGAAAGCGAAATTTGTAATAATTCACTAATTAAGTCGGTCATACTGGTATTACACAGAGATAACGATAGATGCAGATCTCTGAGATCTTCGTTCGTGGAGAATGGCTGTTTGGAAAATGTCGCATAAATTCGGATTTGGGCAGGCAAGTGTTCGGACTGCTGGCAGACGCGTCTACGCATGCTCGGAGTGCATATACAGACCGAATGTTTGCTTATCCCTGTTCAAGGGCCTCGTACTGAGGAAATGGGGCCGGGCAGGCAGAGGTTAAGCTAGGCTGCTCTCCACTACCCAGGTTCCATGCGTATCATTTCTGCCGCGCGTTTCAAACACGCAGCGCAGTTTTGATGAATCGGAATTGAGATTAAAGGATTTGACCATGCGCTGGTCATTATAACCGAGAAAACTTTTCTTGAACTGCAATTTAGGGGAAAATGACGGTTCAAATGATAAAATGCAGAATCATAGTTAAACATTATTTGTTGATGTATTACGATAGGGTAGGCAGTGCCTACCCTGCCTACCCTGAGGAGCCGCGCCTGATTTTTTTCCTTCTGTTTCTGTGCCCTTTTGTAACACTTCTACTATGCATAGGAAGTGAGTGAGTGAGTGAGTGATTAGGGTTTAAGGGCCCGTCGACAGCTAGGTCATTAGAGCCCCTGTGCATAGGGAGGAAAATAAGGGATGTGTTTACAGTACATGACATCTGAAGTATTCTTGTTGTGATAGAATAACCAAATCCCTGTATGTGTACAGTCAACCACCTTATTGCATCTTGTAGGCATTAACCGACACATTAAGGTGATTATTTAATCTTTCTTCACTAACAGTCAGAGCAGGACACACGTTGCAGTGCTGCACTGCGCACTTTTAGATGTATGTACAAATCAAAGCATAATCATTAGTTTACCTTCATTTGTAGTTCATTTTAGCTTGTCTCTGTATTTTATATTATTTTTACAATACAGCAGTAATTCTATAAAATGGCAACTTTTGATACTACATCTACAAATATAAGTGTTACTTTCTGAGCAATTATGAAAATTATTTTGGAATTTCTGAACACCTGAGGGAGAAGCGGTATTGAATTGAAAACGGAAAACTAAAATACATATCAACTTCTATCATTTGTGTGTCTGATGCTTAGAATTTGATAAGAAATCTATCACTTCTTTGCTTCCCAGTATTGTGAGGCTAGATTTTCTTGACTCTCACATTTTCACATGCAACTGGTCATTTGTGTTATCTACAAACCTTCTGATGCTGCATAACTGGCACCCTCTTTGTATATGCATATTTGTTTTTCTTGTTTCCTTTCTCAAAAATTACTGATAAAAATTTGCTCTAACAAAAATACGTGGATTAGGATAATTCGAACATGAAATTCATATAAATTGCAAACTTAGTGCCTAACTTCAGGATCTTTGAAACATTGACACAGAGGTTTTGAAGAAACCACATGCATCTCTTCCTTGTATGGAAAATTTGTACTTATTGTTATTAAATAAAACATTTCTTTTAACAGTTTTGATGTAAGTGATGTATGTTCACTTCCATATTGTCTCATGGTTGACAACAAATTATTTTTGCATTTTGACTGAATAACTACTGAATACCATTTATTTTGGATAAAAAGTATGCTGCATTAGTTCTGAGCCACTAACCCATAAAATAGAAACAAATGGTTAACAAATTTAAAATATAAATACTAAGAAGACGTACAACTTCTGACATACATTTTAGTAACATTAAATTATTTCTGAGATGACTTTTGCTGCTGATTTGAAATTCTTGTACCCCATACATTTTATAACTGTTGCATTCTTCATTTGTGTCTTGTGATGTCATAGAAATAGTGCAAAATTTTAGCATGTGAAACATTCAATCCAAAGTATTGTCTGCTGCCTTGCTAAGACCATTTTTCATAAATATATTCTCTTCAAGGACACTAATTAGAAACAAAGATGAATATGAAAGTTTGCAGTGAACTTTAGTTTATGTGCAGCCGCTAATTTGGACCAAAATAACAGAGGCTGACCCTGAAGATGCTGGACGCAGTTTTCAGCGAAACGTCGGAGGAAGGTAATCCAACTCGACCACGGCCAAAAGCCCGGAAAATCTACTTAACATAGTTGATAATGCCGGCCGTGAAAGCCTCAGGACTTATATTAGAGCTTTATTCGGTTATCAAATTTAAAAACACATAATTTGATTCATGAAGGTAACAAGCGACACCATTGTCAACTGTGTGATAAGAGCTTTACTCAGTTATCAAATTTGAAAGGACATTATTTGATTCATAAAGATAAGAAGTAGTGTTGGGCAAGCCAAATTACTCAGCAGTTGGAGACATTTCAAGGAAAGCATTTCCACTTCCATTCCAAGGAGATGGTTATATTTCTTTGTGAAAGTAATCTGTCTGAGTGGCATGGGGTAGCTTGTCTGCCTCTGGTTCAAGAGATCCTGAGTTTTAATCTCTGGATGCCTTACTTGGAAAGGGTTTTTCCCAGGTTTTTATTTTTCTTATATTGAGAATTTTGGGTAACTAACCTCTGGAGTCTGGGCTAAACTGTGCATAATTTTATCCACTTCATTCTCTCATGTAATATTGTTAAAAGTAAATTTTACTTATTAATCTGATTCGTCTGTAGAGATACGTGATTTATGTTGAGGGTCTCCATTGAAGATAGCAAAGTTACCAACAATATTTAATATAAAGTTGTGAAATGAGTTCAAGTTAAAACAATACCTGTTAACTCCATGTCAGAAATCTGTCAAATAAATTTTATAAATGATTTCTCTGTTAATAATTATTTCCTTTTCTTGCATTCATTGAAATAGCTTATGGTATAGACATATATGTTCCTTTATATCCAACCTTAGCTTAGTGTCTGTTCCCTGTATTAAGTGCCTTGAAATTCAAATGGTCGCTTTTAATTAATCTAAGTAATATAGTAACTAAGTTGAAACAACTGCTTTTTCTATGCTTTTATTAGATCACTGATGTTAATGGTCAAGTAGTCCACATGTTCTTACTACACTTTACAGGAGAACTCTGCATTTAGTTTTAGTTTTACACTCCCACTTCCATATTGAAAAGCACATCTTGTTTAACTTTAAATGAAGAACGTTATGTGAGTAAAGTGATGTAGAGAGAAGAATCAGATATACGGTTTGGCACTGGTGGAGAAAGTTGTGCAAATATAACATATTGGACTTTTCTAAGTGCTCATGAGAATGTTTCAGTGTAGTCCATTCAAAATGCACGAAGTCAGAAATACTTTTGTCATAAACACAAGTTTACAGATCTGTATAAGAGAGGGAACTGTACACTGCAACTAGGGTTTATTGTCTTAGAGATTGCAAAACCCTATTAGTTATGGACACTGTGATATTTATCTTTATAACATAGGCTTTGTCAAACACTTGAAAGCTAAATAAGATGTTTACTGAAAATAAATGAAAATTCAACATAATACTACACTTATGAATATGTGAAATACATTAATCTTGTTTTCTTCCGCCTATTTCAGCTTAAATCATGCCATTAATACAATAGGCTTCACAATTTAATGTAAAAAAGTCATATGAAAGTTAATCTTCAATTCAAAACAAATAAACATTTTATGAGAACAGGTTTCTTTTTGCAGAAGCAGCAGTACCAGAATGAATAGATATAGAATGTTGTGTTTTCACAGGCATGATATAACAGTACTTTTTGGTTTTCTTGAAAATTAGGATTTTATTTTTCTCCCCAACAGGCATTCCAAGCCGTGTATGCGCAGTACGCCACATATGCCATGGTTTACCATTTTCAAACATAATTGCCTTATGAACAAAAGCCTGATAAATAATAGAAGTGATTGGTTACAGAATTCTGAAATGGTAACATTTATTCAGAAACATTGGCTCCTGCAATATTAATGCTACAACTTTTGTTGCATATTATTTTGATCCTCCTGGGTATGTTAATCTTTGTACCAGAAGCAGTTTAAAATCAAGTGGTGGGCTATTTGCATCTTTTTTAAAAAATTGCACCGTTTACCCTGTTCCCACAAATCGTTTGTGATAAATATCGGGTAAGTAGTCGTACCTTCATAAAGTTCCACTCCCGCTCCGCGAGCCACCGGGGATCTTTTGATTTCCGAAAGTTCGAGGAGTCGTGCGTGCGTGCCCAGTCGCGTTTTGTACTTCGCATTGCAATACGTACAACCTGGATAGCTTTCGTCTCTTCCTTCTCTCGACGCACTTCAATACAAAGGTTGTGAACTGCGGTTCAGCGTATCTACGGCAAGTGTTGCTGGCCGACTATTCCTGATCTTGCCGAACAGGGCTCTTATTACACCAGCGAGCAGGTTATTGCCGACGCCCCGGCCGATTTTTTCTCTGCTACCAGTCAAACCCAAAGTTACATTAGGTCGTTTTTAGTTATCCAGGAATTTGCGGAGCGGATAGTTCTTAATTTTAAGAGTGACGGTAGTGAACCTACAACACGTCCTTTAGCATAGCAGAGCTGATGCATTCCTTGTCTCTCGCGTACGATTCTTCTCCCGGTTCTGATGAGTTCCACCGACAAATGCTGCTTCATCTTCCACCTCAGGCTCTTTCCTTCCTGCTGGGCATCTATAACCGAATTTGGCTTCAGCGGGTTTAACCGTCTTCCTGGCACGAGGGTATTGTTATCCCTATCCCTCGGCCCGGAAAAGACAGGGCACTTGCCTTTTGCTACCGCCCTATTTGCCTAACGAGTGTTGTTTGCAACATCCTCGAATGTATGATCAACAGTCGCTTAGTGTGGTGGCTAGAGACGGATAACCCGCTGAGTAATGTCCAGTGCGGCTTACGTCACCATCGCTTCAGTGTCGACAACCTGACCAGCATGGAGGCCTACTTAAAGAATGCATTTCTCTTGAAGCAACATGTCGTGGGTGTCTTCTTTGATCTGGAGAAGGCCTACGACACTACATGACGCCATTGCATCCTCAGTGCTTTGCACGGTTATGGTTTACGCGGTCACTTGTTCATTTTTATTTTTAACGTTCTACTAATTTGCCGTCTTCGAGTCCGCATAGGCAACACGGTCTCCCAGGAGAAGGTTCAGGAGAATGGTATACCCCAGGAGTCGATTCTCAGTGTTACGCTTTTCGTCGTTGCCATTAATGGCATCACTAGTGCTGTTCGTAGTGGAATCCCGATGTCGCTGTATGTTGACGACTTTGCGATATACTATCGCAATTGGAGCACATCGAGCGTCAACTGCAGCTCACCATAATATCCATCGCCGAGTGGGCGTCTCGCACCCGCTTTTAGTTTTCCCCTACGAAAACACAGTGTCTCCACTTTCACTGACTCCGTGGTGTACACCCTCCTCCTGATCTTCATTTGCGTGGCACACGTCTTCCATTTGTTCCGCACCTGAAGTTCTTGGGCCTACAACGACAGAAAACTCACATAAGAGCACCATGTTCGTCATGTTCGTGCTTCCTGCCGTCGTTCGTTTCGGCTACTCAGGGTTTTATCTAGGGCATTTTGGGGCGGCGATCGCACGGCAATATTGAGGTATCTCTCACTGGTCCGGTCCAAATTAGATTACGGCTGTTTTATCTATGACTCCGCACCCGCCTCTAAACTCCACCTTTTAGACACAATTCATCACACTGGTATCCGTCTCGCTACTGGGGCTTTCCGCACCACCATAGTGGATTGTCTGTATGCCGATTCTGGCGAATATCCATGGTCTGTTCGACGCTCGTTGTTACTTTGTTCTTACGTGGCAAGGTTGTCCTCTCATCCAGGTCATCCTTCGTTTTCACCTGTATTGCGTCCAGACCTCACGCACCGTTATATGCGGAATAAAACAATCTCCCGTCCAAGTGGCATCAGGTTTCGAGAGCTGTTTGTCGCACACGCCCTCCGACTTCCAGTTGTAGAACGGCATTCACTTGGCCACTGTCCTCCCTGGCAACTCCAGCGTGCACGCTTTGACCTGGAGCTGTCGTGGAGCTGTCGGGCTGTGCAAAGACTGCTACCCCTCCTTCGGTGTTCCATCAACTCTTCACCGCAGTTCTGGGCCGATACCGGACTTATACTCCGGTATTCATCGATGGTTCCCAGTTGGTAGAACGACGGGCTCCACATTTATATATAATAGTGATGTGCACACAGACGCCAGTTAACGTTTTACCGCCGAGCTGTTTGCCATCTTTTATTTCTTTTTATCTTCCGGTCAGTTCATGGACCTTTTATTGTATGTTGCGACTCTCTGAGCGCTCTTCAGGCGCTGCAAAAATTCGTTGGTAACTCGGTATTAATTCTTAAAATACAGACACTCTTATCGTACTTGTTATCTCATGGATACCAGTTCGTTTTTACCTAGTGCCCAGGCCATGTGGGTATTCCCGGCAACGAGGTGGCGGAAGCAGCTTGTGACGGTATGTCCGTCTCTGTCGATATATATCGATTCCGCCAAGCGCTTGGAGGTAAATTTAGTGCCGGCAGGTTGACATATGCCTGCCTTTCGCTCCCCTCCCCTCTTTCCAACCAGTATATAACGCGGGCAGCCGTAAGATTTCTTCAGTGAGTCCAGTTACAGCCGCCGCAGAGACAACATGGCAGGAAGAAAGAAGAAGAGAGCCACCGCAGCAGTCCAAGAAGCCTCCGAAGTACCTTCTGGGGAAACTGAAAACGCCAGCGCCGCCCCTACCTCACAGCCAGCCTCCTCGTCAACTCCGTCTCCATCTACGCCGCCTGACCAAGGTATCTCAGCCTGCGACACCACGCCGACACCAACCACCCACCACACACAGTCAACACAGCCAGAGGTTGAATACCGAACGTCCACAGAGAGTCATCCTAACCTCACGAGGCTGCAGAGTTACAGCGCAGTTGTGCGCGGAGTACATCGGCAGCTTCCGGACTCTCTCCTCAGCGCAGCCCCACGTCGCTGGCCTTATCTTATGAAAGCGACGCGCATCTTCACAGCCAGAGGACCGTCGCCGCTGGTGACCCTGGGGTTCTGGGATGGGGCGGATTACCGTGCTGCTTTGACGGACGGGCTTCCTGACCTTGGGCAGGTGCTCCCAGTTGAGGCTAGCCGTGGTGTACGCCCTATTCCCTGCCGACGCTGTTGACAGTACGGTCACACCGCCGACGCCTGCGCCGACGCCCCACGCTGCCACTATTGTGGCGCTGGCACCTTCACCACATCCTGCACCAGCCATGACCTGACACGTCGCCCCGTGTATTGTGCCACGTGCAATTGCACTGGCCACTTCACGGGCCAGGCGGCGTGCCCCAGGAACCCACGCCGTCAGCCGCCTGCAGTTCACAAGTTGCCCACGCAACAACCACTCTCCGCCTCGCAGACCATCACCGTCACACACCAACAACATGTCAACACCAACCGCCAAACCACCGACCAACACGACGCCGCAGACAACCAACTTCACACCGCTGTACTCCACAACACCGCCGCACTGCAGAAACTACAAGACACACTCCAGACTCTCACCGACCGGGTTGCAGCATGTGAGACAGCCCTGACTCGTGCTCTCGAGGACGTTAAGGACGCCACCCATAATCTGCAAACAACACTACCTGCCACAGTTCATCAAGACAAAAATAGCCTCCGAGACCACTTCAACAAGCAGTTGGAGAAAGTGGTCACTTACATCAACGACTCACGCATACACAAGATCCATAAGACGTTAGAAGAAATACTACAAGGACACACATCATCACTACAGACTTCACTTGCTCAGATTTTGCAGTTTCTGACACTCCCCAGACCTTCAGTCGGTCCTCCAATCGGTCCTTCAGTACGACCCAACTTCCCCCCAAACCGCAGGACAGTGTCAGGGCACCGCCATGATACTTGACCTGCCTAAGCCAATGACCCAACTTTAATATTTACCCACAATCATCCGGTTTGCTTCGGCGGTACCGGACAAACACCACCACTGTACAAATAAACAGAGTCACCCCAGAATTAAAATTAGTTAAGTAGATTAAAAAAAATTCTTCAGTGCAATGGAAAGGCCTCCACATTCATTCGGCATTTGTCGAAGCTCGTGTTAAGACGTGCGTCCACGTTCTCCTTGGGATTGGTGGATCGAGTGACAACAGCTTCGCCGGGGAGCGACTAGACTGCCGCAACGGTGGTGGAGCGAAACAGAACCAAGCCAGGCAACAGCACACGGTGTATCCTATAAGGGACTTCGTAAGCAAGTTTTAGGGTACACCGAGAAGACCAAGAAGACAGCATAACATCCAAAGGAAAGCTTTACCGGAGGTCCTCCGGCAAGGAGGAGGCAGAGTCTATCAGCCCTCTGCTTGCTTGTCTACTGAAGGAGACTCACCGAGTCCTTCCAGACCAGCAAGTGGAGACTAGCGACCAGCTTCACACCAGAGACTCGGTACAGACCGACAGACAGACGAGACCGCTGGCCCACATGGTTACAGCCAAGGGACCAGACTCCGGTCTGGACCCGGGATTCGCCCCCATGGGCGCGCCGCAAGGCGTTCGGCCCTCTGTGGGATGCCGGATGACACCTGCAACGACTATGACTCCGAGTACCAGCGTTCAGGTAAGACCTGACAAAATGAGTTCATCTCACACCTCTCCCTCGAACCCCTCACTTGGTCCCCGGGTGGACATAGTCAAGGCGAAAGCCAAGTGTACAAAGCCGTAGGAAAAGGTCCTCTGGTTCAAATCCAGAACGACCCGATCCTTCATCGAGACCTGCAGCGTCTCCCCAGAACCAAGCCGCACAAAAGGAGGGAAGAATCCCGCCAATTGTGTCCGACCCCTTTCCAAATCACATCAAAGTGATGAAGGATTTAAGGGCAAGGTTAAAGGCTGAATTCCAGGCAACGCGCCTTCCTGGGCTCGTTGTCATCCGAATCACTTCCTCTGAGGACCACACGGCCGTAAGGGAAGTATTGAAAGCGGGTGGAATTAAATTCCACACGTACTCACTCCAGCGACCCCATGTGGTTCGTAGAGTCATTAGGGGTCTTGATTCGGAGACAGCCCCCAGGATATCCGTGCCGGCCTGACGGACGAACACGGAACCAAGCCGCGGTCCGTTTTACAACTTACCACCACCAGAGAGAAAGAGGGGAAGCCCACCAAGGTGCCCCTACCACTATTCCTAGTGGTTGTAGACAAGGAAGGGGAGGGAACCCTAAAGATTGACCAGCTGACTCGTTTGTATCACACGCGGGTCACAATTGAGCCCTATCACGGCAGGGAGGGGCCAGCCCAGTGCTATAAATGCCTGGGTTTCCACCACTCCAGCTTTGCCTGTGAGAGGTCACTCAAGTGCCTGCAATGTGCAGGCGAGCACCTTGTAAAGGATTGCCCGACTCCAATGGAAGATAAGAAGTGCGCTAACTGCTATGGGAGCCATATAGGTATCTATCGCGGTTGCCCCAAACGACTTGCGATAATGCAAGGCAAACAGGGCAAGGCTGCAACTGAGGTCAAGCAGGGGGTCTCTTTCGCCAATGCCCTGGCAAGACACGAAGTGCCCTTGTGCAGGCTGAGGCCACGGAAGTGACCCCAAAAAGCCAGGTTGTCCCGACAATGACAACGCCAGTCCCGGAAAGCGCCATACCTTAGGTTGCTGACAAGGAGACTGCACTAACCACCAGCGCCGCTCCTAAGCTAAAACGTCCACCCAAGAAAGGGAAGAAAAAGGCCTCTATGACAAAATCCACTACAGTGGAGCAAGGTAACAACAAAACTGTTGCAAAGCTTCCCCCACCACCAGCATCCACAACTCCAGCTGCGTCAACCAACCAGCGACCAGCAGAGCCCGCCAATGCTGGCCCATCCTCCCGGACTGGCCCAGCCAATGACGAGGCAGCAGTGCCTAAACAAAATAACCAGCAACCAAACTTAGGGGACGCATTCGCCTCCAAGGACATGGCCGAGTTTATTCAGCTGGCAACCTGGTTCGCCGACCTAGTTCAGCGCTCCCTCCCGGTCTTACGACGCTGCAGGGCAATCATTGATAATCCCGAGATTTCCGCTGTGAAGAAGCACCTCACGGTGCTTCAAACGGCCAAGGAACTGTATTCTAATTCCACGAGCACTCACTGGCGCATAGAACTGTGCGTTCATTTAGAGCTGCGTTCTGGAACGCAAATGGAGTTAGGGTCCAGAGACCTGGCCTGTTAGAGTTCGTAGACAATCACGGGATTGATATCCTGATGGTCTGCGAAACGCACTTGCACACTGGTGTACAGTTTACCCTGCCAAGTTACGCCGCTCATCGGTCTCATCGGGTCGGCCGACAGGGCGGTGGTACTGCCATATTCATAAAGAACCATCTCACCCACACTCCTGTTACCATTCCTCCGCTAAATCACCTGGAAGCAACCGCCATAAGGCTATCCTTAGGCGGGAACGACCTAGTGCTTGTGGCGGTGTACGACCCGCCGGGTGGGCGCTTCCATGAAGCGGACATCACGGCACTCCTGAACCTGCACCACAGGGTTTGCATTGCAGGCGACTTCAGCGCCAAACACCCAAGCTGGCACAGCCGCACCCAGAACGTGAAGGGCCGGGGACTGTACCGTCTCATTAGCGGGAACCCCGCCCTTCACGCGCACGGGCCGAGAGGTCCAACTCACTACCCGGCACGGGCCGTCGCGGATATCATAGATTTCATAGTCACCAAGAACATACCATTTCACCTGGACCTCTCGGTGGTGAACGCTCTGGACTCTGATCACAACCCTGTTGTGGTCGACTCAGACGTTAATATCACTGCGTTGGAAGTGCCGGACTGGGTGGAGGAAGTCGACTGGGATGCAGCCGTCCTAGCCCTTCAAAACTCTGTGGAGGCAAGTCCTCGAATAGACACGATAGAGGTTCTCGAGGAGGCAGTCACGGGGTTTGCAACCTCAGTCCTAAATGCGGTGCGTGCTCACACACACCGTATCCCTACCGATGCACCAAACACTACAGCTATCCCTGTCCCTCTGAAACGCCTCATTCAAGCAAAAAATGCTGTTAGAAGGCTATGGCATAGATTCCGACATCCTAGGCTAGGAGTAATACACCAGAAGTTCAAATTCCTGGTGAGACGACTCCTAAGAAAACATAGGCAAGCAACTTGGGAAAACACGCTGCGTCAGGTAAACCTCCAAGAGAGGAAACGGTAACGCATCGTCCGAGGCTTGCGGAAAGACAAATCTGTACACCAGCATCCTGTGCACAGCCCTCGGGGAAGACTTGTGTTCGAACCGAGGGAAAAAGTAGAAGCGCTAGCGGACTATCTGGAAACTCAATTCCAGCCCAGAGAAGACCCACAGAACGATAACCATACTGACCTCGTGGAAGAAGTGGCAGAAGACTTCTTAGAAATTGGACCCGCGGACCACGAGGAGTTCCATATCCCCTGGGTTACCCCTCGCGAGGTAACTAAAACCATCAAATCCCTAAGAGCCCGAAAATCCCCTGGGCAGGACCGTGTATCAGCGGAAATGCTCCAGCACCTTCCCCTCAGAGCCGTGATTCACTTGACCCGCATTTACAACGCATGCCTCAGCATGCGTCATTTTCCAGTTGTCTGGAAACAGGCGCGTGTGGTGTGCGTTTTGAAGCAGGGCATAAATCCGGTTTTTCCATCCAGTTACCGATCCCATCAGTCTCCTGCCAGTTATCTCGAAAGTATTCGAGAAACTGCTCCTGTCCCGCTTCGGACCTCTATTAGAGGAAAAAGGCCTCCTTCCGGAACACCAGCTTGGTTTTCGCTCTGGCCACTCCACGACTGAGTAACTACTGCGTGTAGCCGAGAAAGCTTCCCTGGCTTACCAGGAGAGGGCTAAAACGGTGGCAGTGCTGCTTGACGTGGAAAAGGCGTTCTCTACCACCTGGCACGTAGGGCTTGTCTACAAGCTCATACAGCACTAAATCCCCCCTCCATATATTTACTTGGTGGCTAGTTTCCTACAGGAACGTAGCTTCCGGGTGAAAGTGGAGGGATCATTCTCTAGAGAAATGCCCTTTGGCGCAGGAGTCCCCGAGGGCAGTGTACTGTCACCGGCACTCTTTGCAGCTTACATGACCAATCTCCCCATGCACCCAAACACACACTTCTGTCAGTATGCGGACCATCTCATGATCTTCGCCACTAGCAAGAACTCGCGCTACAGTTACCAGCAAGTACAAGCCCACCTCCGTGCCATCAATAGATGGTGCGAGAACTGGCGTATGTCTATCAACCCGGAGAAAAGCTCTGCGATTCTCCTGGCTAACACGAAAGCAAACCGGCTCCCGCGGGAGCTCGTGTTGCGGCGCCGTCGGATCCCCTGGGTCACTACGGCAAAGTATCTCGGAGTCACGCTGGACCGGCAGCTGACGTATAGACATCACGTCAGGGGCAAGGTACTGCAAGGCTACGCTGCTCTCCGGCAGCTATACCCAATACTCAGTTCCAAAACCATGCCCTTACGCCTGAAGCTCCAGCTGTATCGTGCGATCATTCCTCCTCTGGTTTTGTACGGATGCGAGATCTGGGGAGTGGTGGCGAGGTCCACCTTCATCAGGTTCCAGACGTTGCAGAATCGGGCGTTAAGGATGATCTATGATACTGGCTGGAGATTTCCTGCCCATATCCTCCATGAACATTGTGGTATCCCGTACATTGTCCACGTGATTAAAACTCGCGCTCGAACAATGTACAACAAACTCCAGAACCACCCTAACCCTCTGGTGAATACTCTGGGACAATATGACCAGAGTCAGCCGTGCCGACTACCATCCAAAAGATTACCAAAGGACATCTTAAGTCCGGCGGTGTAATCTCAAAGATGCGAAAGGCGAAAATATAGTCTGTATCCAAAACAGAGGAAAATACCTTTTTCAGTTCACCTCTTAGCGAGTGACTGATGGTGACTGATGGCCAGAACTCTGTTGGGAATTAGCGCGTCACGTGACTGATCGGAAACGACCAATCAGAAGCCGCGCACTGCCCGCTCGTGGAGCAATCTCAGCCATCCACCGTTCCTGCACCTATAAAAGCCCCTGATCCCAAAAATTGTTCCCCGGAAGTCACATATATCCCTGTAGAGAGAGCATCGAACTCATTGCGCAGGTTAAGCTGTATGACGGCTAGGTACTGCGGAAAAGACACTCGGGCGGGGGAATCATCGTCCCCGTTCGACTCGAACTGCCTCTGGACCCTCTGGATTTGTTCAGTGGTCATCGGGCCGACATGCCTGCTTGAAGTCCTAATCGGGCCGAGCTTGCCGCAGTATTCCTTCAAGTAGTCATCGGGCCGACCTGCCCGCAGTATTTTTTCAAATCCTCATCGGGCCGAGCTCGCCGCAGTATTTCTTCGAGTCCTCATCGGGCCGACCTACCCGCAGTATTTCTTCAGGTCCTCATCGGGTCGACCTGCCCGCAGTATTTCTTCGAGTCCTCATCGGGCCGAGCTCGCCGCAGTATTTCTTCGAGTCCTCATCGGGCCGACCTACCCGCAGTATTTCTTCAGGTCCTCATCGGGTCGACCTGCCCGCAGTATTTCTTCGAGTCCTCATCGGGCCGAGCTGGCAGCAGTATTTCTTCAAGTCCTCATCGGGCCGAGCTGGCCACCGTATTTCTTCAGTCCTCGTCGGGCCGAGCTGGCCGCAGTATTTCTTCAGTCCTCATCGGGCCGAGCTGGCCGCAGTATTTCTTCAAGTCCTCATTGGGCCAAGTTGGCCGTAGAAACTCTGTTCAACAACATCAGTTTATAGGAAGTATTCGCCGAGTAACTTAAGTTCTAAATAGCTGTAACTACGGAGCAGAGGTGCTCACCGTCAGAGTTATTTTCTGCAACATATGCCGTCAGACATATGAGGCTCAGTTCATGATATTGCTTGTTGAGAGGCAATCTCCTCATGCAGTCATCAGTTTCCGGCGTAGTAGCTGCCCCGGTTCACCGTCGCCACATCGAGAAGTGTGCTATTCCAAGCACGTGCTTTTTCCCCGGAATACTCAGCAAGGAACCTCATGACGGCCCCATCGAAACCATCTGTTTGCTCCGCTTCTAGAATTTACCGGACCGCCTGTGGAGAAAAGCTCTGTAAGGCATTTACGGCGCCGAGGTTTAAGAAAGGGATTCCATTTCCCTAGCACACCACGGACATTTGGGTGAGGATATTCAATTATATTTTTCATTTTATGTATGTAAATGTTCATTCTGGGGGATTTTAGGTTAGGATTAATGTGATATTTGATCATGTCTGGTATACGAGCCTCAAAGGCCCGAGTGAACCTTTCTATGAAAGACTGATATCCAAAGACGAAAGGGTCAAGTGGGTTAGCTTTGTTTACAGCAATGTTGTTTGGTGAGCTATCTCCAATGCCCGCAGTATAGTCTAATAGAAGTAGTGTATAGTGTAATGGAATAGGTCATTTCTTAAGGAGTTTTTGTAATTGTTTGCCCAATTTCGAATGCTGTTCTTTAATTCTTTCATACATTCCTATTTTGTTCATTCTTCACATCACATTGTTATAAAATATATATCAAGTTAATGTTTGTTAATTGGTTGGATCTTTTAGTTAACTTGTAATTCATTATAAATTAAATATATTCAAGGAAAAGCATTTTAAAATGTATTGAACTGCAAACCTACCCTACCGGTCCATTTCCAGTACACTTCTACAAAATAGATGTTCACTTTCCTCCGCTAAGCCATGTTAAGTGGGGTAAAGGAAAATTATGTGATGCATGTCCTAGCATGTGAATACTGATAAAGCGACAGCAAATGGTAACAGTTAAGCAAGAATAGTGGGAAAGTGTAACAAGCTGCTAAGTCTGCATCTCGCCTGCCAGAGTATTTCACACGTACACTCCCTTATATAGACGCGCAGAGGAACTTACGTGGCCATCTAGATGCTGTCTGGCAGGAGTCTTGGAAAGCGTTAGCTGGCATTCAGTTACGGACATTCAAGGACACGGTACAACCCTGGCAAACATCTTGCAGGGATTCCAAGGTTCAGGAGGTGATCTTAACCCGCCTGAGGATAGGCCACACTCGAGTCACGCATGCACACCTTTTGCGCGGTAGTCCGGAGCCTGTCTGTGCGACATGCCATGTTCCCCTTTCCGTCGCGCATGTCCTTATCGATTGTCCGCGGTACGCTCGTGAGCGCCAGTGCCTTGGCCTGGGTCTTACACTGTGCTCCGTGTTAGGCAACGACCCAGTAGCTGTAAATACAGTACTGCGGTTTGTTTCTCGTATCGAATTTGGTAAGCAAGTGTAAGGTTTCTTTTATTTTGGCGGACTTTTGGGATGTTTTACTTGTGTTTTTGCCTTTTTAACAGTGTAACCAGCTTACGTTTTAGTAAGATAAGTTTTTACCGGTTTTTTGATTTTCCTTTGTTTTTACCTGTTTTAGCTCCTTTTTTTAGTGGTTTTAACGTTCATCTTTGGGCATTTTAACTTTTACTTTTTAGTTTTAAAGGGGTGAGGTTTTATTTCTTTACTTGATTTTATTTTGGACCTTGGGCTCTAATGACCTAGTTGTCGACGGGCCCGTAAACCCCACTACTCACTCATTATTAGTTTTGTATTAACTTTCATTTGCAAGGGTGTGTGTGGAGATTTCCTACGTTCTTCTTGTTCTTCTTCATCATCTTCTTCTAAGGGCTTTACATTAACCTGAGTAGTCATTTTTCTCTCTTTTTGATGGCATACCAAAAGATTGGTAACCAAATTACAACTTTACAATTGAATTCTGAAATAAGTAACGCAGTTATTAACAAAAGAATATTGCGTATACAAAAAGCGTTGATTTGGGAAATCGGAAGGCAGGGGACATGAAAAGGACTCCAAGGCCGATATCACTCTGCCTGTTTCTCTGAAAGCATGTATGCAATCGACGCAATGCCCATCAGCTCACAACTACGCAGTTAATAAGGTTAATTGTAACTAAGCTAGTGATCTTGTTATAGAATTGGTATAGCAATAATAAATATTTCATAACTCCAACATTCTTATCTGAATTTTCCTCTACCTAATAATGACGCCACCCCATGATGTACGGAGTCTCAGTGTTTCATTGCCAATATCCCAAGCTTTATTTCCTTTTAAATAGCATTTCTTCCTGGACCTAAATTTATTGTCCTCTACTTCTGTCATATATTCTTCGTAATGAGATGACATTGCAGTTATCAGTGTCTTAACAAGCAAACCTTATGCTTATAATTAATCGTTATTTAGATTTGGAAGGGCATTTGCTGTGCAACTGCCGCAACTTGTTCTAGGCTTATAAATCTTTGCGATGTAAAGAATGATGAATGTATAGCCGCAGAAAAGGGAGTCTTATTACAATTTCGTGATGTTATTTTCTTGCCTGCTTTTACTACATACGGAACCGCAGATTGTGAGGCTGATGATACGTGGAATGAAGATGGAGCACCGGTGAAATGAGATGGCGGGGAAAATCGGAGAACCCGGAGAAAACCCGCCCCAGCGCCGCTTCATTCACCACAAATCCCACATGCAATTGCCTAGGATCGAAGCGGCTCGCTTTGGTGTGAAGCGAATGGTCTAACCACTCGGCTACGGCGCGGCCTTCATGAGGTTGTGGTTCAACATAAGGCGCAGTTCGATAACTTCGCCCTACAACCAAGAACCTATTTTCCAGTCACATTGAGGTGTTCTTGGACGGAAGTTGTGTATTTCACCTTGTAATTAACACACGCTAAGGCGGAAATAGCTTTAGCCCATTTTATGTCACTATCTGTTTTAACAATTTGAAGCTTTTCTACGGGAAATATACTGAGACACCTTTACATTATCAATAACCGAGACTTGGTGGTTACAACTACGATTCTAGGTGGACATGTTCAACTAAGGATTGATATGAAGATTGGAAAGGTAAAACATAGCTCTATGTTATACAAAATAATTTATTATAATAACGATTATTACATAGTCTATTTACAACATTCTTATCCTAATCTATAGGCAGTGTCGGCTTGAATTTAGAATTGTATTAGTTGTCTTAGTAAGGTCCTTCCAGCCCTCTCTGTTGTGGTCCATTATGAGCATAGCCACCAGCGCCGGTGTCCTCATAACGGATTCTGGGCTTGTAACCCTCAAGGTCGGCTTCATACTCTACGATCTGCAGCCGGCCATCGGGAAGAAGTACTCGGTAAGAACCCTGAGCCTGTTCATCCTGACGGGCTTCCTCCTGGGAGAAAGTGGCACCAGATTCTGCATCCTCAACTTCGTAGGCAAACTCATAGTTTGCTGGTTCCTGCAAGAGATAAGTGGAGGAGATTAATTCTAATGTTTATTAACGTAAAATGCACTTACATGAGCTCTTCGTATGTGCCAATAATGTAGCATTGGCTGCAAGATTGCAAGGGAAAAATCTCGAGGCTTCAGAAAGCCCTCATTCGAATAAAGGCTACAGTTTGGTGGGGCCATAAAGAAAAGTCATATAGAACCTCTTTTTAAGGATATATTTGCTTAGAAATTATATTGGCTAAATTGATAATTGCAACGCACAAATGTGACTAGTAAGTTTCGGAATTATAATTAATATGAGTGACTATTTAGTGACTCCATACTCATACAACTTTAGACTCTTAATTACTTACGGCCAAGTCATCTTCGCGAGCCAAGTTACTTGCAGAAGCAGCATAACCACCGTCAGCAGCGTAAATTGAGTTTGCAGCAGGAACTCCGTATTGTGTTGAGAGAGTACTGCCTGAGGTGAAAGGAGCACCATATTGCATGGATGGTGAACCACCGAAGGACCTGCTAGAAGCTGAAGGAGCACCATATTGAGAAGACAGAGCATTAACGAAGGATCTGCTTGTGGCAGCAGGAGCACCGTACTGTCCTGAGAGAGCACCACCGAAGGATCTAGCAGCAGCGGAAGGAACACCATATCGGGCTGAAGGAGCACCACCAATGCGAGCCGAAGCACCACTAATGCGAGATGAAGCTGAAGGAGCATTATAACGTGTAGAAAGAGCACCGCTGAAGGAACGGCTTGAACCAGAAGCGCTGAAACGGCTCACAGCTCCAGAGGCACCACCATTACGTACTGAAGGTGCAGGGACACCATACTGGTTAGATGGGATACCACCAAAAGAACGGGCAGAAGCTGAGGGGGCGCCATACTGGTTTGAAGGAACTCCACCAAAACGTGCTGAAGCGCCTCCAAATCGTCTTGTAGCGTCAGGTGCACCATACTGAGTAGAAAGAGCTCGGTTTTCAATAATGGGAGCACCGTACTGGCTGTCAGGAGTTCGAGCTCCGTTCTGACTGGGCGGCAAGTAAGAGTTTGGAACTGGAGGTTCTGCAAGGACACCAGCAAGTGTCACTGAGATGAGGAGAACCAGTTTCTGGAAAAAAAGTAGATTAACAAAAGTTAGCTATAACTTGCTAATATGGAACGATTAATATTTTTCGTGGTCTTGGTGTGGGTGACATCATCTTTCAAAGGAAAAAGAATATAGTAAAGTGTCTACAAACTGATGTCTGAGTTAAATTAAGTAAAAATTGAAGCTATTAACAGTGAAGCAACAAGATTCTAAAATAAGAACAAATTAGAAACTAAAAACTTCACTTATCTTAGTATGTTGATATTCTTTTTCTATTTTTCTGACCCAGGGGTTTTAAGCTATATCCAGCTCATTCTCAAAGTCATATAAACAAAATCGTTGCCAAGCTACAATCTTTTATTTTTGTGAAAAACAATTATTCATATTCAATTTTTTATTTACCAATCTCTGAAAACAAAAATTTATAAATACAATCCATAGATGGCAATTCAAAGTTCATGACATGGTTTCTGTTTTTTAAAATAAAAATTTTTTCCCAAACCATTAAATCTATCGGATTACTTAACTGTTTTAATAATTTAACCTCTGAATTAATTTCATGATTAAATGACCAAAATTGATCTGCCACAGCTGATTTATCAGTTTGTTTATATTTAATATTTCTAAAATGTTCTTTTATTCTGGTTTCTAGATGACGTTTAGTTTTACCAATATAAACTTTATCACAATCTGAAGAGCTAAATTGATAAATGCCAGATTTTTTATAATTTGGTATTTTATCTTTTTTTGAAAAATTAAGTAAATTTTGTATATTAAATTTATTTTGAGGGACCAAATTTATTCCATATTCTTTAAAAATCCTTGTAAATTTTTTATTAGCCCATGGATGGTAAGTAAACTTTTTAAAAATATAATTATCTTTTATTTTTTTAAGGGTTGAAACTTCTTTGACAGCTTTTTGATATTTAAATTCCCCTATCCTTTTATGTATAAAATCTGTATTAAAACCATTAATTACTGCAGTGTTAATAATATGTTTATATTCTGTCAAATTCATCTTTATTAAGGGGTATATTTATTAATCTATAAATTAAACTATTGAAAACAGCAAATTTATGTGCAAAAGGATTAAAACTTTTATATTTTATGTAATTATCAGTGTGAGTAGATTTTCTGCAAATATCAAATTTCAATTTATTTTTATGTCTTTTAATTTTTAAGTCCAAAAATGAAAGGAATCCATTATTCTCAGTTTCCAAAGTAAAATAGAAAAAGAATATCAACATACTAAGATAAGTGAAGTTTTTAGTTTCTAATTTGTTCTTATTTTAGAATGATGTCTGAGTGCTTTAGAGGAGCATCTGATTTCTGTTGACCGTTTTCCAAAGTAATATTTATAGTAGATACGTGTATGCCTGAAATAAAACGTCATCTGCTGTTCAAATTTGAATGTAGTCTGTGTGCTATGTTTAAGAACATATTCGTGAAAGTTGAAGATCTAAAGTTTTTACTGTATTTGTTTTTTGCCGTGTTTTTCTTGTGATAATGATGTACAATTAAGGGTGCTCAACTACTATGGTCATCAGCGTCCTATGCGTGTACTTCTTGTCTTCAGTATGTTTGTTTCTTCACATTTTAATGTATTAATCATCTGCACCTATGTGAACTTTACTTCACTGTATTAATGAAGAAAAAAAAGTAATGATCTAAATCTTAAAGAGAGATTATGTCTACCAAGATACGTGATATACCAAAATAATTATCGAAACACAGAATGATTTATGTAGAAGTGACACATTAATTTTTTTAATTATTCGGCTGGAAATTTATTTAAGGGAACCTAGGACTGAAATTTGAATGTACTATATTATTATAGTTATGAAATCAATACTTTGCTCACATTAAGGTTGATTGTGTTATAAACTACAACACAAAGTTCCAGCACACTCTGCCTTATAGTTATGGCGGAATTAATTATTCAATTTATTCACAATACAGAAATACCTAAATGTTCAAAATACTGCATGCGCATAAAAACCAAAATATCACAGCATTTTTATTATTTTATAAACCCCAATTGCCCAATAAGCACTATCAGTCTGCCAGGAAGAAAAAATTATTACTTTTAAAGTAATTAATTCCTTTGTTTTTTATAGTCATTAAACATATTTTTATAGCGTTTTTGGTATTTAATTTTTAAAGCTAAACAAATCTTCAGATTTTGAAACCAAAGAGTGAAGTTGAGTCACATAAATGGAGCACATTCTGGAAAAGTTCTAGCAGCACAGCACAAAATTTAATGGGCATGGAAGTGATGGTGTATTAAATAATGTACAGTCGAGAGAAAAAAAAACACACACACACACATGCATCATGATCATGAGTCAGGTTACCTGTTTGTCACACCTTTCCTCTTTTATCTGTAGTCTCTCTCCTTAGATTCATATCCTAACACCTCCTGTCCATTGAATTTGGTTGCTCTTGAGCCCTTTTTTACTTTTTCTACTGGTAAGTAGGGGAAGTACCTAATTCCACCCAAAGTGGAAGTCAAGATTTCACCGGAAATATATGTTTTGAAACCCCCTGAATCCAAAAAAAAAGCATTTTTGGAAAAAGGTCCGTGTGTGTGTGTGTGTGTGTGTGTGTGTGTGTATGTGTGTGTATGTCTGTCTGGACAACATAACTCAAAAACGAAAAGTGGGTTAAAAACTAAAGTTGGTATTTAAGTTTAATGTCTTTCAAGGATGCGACACGAAGATTTTGAAAAAAAAAATATAGCCCCACCCGAAACTACCCTTCACATGGAACATTTTTAGAAAATTTTGATTTTCTTGAAAATGACTCTATTTTGATTAAAATGTCATAAGTTTGAGATATTTTTATGACAAATGAAATGTATATCTTGAATTTTCTGGTTATAGCCTATGTAGTCCTGTTTAGTCCGTATGAGTTTTGAATAACTCGTAAACCGTAAGAGATAGACAAAATCTTACTCTACAAGAAATGTAGGTCTTGCTAAAATACACAATTTATGTCCAAATAAATTTTGTTGTAGAGTGAACCATTTCCGAGATATTCCTAGTTTTGTGTGTCAGTTTTGGAAAACTTAGAACTTGCAATGTAACATCGTTGTTCATTTGTTATATGTTAAGCGTGCAAAGAGAACGGGATCTCAAAGCTTTAAAAGATTTGACTATCGCACAAAGCCTACTGTATTCTAACATTCTCCTTGCACCTACACGGAAATAGCAATAAGATAATTTCTACAAATATTTATCTTAACTAACACGAAGAAAATATGGGAATAAGAGTTTGTAAGAATGGTTAGTACAAGAGTAGAGAAAGTCATGTGAGTGCAACACATCAGACGTTTTTACGTGTATTTTTTTCAAATACTGCCGAAAATTAAAGCAGAAAAGGGGCGTTTAAATGTAGCATACATTGCATTTAAAACCTGCTGTAGGCCTTTAAAAATGCATAAACCTAAAAAGCGTCAATTTGATAATTTTTTAGTCATTTCTCAATCTCAGGGTCACTTAGTGAGAAAGTTTTAGAAGAAAGAGTTTGTTGTTGCTATTAAGAAAACTAGTCATTTGAACCTACAACCATTACAGAACTCATTAATTTTCATAAAAGCTATTGATGCACAGACTATTGGACAATTTTAATAAAAAGGAGTTATAACAAATAAACTGTTTTTATAGCTGCTTACATGTCAGTCTTAGCTGATCATATGTCCTAATGCCATATTGCTTCCGATGACGCCCAAAGTTTAATACGCGAGCTTCCATAGCTGTGATTGCATTTATTAAAGCAAAGGTTAATTTGCGTGAGCTTTAATATGCATCAATCTTAAAAACTAATGACAACTAAGGAAGCTCACGTGTTAAACTTGACGCGCCAGTGTAGCAATATGGCGTTAGGGCATATGATCAGCTGAGGCTGACAGGTAAGCAGGTATGAGCGGGAGCGCGATTTCTCATACTTTGGTTCAATACTGCCCCACTTGGAGCGCTTTTTTGTTGACACATTTTTAACACGTAGTTTCCGTTCTTCCTACTATAGTGTTCTGTGGTTTTACCTTTAAATGAAGTTGGATGCCCGGAAGTTTTGATTGCCTGTAATGAGATTCACAAATGTTTATTATTTATTCCTTATTTTTTGTCTTTTATCTTAACATTGGCTATGGCTTTAGGCCTGCACTTTTTGCAGCTCTCTGATACATTGAGTAGGTGTAACAAATGTCTCAATGACTTTCAGGACGACCTCTCCAGTTGTACCCTTAAGTCAACAACATCCATGAGCAGCCTAGATGAATAATGTTTGCCTTTTCCACTCACCAGAGATGCGTGGTTTCCAATATTGCGTATGTTTGGGGAGGGTAGCGAATACCAGAGTCTCTATAGTATGTTCTCGACTAGCCATAACTCAATTCACAAACCAGTATTGCTTCATAAGAAAGAACTTTGCTTTAATGTGGCTACAAAAAATGCCAAAAAAACAGCTGCCAACTGTAGAACAAAAGGCAAACATTGGGTAATTAACATTAAATATCTGCGCAGTCCTGAACATTTTTTTTAATTTGACGTTAGAAGCCTCCCATTAAGTGAACTTCTGGATAAACAATAAAGGAAAGAAATGAGTCAGTTCTACAAAAATCAGTCTGTATTTTGGAGGAAGATGGAAGAACTACGAACTGCTTCAATTTTATTCTCCTTTAGAAAACCAAGAAGATCTGGGACCCCAGATTCAAGTAAACGAAGACCAAACACTCAATGAGTAATAAATAGACACAGATGCAATGCAAAATGAAAGAAAAGCTTAAGAACTAGGAGTCATATTTTTAATAATGCTTCTTAATTTCCTCTGTAATCAATCGACACGTGCCGTTATTAATTCTGCCTGGCCATTATTGAACCTACAGAACGCAATCTAATCTAATCTAATTATAGATCTTTTTAGATAGCTGAAGTCATGAAAAAATTATTTTTATGTTAACGCGGGTAATGGAGCCTCTTTTATTGTTACACATAGTTTTAAGTACTTCAGATTCAGAGACCACTAAATCCCAATTTTGGTATCAAACACCACCACATTGAATTTTTCTGAAACTTATTTCTGAAATATTTGAAAAACCACATTCCAAAAGTACTTTAAATTTTAAAATCCCATGTTAGATGACCCGTTTAACATTGAAGTTAACTTATTTCATTTTCGGCAGTTTTTTGCAATAATCGAAAAATTAGATGAATGAGTTTATCGGCGCTTGATACTAGGTCCCTCATTTATTGATAGTTTATTGCTACTCAAACCAACATTAACAATGTTATCGTTCTTGAATACTTAGACAGGGAATATTGTGTTTCAAATTTGAAGGAACAGGTTCATAATTTCTTTCATTTGAGCCTTCTTTCACAATTCAATATGATGCTGAAAATATAATGTTATGAGATGTTATAATTCCAATCGACACATTTTAAAAAGGTACACCCAGTTTTGCTTGTGAGCTTATTTAATACCAAATGGTTCTCGCCAACGGCTTAAAGGGTAAACATTGGTGCCGGTAAGGGTCTCTTGCTGTACTCTGAAGAAGGGTCGTACATAAATAGTTCAACATTTGGCTTATCGTGTGTATAAAACAGTAACAGTATATGGATTTCAACTTCATGTTCCTCCATTTTTTTAGGAGAGCTCCATTTATAGTCCAGCTTTAACTGGAATGGGCATATTCGAGGCCGTTTGCTTTAGAATACGAGTCTATTGCCTACCGAAAATGGTATTTACTGCATACACACTCACACACAGAGAGAGAGAGAGAGAGAACCAGCCGTGCCCCCCCCCCCCCCCCCCCCCTAGCAGCCTGGCACTCTAACGAATGAGCTAGGAGGGCAGCCAATTTGAGTGTGTCTTAAATGAAATATAATGAGAATATGTTTAAACCTTTAATCCATGCTATAATAGGTCTTGTAAATGGAATTTGCAGCAATTTTTATACGAAATTGAAAAACGAAACCGCCTAATACCAATCTAAGAAACACGGGATGAAAGAATTCTTCATTGTGTGTTGGAATTCAATGAAGCTTAAGGTCATTCGGGTGAAATTGTATGTTCGACCGTGCAACAGTATCACAAATAAGTGAAGGATGCTCTTCCTGGAGATATTCAGGGAACCCAGATTATTATTTAAGCTGTGAAAATAAAGACTATCCTCTTCAAGGGTTATTTTCTGATTGGAAAATAAACAGATAAAAAGAAAAAAACATTTTCACAAAAATTGCACTAAAGTATCCGAGTGAACATATTTGTAGCTAAGATATAAATGCAAGTGTTTTAGGACTTTTCAACTACAAAACTCGTTTCCAAAATTGGAATTTCAGAAAACACGCTTTTCTTGCTGAACGAGAATACTCTGTATTTGAGATGCACTTTATAGAATTTTGGGTCACATTTAAAACAATGTAGTCATTTACGAAATATTGAGATCTAGATTCTGAATCTATAAATTACAGTTCTATGTGAACATAAAGGAACGAAAATTAACAATTTCAAAATTCATATCTGATGGGTATAGAATTTGTAATATTGTTTCTATTATTGCACTGTGGTTATTTGTTAGCTTATCAGAAATACATCGAGTTCTGCAGGAAAAATGTTAATTAAATAAACGTATACATATACAATCCATTTTGTTCTTAAAGATTTTAACATCGCAATTTTAATGTAACAATAGTTAAATGCAGAATTATTCAATAATTCGTTTAAATGTGTGCAAATATATTATGCAACTGGAGTTACTTGAGATTGCCTTCTGTCTATCCCTTTTCTTACCTTGGCCATTGCCAGTTATGTTCTTGTAGCTGTTGGCTATCGAAGACTGAACTGCCAATGAAGACTTTCGTGGGCATTATATAGTGCAACTGGAGCATTGGATGATGGCACAACCATGACCTCCAGAGGGTGGGGGAGCGAGAACTGGATCACCTCAGGGATAACTCTGCGAGCAGTAGTAACAACACATTCCCATCTAGTTGCATCATCGCCGGAGCGCATCGCAACTTTCATTGCCACAGAAGTGGCACCCAAGAAGCACGATGCTACCTGTCTAGAGATGACTGCACCATTCTTAATTTGCTATCAGAACCTCTTCTTCTTAATAGGCACGACCACTTCATTGACTGAATGTTTTGGCCTTCTCTACAATTTTCTTCCATTCAATGCGATCTTTTGTCAAGTTTACCCAATTTCTTATCTTCATATTTCTTAAATCTTGGTGTATGTCGTCACTCCATCTGTTTTTAGGTCTGCCCCTTTTTCTAGATTCGAGAGGCCTCCATGTGTATATGTTTTTAACTGTTCTCTCATTTGACGTTCTATACAAATGTCCGAACCATCTAAGTCTCTGTACTGTAATGAAATTAATAAATGTTTGTCTTTTTATTCTTTTATTGAACTCTTCATTTCTCAGAGTCCTCCACTGTCCTCTGTCTTTAATTGGTCCAAAAATTCTTCTTAATATCTTTCTTTCAAATATTGATAACTCTTGCTTTTGTCATTCTTTCAGTACCCATGTTTCAGAGCCATATGTGACTATATGTTTTATAATTGTGTTATAGATTCTTAATTTTGCACTTATAGTTATAAGTTTACTTTTAAATAAGTTATAATATGCTTTATTACCGTGAATCACTCTCTCTTTCACCTCTTCCTCTATGGAGTTATCATTATTTATGCAGATCCGAGGTATTTAAATGATTTTACAGCTTTTATTACGTTGTTGTTTATTATTAAATCTTCCAACTTATTTGGTCCTTTAGAATATTTTAGAAATTTTGTTTTTTCCATGTTTATCAAGAGCCCGAACTGGACAGGCTGCTCCTGTAACCTTTGAAATGTTTATATTGCTGCCTTTTTTGTTCTAGCAATAATAAGAACATCATCTGCATAAGCTATACATTGTTTTAACCTGTTTACAATGTTACCTCTCAAATCTAGTTTATTCAAAACTGAATCCATTGCAACTTTGAATGGTGTGGGAGACAAAGGATCTCCTTGTTTCACGTCTGCTACAAATTGAATTGTTCACTTAGGTGATTATTTATTTTCACTCTTGCAACATTATTAGCTAAAGCTATTGCAATTCATCTTATTAGTTTTCAGGCACGTTATACATTATTAAACAGTCTAATACTTTACTTCTGTTAACCTTGTCAAAAGTTTGTATATAATCTACAAATATGTTAAATATGGTGATTTTATACTCAACATTTTTCAATTTTATTTGACTCACTATAAATGTATTATCAATTTAAGAGGTAGAACTGGAACTTAAAAATTCAATGCCACAACTGGGATTTGAACCACAGACCTTCCGCTTACCGGGCGGCTGCTCTAACCACTGAACTATTGTGACAAACTGCCAGAATGGCATTAAATTATCAATCCAGTTCGTATTTCTCCTGGTGAACCACAAAGGCTGGTGTGTTTTAAAACACCAACAGTAAGTTTGTTGGCATAAATAATATTATCAATTGTTGACCGACCTGGTCTAAAACCTGCCTGACAGTCATTTAATTTGTTTTCAATAATTTCTGTTAATCTGTTATTAAATATAATTGCAAAGATGTACAAACATATGCTATGTTCAATAGAGTAGTAGGTCTATAGTTAGACCACTCTAATCTATCACCTTTTTTGTATATTGAATAAATTATTCCTTCACTCCACTTACTTTGTATTTGTTCGTTATTCCATATTTTTACCAATAGTTTGTGTAAACTGTTTCTTAAGTTTCTGCCCCCATATTGTATTAGTTCAGGGGGAGTATTATCTGAACCAGCTGCTTTGTATGCTTATATGTTTTTAATTATGTATGTTATTTCATTTAGATCTGGAGGTTGTAGCTCCTCATTGTCATTTACACGTGTTATTTCATTGGTAAGTTCTTTTATTCCCTTTTCCTTAAATATATCGCTAAAATATTTTCCCATCTATCCAGAACAGCATTGTGTTGCGTAAGAATGTTTCCTTCTTTGTTCCTACACATGCTAGGAAGTATTGACATCTTATTAAAAGTTCATTAAAAATTTCCTAGATTCATTTTTCTTAAAATTATTGTCCATTTGGTTTACTTTTTGGTTCAAACATTCTTTCTTTTTATTCCTACAGACTTGGTATACTTCTTTCCTTTTTTGTCTGTAGATTTCATAATGCGCTCTAGTTTTTATTTGAAGTGCTTGCTTTCTTGCTTCATTCATTTTCTTAATTACATTCTTCATCCCACCCTGCATTTCTCAGAGCTTTCTCTTGTTGCCGCATCAGTTATCACCTCTTCAATGTTTATCTTGATTGATTTTTTTTAATTAACGTCCTCCAACATTGTGAATGAAATGAAATGGGTGAAATGATGCTCAAATGAGCCCGAGGTCCCTGGAGCTTTAAGTTACCCGACATTCGTCTTCTCAGGGTAAGGAAAATAAACTTACCTGGATAGCTTACCCTAAGCGAGATTCGAACTCGCGACCTCTTGAACGTGAGGCAGACACGCTAACCATCACGCTATCGAGGCGGACAATGATTGACATTATCACTTGCAGTCATATCTATTAACTTTCTGCTCAATGCTTCTTTGTATTCTTTATCCTTTTTGGGATTTTCTAAATTTATTGTATTCCATTTAATGCACCGAGTCTTTCTTTTCTTATAAATTTTGGGTAGTACTTGCTGTAGGTGGGCTTTTACCAAAAATAATCCGAATCAGTATTAGGTCCTCTCATTCTTCTAACATCAGTTATTAACTCTTTTTTGCTTTGTGGAACCAATAGTGGTCTATTTGATTTACTGTTAATCTATCAGGGGAGATCCATATACCTTTGTGGATGTCTATGTTGGAACTGCGTAATCACAATAAATAAACTGTTGGCTATTACAAATTGGCATAATAAGTCACCATTCTTATTAGACACTTCATGTAGAGTGCTTTTTCCTGCTATGGTTTCATAGATTTCTTCTTTGCCAACCTTAGCATTAAAATCTCCTAATAATATTACCATATCACTTTTGGGAACATTATCTAAATTCCTTTGCAGATTATCATAAAAGTAATTCTTTATCTTCACCATCTTTTTCTTCAGTTGGAACGTAACAGCTTATTAATGCTGCGTTGTAATATTTACCTTTAATTCTTAACTTACATAATCTCTCATTGAATGCGGTATCATTTTCTTGTTTATTAAGAAGCCAGTGCCAGGCTGACTTCTTTTGTCTTTATGACCGCTATAATAAACTGCGTAGTCTTTTTTGTCGATTATGCCACTTCCTTTCCATCTTACTTCTTGTATGGTTACAATGTCAACATTTATCTTTGCGACTTGCTCAACTAATTCTTGCATTGTTCTTGGTTGCAAAAGTCTTTGTACATTCCATGTACCAATTGATATTTTATTCTTATCCTTTTAACATGCTTGGGTCGTTGTCCATTAGTCGTGCCGACTTTCCTTTGTAGAGATTTTTTAGCAATTAAATTTTTACAGTAACAGGGCGCTAGCCTGATGCCCAACCGGGGGGGGGGGGGAACCAGGCCTCCTTGTTTATGGCCCCAGGAGGCAGGGTGGTCCGGTTATACCCCCGGACACTGGGTGGCTCGGGTACTTTGGGCTCGCTAATTCCCAACCCCAATTTGGGGCCCTGAGGCCGCTATCAGGAACTACTTCACAGAAAAATGCCGTAGGGTTGCATGTAAATATCACAGTTCGCTGCATACTGGGTTAGCAGTATTCATTGTTGCCATGTTAGTTCTAGATCATTAGATTGTTATAGTCTTGTTCTTAGCATCAGCATTATTGAGCAATTTACCTTAGTGCAGACATATCAACCTGAGCTAAGCGATACTTAAAATTAACTTACAGTCAGTATAACATGTTTCCTGAATGATGCCAAACAACTAAAAGTATTTCAGCCAGAGAGATTTTAAGTATCTTCTATTCCAAGAATCCATTTAGCTTACAACAACAACAACAACAACAACAACAACAACAATAATAATAATAATAATAATAATAATAATAATAATAATAATAATAATAATAATAATAATAATAATAATAATAATAATAATAATAATAATAATAATAATAATAATAATAATAATAATAATAATAATAATAATAATAATAATAATAATAATAATAATAATAATAATAATAATAATAATAATAATAATAATAATAATAATAATAATAATAATAATAATAATAATAATAATAATAATAATAATAATAATAATAATAATAATAATAATAATAATAATAATAATAATAATAATAATAATAATAATAATAATAATAATAATAATAACAGTAATAAAGACCTTTAACCCCATACAAAGCTGCAGGAGAAGATGGAATTACAAGTGCGATCCTTCTACAAGTGTTCAATCATTTCCCATCTTTTCTTACTGCAGTGTACAATAATTGCCTTAAAAAGGCTGCTTTCCAACGCAATGGAAAAAATCAAATAAATTAGCTATAATTAAACCAGGAAAGCAACATAGTGAAGAAGTGACAAAGTATCGACCAATCAGTCTTCTAAATGTTGGAGGAAAGGTATTGGAGAAACTTTTGATCAACAGAATATTATATCAGATGAACACCAACAACTTGTTAAATGCAAACCAGTTTGGCTTCACACCTCAGAAAGGGACAGTGAATGCAGCCATGGCTGTGAAACACTTCACAGAGGAAAGCCTTCGAGCAAAAAAATGTGTTGTAGCCGTTAGCTTAGATATACGTGGCGCTTTTGATTCAGCCTGGTGGCCACGTATTTTGCTCAACCTCAAAGAATTTCAATGCCCAAAAAATGTATACAGGTTGATAGGCAGCTACTTCAGTAACAGAACAGTGACCTTACAAACAAATGAATGCAAGATCACAAAGGAGGTAACCAGGGGATGTCCACAGGGTTCAAGCTGTGGTCCTGGTCTGTGGAACATAATGTACAATTCAGTTCTCAACCTGAAACTAACAAACCAATCAAAAGTAGTGACTTTTGCAATTGATCTACTTCTACTTACAAGAGGTAACAGCAACAAAGAAGCAGAAAACTATGCAAATTCAGACTTAAAGATAGTAGAGAACTGGGCAAAGCAAAACAAACTGAAATTTAACGACTCAAAATCAATGGTTCTATTAATATCAAGAAGAAGGAAAGCTGGTAACAAACCAATCAGGGTATATTTGAATTACAAACCACTTGAGCAGGTTAGAGAACTTAGATACTTAGGGATAACCCTAGATGAAAAATTCAACTTTAATAGAAACATTAACAACATAACGGACAAGGCACTCCTACTAACAAACATGCTAACCAAAGTAGCAAGACTACAGTGGGGACTCGGCCACAAGTCTCTGAGAACTATCTACTGTATGCCCACGACAAGAAGGCTAGAGGGGAATGAAGGGCAGAGGGGCTTCAATTGTTTATCTGCTCCGGTAGTGTATCTGTTTACTAGGAAATGAGTGCATGAGAATGCATATGAGTCACCCGCGTTGCAGTATTAGGTGCAGGTGCAGAGATTTTTTAGTATTATGCATTATTTGGCTCTCGCGCTACGGCGCTACAGTTATATATTCGTATTTTGTTAGTTTTATTCTTGGCTTAATATTTACATATGGCTGCAGTTCGAAAGAAGGGACGAAGTATTCACAGTGAAGCAAGGGAGGTAATTAGAAAAGTGATAGAAGTATGTGACGAAGAAGCGAAATCAGGACAATTGAAATGCTTATTATCACAAAGAAATTTACGTGTGGCAAATTATTGTGGGATATCGTAACATAGTGTAACAAGAATAAGAAGAGGTGTTAAAGCTGGTGAAAAATCACTTCATACTCGGGAAAAAGAGACCAAAGGCCGAGGAATGCAAATTTCGTTGTGATGACTTTGATAGAACAGTAATTAAAAACGTAATTCGAGACTTTTATTTGGTTAAAAAACAAGTGCCCACTGTACCGAAGCTACTTGCAGCAATTAGGGAAAAAATAAATGTTCCTTGGGGAAGAGAAACTCTGCGGAAGCTATTGCACGATATGGGTTTCAAATGGAAGCGATGTGGAAGTAAGAGAAAATTACTTATTGAACGTCCAAATATAGTTAACTGGAGAGCTAAATACCTAAGAGCTATAAATGGATACAGATGTGCTGGGAGAAATATCATTTACATTGATGAGTCCTGGGTGGACAATAATTTGACATTTGGGAAATGCTGGCAGAGTGATGATATCTACGGGATTACGACAAACACTAGCTCTTCTAACCGCCTGATTCTTGTAAATGCAGGCAGCAACGAAGGTTTCATACCCGGAGCTTCTTTGATATTCAAAGCTGGACTTGCTAGCGGCGATTATCATGGCCAAATGAATGGAGAAAATTTCCAGAAATGGTTGGAGGAGAAACTGTTACCTAATATACCCTGCAATAGTGTCATCGTGCTTGATAATGCTCCATACCACAGTGTACAAGAAAATAAGCCTCCGCCGAAATATGTTGTAAAGCAAGAAATGGTACAATGTTTGGAGAACATTTCATATTCTGATGCAATGCGAAAGACCGACTTGTTTGATTTAATTCAAATACATAAACCAAAGGAAAAAATATACCATATCGACAGAATAATAGAAATGCATGGGCATACGGTTCTTAGATTACCTCCTTATATGTGCGAGTTGAACGCTATAGAATTGGCATGGGCAGCAATAAAACGACATGTAAGAGAGCATAATGTAACCGGCGATCTACATTTAAGAAATCTACAGAAAGTGTGTGAAAGTGCAGTGAACTCCGTTACAACAGCTGATTGGGAGGGCTATGTTAGGCACGTTAAGAAACTTGAGGATGAGTTCAGGCAAAAGGATGGGCTAGTGGTAGATGCAATAGACAATTTTATTACATCACTAGGAGGTCTGACGAAGATCCAGAGAGCGGTAGTGACAGCAGCGAAGGTAACGACTTCTCCGACTCGGATCTTGCACGACAACTGGACTTCTAGGTGAGTTATGTGACAACACTGTGTATTTTAAACGAACCTAGCATCCTTATCATACTCGGAAACTAGACATAAACACTGCGCGGGAAGCAAAATATGATTACGTTACACATTCCTAAGCCTCGCCTTCTTGTGCTGGGCATACAGTACAGAGGAGCAATAGCTCTGTACTAACGTACGGTTGGCCAGTCTGGAAACAGCCACTAGAGAGGAAAAAACATATAAAGATACTTCAGAGAACGCAGAGAATAATAAATATCAAAATTGCCAAAGCATACAGAACCATATCTTTTGAAGCATCATGTGTAGTAGCTGGAGTGAAGCCTATCTATATTAAAATAGCAGAAGCAGCAAAACTCTATAAGATAACACATGGAATGACACCAGAATCGTCATATTTTGATGCACCCTTACATACAGCAAAATGGCCCCATCCAGCGGAGTGTATACCTATGGAAGAAATCAATGAAGGTAAATATTATGAAATAGAAATCTTCACAGACGGTAGTAAAATCCATGGAAAAGTTGGAGCTGCAGGAGTAATATTTAAACACGGAGAAATTATACATAAAATCAAGGCTAAATTACATGACAGATGCTCCAATAACCAGGCAGAGCAAGTGGCAATCATTAGAGGATTAGCAACACTTCAGGATATGAACATAAGTGTACAAGAAAGAATAACTGCAGTGTATACAGATAGCAAAATTACCCTAGATCTAATCAGAAATAATTCAAAACATAATAATTTAATAGAAGAAATTCAAAAGAATCTTAAAAGCCTTAAAGAACAGAAGTGGATCATACATTTTGCCTGGATCAAAGCGCACGCTGGATATCTTGGCAATGAATTAGCTGATAAACTAGCTAAGGAGGCTGCGATTGATAATGCTACGGACTATGGGTACAACAAAGAACCAAAAACAACATTTGTCAGCGAAATCCAAGAACAAGGGATACAGAAGTGGCAAGAAGAGTGGACTAATACAACGAAAGGAGCAGCCTGCAAGGAGTTCATCCCATCAGTATTTCGAAGAATTAACACACAAATTAACTTGAATTTCACACTGACAGCAATTATTACGGGACCCGGACTAACTCAATCCTACTTACACCGGCTGGGAATAATACAGGACTCTAGATGCATCTGTCTACAAGAAGAGCAAACAGTAGAACATCTGATATATCGATGTGGCAAACTAAAACAGCAAAGGGAAGTAATGAAGAAAGCCATCGAATCTAATAACAACAAATGGCCAGTGACTAACGAGCAGCTAATCACAAACAACATAAGGGCTTTCAAAACATTTATTCAAAGCATTAATCTTGGTGAATTAAAATAGTATATTCCAACTCCTAATAGGAAGATAGTGGAAGTGATATGGTGTAGTGATATGAAATAAACAAATAAAGGATCAGATATAAACACAGCAAGTTCAATTTAAAAGACAACTGGAAGATAGTAGAAGTGATAGTGACAGTGAATATAGAAATAAATAAACAATGAACATGTCAGTATACTAAGGACAATAACAAATAACCATATGATTAAATAATAAAACAAATTATAACAGGTATCAATGTAATAGCATGTAGTATCGCTTACTGTGATGGGGAATGCTTGTTATAGCTAATAAATTTAAAAAAAATAAAAATAATAATAATAATAATAATAATAATAATAATAATAATAATAATAATAACAATAATGACAATAATAATACTGATGATGATAATGATGATGGTGATGATGATGATGATAATAATAATAATAATAATAATAATAATAATAATAATAATAATAATAATAATAATAATAATAATAATAATAATAATAATAATAATAATAAATAATAATAGTAATAATAATAACAATAATAATAATAATAATAATAATAATAATAATAATAATAATAATAATAATAATAATAATAATAATAATAATAATAATAATAATAATAATAATAATAATAATAATAATAATAATAATAATAATAATAATAATAATAATAATAATAATAATAATAATAATAATAATAATAATAATAATAATAATAATAATAATAATAATAATAATAATAATAATAATAATAATAATAATAATAATAATAATAATAACAATAATAATATAACCATAACCATAACCATAACGATAACCATAACCATAATAAGAAGAAGATTAGCAATAATAACAATAACTATAACAGTAAGAATAATAACCATGACTATGACTATTACTGTAACTATAACAATAACAATAGCAATAGCAATGATTATAATGATGATGATGATGATGACGATGACGACGACGATGACGATGACGACGACGATGAGACGGTGATAGTTATAGTAATACTAGTAATACTAACAGTAACAGTAACAGAAACAGAAACGGTAACGGTAACGGCAACAGGAACAATAATAGTAAGGTATTTGGAAAACAATGCTGTGTTATTTTGAAAGAAAAATCTGCTGTGTTGCACTCACACAACTTTCTGTACTCTTGTACTAACGATTCTTACAAACTCTTATTACTATATCTTCTTCATGTTAGTTAAGATAGACATTTGTACAAATTATGTTATTGCTTATGTCCTTGTAGGTGCAAGGGGAATGTTAGAATACAGCAGGCTTGGTGCAATAGTCAAATGTTTTAAAGCTTTGAGATTCTGTTGTCTTTGCACACTTAATACATAAAAAATTAACTCCGATGATCCATTTCACGAAAGTTATATCTCCGAAATGGTTTCCCTTACAAGAAAATTTATTTGGGCATAAATTGTGTATTTTAGCAAGATCTACAATTTTTGTAGAGTATGATTTGGTCTATCTCTAACGGTTTACCAGTTATTTAAAAGTTTTCCAGAGTAAATACGACTACAGGGGCACAGCGAAAAAATTCAAGATATACATTTCATTTGTCATAAAAGCATCTCAAACATATGACATTTTAATCAAAATCCTTTGAGCCATTTTCAAGAAAATCAAAATTTTCGAAAAATGTTCCATGTAAAGGGTAGTTTAGAGTGGGGCTATTTTCTTCAAAATCTTCGTGTGGCATCCTTGAAAGACATTAAACTTAAATACCAACTTTGGTTTTTAACCGACTTTTTGTTTTTGAGTTAAGCTGTCCACAGACACACACGGACCTTTTTCTAAAAATGTTTTTTTTTTTTTTTTTGGATTCAGGGGGTCTCAAAACATGTTTTTCCGGTGAAATCTCGACATCGAATTTTTGGTTTGAATACAATACTTCCCCCACTTACCAGTAGAGAAAGTAAAAATATCGGTACCTACTTTAAAAATCTGCTGTGTTACACTCACATGACTTTCTCTACTCTTGTACTAACCATTCTTACAAACCCTTATTCTTATATCTTCTTCGTGTTAGTTAAGATAAACATTTGTACAACTTATGTTTTTGCTTATTTCCTTGGAGGTGCAAGGGGAATATTAGAATACAGTAAGCTTTGTGCAATAGTGAAATCTTTCAAAGCTTTGAGATTCCGTTCTCTTTACAGACTTAACATATAAAAAGTGAACGATGTTGCATTTCACGAAAGTTTTAGCTTTTCGGAAACTGACACACATAACAAGGAATATCTCCAAAATGGTTCATCCTACAAGAAAATGTATCGGGACATAAATTGTGTATGTTAGAAGATCTACTTTTTTGTATAGTAAGATTTGGTCTATCTCTAACGGTTTACCAGTTATGCAAAAGTCGTCCAGATTAAATACGACTACATAGACTAGGTATAGCCAGTAAATTCAAGATATACATTTCATTTGTCATAAAAGCATCTCTAGCGTATGACATTTTAATCAAAATCCTTAGAACCATTTTAAAGAAAATCAAAATTAGCGAAAAATGTTCAAAAGGATAGTTTAGGGTGGGGCTATTTTCTTCAAAATCGTCGTGTCGCATCCCTGAAAGACATTAAACTTAAATGCGAACTTTGGTTTTTAACCATTTTTTCGTTTTTGAGTTATGCTGTCCATAGACACACACACACAGACCCTTTTCTAAAAATGCTTTTTTTGGATTCAGGCAGGCGCGGCTCCTCAGGGTAGGCAGGGTAGGCACTGCCTACCCTATCGTAATACATCAACAAATAATGTTTAACTATGATTCTGCATTTTATCATTTGAACCGTCATTTTCCCCTAAATTGCAGTTCAAGAAAAGTTTTCTCGGTTATAATGACCAGCGCATGGTCAAATCCTTTAATCTCAATTCCGATTCATCAAAACTGCGCTGCGTGTTTGAAACGCGCGGCAGAAATGATACGCATGGAACCTGGGTAGTGGAGAGCAGGCTAGCTTAACCTCTGCCTGCCTGGCCCCATTTCCTCAGTACGAGGCCCTTGAACAGGGATAAGGAAACATTCGGTCTGTATATGCACTCCGAGCATGCCTAGACGCGTCTGCCAGCAGTCCGAACACTTGCCTGCCCAAATCCGAATTTATGCGACATTTTCCGAACAGCCATACTCCACGAACGTAGATCTCAGAGATCTGCATCTGTCGTTATCTCTGTGTAATACCAGTATGACCGACTTAATTAGTGAACTATTACAAATTTCGCTTTCGCGGCGCACTGACAATGAAAAGAGGAGTGTTTTAGCTTTTAACACAAAGCTGCAGTCAGACAATTTTTCAATTTCTTAATCTATTTTAGCCATGGGCGTAGCGAAACGGGGGCAAGGGGGGCCACGGCGCCCCCCTTGGAAGTTGGTGAACTTAATGTGCAGTCAGTTACTGACTTTTAAACTATTATTTTAATTTTGATGTAAAGAACAATTTTTGTTTAGCACAAATTAATACGGTTATCTGCAACAAATACTATAAATTTTGGCCGTAAAAGAATGATTTAATACTATATGATTGCAAATTTCCAACATGTGGCCCCCCCCCCTGGAAAAAAGTCTGCCGACACTCGTGATTTTAGTTTTGGCGGCAATTCGTCCGTAAGTCACACTCATTCACTCTGCTCTTATTAAACAACCAAACAATATATTGTTTGCGTTATCCGCAATGACTTCGCCCCCTATATTTCGGATAAACGGGGTTTATTATTATTATTATTATTATTATTATTATTATTATTATTATTATTATTATTATTATTATTATTATTATTATTATTATTATTATTATTATTATTATTATTATTATTATTATTATTATTATTATTATTATTATTATTATTATTATTATTATTATTATTATTATTATTATTATTATTGTTGTTGTTGTTGTTGTTGTTGTTGTTGTTGTTGTTTTTTTTGTTGTTGTTACTGTTACACTTTGCCTACCCTAAAATTTTGACTGCGAGCCGCCACTGGATTCAGGGGTCTCAAAAGATATTTCCGGTGAAATCTCGACATCGAATTTTTGGGTTGAATACAATACTTCCCCTACTTACCAGTAGAGAAAGTCAAAATACGTCTCGTACCTTGTTTGTGTATCCATTCCTTATCGATCAATCTAACGCTCGACCGACGATCGTTATGCGAATTTAGTCTCAATTTTTTGTGACTGTCACATCTTGTGATCTAAATAAACAGATGTAGTAGGTGGTTACACACAGCATCCTAGACGGGTTTATTTAAAGAAGACCCCACAGAAGTTGTTTGGAATATAACAGTGAATATGGTAGTTTACATGCTTATAGAAAACCAAAGAACCAGAAAACTTAGGAGAAAAATTCAAAAGTAGTGCCTAGATGCGCCAGCGCCACCTAATTTCACTTTTCATTTGTGTAAAACAGTCGTTTACTCGGTATACCGCAAACAGGCGCCAGAACCGGAAACACCGGGCAACTCTCGTATCGTCTCCAGCCCTAGTTTACAGTGCACACATGGATTTACAGGCAGAGCAAATAATCGCAACGAAATATGTGCGTGATCATTGAAAAACATAGGTTTAGGAAGATGGCCAGTCTAAAAAGTGGTGGTATACGTTTTTATTGTACAAACAAAAATTGCAAGGCTTCTGTGATTTCCAATGAGTTTATAAATGTTAGAAGTTAAACATTTTCCGCATAATCATGCTCCTCTGAGTGGCGACAATATTGCCTTAGAGACTGCAGTGGAGAGAAAGACTGACGATGATTAGCATAACAGACCTAGTAAAGTGATCGTAAAGAGTGTGCAAGAAGAAGATGAAGAAGCCGATAGTAAACATTCCCACTTCAGATTTGTAGGAAAATCAATGTACGCTGTTAGAAGGAGCCATTTTCCAACTCTACCGAAGAACATAGACGCATTTTGTAACACGCTGCTTAGTTTGTAGAATGGGATCACGTTTCAAGATGAGCACTTTTGTTTTGTCAGTACCAGTGTTGCCAACTCATGTCGACAGAGAAAAGCTAAATGGAAGATAGAAAGACGCAAAAAATAGCTAAATAGTAGTTCAAAATAGCTATATAAAAAGCTAAACATTTATGCACATAATCACTCAGCTATAAATTATCAAAAAATAGTTCAGCTTCTTCCTCCTCCTTGTTCGGCTCTGTATTAGTTTCCGGTGAGGAAGTGGTAGCTGCTGTTGAATAATTACCCTTGGTGCCCATCATTTTAAGTACACTTTTTGGTAGCTTATAGGAATAACAGCACTAACTGTTTCGTTTAAGTCCAAAACGCACCAAAATGATGGCATTTAATGCTTTGGTCATCCTTCGATTTCTCAACCTACATTTTACGATGTTCACCTGGCTAAACACACGTTGCACATCTATCTGCATTTGAATATGGAAGGCTAAGAACTGAAAATGCTAATGAGACCAGTTCACCATACGGATTTTCATTGGCAGCATTGCGAAACCTATCTACTTCTGTCCAAAACTTGATTGTCTCCTATGTTTTCCCAGTCGGTGTGCGTTATGTTTCTCCACTGAGTTTGTCTTTAGAACCTAACTCAAGAGCAATATCAATTATGGGAGGTTTCAGCACTTTCAAAGTTTCCTCTACACAAAACATATTTGTCATTTTCAGTACTTTTAAATTGTGAGGAAGACGAGATTGAAGTTCCTCTGAAAGTTTTACAGCGAACCTTATGCATCTCTGCCGAATATTTTGATCTACATCTTGTGATATATTTAGGTTGTGTATAGCAGATTCAAATTTAAAACCTAAATAAGGTCTGGGGTCCACCTGATCCACAATTGAATTTACTAAGGGGTCAATTTTTGCTGTAGGAATTAACACTTTTCTACTAACCGATTCTACTAATGCCATCAAATCATTTATAAGCTTAGTTGGGTCTACACTCTCTGACTCACTTTATTAGTTCTCTGCACTTCTTCTAGGATAGGTTGTAAATAAAGAAGGTATAAGAGAGTTTGGGGGTCTGTATACATCGAAAAGAGTAATTCAGCTGTATAACATTTTTCCCTCTGTCTAGATAATTCAAAATGCAATTTCAATTCATTCCACTGTTGGAGAATCCGACTCACAGCTGGTTCTATCGAAATCCAACGCGTGTTGCTCATTTGTAGAATTTTTAATGGCTCGATGCCGCAATTTATGGCCTGATAAATCTCCTTATATGCAACCTGTCTAGCAGTAGAATGGGAAAACCAATTGTGTGTTTCTTTAATTAAGAAATCTAATGTTCTCGGTAGAGCGTCTTCGTACGCTGCGCTTACTGCAAGTTGTAAAGAGTGACAGACACATCGAAACAATACCATGTGGGGATTTCCTAATTCTTCTTTCAATTTAACAAATGCACCATTGTTATGCCCCGTCATTACGCTTGAATTGTCAGTTCCAATACCAAGCAACTTTTTAGGATTTAAATTATTTTCAGACAGTACCCGCTTTATACTTTGTACTATACTATCAGCATCTCCTGATTTAAGTTCCACTACCTCGAGCAATGTAGATACAATTTTGTCATGGGTACGACTAAAGTAACGTAGAACAATTGCTAGAAGTTTAATCATAGACACGTCTGTTGATTCATCTATTATTATACTAAATGCTTGATCACTGATATCTTTAACTAGCTCTTTAAGAAAGTGAGGTGCTATAACATTTTTTATTGTTTCGCTACATTTGGTACGATGTAAATGGATGCCAGAATGTTTACTGTCTGCAAAAGCACTTTTACAAAGTTCGGATAAATGATCTCACGATAGCAGGGAACAATGTTCGCACACAAACATAGCCAGCTTGGCTTCTGCTTCATGTATCCCTAATGAAGTGCATGCAGGACTGAAATTTATTACTTTCTGGCATTTATTTAGAAAGGGACCTGCAAACTTTTTGTGCTTATCTCTTTTAGCATGAACTTTCAAGTCACTTAACTTGGAATTAATTTCACATCTGCAATATTTGCAATACGCTCTTGTTTTGTCATTAACAACTGGTTGAAGCCAACCCTTAAACTCCTCCATAGATTCCCACTCCCGTCTGTACCCCTGTGTATACTTCGGTGGCATTTTACTGTTTCAGTACAAAAAAAAGTAATTCAGAACAACTCTGTTCACTGATTTCACACCCAACACAAAGCACACGAACTTACACACTCCAGTGAAAGTACAAGTCAACGAGAACTAACTATATTTCCGATCACCACAAAAGCAAATTCAAACTATCTCACTGAGAAAAGAATGCTAATACACTGTTCGGCGTTAGCGCAAGACGCATCGGTCAATGACGTGTGCAATCTGAGCATAACTTCTACTATATGGATCCGTGGCTCGAATGTAAGAAGTGATGTTCTCTAAATGTTTCCTTTTTTAATGTAGTCATTATTCAGTACACAAAGAAGCTAGGAAAAAGCTAAACTTAAAATTTTCATAGCTAAAAATGTAGCTAATAGCTAAAACCAAAAATTTGTAGCGTTTACTCTTTCGAAAACGCTAGATTTAGCTACAAAAAAGCTAAATTGGCAACACTGGTCAGTACCGAAACACAGATTGTATTGACTATTCGAAATGTTTAGTTTTTCCGGGCTTGTAGACCGTGGTCAGAAGGCATGGTAGATACCAACGTTTCGCCAAGTACTGCGCTTGGCATCATCAGGGTAACACGATCCTCCGTCTGTACTGGTCAGAGTTTGCGGATCCAGTGCAGACGGACGATCGTGTCACCCTGATGATGCCAAGCGCACCATGCCTTCTAGACCACGGCCTACAAGCCCGGAAAAACTAAACATTTCGAATAGTCAAGACACCGGACGTGAAAGCCTAAATACATATATTACAGAGTGTGTTGTTTACATGCAAAGACAATTTGAACATATTATGTAAACAGAGAATAGTATTCGGAGACGGAAAATGTCCATACTCGCCACGTTTCTTTGCCCAGTTGTACACCATACACGTTCATGTGAACACGCAGTGGCGTATTACCTATTACCCTCCAAATCATACTCTACTTAAATTAGCATGTGAAGGAAGCTCAAAGGCATAGCAATATCTTTAATGGGACCAGAATGTTCTGTCCATCATTTCTACGCAGATTTCGGAAAAGCTGCGCATGCTGCTACATTGGCTTCCTTTCCACATTGTCGGATTTCTTGATGTTCGTTCCATTTAGAGCAATGCTTTTATCCCAAAATTCAGGAGGAAAAGACCCTATGGCAAGCATATTCGGATAATGAATCAGAGCTCGGTACTTGGTTAAAGAATATTTTTGGACTGTCTTTCACACCAGCTTCTGAGGTAGGCGATAGTTTCGTCGTGTTAATGTCAATCGCTCCTATTTCTGATATGGGATTTGCTGACTACGTTTTCAACATATTTCCTCCATCTCTGTGTGCTCCTCTGCCATCTGACGGATGAAACCGAAATTATAATCTGAATATATGTAATTGATAACAGAAAGAAACAAAAGGAGATTCTAATCTATAGTTAAGGGGAAGACGTAATAAAGCTGAATAGATTAAAGTCTCAAGAATGGAAGCCTAGGCAGATTTAAATGAGTGATAAGGTTACAATATTTGTTGTACCTGCAAAGCCCGAACGATTCCGCGGGCTAATTCGTACTATCTTACCATGACGTGCTCTAAAGTTGACCAATGGAAATCGCTTCCTTCGTGTCGCCCACGCAAAACATATGCCATGCAACACACATTAGTCTTGAATCGAGCAGAGAATGCACGTACAATTTGGGATTTGTACGTAAGCTGGCGCGTATACAGTTTTCGGCGGTTGCTTAAGGGTGACAAAGTTCAAGTATAAAATTGCAGTTGAAGTTACAAAGTTACATTCTATTTAGATATCGTCGTCAGTTCTCTACAAATCTGGAAATTTGCAAATAAAGTCAAATGTTAGTTAACTCTTCTTTTGGTTCCATTCCTACCACAACTCACGCCTACCTTGAAGTTTAGGACTTTTTGCTAGAGCTAGTCAGATACCGGGACACCAAACACAGGATAGGAGATATCCGACGACGAGATTTTATAGGTCTTAAAGGCGACGTCTAAGGAGTCTTTTTCAGGGCCACTAAGGTGTGCTTGGAAGGAATTTGCATATTTCACTATGTAATAAACATACCATAATACTGATGTAACTTTAGGCCATTTTAAGTCACTATCGATTTTAACAATTTGGTTATTTGGTTATCCCGATTTCTTCAGGAATCTATTGGGATGCTTCTGCATTACCAATAACCGAGGCTCGATAGTTGGAACTACGATTCCAGGTAATTATTTTTAACAAAGGAATGATATGTAGTTTGGGAAGATAAAATTTAACCAATGTTGTACAAAATAATTTATTGCCATAAACGATATTACATAACGTACTTACAATATTCTTATCCTAATCTACAGGCAGTGTCGACTTGAATGTTGAACTATATTAGTTCGTCTTAGTCTTAGTAAGGTCCTTCCAGCCCTCTCTGTTGTGGTCCATTACGAGCATAGCCTCCAGCGCCGGTGTCCTCATAATGGATTCTGGGCTTGTAACCCTCAAGGTCGGCTTCATACTCTACGATCTGAAGCCGGCCATCGGGAAGAAGTACTCGGTAAGAACCCTGAGCCTGTTCATCCTGACGGGCTTCCTCCTGGGAGAAAGTGGCACCAGATTCTGCATCCTCAACTTCGTACGCAAATTCATAGTTTGCTGGTTCCTGCAGAAGATAAGGTGAAGAGATTAATCTTAGCGTTTAGTAAAGATAAGTTAGTTTAAATGAGTTAGTCAGATACATAAACAATGCAGCACTAACTGAAAGAATAAAGAGAATATCTCACTACTTTTAGAGACACCCCTTTCAACAAAACCCATTTTTGATTAGGGAGAAAAAGAAAATGTGTTTGCAATCCCCTCTTAAGATCTATTTTCTTATAAATTATATTGGCAAAATTGATAATTGCGGCGCACAAGTGTGATTATAAGTTCTGAGATTAGAAATCTCAGAGCGTAATAATAAATGTTTCTTTATTTATTGATCCAATGCATAAAAACAACTATGGACTTATTAATACTTACGGCCAAATCATCCTCGCGAGCCAAATTCCTTGCAGAAGCAGCATAACCACCGTCAACAGCGTAAACTGAGTTTGCAGCAGGAACTCCGTATTGTGTTGAGAGAGCACCAGATCTGTCTGAGGCGAGAGGAGCACCATATTGCGTGGAGGGAGAACCACCGAAGGACCTGCTAAAAGCTGAAGGAGCACCATATTGAGTGGACAGAGCATCGCCGAAGGACCTGCTAGAAGCTGAAGGAGCACCATACTGAGAAGACGGAGCATTAACGAAGGATCTGCTTGTGGCAGCAGGAGCACCGTACTGTCCTGAGAGAGCACCACCGAAGGATCTAGCAGCAGCGGAAGGAACACCATATCGGGCTGAAGGAGCACCACCAATGCGAGCCGAAGCACCACTGATGCGAGATGAAGCTGGTGGAGCACCACTGAAGGAACGGCTTGAACCAGAAGTCCTAAAACGACTCAGAGCTCCAGAGGCACCACCATTACGTACTGAAGTTGCAGGGACACCATACTGGTTAGATGGGATACCACCAAAAGAACGGGCAGAAGCTGAGGGGGCGCCATATTGGTTTGAAGGAACTCCACCAAAACGTGCTGAAGCGCCTCCAAATCGTCTTGTAGCGTCAGGTGCACCATACTGAGTAGAAAGAGCTCGGTTTTCAATAATGGGAGCACCGTACTGGCTGTCAGGAGTTCGAGCTCCGTTCTGACTGGGTGGCAAGTAAGAGTTTGGAACTGGAGGTTCTGCAAGGACACCAGCAAGTGTCACTGAGATGAGAAGAACCAGCTTCTGGAAAAAAAAAATAGATTAACGAGAGTTAGCTACAACTTGCTAATATGGAATGGTTAATATTTTTCGTAACTGGTGTGGGTGACATCAACTTCCAGCATCTGGAAAACATGACATCATAAATGTCAGCCAGTGTAAAAAAGACATAGATTTGTCTTATCATTTACTGCTTTAGGTTCTAGAATCGAAATTTACATATGAGGCGATTATGTTATCTTTCAATGGAATTATAGTGACCAGCCCATTTTTGTAAGACGTACAGCAATCGATTCAGAAGGGAAACTGTTATGTTTCGATCAAAAACAATTTTTTTAGAAAATTTTATACTTGAAACTTTTATTCTGTATCTGCGGAGTATATCAACATTTAGTCGTAAAAAGTCACTTCACAAGAGCGTTTCAAAGCAGTAAATATAGCATACCCTAGCATTTTATATATTGATTACACTGCTTTTTGCTATTAGTTAATACGTTCCAAATTCTTGCGCGTATATCTGTCTTATTTTTCCACTCTGTATCGGAATATCGGAGAGCGTTTCACTTGATTTCCTGAACAAAGAACGACAATTGTGTGAAGTCTTGTAATTATCAGTGTCTAGGACGGTGTTTTAATCATGAGCGAGGTTCGAGTGTTGTTTATAAGTTGAAACAATCTTACGTGTTGCACTCACATGACTTTCTCTACTCTTGTACCAAAAAACTTGCAAACTCTTATTCCTATAGTTGAGATAAATATTTATACAAATTATCTTATGGCTTATTATTCGTAGGTATAAGAGGAATATTAGAATACAGTAGACTTTGAGCGATAGTCAAATGTTTTAAAGCTTTGACATCCCGTTCTCTTTACACACTTAACATATAAAAATGAACAACGATGTTCTATTGCACGAAAGTCTTAAGTTTTCCCAAACTCACACACAAAACAAGGAATATCTCCGAAATGGTTCACTCCACAAAAAAATGTATTGAGACATAAATTGTGTATTTTAGCAAGGTCTACATTTCTTGTGGAGTAAGATTTTTTCTATCTCTTACGGCTTGCGAGTTATTCAAAACTCATCCAAACTAAACAGGACTACATAGGCTATAGCCAGAAAATTCAAAATATACATTTCATTTGTCACAAAAATACCTCAAATTTCAATCAAAATCGTTGGAGCTATTTTCAAGAAAATCAAAATTTTCGAAAACTTTTCCATGTAAAGGGTACTTTAGGGTGGGGCTATTATCTTCAAAATCTTCGTGTCACATCCTTGAATGACATTAAACTTAAATACCAACTTTGGTTTTAACCGACTTTTCATTCCTTAGTTATGCTGACAGACTGACAGACACACAGACTGACACACAAACACACATGCATCTTTTCCAAAATATGTTTTTTTTGGGGGGGGGGGTGTTCAGGGGGCCGCAAAACATGGAAATATTACAAATTATTATATTTTTACTTTCTCTACTGGTATGCAGGGGAAGTATTGTATTCCACCCAAAAATTTGAGGAGGACCCCAGAATCCCCCAAAAAAAGATTTTCAGAAAAAGGTCCTCGCGCGCGCGTGTGTGCCTGTCTGTGCGTCTGTGGACAGCATAACTCAAAAACGAAAAGTCAGTTAAAACCAAAGTTGGTATTTAAGTTTAATGTCATTCAAGGATGTGACACGAAGATTTTGAAGAAAATAGCCCTATCCTAAACTACCCTTTACATGGAAAATTTTTCGAAAATTTTAATTTTCTTGAAAAGACTAATGATTTTGATTAAAATACCATATGTTTGAGATATTTTTATGTGAAATGAAATGTATATCTTGAATTTTCTGGCTATAGCTCCTGTAGTCGTATTTACTCTGGACGACTTTTGCATAAACAGTAAAATGTTAGGAGTTGACCAAATCATTACAAAAATTTAGATCTTGCTAAAATACACAATTTATGTCCAAATAAATTTTCTTGTAGGATGAACCATTTCGGAGACATTCCTTTTATGTGCTTGAGTTTCGGAAAACAAAATTTTTGTGAAATGGAACATCGTTGTTCATTTTTCATATGTTAAGTGTGTAAAGAGAACGGAATCTTAAAGCTTTAAAATATTTGACTATCGCACAAAGCCTACTGTATTCTAATATTCCTCTTGCACCTACAAGGAAATAAGCAATAAGATATTTTGTACAAATATTTATTTCAACTAACACGAAAAAGATATAGGAAGAAGAGTTTGTAAGAATGGTTAGTACAAGAGTAGAGGAAGTCATGTGAGTGTAACACACCAGATTGTTCTTAAATGCTGCACATGTTATAGTACCATAAAAACGCAGTCATGAAGAAATGCCCACATCAATGGGATACTTTCCGAGCCAGATTGTGAATGTCTGAATGTCGAGGCTTCCTCAGTAACCTATAAGGCTTGAGTAACATACAACATACTTGTTTTAATCACAATAAGGGATATCGAAATATCCTCAACAATAGTGAAGAAATAAAGTATCCATAATCGAGAAAGCTAAAATTAACATCTAACCTAAACTAACTAGGAAACATTACATTTTCGTTAACGGTGTTTAAGTGTATTAAATGCGACGACGTAACCCTATCAGTTTTACTGATATTTTAAAGAATATCGTTTCAAAATAGTGGTGTCGCAGGCAACCAACGTAGTTACAATTCCTATGGCATTAGTGGAAAGCATTCTGTTTAAACTAGGAAAACGCGACTTTAAAATTCGTAAGTGTTTTCTCCCTGTGTTAATTAGTACAAATAGAATGATAAGCAAATAAACATTTAGTGAAATTAAGAACACTCACACACACACACACACACATACACACACACACACACTCACCCATTCACTCACTCACTCACACACTCACTCACCCACCCATTCACTCACTCACTCACACTCACTCACCCATTCACTCACTCACACTCACTCACTCACCCACCCACCCATTCACTCACTCACTCACACTCACTCACACACTCACTCACCCACCCATTCACTCACTCACACTCACTCACACACTCACTCACCCACCCATTCACTCACTCACACTCACTCACACACTCACTCACCCATCCATTCACTCACTCACACTCACACACTCACTCACCCGCGCACTCACTCACTCAACCCACTCACTCACTCAATTACTCACTTACACACTCACTCACACACTCACTCACCCACCCATTCACTCACTCACTCACTCACTCACTCACTCACTCACTCACACACTCACCCACCCATTCACTCACTCACTCACACTCACTCACACACTCACTCACCCGCGCACTCACTCACTCAACCCACTCACTCAATTACTCTCTTACACACTCACTCACCCACCCATTCACTCACTCACTCACACTCACTCACACACTCACTCACTCACCCACCCATTCACTCACTCACTCACACTCACTCACACACTCACTCACACCCACTCAACCCACTCACTCACTCAACCCACTCACTCACTCAATTACTCACTTACACACTCACTCACCCACTCACTCAACCCACTCACTCACTTACTCAACCCACTCACTCTCTCACTCGTTCACTCACCCACTCACTCACTCACTCACTGAACTCACTCACTCACTCACTGAACCCCCTCACTCACACACACTCACTCACTCACTCACTCAGTCACTCACACACTTACTCACTCACTCAATTACGCACTTACACACTCACTCACTTACTCATCCACTCACTCACTCACTCAATTACTCACTTACACACTCACACACTCACTCACACACTCACTCACCCACTCAACCCACTCACCTACTTACTCAACCCACTCACTCACTCTCTCACTCGTACACTCACCCACTCACTCACTCACTGAACCTACTCATTCACTCACTGAACCCACTCACACACACTCACTCACTCAGTCACTCACACACTTACTCACTCAATTACGCACTTACACACTCACTCACTTACTCACTCATCCACTCACTCACTCAATTACTCACTTACACACTCACACACTCACTCACCCACTCAACCCACTCACTCACTTACTCAACCCACTCACTCTCTCACTCAATTACTCACTTACTCACTCACTCACACACTCACTCACCCACGCACTCACTCACACACTCATTCAACCCACTCACTCACTCACTTACTCAACCCACTCACTCACTCTCTCACTCGCCCACTCACCCACTCACTCACTCAACCCACTCACTCACACACGCACTCACTCAGTCACTCACACACTTACTCACTCAATTACGCACTTACACACTCACTCACTCACCCACTCACTCAATTACTCACTTACACACTCACTCACTTACTCACTCACTCACACACTCACTCACCCACCCACTCACTCACTCAACCCACTCACTCACTTACTCAACCCACTCACTCTCTCACTCGCCCACTCACCCACTCACTCACCCACCCACTCACTCACTCACTCACTCTACTCATTGTTGTACACACCGCTTATACAAGCACTTGTTCTTCTATTTACTTCATGTTAATCGAGAACGACATTTCAAACAATGGTTTCATTATGTGTTTCCTTGTGTGTAAGAGCTGTTCACTATATAATGACTTTGAAGTTACGTTCTCTTTACATGAACAGCAAGAACAAATGAATGACAACTTGGCCTTGCAAGAAGTGTAAATATTGGAGAACTCAAACAAATAAAAAGGAATACTTCAGAAATGGCCAACTCCACAAAGAAGGAATCAACATTATTTGCTTTAACGGTATCTACATTTTTGTACGGTATGCTTTTGTCTATCTTATATGGTTCACCATTTATCCAAGAATCAATCTTAACGAAGGCGACTATGCTATTGGCTGAAAATTCAAATATACTTTTAATTTGTCATGAAAACATATCAAATATTAAATAGTTTAATCAAAATCATTAGATCCATTTTTGAGAAAATACAAATTTTAAAAAGAATGTCCACATGAAAGATAGTTTGGGACGGAATTTTTTTCAAAATCCTCATATCGCATCCTTGGAGGACGCTGAACTTAAATGCCAAATTTGGTATTATTTAAGCGTTTTTCGATTTTGAGTTATTCTGTTCACAGACCGATGGGCACAAGTGCGCGCGTACACACACACACACACACACACACACACACACACACACAAATATACTCGCATACAAAAAACAACCCTTTTTCTAAAAATGCTTCCTTTTTGGATTCAGGGAATTTCAAAACGTGTATTTTTGGTAAGATCTCGATATAAATGTTTTGGTTTGGAATGTAATAGTTCCTTTATTTCTGTAAGTACGTAGCACAGAAAGTGCAAATATAGAAACAATACCAAAATTTGCGTAAATTTCAATATTTTATTTATATGACCTCTAAGGAAAATAAATTGGGAACATTTGGAACTTTTGGATCTTCAATTTTGACTCCAAGAGATATTTTTACAGAATTGTTTTATTACTTGCTTGAATACGCCTGAACACAAGTTTGCCTGGGAGATATTTGAAATAATGTGGAAAAGGCAGTCCTGATTAACGTTTACCTCGTTGGTTCCAGTGTTTGAAGTGCTTACCTTAGCCATAGCTGATTGTAGCTGGTAGCTATGGTGGACTGAGATGTCGATAAACAGATTCATGAGCATTTATATAGTGCAACTGGAGCATTGGGTGATGGCCAACACTGCTGAAGTGAAAGAAACAAGTTGAGATAATTATTAAAACTGGATTACCTCTGGGATGGACGCCGTGATGGGTTGTAACGACCCACACTCCCATCTTGTTGCATCATCGGCGGAACGCATCGCAACTCTCAGTGATAGGTAACAAAAAAAGGACTGGACATTTGCACGCGCAGGCGATCTAACACTTGCCCCCAGGAGACCATTAATTTTACCGAGGATTTCGTTTCGTCACAACCATATGATGATCCAAATAATCATCGTCTTTGCATCTATGCCTTACCCTAGATTTGGGAGCTGGTCTTGACTGTGAGGTAAGGCGATTTTCTGGTTTAGGACGACGATGATGGGGCCTCAGTTATTACCTTCTGTGCAATACTGCTACAATGCTATTGTTGTCTTCATAGCCTACACATGTACTCCTTAAGGCAGATTAATTTGTGTGACTTGGAAATTCTCTATTTCCTATGTAACTAATGTCATTTCACTAGGTAAATTAATAATAATAATAATAATAATAATAATAATAATAATAATAATAATAATAATAATAATAATAATAATAATAATAATAATAATAATAATAATAATAATAATAATAATAATAATAATAATAATAATAATAATAATAATAATAATAATAATAATAGTAATAATAATAATAATAATAATAATAATAATAATAATAATAATAATAATAATAATAATCTTTATTAGCTTATAGACTTTGTTACAAGTTTCAAGCCTCGTCAGAGATAAACAAGCAAGATTTACAATCTATATACAAGCAGTTTTATACAATCTAGTATTTCATTTACAAATTATTTACAGTTCATCTATTCTATACAAGCATTTTTTAATTAAGTATGTTTTAAGCTCTTTTTGAAATACATTACCACTTAGCACTTTTAATTCATTTGGTAGTTTATTGTACAAGATTTTACCCATTATTAAGGGATCCTTCTCTGTGGCTTTTTTATTTACATTTCCTCTGTAATAATTGTGTTGTATTCTAGTACCATACTTATGGCTGTCTTTTATTTGTAGAGGATTCTTATTTGCTACAAACATTATTACCTTATAGACATACAGTGACACTACAGTTTGTATTCTGGCTTTTACAAAACTATCTTTACACGATTCTCTATTCTGTAGATTGAATATACATCTTATACATCTCTTCTGCAATTTCAATACTCTATTTACATTTGTGATACTTGAGTTACCCCAGACCTCGATTCCATATTGCAAATGTGGATGAATTAGACCATAATAAACTGATTTTAAGTAGTCTGGATTTAGATATTTTGATAGATTTCTTAGTATATATAAATAGGAACTAATTTTACCTATTTTAAAATCATTTCATTAGAAAGGAATATAGGCCACAAAATGACGTACAGAAAACTGAAGCTGTGCTGTAATTTTCAAAACTGTACAGATGTGGATTCTGTACAAATCACTAATAAAAATATGGCATAATATGCAAATAAATATAATGTGTTGCCCTCACATATTTTCTACTCTTTTAGCAACTTTTCTTACAAACTCTTATTCCGCTATCTTCTTCATGTTAATCAAGATAAACATTTGCTGCAGAGGTGATCTTATTGCATATATTCTTGTAGTTAGAAGGGGAATATGGCAACGCAGTGGACTTAGAGCGATAATAAAATCTTTTAAAGCTTTCAAATTCGGTTCTCTTTGCCAGGCTAAGAGATAAAAAAGTTAATAACAAGTTTCCATTTGAGAAACGTATAAGTACTGCAAAACTCACACAAATAACAAGGAATATCTTCGAAATGGTTCACTTCACAAAAGATCATTTGGACAGAACTTGTGCGTTTTAACGATATCCATATTTTTTGTACAGTAAGATTTGGTCTATCTCTTACGGTTTACCAGTTATGCTAAAGTTATCAAGAGTAAACAGGACTATATAGGCCATAGCCAGGAAATTCAAAATATACATTTCATTCACCATAAAAATAACTTAAACGTATGTTTTTTTTTTTTTTTTTTTTTTTTTTTTAAATTAACGTCCTCCAACACTGCGTCATATCGGACGGTGAGTGAATGAAACGGGTGAAATGATGCTCAAATGAGCCCGAGGTCCATGGAGCTTTAAGTTACCCGACATTCGTCTTCTCAGGATAAGGGAAAACCTCGGAAAAAAACCTTCCCGGATAACTTACCCTAAGCGAGATTCGAACTCGCGACCTCTTGAACGTGAAGCAGACACGCTAACCATCACGCTATCGAGGCGGGCGTTTAAACGTATGGATTCTTATTCAAAATCGTTAGAGCCATTTTTGAGAAACTCAAAATTTTCGATAAATTATCTAAGTTAAGAATAGTTTAGAGTTGAAGAATTTTCTTCAAGATTTTCCATGAAAGATATCAAACTTAAATACCAACTTAGTTTTTAACCAACTTTCCGTTTTTGAGTTATGCTGCCCACAGACACACACATACATAGACTCAGACACACACACTCTCTCTCTCTCACCTACACACATACACTCACCTATACACACGTATAGCATTATTCTTATAAACAGCTACGTTATTCCAGATATATTAGGTGTTGTTTAATATTACTTCAAGTTAAGTATTGTAGGTTTATTTACGTCCAATATGTGTGCGCAGACTTCAGTGGCTACTTCTTAACGTTAAACTGCTCCACCATTTTCCACCGCTGGTTGAAAATTTGTTTGCCAATATTTCACCACTTCTTTATCGTTTACTTCTACAATCACCATAGAGAAACTAGAGCTTTAAAAGCTTTTAAAAGCATGTATTTGCCGTTTAATGCTAAATTGCTAAAATTAGTCCTTTATCCACAAAATATTAAATAATTGGATTGCAGTGTGTCTATTGGAATAAATCTGCGAAATACGCTTGGCAACATTGTTATTTGTGTAGAACGGAAAGTCTGGTATGTTGGTAATAAAAACTACCTGCCTTAAATCTTTTCTCGTTACTTGCACTCTGGGTACCGAGCGCAATCGGACGAGTGTAGTTGTGTGCTTACATATCACATCTTATATTTCTGTTATAAATGTTATAAGTAAGTTTTAATCAGTGAAAGTGGAATTGGTGAAAAACTTACTGTAAGTGCATTGGAATGTTATAGCTTTAGTGCAGTGAATGGTTTATAGAAGTGAGTAATTGCGTGAAAAAAGGTTAATTTACACATAGCAAGCCTGCTAGTGTATACAATAACCAAGAATACAGCCACCACGTGCCAGCCAGCTGGCCGATTATTAATTATTAAGTATATTTTGTAGCAGTGGACTGGAAGATTCAGTTTATTGGATCAATCTAAATACGCTGGGGGGGGGGGGGGGTCCTCTCGTAACGGCAGTATGGCAGATAGTGGGGCTTTTATGCCCACAAGAACTTTGGCAAGGTCTCCTGTATCTTGTAATCAGGAAATAAGACTACAAAATTTAGATGGTAAGGAAGATGAAGGGACAATGTCTAGGCAAACTTCTATAAAATCTAATCAAGATGAATTTGGTTCACTTTTAATGAAATTAAATTCTATGATCAAAGAAAAGAATAGTAGTGAAAGAAAATTAGAATACTTCGAAATTTTGTTCTCGAAATTAAATAGCATGTATCATGATCTTTTAATACAGGTCAAATCTTCTAAGGCAGAGGCTAATCTTGCCAAAGAGATTTGTATAAAGAAGATTAATATTCCCACTCCAACTTTTGCAAAGGTTGCGGCCTCTGTCCCGCAAATAAAAAAGATAAATGCACAACAATCTGTACAAAGGAAGACACATACATTGTTTATTTCTTCCACTAAGACCAATGATGTAAGAGATATTCAGAAAATCTTAACTAGCAGTTTAAAACCCAGCCAAGAAAAGATACATATTACAAGCAGAAGAGCAGCCGGTAAAAATGTAATAATTGAAACTGAAACGGAACAAGATCTCATCAAGGTCATAAATAGTACACATTTACAGGATAAAGATCTCAAATTTGAAAAACCCAGAAAATGGAATCCCTTACTTATAATGTATGACATTATGCGTAGTGCCAAAGAGGAAGAGATATATTTACAAGATCTAGACCAGGATATGACCCGAGAGGAATTTGATAAAGAATTTAAGTTTAAGTTTAAGACTGGCCTAAAAAACAAAGCGACGGTTCATCATGTTGCTGAAATTTCAGATAAGATAAGAAAATTAATAATGGCAAAGGGGAGGATCTATATTGGATTTCAATCTGTAAATTTAAAATACTTTGATTCAGTTGCAAAGTGCTTAAAATGCTTTCACTACGGCCACGCAATTAAAAAATGCAACTTCAAAGAGTCAAAATGTGGACAGTGCGGAGAAACCGGACACGATAAAAAGGATTGCTCTGAGAAAGATCAACCACCTGTTTGCATGCCCTGTACGAATTGTGGAACACATTTTGCGAGCAAACAAGATTGTCAGACGTATAAAATGATGTGGGATAGAGTTATTACCCGTACCGATTATGATTGAATTTATCACAGTAGCTAAGCATACAAAATCTATTAAGATAAATACTCCCAGTAGACTCAGGAGAAATCTTAGAAGAGTAATTGAACATAAAAAAGAAATTACAATTATTAAATCAAATTAACAAACATACACAAACTGATATTTGTATTTAAACAGTACAAGCGGTAGTTGGGGATGTTAGGGAACTAGAAAATATAAAACCTGAGATGCCTCCGAAAACTAAAATCCATAACTTAGATAAGGAAGCGGGAATAAAAGGACGAATTATGGTAGATTATGGCGCAATTTTGGACAATTCAACAGAAGAGGGTAATTCTTCAGAAAATGAAACGTACAATATTTTCTTTGGGGACAAAGAGGAAAGGGAAGTGCGAGTGCATAATTTAATAGATAAAGAAAGTGGAGAAAAACCTTTAAAAATCAAAGTCAAAACGCGTAGCACTTTTTTTGCTAGATTATGGAAGTAGAAAAACAATGAAACGAAATTAAAATCAGCATCATTTGATATGTTTAATAGTGACACTGATATTGCAACAAGTAATTTAGAAATTAATGACACTTTGAAAAGCCAGGAAATGTGTTCCAATGAACTTAGCCAAAGATACATCACTCAGACACCGACTGCCGTCAAGGAGGTTGACACATTAGAAACGACACACATCAAGTGAATTTATGACATTGATATGAAACTTAAGTTGAGCCGACTCGAAAAAAGGCGACTTTGCGATATGTAATCAAATGTCTACATGAGATTGGGCAAAGCATTGTTTTCCCGGTTCCTGATGTAATAGATTGTTTAGAATTAAAAACTCAAAATTTACCTACAACACCAGGGGAGTTGTTACATTTACTTAATCCTACGTATAACGCTAGAGAGGAAACTTGACCTAAATGAAGTGTATAAATATTTTGTGCTCTGTTATGCTAGAATAGTTATTGATAGCAGTCAGAGGTGGCCCAACTGTTATGTACACATCCGACACCACGGTGTTGCTTATTCCAAAAATTGAACTAAAAAGGAATAAGCAATTAGACCTACTTTCCCAAATTTACCTACACATCCACGAAACACTTTATTTAAAAATATAGCACACTCTCTAAAACTCAATACCTACAAACCAAAGCCCAATAAACTTTAACTTCCTGAGATCACGTTTGAAAAATACCCATGTAAAGCAAACCACTCCGAAAAATAACATAAATAATAATGTGAATATAAAACAACCTTGAAAACCGGAAGTTTTAATGTAAAGATGTGAAATACATTAATCTTGTTTTCTTTCCAATATTTCAGTTTATATCATGCAGTAGGCTTCACAATTCAATGATATGAAAATTATACACAAGTTAAGCTTTTGGCAGCTTAAATTTAAAACAGATAATTAACATTTTTCAGAGAACAGTTTCTTTTTGCAGAAGTAGCAGTATCACAATTAACAAATATACAGTGTTGTGTTTTCACAGGCATGATATAACAGCGTGTTTAATTTTCTTGAAAATTAGGATCTTATTTTTAACTCCAACAGGCATTCCAAGCCGCACATGTGCAGCATGCTACATATGGCATGATTTACCATCTTCAAACATCATTTTCTTGTGAAGAAAAGGCTCATAAATATTAGATGTATGGTTACTGAATTCTGAAATGGTAACATAGTTCAGAAACACTTGCTCAGGTAATATTAATATTACTAACTTTTATTACATACAATTTTAACCCTTCTATATAGCGTTTCACTCTTAGAAGACAGTATGGAGTTAAATGGGACATCTCTGTCTCTATCTAGCGCATACAAGTTGCCATTAGCCGCGTCCTTTTCTACCCTCGCTCTGTTGCCAGATTCCTAATAGCATGGTATAAATATTCATTTGTTATAAATTTCAGGTTTGAACACATTATCCTATGCAGAATTTTTTTCTCTATCAGGTTATATCTTTTTCAGAGTCATTATACATTTCTATAGGTCCAAATTTCTTCAGAAAACGTTTTTTTCAATAGAAGTCCGATATTTGCTGTTTCTACACTCATCACGCACTAACAAACTAACTGCTAGAATACATCTATATTTTTTTCTTAGGTAGAGTAAACTATAGTGCTACTACCTGCCCACTTTGAATTCTCTATGTTTACCCAGTTAAGTGTTATAATTTTTTAAATTAAATGTTTTCGGAAAATTTTATATATGTGCACTGCAAAAGTTACGCAGTGTGAAACTTTTTTGTTATTGAGCTTACATCAGCGAACCAGCGAGAACAAATGTTGAGGAAGGTTGGAGAAAGTTTTTAAAATAAACCAAAAGGCAGTAACCTCTTTCTTTTATCCAGTAGGGCAAACAAAAGGTATTCATCTGTTCAGCGCCAGGCCTGACACAGAAGATAGTATAAGGAGCAGCACTAACATTAGTTCGAACGAAGCCGTGCGTGTAACTGTGAGCTGTTATTGCGTTATTTGTTTAATATTTTTGTAAATATTTGTAGTTATGGAGGGGGAAGCTACGAAGAGACGACATGTTGGTAAATTAAGAAGTAAGGAACGCCAAATAATTATGAATGTGTTAGATTATTTTTGAAGTAAAATGCGTTTAAGGCAGTAAAAGAAACAGCTAAGGCTGTTGAGTGTTCAGAAGCAGTAGTGTATAGGCTTAAAAAGGAAGTAATGAAAGGACTTCTAAGAACGCCATCGAAAAAGAAAGCAAAAAGGGCGGGACTACACAAAACGCTAGGTTAACGCAATATGATTGAATAGTGCAAGGTGGAGTGCGGCGAATTGTTCATTCTTTACTGTTTGCAAATATTCCACCCACGCTGAATATAATTTTGTCACAGTTCAACAGTGATGAGACCCTACCAAATTTCTCAAGGGCCACTCTGATTTGGGGTTCGAATATGAAAGAAAGGGTAACAAGTGCATATTAATAGAAAGAGACGATATCGATATCATCAGATGGCGACATAAATATCTAAAAGACGCTAAAGGTTTAGGGACCAGGGGAAATCAATTGTTTATACAGACGAGTCATTTGTAAATTTAGGTCATACAGTAACAAAGGCGTGGAGGGATACCAAAGTTAAAAGTGCCCGTCTCGTCAAGCAGCAATTGAAGGACTAAGTACAGGACTCAGGCCACCTCGAGTCGCTCGCGGAGAAAGATTCGAAACTAGTACATGTTGCAACACTGCGCTCCATTTAACATGTACTGTCTTTTAAGGGTGAGACGCGCTTTAGATATGTTACTCTTGGTACTAGAAGAAGTTTTAAATAAAGTGGTGGGCTATTTGCATCTTTTTAAAAATTGCACTTTTCATTCATTTAATTGCCCCACACTGAGATTCCAAATATAACAGATTTTATAGGCGATGGGATCTTGGTTTGAAGTTTTATATAGGGGGACTTGGTAAAGATAAAAAACTGGCATGGTCAAGAGTTTTGATACCCATCTGTGAAATTTTGAAAATCTACAGTTTTCATTGGATTGATTTGAAATTTTAACACAACACTGTATAGGGAGGAGTAACTGTGCTAAATTTCATGCATTTAGGCAGATTAGTTGTAAACATATTAATATTTCATTATATATTTTTTAATATTTGTATAAGTGGTTCCCCATGATGCAATTTTGATTTGAAAAACTTGATAATTTTCAGTTATGTCCTGTAATAGAATGTTAGCAAATTGATGAGATAATTTCGTAATATTGTTATTAGTTTGGATAAAAATAAATTTTAAAGTCGAAATTCATTATTTTTTCATTTAAATTTTGAAATGTAAACTTTAATATTTAATTACTCAGCAGTTACTCACTTTATGAGAAAATTATCTCATCATTTCTTTTTAATGTTATTTCTAAGTAGGTACACCAAATTTCATGCATAAGTACTGAAAATTGCATCGTGTGGAGCATTTTAAAGAGCAAACAGTGCTAAAAATAAAAACGTGGAAAAACCAAGTTTGAAGTCATAGCAAGAATAATGGACTGTGTGGATTTAAATGGACACGAACGCTTGCAGGCAGTTAGACGGCCATATGACATAGATAAAAGGGCCGTAAGGCTGTAAAAAGCAATTCAAAATAAAGCAGACGATTGATACTATTTGATAAAACAAAAATCCTTTTTTGGCAATTTTGGAAATGTTTAGCCTTTTTTCACAGATGGGTATCCTTAAATAAATTTCACTTCTTAGCAAATATTCATATTTATTTAATTAATACCAATTATGAGAGAACATAGGCTTTCACGGCCGGAGGCAATATATTTAGAACTTATTTCCGGGCTGTTATGCTGTGGTCTGCTGGAGTTAACGAGTTTCCAGATGTTTCGTCCACAACTGCAGCGGACATCGTCAGTGGTGCGGTCATAGTCTCCTCGGAGGAGTTTGCGTAGCGTCTGAAGTGTTGACTTCTTCTTTGGGGGATTCTGGGTTTATTTCGCCTTCTTCAGCCAAATAGGATTACCTGTAAGTCTGAAATAAGGAGAAATTGGAGAATAAAAGTTCCACATATCTTAGTAATCATTAGAAGTTCTTCAAGTTGTGTTGGAGGTGACTTGAGACTAGTCAGCATTTGAAGAACTTGCAATAATTACCAAGATAATCGAAGCTTTTAGTTTCTAATTTGTTCTTGTTTCAGATTCTGTTGCTTCACTGTTAATAGCTTAAATTTTCTTGATTTGAGGACTACTTTTAGTTTAAAGGGACTCTTTTTTCCCTTGTTTTTTACTTTTCTTCAGCGGTAGTAGGCGAAGTGGTCGTTCATCAATATTTGCGTCTGGCTACACTTATTCTAAAAATATATTCATCTTCACAGGTATGTGGGTTTTTACTATTTCCCTATTTTTGTACTGCGCGTGCGCATTTTACCAGAGAACATCTAAGAGATACTTTCCGCGAACTCGATGTGAAGTGAAAATTTTTCCTTTGTTGAAGCTCAGAGAGGCGGAGCTTACCGCTGGAGCTCCAACTCAAAACTGTTGTGTGTGATTGTGGATGACTGGGAAAAGTTGAAAAACGTTTCCGAAGCCATAGTTTCCTGTGAACAGTCTGATGAGTGAGACCCAGAGAAAATGTCTGCTACAACTGACAGGGACATTTTCTACCACCCGACTGGTAATATTAGCACTGTTACCGCAGAGCGACATGCTATTGGTTGAGAAGAAACAACAGAGCAGCAAAGTTAACTGGTGTCCCAGTGAGAGATAAACTGGAAACCAAAAACACCTTGTGTAGAAGTGGGACGCAAGCACAACTGGACAACGAGTGTGTGACATTCTCCCTAAGTTAGAAGAACGTCTCAAAATGAAGCACTTGTAACCGGCACGTAGACCGATCTACTACCTGACACGTCACGGTCGTATCTCCATGGATTCCAACTCACTCGGCTGCAGATGCGGGGCTAGGGAGACGGTATGGGAATGTCTGCTCACAGATTCCTACATAATCAGAGCATCTACCAAATTATAAGGTACAGGAAACTGTGGACATGGGTCAACAAGACCCCAGACGCCTGCTCTACCACACCCAGAGTCCCCTATATGCAGAGAAGATACTCAACTATATGTATAAAAATGTAAATTAAATTTACCAGGGTGTCATTAACAATGTAAAACGAATCAACTTGATAAGAAAGTACAATAAAGACAGGAACACAATCTGGTTTTTAAAACAGGTACCAGAGTTCCCGAATTTATAATTTAAAAATAATTAGATCACTATTTCTAGCAAATTCAAGATATGTATTACATTTTTCTATCAAATATCTTACATGAAATGGTTGTCGTATTTTAACCAACTAAAGGATAATATTTATGTTAGATGGAGAGTGTTGATCAGTTTAATGCCGAATGAAAGATGCTGAGCATAAACATTTAGTTCTGTGTTTAATCAAGCTTTGTTTTTGCGTTATGTGGTTGAGAGTTTTATGTTGAACACAATTCTTTCTCTGCTTGTTTAAGTACGTAACAGAGACAATAAAAATAGACAATATTCCATGAACTGTTTCCATCCTTATTGTGGTTCTTATCAATATCCTGTTAAACGCACCAGCAATGTTAAATATTAAGAACAGTTTTCTGGTAAATCAGAGTGATTTCAAACATACACAAGAAATATATTTGGTTGTAGTAGCAGTCTTCTGTTGACAAAGTAACATTTTCTCATTATTTTGTATTATATATGTCAAGAGATATTAGTGTCAGTAATGTAAGTTCTGATAAAATTGTCAACCTGATAATACCGTTGGTGTCATTTGGACCCAAATTGTCTATTGTAACCCATTTGGTAACATTAAGTCATACAATGTCTAATAACTAACATTACAGATACCTTTGTTATATTATTCCTTGGTTATTTATTTAGTACTTAAAAATATGAAAAGTTGCACTCACATGACATTCTCTACTCTTGCACAAACTATTTCTACAATTGATACATCAACTTCATGTGAATTGAGATATACAGGATTTATAATTTTCTTATATGTGCAATGGAATATAGGAACTTAGTTGCCCTTATACGATAGTTGCACCCATTAAGAGGTACCGGCTATGCGACGGCTTTGAAGTGTTTGCAAAAGTAAGAAATAAAATAAAAACAACGTATTCCTCTTTGATTAAAGGACAATTCAGATAGGTACATAACAAGCAATATCTCGGAAATGGTTAATTCCACAAACAATTATGTGGTCCTAAGCTGTATGGGTTAGCGACTTATGCATTTATTGTATAGTAAGATTTTGTTTTCATTGTTTGCCTGTTATGTAAAAGTGATCTAAGATCAGGAGAACTTCTGAGGACATTCCCAGAAGATTCAAGTTGTACATACCATTTGGCGTGAAAATATCTCAAACGTATGGAGTTTTTATGAAAGTAGTGACTGCAATTTTTGAGAAAATTAAGATTTATGAAAAATTTCCGTATAAGGGTAATCCAAAGTGAGGGATGTACTTCAAAATCTTGGAAGGTGCTGAACTCTAATACCAAGTTTAATATTTAATACACTTTTGGCTTTTGAATGCTACATTTCACAGGCGCACGCGCGCTCACAGACACACGCACGCACACACACACATACACACTTACATAGGCGCGCTCACACAGGGGGTCTCTAAACATGTATTTCAGTGAAAAATCGCTATCGAAACGCAAAAGTTCCCGCTGTAAGTGTAATAGAGAGATTAATAATATCAAAAGTGCAAACAGATAAGGAGCACGTAAACACAGAAGTTGTTTATACATGTATTTCAGCTACAGAATATCCCTTAGGTTTACTAACACAATGTAACATTTAAATGTTTGCGAAGGCTTCCACGGCCGGTGTCCATTGTATTTCTTGGCTCTTCCGGTGTAGGCCGCGTCATGTAGGCGTTGCTTGCCGACGTTTCGCAGGTCATGTGTCCTGCTTCCTCTTGGGCTATGTGCGAAGAAAATCAGCTGCACGTCCTAAAGCGAGGAAAGTATAAATTAGGACGTGCAGCTGATTTTCTTCGCACATAGCCCAAGAGGAAGCAGGACACATGACCTGCGAAACGTCGGCAAGCAACGCCTACATGACGCGGCCTACACCGGAAGAGCCAAGAAATACAATGTAACATTGTAAGGTAAAAACTATCACCTTTGTATTTTCTCTGCCGCTGACTGTGGTAGGTGAGAGGAACTATTGTATTCCATACAGCATTAAATGTTGTGTTTTTACCGAAATACATCAGATGAGAGTCCTGAATATTACGAATAAATTCACAGAAAAAGATCCATGTATGTGTGTGTGTGTCTTTGTGCACGTGTCCTTGAACAAATGTGCGAAAAATACTAAACTTCGTATTTAGGTGCAGGAACTACAAACGTTATAACACAAGAATAATAAATAATATAGTATCACTGCAATTTAACATTTACATGGAAGTGTTTACAAATTCTGGCATTTCTTAGAAATGGCTCTGGACATTTTGATTGCAGTAACTTATACTAATTCTCTGGAAATGGACTTAAAATATCTCCATTGAGAACACATTTTATACATGGGAATAACATAATACTGTAAGCTTAAGGGACAGCGAAACATATTATGAAGTGGTCACTATCCGAGGGCTTGTAATTTCGGTCTCTTTGAATGACCAAGGGGGAAACAGATGTGTTCTTATTTGAGAAAACGTATTGGACATGTAAGCTAATAACCAGAAATACTTCAGAAATAAAAGAAAAAGAAAAGAGAACTGCGTTTTTTACTTAGTAAGACCCTGTCTATCCGGTAGTACACATCAGAGACGTTTGCCAGAAAATTCAAGATATATATTTCATTTGTAATGGAACTATCATAAACATATAGTAATTCAATCAAAGCGATTAGGGCCATTTTTCAGGATCAAAGTTGTGGAAAAGTGATCCAGGTGAAGGCCAGGTTTATGAAAACCTTTCTGAAATATACCTATCTTAATACCTAGTTTGCTATAGCCTTTCCACTTTTGAGTTATAAGGTTCGTAGACAAGATATCAATTCAGATGAAGTACACACACATAGTCCTTTATGTAAAATTGATTACTTACTTTGAGGGAGCCTCAAAACATGTATTTCCGGTGAAATCTCTGTATGTGATACAATACTCCCCTTTACTTACTGTAACAGAGAAAGTATGTGAGTGTGAAATTTACAATCAAACCAACTACAACGAATATCTCGGATTTGATTGTTGCCAAAAAAAAGCTTATTTCAAATAAGTTGTGCGCCTTATAGAGATCTGCCTTTTCTGCATAACATGTTTTTGTTTATGTGTAGTTCAGTAAAGTTATACAAAATTCTGTGACAGCGAAGAAGACTTGAGAAGTTATTCCAAGAAAGTTCGAGACTTACATTTCACTGTTCCATCAAATATCTTAAACACGTACTATTTCATTTAAAATCGTTGTATCAATATTGGAGAAAATAAAAAATATGTAACACTTTTCCTTGTAGCTTAGAGTAACTGGATTGTATTGTAAATCTTCGTATGGACTCCCTGGGAGATGTTGAACTTAAACAAATAATATGGTATTTAATGAATTTTAGCTGATGAGCTATGATATACAGACACAAACACACACAGACACACACACACACACACACACACACACACACACACACACACACACACACACACACACACACACACACATAAACCTTTAAAGCGATATTTTGGTTAAAACATTTCCTTAATTCCATATAAATACACAGCCGAGCTGTTTCCTTCCTCGGCGCCATTCTTATCAATTTACAGTTAAATGATCAAAATATCAAAGTTCATGGGGAACAATTTTCCTGGTAAATTAGAGTAATTTGAAACGGACTATCTGCAACACATTTGGTTGTTATTAAAATCCAAATACTCACTTATACAGAAATGTCCTTGTGTGCCTACGTGCAGTTATTTGAACACAGAAAGCAAACACGAAAACAAAAAAAGCAATTAGCCGGGAACTTGAGATTTAAGTGCAGCAATTTGAAAAGATACAGTCAATGTTATTAAATTAAATATACCCGCTCTAATCAAAACTTTATGTCGAACATTTCGGAAACTGCGATTTATCCCAAAAACGCCTCTGAACGTTTTCATTACACTTACCTACATTTAAGTCAAACTTTTGTCGTGAACTTTTTGGAAACAGACTCCTAAGCTTTCTTCAGTTGGAACACGTTTTCTATAATTTTGTACAATTAGTAAATATTAATGTATAGCTCAAATTAAAAATTTAGGAGAGATACGATAAATTACAGGTCTAAGGCTCATTTCATATTAGCATATCAAAAAGTGATTTATTATTAATAAATATCTCAATAGTTTAAAAACTAAAATATAGAATGAATATTCGGGCTTGTGGGTCGTTGTATAGTGAAAATTCCTCTTGCACACGTTTCGTTCGAAACTGCGTGACCGCAGTACTCTGCTACTGTTGGCGAACTGTTCGGAGCCGTTTGATTTCACAGGTTTTATATGCTTAGCATGTGTGGACATATGACGGTTGGTCTGGTCTTTGCTTATTGGCTTGGCTGCTGCGTTGGCTGGCTTAAAGTGGGAGCTTCCATTGTTGTCGATGTTGTTGAACCAGATCGCCGATAGTAGCAGAGTACTGCGGTCACGCCACTGATGATGTTCGACGCAGCTTCAAGAGAATTTCCTAGATCACGGCCCACAAGCCCGAATATTCATTCTATATTTTATGACACCGGCCCTGAAAACTTACGCAATTTGATCAATTTAAACACTGTTTGGCATAGGACATGAAAATGTGTTATATATTATAGGTATATTTTATGCTTTGAGGGTGTGAAAGAAGTTCAAAGCAATCACAAGAAATCTGTGGATCTTAAATTTTCATAGGTATATTGCCTTAAAATTCTTATATGTATATTTGAAAAAATCGAAAATATGTAATATTTTCTCTTATAGCTTAGAACAACTGGATTTTATTTCAACTTCGTTTGGTGTCCTTGGTATATAATGAACTTAATTATTTTAGTACCTGATCAATTTTAGATTTTGAGCTATGCTGTTCATATACAAACATAGACACGCACATCAATTGAATTTTTGGTTGAAAGGCAATCTTTTGTCAATTCAATATAAATGCTTAGAGGAGACAATAAAGATACTCAATATTCCGTGCACTGTTTTCTTCCTCAGCGCCGTTCCTATCAGTTTCCTGTTAAATGATCAAAATGTCAAGAGTTCGTAGGGAACCACTTTCCTGGTAAATGAGTGATTGAAATAGACACTCACTTATAGAGAAATTGCATCTCATCTACGTGTGCCTTTGAACATTATAAACCAAGGACTAAAACGCAATAAAATACCTGCTATTTAAGTGCATCAGTTCCAAAAGATGCAGCCCAAGAGTATGTAATTCAATATCCCCACCAGGGTTGCCAACATTTAAAAGTAAAATTATCGTACCAGCCACTCAAAATTATAGATTTGGATTCAAAATTATCGTACATCATAAAGCAAACGCTACAACAATAAAAATAGCAGTATAATACTTATGAAAATATAAGAGTAGTGATGTTTATTATATCCACTTACAAGATTGACGACCTCAACAAATATTACAGCTTTAGTACTTATTTTTCTCGCACTATTCATCTGAAAGTTCAGCTTCCTCAACCGTTGCAGCATTGTACAAATTTGTTGTTGAGATAAACCTTAACATCTCGGTGACTTGCAGATTTTAAGATCTACCACGTTCTTCCATAAGTTGAGACGACAAAATGAGTTCATTTACCGTATCTAGTGCCAATCTGTTTCTAACCTTGGTTTTTTATTTATTCATTCAGTTCAATACAGTGGAATACACAATTGAGCCATATCATAAGTCAATACATAAGATGATACAAAAAGGTACGATATAATGGCCCATGTCATGAGAAACATAAATAGAAAGGAATATAGTAATTACATAGTATATACAATATAATTAGATAAGAAGTTAAAAGTACAATTAGTATAATCGAAACATCATAGAAAATATCTATAGGTTTAGGTATTCTTCAATACTGTAAAAAGCTTTGGTTATTAAATAATTTTTATCCTATTTTTAAAGGTATTATAATTTTCATATGATTTTAGATTTTCAGGCAAAGCTTTATAAAACTTCGCTCCCATATAACTAGGGACCCTCTCTGATAAATGTAATCTGGTTCTGGGGAGATTCAGTAATTGATTATTCCTGGGTTTTTATTAAACCCAGTTTAGGAAAAAAAAAAAAAAAAAAAAAAAAAAAAAAAAAAAAAAAAAAAAAAAACACTTTCGCAAGAAGTGCTTCTGTACGGCAAGGAAACCACTGATAATGCAAAGACCGCTAGTTCTTTGAAATCAGTATTTCCACCAAGGTGACATGTTTAACAGCACTCCAGAAACTGTCAAGTTCAGGCATGTTCTTTATTTCACACGGAATAGCACGTGTTCCGAGTTTTCTACATTGATCGTCAATTTTCTGAACAGTGCCTTCTTCACTGAGATTATCAGACCTGGCACACTGGCAATAAGAGGATAGAGGGTAGTAGGCTTAGTAGCTATGGGGTGGAGACAGACAATGAGGACAAAAATGGTGTTATTTGTAATTAGTGTCACTTCGCTGGAGTGACAAACCAGTGAAAATGATATTTCGCCGATATCGAACTATCATACATTCAAATTATCGTACACCCCCATAATTATCGTACGGGTTGACAACCTCGTACAAACATTAAAATTATCGTATGCCCCCATAATTATCGTACGAGTTGGCAACTCTGATCCCCACTCTAGTCCACTCTTTATATGGAAGAATTTTAGAAAGTGTCAATAATGACAACAGCGGCTCTAAGCATTTTCATTACCATAACCTATATAAAAGACTTGTAAAATGTTTATCGTGATTCTTTTAACTTCTCTACTACGCATAGTGAGTAGAGAAAGTATTGCATAACACCTAAAACCAATGTCGATATCTCCCCGGAAATATGTTTTGAGGCCCCTGAATAAAAAGGAGCCTTTCCAGAGAAAGTTTGTGTATCTCGGTATGTTTGTGCCAGTATATGAACCATAAATAAAAGTAACGAAAAATCGGTTAAAAACCAAAGTTGATATTTAGATTTAATATCCTTTAAGGATTATTATTATTATTATTATTATTATTATTATTATTATTATTATTATTATTATTATTATTATTATTATTATTATTATTATTATTATTATTATTATTATTATTATTATTATTATTATTATTATTATTATTATTATTATTATTACTATTATTATCATCATTATTATTATCATCATTATCATTATCATCATCGTCGTCATCATCGTCATCATCGTCATCATCGTCACCATCATCGTCACCATCATCGTCATCATCATCGTCATCATCATCATCATCGTCATCATCGTCATCATCATTGTGACATCATCGTCATCATCATCGTTATTATCATCGTTATTATCATTATCATTATGATCATAATTATCATCATTATCATCATCACTATCATCATCACTATCATCATTATCATCATCATCATTATCATCATTATCATCATCATCATTATCATTATTATCATCATCATCATTATTATTAATTATTATTATTATTATTATTATTATTATTATTATTATTATTATTATTATTATTATTATTATTATTACTATTATTATTATTATTATTATTATTATTATTATTATTATTATTATTATTATTATTATTATTATTATTATTATTATTATTATTATTATTATTATTATTATTATTATTATTATTATTATTATTATTATTATTATTATTATTATTATTATTACTGTTAACAACGTCGAACATACGCGCCCTCATGTTTTCATGGATTTTGTTACGGCAATTTACAATCTGTAATCCGTAATGTTAGGCAATAGTAACATATACAGGAAAAAAAGTCCTGTAAGTAAAATGGAAAATATTCCAAGACTGTGCCTCTATATTAACACGCGCTGCACTGTCTGGCTGAAGCCTGCTCAATTCCTTTGCCGCTCGCTTCTCTTACCACCAGAACAAAGTTCAAGCACTCCACTGACTAGATTTACTCCGGTGATTTCTGCAACTCTTTTAACGCACGAAGGGATATCTACTTACTTGAATGTCGGTGGGAATGGGCCACCTGGTATAACACATATTGTACTACTTGCGATTAGCAAATGTTGTGAAGTGACACACAACTTGAGCAATGTGTTCTGAAATGTTTAACTGCATTCTGCTGACAAGTATTGTATTCTTTTTACAGGATGATGTCTGCAGTGTTGTACTGCTTGCTTACAGCAAGTTTGGTGATCTCCACCGCCTCTACAACAATGTGTCCTGAAGGTTGTGACTGTACACGGATCACATACGTCGGGTGTTCGGATGTCCCTCTGGCGCACTTAGCAACTTCAACATTGAAGCTACCTAATGCTTCATTGGTACAAACCCTCGTGCTTGTTAACAATAACATTTCTGTAATAGATGGAAAATTCTTCTCAGAACTAAATGGTATGGTAGGTTTGAAGATTAGTTTCAGTAAAATAAGAGAGCTTCTGATAGGACTCTTTGACCCTCTTAAGAACTTGTCCTTTCTCGCGCTCGCCTTTGGTAAACTTTCCATGTTATCTGGTGATCTGTTCGCGAACTTACACAATCTCCTCTTTCTGGACTTAAGCATTAACAACTTAACAGAAATTCCACCAAACACATTTGTCTCACTGTATAAACTTGAAACACTTGATTTGTCGTTCAACAGAATACACAAGATAACAAAAGACTGCTTCACTGGACTACATAAAGTCGAGTTACTTTTCTCAAATTACAACCAAATTGAAGAGCTGGAAGAAGATCAATTTGAACACCTAGATTCACTACGCACCTTGTATTTAAATCACAATCGCATTTCTCAACTTCATGGAGCCGTTTTCTGTCGGTTGGAATTAGAATATCTCTTCTTAGGAGATAATAAAATCACTAATATTACCGGCCGACTTTTTACTGGTTCTCCATCATTTCGGTTGATAGATCTCGGCAATAATTCAATTGTTGAGATATCTAATAAGGCATTCTATTGACAGTGCAGTCTTTCTACTCTTTATCTAGAAAACAACAAAATACACCATCTTGATGTAAGCCTCTTTCAGGGATTAGAGGAACTTGGTCATCTGAATCTCAACAACAACAATTTAACAACAATTCAAACAGGAATATTTGAACCTGTGAACAGACTTCATTATATAAACATCTCTAATAATCCTCTCAGGTGCAACTGTTACCTAAACCAAACATTACTGCAGTGGAAAGAGGAAGCTGATGTTATAGTAGAAGGATCCTGTGATCCTGGAGAAAAAGATGCAGCCTGTAGTGGTTCCTCAAGAGTAACCAATAATTATCTTCCACTGACTTTATTTTGTGTTACATTATCAATATTAGTAAACATGTAAAGAAGTGTCAGTTGAAGTTAAATAATATATATTTCCATATAAAGATATATAGTATATATAAACAAAACAGGGAATTGAAGCACTTGTTGAGATGTACCAGACCACACCCGAGTCGCCGACCTGCGACGATTGCTTGTGCTTCAAAATCTATCTTCAGCATAGGAGCAGGACCAGTAGTCGTATTTTCCCAAACAAAGCCGAGATTTAAAGCACTTTTCGAGAGGTACCAGACTATATCTGAGTATCCTGCTGAGATAGCTGCCTCTACCTAACACGTCATATTCCCACCGAAGCCTATTTTCGACATAGGTCCAGAACCAATAGTCCTATTTTCCAAAAATAACCAGGGAATTAAAGCGCTTGTAGATATGTGCCAGAACATACTTGAGTTCCTACCTGAAACGGCTGCTTGTACCTTAAACGTCACATTCCCACCAAATAGGGGCCAAAATCATCAGACATAATTTCCCAAACCAACCAGGAATCTAAAGCACATGTTGAGGTCTACCAGATGTAGGTTAACCAACAATAAAGTCAATCAACGCAATTAATGTTCTTCCACACGATAGCCGTGTATAGAACAGGATTATAAAGGATAGAGTGAGACTGAAAAATTCAATGCCATTCAATGCAATGGAGAATTTAATGTCATGTCGGCATATTAGTCATGACAGCTTAGTGGTTAGAGTAGCTGGACGGTAACCGGTAGATCCGTGGTTCAAATCCCGGTCAAGGCATTCCATTTTTCAGTCTGACAGTTACATAGACATTCACACAATGTTACACATGTGCTCTCATTACATTAGAACATTTATAAAGATTTACCATTCACATATCTCAATATATTGTGCTAAGTCGCGTATTTTAGCCACTGATCGTATCTATGGATAAATATCTAGAATATCTTATTTCGGCACGGACATATCTACTGCCCACGTACGTGGCTCGCGCGAAATACAGGCTACGGTCCGATTGCGTCATCTTTGAAACAGCTGATCGAAGGGAACCGACCGAAGCCGAACGTGAATATGACTTCTCCGTTTGGAGGAACAGCGTAAGGAAGTGATATCCATTGAATTGTCACTCATTATTGCAAATAAAAACACGTAACAAAAATACCTGCACAATATTATAATACGTTACATAAATAATAAATCACATATCAATATAATAAAGATTAATTATCTATCTCAATAGTTGCTGTTATTATCATCAAAGTTTAAGCATGAGGCACGTGATTATTGCCAAACTTAATTCCACTAAATCTGAATATATACATGTAAATGGAAATATTCCATCCTCAATATTTTGATTTTTAATGGCCCATTGTGACTAACCGATATATTATTATAACTAGTCAATCATATCAAAATAATGGTAATATTGATATGTTGCCTACCCCGGAGAAGCTGGAAGACTTATTTTTCAATATCACTTGTATAAAGTACTTACCAATGTATCCACTTACCTTGCATAATATTTATTAATGATGGAATCTATAAATGTTAACTTATTATCAGCGGGGCATATATAGTTTTCTCAGTTTCAGTTTTGTTTATTGAAAGTTTGGCCTGGTGCCGTTACAGGCTAAAATTAACATTCACTTACAATTGTAAATATTTACAAAGTTTACTGCTTTTGGGTTTAACAAAACCCATACGGTGACCATACCAAGAAGTTTTTGGGTGTGGATTTGTCCTTTAGATAGGCATCCCAGAAATTGAAGCAAAATACTAATTAAACTCAGTCTATCAACATTTACCATGCTGGTTTGGCAAATTTGCACATAAATAGCAATTATCAACAATAGGCTAAGCTGTGATACTTGTGTGAATTTGTAAAAGTGGAGAAAGAGTTGAGATATGTTATAAAGTTAGGTTAGGGTTGCATATTATTAATGATGGCAGGTGCGGATGCTGCCTCTGATAACACAGGCTAAATTTTGATAACACAGGACTCTGTCATCCTGTTCATATAGGTACACATTAACCTAGGTGTCATTGCCTACATAGTTCCATCATGTGTGAGTAAAGACAGAGGACAAAATTTGACACAAGTATAATAGTTTTCCCTTTTTGATGAAGGTGGGAAAAATGTAAATGACCTAGCTACTGCCTGTTTTCTAAATTTATTGATTAACTTGGTAAATGTTTTGTTAACATTCATTGCATTTAACTGTTGCCAGAATGGTTTAACAAAAACCAACCCATGCCATCTTTAGTTCAACAGTTTTGGGTGTAGATTTGTCCTTTCAAAGTGTTTCATATATATATAAACTGTCCTAACTAGTTTTACATCGATACACACTACAACGTCGACCCATATTGTTCAATTCGACATCTAAAACAAAAGTAGAATTACATACCTTTCAGTACCGGTATCACCATGTTACAATATAGGTTATGGATTCTTGAATAACTTCACTGAAGAATTAACCATTTCTTAAATCACTTAAAATTACACACTATAAGTGAAAATAATCATTTTAGTTTAATAGTTCAACTATAACAAGTAGAACTTACGAAAACCAGGCGAAAAACTGTTCAGTTGCTCAAAAGAAACCGTTAAAAATTGCAGCGAAGAACATCTGTTATAATTCTCGTACTACAACAAGAAAACTACTGAAAAATTAATTTTGACTAATTTACAATATTTACGAATAAACACAATCACTGAAACAACATATACCGCCACTAATTCACTTTCAATTAAACAAAACTAGCACGTGTTGCCCCATAACATTCCACACTGGTAGCCATGTTTGTTAGCATACCCGGTTCCCGGCTATCAGCTGATCACCCCGGGCCAGAGCCTGAGATTCACGCGAGCCTCGGCCCACGTAATGGTGACGTCACTTCCACTTCCGTACTCTCCCGAATTTACTCGGAAGTGTCCGTCGCCTCTGCTTCTTTTCTTGAAACGAAAGCTCTTCCTGTAAATCAAGGATGAGTATAGAATATTTGTTGGAGAGAAAGAAGACTGTTAAAAAATTATGTGCTACGGTGGTTAAACTAAACAGTACAATGCATAATCAAACAGTCCCCACCAAGCAAACCAACTTGTCTGTCTATCTCTCTGCCTGCCTGCGCGCCTGCCTGTACGTCTGTCTGCCCATTTATTTACCTAACTAGTTACCTACCTAGTTACCTACTAGTTAGCTACCTACCTGCTTACCTGTCTTCCTGCCTGCCCACCCACTCACCTACCTACCTACATGCCTGCCTATCTGCATACCTGCCTCCCTGTCTCCCTATCTACCTACCTACCTACCTACCTACCTACCTACCTACCTACCTACCTATCCACCTACCTACCCGCATGCCCGCCTCCCGCCCACCCGTCCCCCCACCCACCTACCTACTTATTTATTTCATTGGAACGTTCATAATGAGATATTCATCTGTAGAAGAGTTGTTACCTGGTATATGCTATCAACAAAATAGAAAATCATAAGTATTTATTACATCCAATAGAAGAGTTATAGCAAATAATTTAGATTATGTATTGGTTTCGAACATGTATTTCGTAAATGCGAGTGACGAATCATGATCATTAATGGGATAACGTAGATTATTTCTGTAGCTGTTAATATTTAGGTGGGCTGCACTGTAATGCTCGTGTGAAAAAGTCTGATGTGTTGCACCCACGTGGCTTTTTCTACTCTTGTACTAACCGTTCTTACAAACTCTTATTATTCTATCTTCTTCGTGTTAGTTGAGATAAACATTAGCAGAATTTATCTTATTGTTTGTTTTCTTGCACGTGCAACGGGAATATGGGAACACAGTAGGCTTTGAGCGATAGTCAAATATTTTAAAGCTTTCAAATTCCATTCTCTTTGCATGGTTAACATATAAAAAACTAATGACGATGTTCCATGTGACAGAAATGTGTTCTCCAAAACTTACAGAAATAGCAAAGAATGGGTATCTCCGAAATGGTTCACTATAGAAAAAAATTATTTACACATAAGGTGTGTGGTTTAGGAAGATCTACAGTTTTGTATAGTAAGGTTTGGTATATCTCTTATGGTTTACCAGTTATGCAAAAGTCATCCGTAGTAAATAGGACTTTGTGGGCTATAGCCAGAAAATTCAAGATATGCATTTCATTTGTCATAAAAATATCTCAAACATATAGCATTTTAATCAAAATCTTTGGTGCCATTTTCAAGAAAATCAAAATTTATGAAAAATTTTTCCATGTAAAGGGTAGTTTAGGGTGGAACAATTGTCTTCAAAATCTTCGTGTTGTATCCTTGAAGGACATTAAACTTATATGCCAACTTTGGTTTGTAACTTACTTTTCGTTTTTTAATTATGCTGTCCAAGACTGACAAACACACACGCACCGTTTTCTAAAAATGCTTTATTTGAATTCAGGGGACCTCAAAACATGTATTTCCGACATCTAATTTTTGGGTGGGATACAATACTTCCTCTACCTTATGTAGTTGAGAGAGTAAAAAGTCAGAGAACCTTTGTTAAAGCGTCTTCTAACATTAAGGACATATAATGAAAATAATGTTTCGAACGTGATGATTGTAACAAACATTCTCTGTGTGTAAATTAAATCAAAGCAATTATTATTGATCCTGGCTTAGAGGACATTACAAAACAAACGTTTGTGCTATGATAACCACATTATTTGTCCAGAAGACTAAAATCAAATGAGACTCTTGGTGTAAAAGCACCTTTAAGTGCCAGAAATATTAAATAAATTACGTGACTCAAAAGTGATGCTTTTTAATAGCATACATGAAGATAGGTAATGTCTTATAGACCTTCCTATTCTTGGAAAGAGGTGTATATCCTGAGAAGGCAATAAACATGAATTTTGATATAAACTACTACAATTATCATTTCTCTCTCATTGGTTAAAACCCCTCATACTATCTACGGAAGTACCTACGTCTGAGAATTTGGTGATACTTCGCGCAGGCCGCACTGAAGTTGGTGTTTACTTTGTGAAAGATAGTACATACACTCATATACATATACACACATATGTACCTACCAACCTACGTGCCTGCCTACCTGCACGTGTGCCTAACTGCCTGCCTACCTGCCCCATACTTGCATGTCTGCCCGCCTACCTGCCTACCTGTCTCTCTACCTGCCTACTTGCATGTCTGACTGCCTACCTGCTTACCTGTCTCTCCGCCTGCCTACCTGCATGTCTGCCTGCCTGCATACCTACCTGCTTACCTGTCTCTCTGCCTCCCTACCTGCATGTCTGCCTGCCTGCTTACCTGCCTGTCTGCCCGCCTGCCTGTCTGCCTACCTGTCTCTCTGCCTGCCTACTTGCATGTCTTACTGCCTACCTGCTTATTTGTCTCTCCGCCTGCCTACCTTCATGTCTGCCTGGCTGCTTACCTGACTGTCTGCCCGCCTGCCTACTTACCTGTCTGTCTGCTGCCTGTTTGCTTGCCTACCTGCCTGCTTACGAGCCTGTCTGTCTTCCTGCCTACCTGCCTGTCTGCCCGCCTGCCTGCCTACCTGTCTCTCTGCCTGCCTACTTGCATGTCTGACTGGCTACCTGCTTACCTGTCTCTCCGCCTGCCTACCTGCATGTCTGCCTGGCTGCTTAGCTGCCTGTCTGCCCGCCTGCCTGCTCGCCTGCCTGCTTACCTGTGTCTGCTGCCTGTTTGCATGCCTACCTGCCTGCTTACCAGCTGTGTCTTCCTGCCTGCGTACCTGCATGTCTACTTGCCTCTCTGCCTGCCTGCCTAGCTGCCTCTCTGCCCTCCCGCCTGCCTGCCTGCATGTCTACTTGCCTCTCTGCCTGCCTGCCTGCCTGCCTAGCTGCCTCTCTGCCCTCCCGTCTGCCTGCCTGCATGTCTACCTACCTACATACACACAGACATACATGCACACATACAAACACACACTGACGCAGCCACACACACACACAGACACACACAAAGACACGCATGCAAGCAAAATACCGCAGACACAAACTCAAGCATCGAATGGTTTTAATGCAACAAAGACTTGAGCTACTTATATATTTTCTGAGCTGCTTCCTTTTGTTCTTATCTACTTATTTCCTGTTAAACTTACATATCAAGAACAACAGCTTTCCAGTCTTTGAAACAGACACAGAGCAACACATTTTGGTTCTATTAGGAGTCTTTTGTTGCAAGGTAAATTGTTCTGTCATTGTTACGGCATACCAAATAAAGATTAGCACGAGAACCATCGACAAATTGTGTAACTAACATTGCAGTTAGTGTCATTTGGACCCCATCCATAGTTTCTATGGATTACATGAAGTCAAATGCTTTGTCACCGAAAATACATGTTGTGAGGCTTCCCGCATCCAAAAGAATCAATTTGTAGAAAAATTTTACACCAGTAAAGAGAAATGTCATCCAAATGGTACACTTCACAAAAACATGCATTTGTATATAACTTGTGAGTTTTAACGAAATCTGCATTTTTTGCCTAGTAAGATTTGATCTTACCTGTTATGCAAAAATCATCAAGAGTAAACCGGACTACACCGGCTATAGCCATCAAATTCAAAATACATTTCATTTGCCATAAACATATCTTAAACATATTGCATTTTAATTAAAATCGTTACAGCCATTTTTTAGAAAATCAAAATTTCTGAAAAAGTTTCCATCTGAAGAGCAATTTAGCGTGGAGGAACTTTCCTCAAAATCTTCGTGTCACATCCTTGCAGGATATTAAACTTAAATACCGATTTTTAACCGGCTTTTTATTAAAATACGCTGTTCACAAACAGACACACACACACACACACACACACACACACACACACACACACACACACACACACACACACACACACACATACACACACACAAGTATGCGACAAGAAGATTTTAAAGGAAATTGCTGCAGCCTAAAATAACCTTTAAATGGAAACTTTTTCGAAAATTTTGATTTTCTCAAAAACGGCTCTAAGGATTTTGGTTAAAATGCCACATGATTAATATATTTTTATAGCAAATGAAATGTATATTTTGAATTTTCCGGCTATAGCTCACATATTTCTGTTCACTCCGGATGACCTTGGCGTGACTGATAAACCGTAAGATATAGACCAAATCTTACTATACAGACACCTAGATCTCGTTAAAACACACACTTTATGCGCCAGTGAATTTTTTGTGGAGTGATCCATTTCGGATTATTAATTAATTAATTATGGAGTTTGGGCGTGCAAGCACGCCCGGGCTGCTTAGGCAGTGTCCCCTCTTCAGCTTAGCTTTGTTTTTTTGTTTTTTGGTGGGCCAGAGATTAATCAGTTTGGGTGGTACATTTTCTCTTTTTGTTGATGCTTCTTTTTTTTTTGTTTTGTTTTATTCCCAGGTCACACAACTTGCTGCCGTCGCTACCCAAGAAGGCTGATTTTGCTGTTTGCTTAGTGCTTTTTCTTTTTGTTGCTGCTTCAGGCTCTTGTTAATTTTTTATTTATTGTTTGTTGTCATTTGTTCGGTAAATTGATGGTCCATTTCGGAGATATTCCTTGTCATTTTTATACCTTAACTGTGGAAAGAGAACGGAATCTCAAAGCTTTAAACGATTGGACTGCCATTCAAAGCTGTATTCGCACATTCCCCTTGTACCTACAAGGAAATAAACAATAGGATAATTTCTGCAAATGTTCATCTCAACCAACGTGAAGAAGATAGAGGAATAAGAGTCTGTAAGAATGGTTAGTACAAGACTAGAGGAAGTCATGTGAGTGCAACACATCAACTTTTTTGTGGCTATAATGGCAGTAGTGGAATATGGTAACCTTATTTTTGATAGTGAAATCTCTTAAAAGCTAGTCTCTATGTGATGGCTTTGAAAATTCATGATATTTGCTAGCTAGGGAGCAAAGAAAAAAAAACGTTATCTCTTATTTTAGGAAAAGAAAAATATGATAAAATTCCAGCAGATAAAAGGGATTGCCTTCAAAATGGTTAATTAGTAAAAATAAAACAATAAGTAAACAGAAAAGTAATCTAGCTCTCATATGTTCTATGCATATGACTCTGTCTCCTTAGATGTTATTCAGCAGGCGCTGAATAATAATAATAATAATAATAATAATAATAATAATAATAATAATAATAATAATAATAATAATAATAATAATAATAATAATAATAATAATAATAATAATAATAATAATAATAATAATAATAATAATAACAATAATAATAATAATAATAATAATAATAATGATGATGATAATAATAATATCTAATAATAATAATAATAATAATAATAATAATAATAATAATAATAATAATAATAATAATAATAATAATAATAATAATAATAATAATAATAATAATAATAATAATAATAATAATAATAATAATAATAATAATAATAATAATAATAATAATAATAATAATAATAATAATAATAATAATAATAATAATAATAATAATAATAATAACAATAATAACAATAACAATAATAACAATAATAACAATAATAACAATAATAACAATAATAACAATAATAATAATAATAATAATAATAATAATAATAATAATAATAATAATAATAATAATAATAATAATAATAATAATAATAATAATAATAATAATAATAATAATAATAATAATAATAATAATAATAATAATAATAATAATAATAATAATAATAATAATAATAATAATAATAATAATAATAATAATAATAATAATAATAATAATAATAATAATAATAATAATAATAATAATAATAATAATAATAATAATAATAATAATAATAATAATAATAATGTTGTTGTTGTTGTTGTCGTTGCTGTTGCTGTTACACCTTGCCTACCCTAAAATTTTGACTGCGAGCCGCCACTGTTATTCAGAGGCTATTACAAGAAAAGTCATGTGTAATGAAAATATCTTATACATACGGAAACTTGATAAGAATCGTTAGAACCATTTCGAGAAAATGAAATTGTCGAAAAATACTCCGTATAATGGATATACTGTAATGGGAGTTGGAAGATGCCGCACTAAAATACATAGTTTGCTATTTCTAGCCTAGCTATTTCTAGTGGAAGTATTTAAACATGTGGTCTGTATACCTTTTCCTTGAATCGTCCTGAACAATTGATGTGTACTACATTTGTTTTATTGTCAATACACTTAATTATTTGTTGTGGAAGTATCTAAACTGTCATCAGTAGTACGAGGACTGCTTGAAGACATCTTTATCATCTGATGTGTGCCACATTTGCTTTACTATCATTCAACTTCATTACTTGTGGAACTATCTAGACTTTCCGCAGTAATTTAGGACTCTACACTTTCTCCTTGAAGATATCTTGAATAACTGGTGTTAATTGATTGTTAATTGGGTGACAAATGTGACATTCATACTTACTTTTTACTTTCTCTACTGGTAAGTAGGGGAAGTATTGTATTCCACCCAAAAATTCGATGTCGAGATTTCACCGGAAATATATGTTTTGAGGCCCCTGAATCCAACAAAAGCATTTTTAGAAAAAGGTCCGTGTCTGTGTGTGTCTGTGTGTCTGTGGACAGTATAACTCAAAAAGGAAAAGTCCGTTGAAAACCAAAGTTGGTATTTAAGTTTAATGTCCTTCAAGGATGCGACACAAAGATTTTGAAGAAAATAGCCCAGCCTAAAATAAGATTTGTAGCTTTCCTGGCGACGAACATATTCAAGATGCTCTCGGGCTTCGAGCCAGGTGTAGTGATGAAAAGACATCAACGTTTCGGGAGTGTACATCTCTCCCATCTTCAGGATGAATGACTAGCCACTTGTAGCGGGGTCACTGAGGGGTTATCCTCCCTATGGGAGGCGCCCTCTGACTCTTGCCATACCGGGATAGAATCCCCTACTGGCATGAAATGGTGTTTAAAAAGATGGTGGTTCAGCGGTGGGATATTTGTCTAAGATTTTTTTTTAATGGTTATGGTTATGCTGATGATGGTGGGGATGATGAGAGTCTATGCAGTAGTCAAGGATTTTAGAATGACTAGCAAGAGTGAAGGGACCAGTACTGTCAGCCAGTACGTACCGAGTAGAAAACACCCAGTCTAGTGTGGAGGTGGTTCACCGCTCCGTTGGAATCTGTCCCTTCACTCTTGCTAGTCATTCATCCTGAAGATGGGAGAGATGTACACTCCCAAAACGTTGATGTCTTTTCATCACTACACCTGGCTCGAAGCCCGAGAGCATCTTGAATAGCCCAGCCTAGACTACCTTTATATGGAAAATTTTTCGAAAATTTTGATTTTCTTGAAAATGGCTCTAACGACTTTGATTAAAATGCCACATGTTTGAGATATTTTTATGAAAAATGAAATGTATATCTTGAATTTTCTGGGTGTAGCTCCTGTAGTCGTATCTACTCTGGACGACTTTTGCATAATTGGTAAACCGTTAGAGATAGACCAAATCATACCATACAAAAAATAGAAGATCTTGCTAAAATACACAGTTTATGTCAGAATAAATTTTCTTGTAAGGTGAACCATTTCGGAGATATTCCTTGTTATGTATGTGAGTTTCGGAAAACTTGAAAAGTTCGGTGAAATGGGACATCGTTGTTCATTTTTTATATGTTAAGTGTGCAAAGAGAACAGAATCTCAAAGCTTTAAAACATTTGACTACCGCACAAAGCCTACTGTACTCTAACATTCCCCTTGCATCTACAAGGAAATAGCAATAAGATAATTTCTACAAATGTTAATCTTAACATGAAGAAGATATAGGAATAAGAGTTTGTAAGAATGGTTAGTATAAGAGTAGAGAAAGTCACGTGAGTGCAACACATTAGTTTTTTTTAGAAAAATGACGATAAGACGTCGTTAAGTGATGAAACTTTCACACATAGAAAATTTTATTTATTTATAATGATATATTGTCTTACCATGTTATACAACATTACAAGCCACGCTTGAAAAAATTTTCGCGGAAGATTTAGCAGGAAAAATCATTCTTCAAAGCTTGAACTCATTATTAGAAAGGTGGGGAGGGGGAACGAAGCGAACACAGGTGGGCAAGGAGACGATTTCCAAGGATCGAGGATCATGCCATGTATCAAGCTCAGTTGTGCAGTGTCTGCCGTCCAGAGCGGACGGCTGGCTATCGCGTGTGAGTGAACCAGTTTGAACTAGCGAGAGTTGTTTGTTCGCGCTGGTTGTACCTAGTGTGCTGTGTCGGCGCTCAGTTTTGTTGAATTGGGTAAGTTAATACCTGTGCCGTAGATCTAAAACGGAAACCATGTCAATGTATAAACGTGTGAATACACTGAAGATTCAGTTTGCTACTACGGCTACGAAACCAAGTGCACTAGAAATCCACCAGTGGCTCGTTAACTTCATCGGACTACAAGCTGATCAAGTGGATACGTTACAGCTCAACACCAGAGAACGTGCTGTCTATGTTAAACTAATATCAGCAGTTCTGTTAGACAATCCGATTGCTCGTTTTACAGACGAGCAAAACTTTGTATATGCCTCTGGAGAAATCACCAAAGTTACCATTACACCTGGAGACCAGCAAACAGTTAATGTTCGAGTGTTTAACCTGCCTTCGGCGGTGCCATTTGCAGTGTTAGCACAGGAGCTAAGTAAATATGGCACGGTGTATGACATCCGAAGAGAAAAATGGAGCACTCAGTATCTTCTCCCGGCTAACATTGGAGTGCATGCTCTAAAAATTAGGCTCAAACGCAACATACCGGCTAGTATGGTGATTGATACGTATGTGGTCAACATCAGTTACCTCGGTCAACCCCAGGCTTGTCATTTGTGTCATGACACGACGCACCTGAAAGCAGACTGCCCCCTTCGTGCTACGAAACTACCCGTGACACCCAGGCATCGACCGGTAACCTTCTGAGAGGCGGTGGGCGATAGCACGCGTGTTGGTGCAGTCGTCCAACAACAGTCCTCCAGTACGGCACTTCCATCTGCGGTGGAGCCGTCTGAGGTCAACGTAGTACAACATTTACCACAGGAAACCGTCTGTCATACGGCGCCGGAGATTTCCATGTTTACGCCAGAGGCCGGCAATGCAGAATTGGACAGCACCCCTAGTCCAGTGATTGCAAACAAAGAGGTGTGCAACAGGTCTGCTGATCCCGCTCCTTCTGAGAGATATCGAGATGGGGATATGGACGTATGCAATGATGGAGAGATAGAGGTTTCGGTTAGTGAGGTCGCCCAGCTTAGACAGAAAGCTTCGACTTCGACATCGGCTCGAGACCCCAGGCTAAGACGCCAGCATCGGCGGATAGAAGTGGAGGATGCCCTAACACAACAGCACCCCCCAGAGACGCCCCAGCTAGTAGGTAGTCTTACGGCTCGTACAAAAGTAAAAGAGGTCGACTCTGGCAAGCGGCCGGCGGTGGATGACACCGAGGAGGAGGAAGAGCTACTCCGTTCACCGAAACTAACTAGAGATGACCCCAACTCGGACCGTGATAATTGATGCTGGTATGTTTCTGGATTGCTACCCCGATCATCTACGCTTGGCACTGTTGAGAGTTGACACCCTGACCGTTAAATGCCTATAAGTGTTCAAATATGGGCTTCACTGAATGTTAACGGTCTGCGACAGGTGGCCAAACAGCAACTGTTACGGGACTTCCTGCTAAATAATGACATAGATATTTGTTTTCTACAAGAGGTGAATATTTGCAATATGGATTTTTTGTCTGGCTACGACTACGAGACCAATATTGGTCCTGAGGGCACTGGTACGGCAATTGTTTACCGTCAAGGCTTGCAGCTACACACCTTTGGATACCACCCCACTGGGAGAGTCATTTCAGCAGCATATCAAGATGTTACGCTCGTGAACAAATACGCTCCTGTCGGTAGTCAATACCGTCGACAAAGAGAACAATTTTTTCGGCAGGATCTCCTGACCCATATACCAGCAGGTGCAAACTTCGTGCTGGTCGGCGATTTTAACTGTACTTTGGCACCGAAAGATCAACGCGGAGCCTTTAATGGCTGTCCAACCTTGCAGCAATTGGTCGAACAAATGCACCTGAAGGATACCTGGGAACATTTTCATGGTGCCAACGTCCAGTTTACCTTTGTGAGAGGCCCGTCGGCGTCGCGACTGGATCGTATGTATGTTACGACTGAACTGATACCCCGACTTCATCGTACAGAAATCATCCCTGTGGCATTTAGCGACCATAACGCACTTGTACATGCCGTTGAAGGTAGGGCAGCGATCTACAGTAGAGGTAGAGGTTATTGGAAACTCAACTGCTCGTTGCTTAGGGATGAGGAAGTTATGACTGATTTCCAGGTCTGCTGGTCAAGATTGCAAAATTCCTTTGTGCTCGCACCACATAAGGCCTCATGGTGGGTACATAGAGCCAAACCAGCCTTACGGTCCTTCTTTCGGGCTGCTGCCTGTCATCGAGCTCTGGCTAGGAGAGAAACCATGGATTTTTACCTTCAGGTCCTGCACGAGCTGCACCTGCGTCAGCAACAAGGAGAAAATGTGCAACAGCTCATGAAAGGTGTCAAAGAGCACATCAAGACTCGCAAAACACACGAGTTACAGGGATCTTTAGCCAGAGTCCACTCGGAGGAAGTCGTGAGAGGGGAAAAGGCAAGTTTTTATCATCTGGCAAAGGAACGAAAACATGGTCGCCGGCAGCTAATCACGCACCTGGAAGTTAATGGACAGACAGTTTCCACTACAGCTGGAATCCTTAGAGCAGTGCAGGCTTCATACGTACAACGCTTCTCCGAGCCCGCCGCCAGCTCCAACAACCTAGAGGTATACGTGTCACAATTTGTGCAAGATATCCCGGCAGAGCTACGGAATGATACACCAGCACTTTCCAGATCAGAGTTCCTGGCAGTAGTCCAAAGATCCAAATTACATGCTTCCCCAGGACCAGATGGCCTTCCATATGAGTTCTACAAACACTGTTGTCCGTATATTCAGAACGAACTTCATCAAGTCTTCCAGGAAATGTGGACAATAGAGCAGCCCTTGCCGCCTACCTTTTCAGACGGAATAATAGTCCAGCTTCCGAAATGTACTCAGCCCAAGACACCTCAGGACTATCGACCGATCACCCTATTGAACTGTGATTACAAGTTGTTTGCAAAAATACTCAGTGCTCGGATGACGAAACTGCTACCCTATACGATAAGTGAATTCCAGACTGCAGTGCATCAAGGAGTGAATGTTTCCACCACGTTAGCTACCTTAAGAGGCTGCATTCTGCACTGTGTACAACAACACAAGTCCGCCGCTTTACTTAACTTAGATCTCGAGAAAGCCTTCGACAGTGTTGTTCATGAAGGACTTTGGAAACGTTTGGCCGCAGTGAAAGTGCCTAACAAGCCCTGTACGCGTATCCAGGCCCTGTATGATGTTGCTTCTTCTAAAATTCTCTGTAACGGGTATTTAACAGAGGGGATACCCATTAAACGCGCAGTACGACAAGGTTGCCCCATGTCCATGATCCTTTTTGCCCTATATGTTGATCCACTGATACAACAGCTGCAGTCTACCCTTACTGGACTTGAGATATATGGGCAGAGAATTGCGGTGAGAGCTTACGCAGATGACATTACGGTAGTAGTTACCACACCCGAAGATTGCCTTCGCCTGAAATAATGCTTACACCAATATGAGACCAGTACAGGAATGACTTTTAATAGGAGGAAATCTGAGATACTTCCGATTGGATCACGACCTCCAGACACAACAGCTTTAGCAATTCCGATTGTGCAACGCACGAAGATTCTTGGGATCTATTTCAGTAACAACGAAGCGGATATGAGAGAATACAACTGGACTTCCCGTATTAATGTCTTACGTGGAGTGATGTATAGCCAGAAAACCAGGATGATGAATTTGGTTCAACGAATATGGTACTGTAACACCTTTGCGCTGAGCAGAATTTGGTTTCTTGCGCATGTGATCCCACCGACAAAACAACATTGCCAAAGGATAGAACAGCTATTGGGTTATTTTCTCTGGAGCGGGAAACTATATCGTGTTGCGCGGGCACAACTGCGTCTCCCTAAAGGACAAGGTGGCTGGGGATTAAGAGATGTGGCCCTGCAAGCAAACGCCTTGCTGATGAAGATGATTCTGCTTGCCCTAAAGGATCAGGGTGACCCGGCGGATACAACGATACAGCGCACTTACCAATCCTTTTGGAGTCGGGGTGAACGTGAGCAGGTACCTCCGATGTTACGTAACACCTATGCTGGCTTGGACAAGTTACCGGTAGAGAAAGTGGACAATGGTGCCCTTTGTAAGGTGAAGGAGATATATGCCTTTCTTCGTCGATCTGCTGCTGTTACCCCTCATGTACAGCTCAAATATCCACAGCTACCCTGGCAACGCATTTGGAAGTACTTTAGCATCCCGCAGATAAACTTAGAATGGATAGCGATAACATACGAAATAGTCAATGAAATCCTTCCGACGTCAGACAAACTGTATCGGCACCGGATGGCTATCGATCAACGCTGTCCAATTTGTAAGGAAATAGACTCTCTTCCACATCGAGTACTGGAATGTTCCGGTAAAAGAGCAATATGGACTTGGGTTCTAGGGAAGTGTAGAGAGTGGATACCTGACGGTTGGACGGCTTCACAGACGGATATATTGCACTTAAATATTCCTAAAGTGTGAAAACCCCTGCAAAATTGTCTTCTCTGGATGATAATGGGCACCATTACTTGGCTACAAACTTTGAATCAGCCAGCTGATGGGTTGCTGCATCAGTTAAAGCAATTTTTACGTGCGGAGAGATGGAAAATGCAACAACAGCGAACAGCACCGTTTAAGCCCTGGATATTTCAAATATGATCTTGCCATATTTAAAAAAAAAAAAAAAAAAAAAAAAAGATCTCAGTTCCTCCTTTCTGAAATCACCTTCCCGCTACTCTTATCCCTTCCCACCCTTCCTTAAGATAATGTTTCCTTAAATAAAAACAATAAATAAAAAAAAATAAATAAATAAATAAAAAAGAAAAATAAAAAAAAAATAAAAAAAAAAGCTCGACTGCGTTTTGGTGGTTTCGTGAGCCGCCTTTGACTGCCAAGAGATCTGGATATTCGGCACGCTGGAATAAGACAATGGATAACTTCTACAGCACTGTCACTATTAATATAGTCTTCAATGCATAGTTATTATGGTTCTTAATTTATTATTGAAATATTTCTAACGGGAAAGGAAAACGGGGATTCCCTCATTACGGGCCAAATTTGTTCCAGTACGGGCGTTACCTGACCTGGCCCCCCTCGGACTACGACCTTGATCTGAAAGTAATCTTACATGGCGATTTACTGTTGCACTATGAACAAGCTATAGTCAAGTTATAGCAAATATCTATGGAGCTTGTTGCATGAATTAACTAGAAAGCGGTTTTGTTCCTTTTGGCAATAATACAGCTCAGCCGAATTATTAGCTGCAAGAATTATTACGCCTTATAATATATCAGTTTTAAATACACACGTTTATTCTTCATTAGAGAACTATGCACTTATGGAGTATAAGTAACTGCACTATATATATAACATTTATTAAAATGCTGATATAGAAAAACTTACCTTATGTCTGATAACTTTTGTTCCTCGCTCACATAAATTTATACACCGATCTACATTGCTTACGTCACCAACTCGATAGTGTTCGGTGCAGAGGTCTGTATTTCTAATTGGCCGTGGGTTCGCAGTGGCTACGTAACACTGGCAAAGAGGAAAGCCCAAGAGAGCATGCGCAATAACATGCCTTCTCTCTGAGTGAGATCATAGGAGCTGAAATACTTCAGCATTTGATAATGTACATTTTAGGTATGACGGTTCCTGTCATTCTAGAGAGAGCACTATAAAATATATTTTTGTTATTTAGTTAGTAATTATTCCTTTTTATCTATTGCAGTTAGTATTTGTTTTTCTTTCCTGGTGAAATTTTAGGTTTCATTTCAAGGAAACCTAAAAAACCTTTATTTATTTTCACGCCACAAGGCTTTCCAGTGAGACTATTTGAAACTGTAACATATTTAAATATCTGAGTTGATTCATCTGTTTCCAATGTTCTGTGTGGCATTTTTAATAATAGAAAAGAACGGTCCAGAGATAATAGTGTTTTACTTAAAATGTGATATTTAGGTACACATTTTCATTAATATAGAAACGCAGTTTGAACACATTTTCATTGTTGTGTTACAACTGGAGTCCATAAGTTTAGGTGTTTATTTTGATCACATATGCAGACGAAAAGGAACTTCAAATGCCCAAAGTAGTCAGTAACATAACTAATACAGGTGTTTATTAAACATGAAAATGTAAAGTAATCTTAACGAAAACACTAACACAGTCAATAAGATATTTATCAGATGAAGCGCTTACTGTTGCTCTTCTAGATTATAAGCACCAACAAGATGTTTTTTTTTTGTTTTTTTGTTTTGTGTTTTTTTTTCAAGGTGACAAATTGACAATCAGTCGTTTGTTACAGAGAACATTTTTTATCATGGAATAGAACGTTCTACTTCCACTGAAGTGACCGGAGCATATTTAAAACAAGCTATTTCGGAAGGACAACAGAACGTTCACCTTGGAGAACATTCCAAATGTTCTTAAGTTTATCTGGACCCACACTAGCTCTCACAATACATTTACATTTTTCCCTTCCTCTCTTGCAGCAGTTCATATAGTGCATCTTCAAAGATCACATGGATGACATTAGCGTATCACCTTTTTTCTCCAACTACAAGATTGTTACCGGCAGCAGTCTAATATATATCTGCTATAAACGGCAGATTGCTATTGTACAACTTGATTACTTCGTGTACTGAAGCAAGTTCGTCTGCTTATACAGCACCAACTATTTCACATATCTTGCCAAAATTCAGTAGTTTGATGATTTGTGTAACTTTATCACTTTCATTAATTCAATTGTTTTACATTTTAAAATGTCTGATAAAAGCCATAACGACCCTAAGCAGGCAAAAAATGACTTTAAACCTGACGCAAACGCTCCTCTCCGTCGAAGACGTCTACTTTAAGATCTATAAGATCTCGTGTTTGGTGTCCGGACTAGCTCTAGCAAGAGGTCTTAATCTCAGGGTATGCGCGAGTTATGGTAGGAATGGAACCAAACGAAGAATCAACCAACAGACCACTTTATTTGTAAATTTCCAGATTTGTAGAGAATTGCCAACGATATTTAAATAGAATGTAACTTTGTAACTTCAACTACAACGTTATAACACTTTAACTTTGTCACCCTTTAGCGACCGCTGAGTTATGTATACGCGCTAGCTTACGTACAACTCCCAAGTTGCACGTGTACTCTCGGCTCGATTCAAGACGAGTGTGTCTTGCGTTGCATTTTGTTTTTGCGCGGGCAACAATAAAGAAGCGATTTCCATTGGTTAACTTTAGAGCACGTCATGGTAGGATAGGAATCAGCCCGCTAAATCGTTACACGTGCTTGTTTCTCGTGCGCGTCAACAAAGCCTTATCACTCTTTTAAATCTGCCTAGGCTTCCATTCTTGAGACTTTAACATATTAGCTTTATTACGTCTTCCCCTTCACTATTGACTAGAATCTCCTTTGGTTTCTTTCCATTATCAAATATATATTGACATTATAATTTCGGTTTCAAACCTTAAAATACACAAAAAGTAGGATGGCTTTACCGTATCGAAGCATCTTTATTTAATTCTTTTAATATATACACCCAAATACAAAAGGATCTTTTGCCTAACTGATGATAGTTTCTCGGGCTAAGAGCCAGTTCCCCTGAGGATGGCGGCAGACTTAGTCGCTGAAAGCTTGGGTAGTTACCCAAATTTCACCTGATTAATAGCCAGCCCGAGAAACTATCATCAATAACCAACGCCGGGAAAGCTTCAAATCATTAATTTTGCCTTAGTTCCATACTTTAGTAATAACTGATATTCCTTTGTGACGCTTAAGGAACATGCCAGAAACCAAGTGTTGCGAGAGACAAGCAATGTTTACACACCCTTACAGCTCTGTGCTAAAGTCAACTCAGCGTTGATCACCTGGAGCAGACCATTTCTGTGCAGACTGCTGTTTGATTTGACTTCGTTTTACACATATTTCTTCTTCTTCTTCTTCTTCTTCTTCTTCTTCTTCTTCTTCTTCTTCTTCTTCTTCTTCTTCTTCTTCTTCTTCTTCTTCTTCTTCTCCTTCTCCTTCTCCTTCTCCTTCTCCTTCTCCTTCTCCTTCTCCTTCTTCTTCTTCTTCTTCTTCTGCTTCTCCTTCTCCTTCTCCTTCTCCTTCTCCTTCTTCTTCTTCTTCTTCTTCTTCTTCTTCTTCTTCTTCCTCTTCTTCTTCCTCTTCCTTCACGGGTTAGGCTTAAGCCTGTTCCGGTCTCACATTTCCTGAAAAAAAACACATCAGCGTCGCCGGTGTGCCGGAATTTCGTCCCGCAGGAGTTCTTTTACATGCCAGTAAATCGAATGACATGGAGCTGTCGTTTTTAAGCGCACTTAAAAACCATCGGCCTGGGCCGGGTTTGAACCCGCGACCTTGGGATCAGTAGGCCAGCGTCTAACCAACTGAGCCACCCAGACCGACACATGGTTGTCCTCTTGGTGTATAATTGAAGGCTTGTTTTGGTATTCTTTCTCTTGGCATGCGATTAAGGTGTTCGACCCATGTGCTTCTATATCTTTGGATTTCTTCTAATAGCGGTTGTACTTCCAATTCTTCTCTAATAATTTCATTCCTGATGTGATCTTCTCTTATGCATCCTTTGATTGATTGTAAGAATCTCAATTCAGCAGCTTGTATTTTACTCTTCTCCTTTTCCCTTATTATCCATGCCTCACTTCCGTAGTTTAATATTGGGATTGCCATCACTTTGTAAAATCTTATTTGGGTTTCTTTCCTTGCTTTATTCCTGAGGGTTCTCTTAATTGTTCCGCAAACTGCTTGGATTTTTTGTATTTTATTCCTTATATCTTGATTTTCCGCTTCATAGGTTATATCACAGCCAAGGTATTGAAAGTGTGATACTTGTTCTATTATAGTTTCCTCTACTACAATTTTGGTCCTTATTGGGTATTTTCCCTGGAATGCCATTAGTTTTGTTTTTGTCTTTGAGATTGTCATATCATATTTCTTACAAATTTGGTTTAGTTGATATACTCCTTTCTGTAGTCTATCTTCCTTGTCAAAGATTAAAACTAAATCGTCAGCAAATAGAAGGGCGTTTATTGCTCTTCCTTGTCCTAAACTAATCCCCTCATGCACTACTTTTTTCCATTCTATTATAATTTTATCTATATATATTAAAAAGAATTGGAGATAGACTACATCCTTGTTTCAATCCTTTGTTTATTTCAAATTCATTTGTTTTTTCTCCTTCCATTTCCATCACCAATTTCGTATTTCTGTATAGGCTTTGAATAATTTTAACTAAGTGTAGTGGGTATCCCTTTTTTACATATTATTTGCCCTTTTTTAAAAATAGATACAACTTTAGCTATTTCTCATTCTTTTGGGATCTTCTTTATTCCCCAACATATGTTTAGTAGATGTAGTATGCGGAATTGTAATATTAATCCTCCATATTTATTTACTTCTATAGGGATATTATCTATACTTGGCGACTTTCTATTTTTCATGTTTTATGGCCTCCTGCATTTCTTCAAATGTTATCATATTTACTGTCCTTTCTTCATACTCTTCGTCTAATATTTTTGCTATATTTTTATCATATAGCAATTTGGTATCATATTTTATCCATTCTTCTTGTGAGATGCATGAAAGTTTCGCTATATCCCTTTCTGTTGTCTTTAAATGCTTCATTATTTTCCAAGCTATAGTTTGTCACCCATAGAGGTCCTGTTCTATTGTTGCTATAAATCTGTTCCATGATTCCTGATTGTTTTCTCTTATTTTAGCTTTGGCAGTATTTCTCTTCAATTTATAGTTCTATTTATTTTCTTGACTGGATGTTTGTAAATATTTTAAGTATGCTGCTTTTTTCTCTTTTATTACCATTTCTATTTCTTCATTCCAATACTTTATTCCTTTTTTCCGTTTATTATATTTCTTTGTCCCTAAAACTTCCTTAGCCGTTTTTAATATTATAGTTTTTATATTTTGGTATTCTGTTTCTAAATCTTCTTCTGTTTTAACCTCCATCAAATATTGTGTCATTCGATATTGGAACAGATCTCTTATGCTGTTATCCTGCAGTAAGTCTATTTTAAACATTTCTTTACTATATTTTTTACAACTTTTCTTTATTCTTCCGTTTTTCCATTTCTCCAATATCTAAATGTCTGTCGTTACCAAATAGTGATCCGTTAGTTCCGCTCCTCTATTAACAGTTGTATCTTTGATTAAATTTTTTAATTTATCATTTACTATAATGTAATCAATTATTAATGATCTTGATCCTCTGGCAGCCCATGTATATTTATATCTTTTTTCTTATAGAATGTATTGGTTAATTTTAACTCATTAAACGTTGCAAAGTCTCTCAGTATTTTGCCATTCTCATTAACAGCCTCTTCTCCATAGAGTCCGGACACATTTGGGATAGGGAAGTTGCCTACTCTCGCATTTAGATCTCCTGCTAATACCACATAATCAGATTTGTTATATTTATCTAATGTTTTCTGTAGTGTATTGTAAAATTGGTGAGCTTCCTCAGATTTACCTTCTTCAGGTGCATAAACTCCTATTATTGATATCTTTCCTCTTTCTATTTTGAGTCTTAAATTTACTATTCTATCACTGATAAACTCATAACCCAGTATTTTGCTTCTCCATTTTTTATCAATCCAAATGGCAACTCCTTTAGCGGCTCTTGTAGTTTGATCGACTCCCGAATAAATCATCACATAATTACCCACATCTTTGGTGCCCTTTAACTTCTTTTGGTTTCTGTAGTGATTGCTATATTAATATTTCTGTGTTCTAGCTCTCTTATTAGCACCATTTCTTTATTTCCTAATCCTCTGACATTCCAGATTCCAATTCTTAATATGTCTTTTCTTCCTAATCGTTTGTCCTTGTCTTTTAGCATATGTCGTCGTATTTTCTGTCCGTCCGGCTTATTTCTGTGAGACTGATGAGAAATTATATTTTTACATGGCGGGTTTCCAGCCCAGCGCATAACCCCCAACCTGGGGGACCAGAGTTTTATATCAGAGTTCTCTCTCCTAGACGGGTTGCTTTCTCTACAGCTAAGGAGTCCCGTCCACCTCACCTGTTTGGTTCGCGGGTGGTATTCTATTTCCCACCTACACGCCAGCCTAAGACTGGTGAGGGCTTTCCCCTGTGCGCCACCTGGGGACGCGCCTTCTAGGGGTTACAGGTTCCCCCGAAGGCACATATTTCTATATTTAAATTTGTAAGGTAACTGACGATAAACCAAGTGCCTGGACGTTAAAATAATATTTATATTTCTATATATTTGAATACTTTCTTTTCATTTGTTATTGCACAATCCTGTTATATGTGATGTGACTTAGCACTTAACGAACTGACTGTTTTGTGTAATAAATTATAGTATTTCTGTTGGTAATGCTTTCTTTTTATTGGTCATTGCTTAAGTCATGGGCAATTTTAGGACATTCGTCTTCTTAATTTTTTCAAACCATCATTCAATGTTAAACAAGTTATACTTCATTAAATGATGAGTACAATTGTAGCAACTTCACCTTTCAGCGTCGGGCCTTCTATCCATTTTCTGTACTGTTCTCTATCCCGTGCCTTCCTCTTCAACTTTGTCATTTCCATCCCCCTTTTCCCTGCTATTTCTCCAATACACTGTTCCCATTCTTTTCTCGGTATTCCCCGTCTTCTTTTTCCTTCTGGTCTTGCCTCATTTACTTGTTTTGTCTTTCGCTGATCATCCACGCTGATTAAGTCTCCATACCATTTTAATTTTTTTTCTCTACCTCTTCCACTAACAGGTCTATTTTTAAATTTTCACTAATAATTTTATTTCTAACGCTCTTTTCTCGTTTTCCCTTCCATTTTTCTCAAATATTTCATTTCTGCGGATGTTATCTGCTTTTATGATCGTCTAGCATTACCCACGTTTCTGATCCATACAATAGAGTGGGTAAATATACTGTTTCATATATTTTAATTTTCACATATTTTGATATTTCTTTCCGATTATTGTGTTGCAGATATAATTATATATATATATATTATTTACCTACATGGTACGTAATATGTTATATGTTATATGTTCTGTCGTGTCAAACTGTGTTTGTAGGTGGTCAATTAATAAATGATTGTACCCACATATCATTACTGATAGTACCTATTATAATCAGTATTTTGAACTTATAGTTTATACTTTAAGGCTTTGGTGTGTACTATGTCGAGCTGTAATGATGATTCTGGACTACATGGGCTATAGCCCGGAAATTCAAGATGTACGTTTCCTTTGCCATAAAAATATTTCAAACATGTGGCATTTGAATAAACATTGTTAGCCGTTTTCAAGAAAATCAAATTTTTATTAACATTTTCCATGTAAAAGGTAGTTTAGGGTGGAGGAATTTTCTTCAAAATCTTCGTGTCGCACCCTTGAAAGACATTAAACCTAAATACCAACTTTGATTTTAACCCAACTTCTCATTTTTGAGCTATGCTGTCCGCAGACTGACAGTTACACACGCACACACAAACACACACAAAACTCTTTCTGAAAATGTTTTATTTTTATTTTTTTTTTATTCAGGTGGCCTCAAAATATATATTTCCTCTGGAATACCAACATCGAATTTTTGGGTGGAATACAATAGGTATTTCTACTTTACTACACCTACGTAGTAAAGAAAGTAAAAATATTGTTGCCTTTGTGCATTTGGAACTGATTAGACTAAAAACTATTCTCGTGAGCATTTAGAGAAGTCCAGTTTTATTTAAGCAAGTTTCTCTATCAATGACAAACCATACATCTGATTCTTGTATCTACATTCATTTACTCACAATATATCTTTGCTTAGGCATGAATAAAACTTAAGACGTGCTTCATTACCACGTATGGGAAATCGGTATTAAATATGAGTTTCTGGTAATAAGTTATTGGAATGGGAAAGGAAACAAATGGGAAGAAAAAGCAAGAATTGCAAACTTTAATGCATATTGATTACATGATACTTTCCATGATGTATTTCAATAGAGAAGTGCAAGAGTAAAACTAAAACCAAGAGAGAAGTTCTCATAAAGCTATAATAAGAACGTGTGGACAATGAACAAGAAACAGAAGTGAACTAATAAAAATAGAAAAAGCAGTTTTACAATTCTTGCTAATTTTAAGGCAATTAATACAGGAAACAGATACTAGGATAAGAAATCTGTAAAACGAATGTATGTATCAGTTAATTTAATGCATGTAATATTACATACAACTTTTGTAATGGAACATAGTCAATAAATATTTTAAAAAGAAAACAATTGCTGAACTTGGAAATGTTTTACGTAAGTATGAGCTTTAATTCGTAGAAAACACATACATTACATTGATGTCAATATTCTTCCTGTAATAAGTTTATGTCAATCCTTTAAGGCTTTGCTGTAAAGCGAAAGTGTGCATTTTGGAATCAAATAAAGCGTACTTCGTAGATTCATTACAGTAAAATAATGTGCTAGCTATCAATTCACAGACATTCAAAAATAGCAACAGATCAAAGGAGTCAGCCATTTCAAACATGTCATCCTTTGGAAGTATCAAGGAACCATTCCACTATTCTGAACTGGCACTTCTTTATTAGCAGTTTGGTGTTCTGGGACTATAATGCTTCTTGTTTGAAGTTCACAAGGGGAAGACATGGCTTTAATCAGTCCTTCCTATTTAGGTTTTCTTTTATAGCAAAATTATGTTTTGAGGACAACAGAAAGTGATATGTGTAGGATACTGTGCATGCAGGACTGAGAATGCCCACCTAAGGGATGGAGTGAAATTCACTAGTTAGGACTGGTTTTAAGTAGCTGTAATACAGAGAAATTAAGATTACCCACTATTTAATTTCGCAATGTGAGCAAGTCTTGCAGTCTGTCAAAATGAGTCATGCAGTGTGTAAGAGTCAGTCAGCGAGTATGTCAGTGGATACATGAGTGAATGAGTTATTAAATTAAGGAGTGCTACTTCTGTGAGTTAATTTGTGATAATGGTGAAGTGCTGTAATTTTGCAATGTGAACATGTCTTGCAGTGTTTGCGAGTGAGTCAGCGATAATGTCAGTGAGTACATGAATTAATGCGAGACTTAATTAATAAGTACTATAAAAACCATTGTTGTGTGAGTTAATTTGTGATAATGGTGAAGAGCAGTGAGTTCTGTTACAGCATGGGATTGGAGACATCAGTTTGACAGAGTGAGTAAAATCCCAGCAGGGGTGGGTAAAATTGCACACCACCTGTGATTTTATGCCCAAAATCTGAACTAGATATCAGAGTGAAAATTCAACCCGACACATAAATGAAAGTGAATACTAGAAGAGATCATTATACTGTTGGGCACTTCATGAAAACAAATTAAAAGTGAAGCTACTTACTCCTCTATATAAAATGGGTGCAGAACTTTGTACTTAGCATTCCAATTTCTCAAATCGGTGAGAAAAACACATTTTGCTATATTTTTTATATCTAGAACCCGTAACTACCTTTTTTTCTTCCATCTTGAACACTAGTGGAATTTCTCAGGAAATGACTTGTGCCCCAGCTGATACAATTCTGCCAGTGATACTGCAAAGGGTAATTGTTTGTCAAAGGAGAAAAGAGTATTAACTAAAAATGATTTAAAAGACTATATAGGATGCAGACATGGATCAAACAAGTACAGTTTCTGTTTAGGTCATTTAAGAGCACATTTATCTTTTAATACCTTTGGAAAAATGGCTATTTTTGATGATGAATCTGTACATAAACCCTCTTAAAGAACAAGATTAATAAATATGTATGACATTTAACCAAGTGGTATCCAGGAATGGTATGGGTGAAATTATGCTTAGATGAGCCCAGGGTCCATAGAGCAATTTACCCAGCACTCTCTTTTTAGGAAATGAAAATTCACAGAGAAACCTTAAGCGTATAATTTACCATAATCGTCATTCAAACACAGGACCTCTTGAATGAGAGGCAGGCATGCTACGCCCACATCATAGATGGATAATACTTTTAACAAAAAGCCATAAGCAGCACCTTGTCAGGGTGGAACTGAAAATACTTCCTCGACACATCTCAGACTGCAGAGAGGAATTAGTTCTTACTTCATACTCTCATGAGTTAAATAATGTCTTCTCAAATTTGATAAATTACTAAAGCGCTTACTACAAGTTTCACACTTGTGTGGTTTCGTACCCTCATGCATAAAATTATGTGTTTTCAAATGTACCGCCTGAGTAAAGCTCTTATCACAAGTTTTACACTGATGTGGCTTCTTACCTTCATGAATCAAAGAATGTCTTTTCAACCCTCCCAACTGAGTAAAGCTCTTATCACAAGTTTTACATCGGTGTGGCCTCTTACCTTCATGAATCAAATAATGTGATTTCAAACCTGACAAGTTCATGAAGCTCTTATCACAAGTTTCACATTGGTGTGGCTTCTTACCATCATGAATATAAGAATGTCTTTTCAAATCTGACAACAGTCTAAAGCTCTTATAACAAGTTTTACATTGGTGTGGCTTCTTACCATCATGAATCGAAGAATGTTTTTTCAAACTTGACAACATTCTAAAGCTCCTAAAACAAGTTTTACATTGGTGTGGCTTCTTACCATCATGAATCAAAAAGTGTCTTTTCAAATCTGATAACTGAGCAAAGCTCTTGTCACAAGCTTTACATTTGTGTGGCTTCTTACCTTCATGAATCAAATTATGCCTTTTCAAATGTGAAAACTGTGTAAACCTTGTATCACAAGTTTCACATTTGTGTGGTTTTTTGCTGTTATGAATTAAAGTCTTTTGTTTCAAGTGTAAAGGCTTTAGGTACATTTCCTCTCCTTCACTACGTTTAGCAGTTTCTTCTGAGAAAACTTGTTCTTCAGAACTTTGCACTCCTGTGACATTGCTTTTCTGATGTGCATATTCAGGTTTATCCTTTCCAGGACAGAAGCTTATGTCTCTTCCTGAGACTTCAGCAGCAATCAATGGTGATTGTTCAGTGACAACACTGGAAACTCCTTGTGTACATAATCTGAAATGTTGGAGGATTGGCTGTTATTATGCAAGTACAATAATTAGAGCACTGAATCTAACGACACAATCTGCTTACTAACAATGGGTACATGATCAGCAATAAGTGACACTTATAGTTTTAAATTCCTATGCAATGCAACTATGCTGTTATTGAAGCTGAATTAACTCTAATAATTCACATACCCTGACATAAACACAAAAGAAAAATATTAATGATAATAGCAGACTGATGTATGTGGCCTACAAGCAATGTTTGTTACATGCACTGAGATTTACAACTACTCAAAGTAGCCTCAAAAGCAACACCTATGTTGATTACATGTACAAGAAAATACAATTATAACATAGTGTCTCAATAAGTGAGCAGGCAATTCTTTGGACTGAAGGTTACTCATGTCACTATTTAATTATATTTCTTTGACATCACAAAAACAAAGAACAATAATAGCACTTGTAAAGTTTATACAGTAGATGAATTTTGAATCAACAGAAAATCTCAGAAACAATGAATATGACTAAAATATGTTTAGCATGTTGTCAATTTTATGATTTACATTGTTTATTCAAATTGAAGGGTCCTCATAGGGTGTTTGTCACACAAAATACAAATATCTTGTTGCTCATGCTATTCAAATTGGATTTTCTCCATTTCTCTAAAGGCTTTCCAATAATATTTATATGGCTGAATTGGAACACTCGCATTAATTTTTGAGATTACGATACATTGGAGTAGGTGGTCTCTATTTATTACTGTATGTGGGTTATTGCATAGTACGCATCCTGGAGCCTTGAAGATATAGATCTTGAACAGGTGGGCAGCCAGTCATGCAAATATAAACTACATTAATAGCTATGAAAACTTACTTAACATAAAATATTGAAATCAAATCTCTCAAAAGTAATTAACCCTTTCAGTACCGAGTGATTTTGCTACTTATGCCGTTCTTTCTCTAATTCGAAACAGGTTTAGATTAGGCGGTCTGGGACACCTTCAGCCTGCTGGCTTGAATAGCCGTGATCGTTGAGGCAACACGTAGTGCACTGGCCACGCACTCAAAGCCTGAGGTAATGAGTTCAAGTCTCGGCAACCGTAGTCAAATGTGCCTGTGGTAAAGGACGGGGAGGGCCCACGTAAACTAATCGGTGTGATGGCACGCGTGGGTGATGACGGGGTATCATATGACTGCGGTTGCATGGATTTTGCATCTTTTCTTTAAAAAAAACACTACACTATAAATTGTAAAAAATATTTTTTTTCAATTCAAATACGTCTCAAATACGTATGCTTAATTGGTGACAGACAGTATAACAAGAATATAGCATAAAAACAGCTAAAACTAGTACAAATATGAAAAAATGCCTATGTCCATGATCATGGACACCGGAACTAAAAAGGTTAAGATGGCAAAAGTGAGTAGATGGTATAAGTAAGTAGGTGTTCCTGCAGGTAAGAGGTGCATGATTTTGTACAAAATCCTTGTGTCAATTCCACAAAGATCCTGAGGTTAAACACAAAATTTGGAATACATCTGAATTTCAATTTGAATTATGCTTCTGAGGCATTTCTGTAAAAGTAAATCTTTATCAGTAAAGTTTTAGAATGCATAATGTTTAAGGCCCCGTCAACAACTAAGTCATTACAACATAATGTCTGGCAATATGTGAAAATCTCAAGTGTTGAAAAAATATAGTCTCTAAACACTGGGAACAAAGAGAAGAATGATTTATTATTCAATTTCAAGTATAAGATAGAAAAGATAAACTGATATCCTCTTGACTTTCTGTTTCGAATTCAATACCTCTCCCTAAGATGTTCAGAAATACTACCATAATATTCATAACTACTCACAAAGTAATACTTGTATTTGCAGATATAGTATCACAGTGTGTGACATTTTATAGTATTACTGATAAATTGCAATTATAATACAAAGTGAAAGAATCAGACAGAAAGAGCTACAAATGAGGGTCAACCTAGGACTACGCATTGTTTTGTTTACACAGCAAGCATTCAGGCCAGCGCTGCAACCACTGTCCAGTTCTGCCTGGTGATGTAGAAGAAATAAACATGTTACGGTATCTATAATAATAATATTTCCGAGGAAGGCCGCGTCTTGGTTGTGTTGTTGTTGCCAACATTTCACCCTACTATGTAGAGCTTCTTCAGGGCTAATGGTTTCTTTGGCAGCACCGCAGGAACTGTGCTGTATTCCAGAATTCGAGAACAGGTCGTACAGGTTCTCCTGTACGGTATGTTATTTGCACAGCACTTAGCCGCTAATGCGACTTTATCTGTGCGGTGTTAAAGGTTGTCAATATTTTGTCGCGCTTTTGTGTCTTGGGCAATGGTTTCTTCCTTACGGTACAGGAAGGGGGCAGGAATAGGTGTTGGGGTAATAATGTGCTAGAAGATGGGAGTGGCATTACCCTTATCCAAGGGTAGGCGGTAACTTTTCCTTCTTCGAGGTGCTCTGTGGTCGTATTGACCTAATGCTCGTACCAGCTGATTGGTGTGGGAGTTAAGTTTGGAATGCATGGTTCGGGATCGCTCCCTTACCAAGTCCATGATGTAGGGTAGTCCGGAGTGGTTGTGAAGGATGTAAGACGGGAATCTACGCTCGGTATCGTATATCATTCTTAACGCCCTATTCTGCACTGTTTGCAGTTTGCGTATGGTAGGGGGTGCCGCCGATCCACAGGCTTCGCAGCCGTATAGGATCAATGGCGGAATGATTGCCCGGTAAATTCGTAATTTTAGGTGGTTGGGCATGGTGGATCGGAGGATAGGATAGAGCTGTCTGAGCGCAGCGTGACCAAATTTGGCCTTTGCACGGACGCGTGGGGCGTATGTTAGCCCGCGGTCGAGGAGAACGCCTAAATATTTGGCGGAGGTTACCCATGGGATATTAACCGCCTAAGCCGAAGTGACCGTTCTGACCGCCAATGGCGAACCTTTCCAAGGAGGAGAGCGGAGCTTTTCCCCGGACTAATAGTCATTCTCCACTTCTCATTCCAACGGCCGACGGCGTCGAGTTGTCGTTGAAGGGGAGGGAGGCAATATCTCACATTTTTATTTTGTGCCATGATGAGGACGTCGTCCGCATACTGGCATGTTGCAGTGTGTTGTTCCATGGGGAAATCAGACATGTAAGCTGCAAAGAGTAGCGGGGAGAGTACACTGCCCCCTGGGACTCCTGCCGCTATTTCTCTTATTGTAAACAGTTTTCCTTCCACTTTCACTCTGAAAGTGCGGTCCTGAAGGAAGCTGCTAATTATAGTGAGATATGGAGGAGGGATATTTGCCTGCTTTAGTTTGTACAGTAGGCCTTGGTGCCAAGTTGTGGCGAATGCCTTTTCCACATCCAGCAGCACTGCTATGGTCTTGATGTTTCCCTGGAAACCCAGGGAAACCATCTCGGCCACACGCAGCAACTGCATGGTCGTGGAATGACCCCAACGAAAACCAAACTGGTGATCCGGAAGGAGTTGCCTCTCCTCAAAAAGAGGTATTAGGCGGGTAAGGAGCAACCGCTCAAAAACTTTTGAGACGATTGGTAGAATGCTGATGGATCGGTAGTTGTTAGGAAAGACTGGGTTCTTGCTCGGTTTCAATATACACACCACCCTCGCCTCCTTCCAGAAAACCGGAAAGTAACGAAGACTGAGGCATGCATTGAAGATCAGGGTCAAGCGGACGACAGCGTTTTTGGGTAGCTGCTGAAGCATGAGCGCCATGACGCCGTCATGTCCAGGGGATTTGTTAGGGTTCAGACTTTGGATTTCGGAAATCACCTCTTTTGGGGTGATTATGGGAAGTTGGATCTCCTTGTGTAGCCGTCGTTGTTCCTCAAAGAGGTAATCCACGGTTGCTTCCACAAGTTCAGTAAAGTCTTCGTCTTGCGGGTCCTCCCGGGCTTCGAACTGTACCTCAAAGTGGTCCGCGAACACAGTGGCTTTCTTGTCTGGCTCGAAGGCGAGCCGCCCACGAGTGCCATGCAAGGGATGCTGGTATTGGGTCTTGTTCTTCCTCAAGGCTCTTATAATCCGACATGGTTTCTTTTCTTGAAGGTTTACGTTTTGTAGTGTTTTCCCAGGCTGATGTTCTATGCGCACGGAGCAGTCACCTTACCAGGGATTTGAACCTCTGGTAGACTGCTCCTATCCTGGGATGGCGGAAACGCTGCCATAGCTTCCGAACAGTACCTTGGCTTTTATCTCAATTATCGGAGCTCCATTGGTAAGGTTCTATGGTCTGGGGTGTTGGTGGGAATGCGGTAGGTATGTGCGCGTACCGCATTTAGGATCAGGTGGGAAAAAGACGACGCTGCCTCTTCCAACGCTTCGATATCATCAATGCGTGGTCGGGGGTCGACGGAACGGTTAAGTTCTAGGACTGTTGCATCCCAGTCGGTCTCCAGTGTCCAGTCTGAGTTTAACAGAGCTGGCATGGCTACTGTGGAATCTACCACGACAGGGTCGTGGTCAGAATCCAGCTCGTTTACTGCCGAGAGGTCAAAGTGCAATGGCATGTTCTTGGTGATCATGATGTCTAAGACGTCAGGCCTGCCGCGGGCCGGATGGAATGTTGGACCTCTCGGCCCGTGCGCGACGAGGTTTGGGTCTCCGCTGATGAGGCGGTAGAACCCGCGCCCCCTCTGGTTGCTAGTGCGACTGTACCAGAGCCCATGCTTCGCGTTGAGATCTCCAGCGATGCAGACTACTGGGTGTAGGTTTAGGAGAGTGGTATAATCTGCTTCATAGAAGCGATGATCTGGAGGGTCATAAGCCGCAATCAACAATGTGTCCACACCGCCAATGGCAAGCCTAATGGCAGTAGCCTCCACATGTTGAAGGGCAGGAAGAGGAAAAGGTGTATGAGTGATGATGCTTATGATGAAGATAGCTGTACCACCGCCCTGTCGGTCGACCCGATCAGACCTATGGGCGACGTAACTAGGCACCGAGAAGTTTATACTAGCATGCAGGTGTGTCTCGGTCACCAAGAGGATGTCGATCCCGTAGGATTGTACAAATTCTAGAATGCCTGGACATTGTTCCCTTACGCCATTAGCATTCCAAAAAGCGGCGCGTAATGGTCTACGCACAACACGGTACGACATTACTGGAAGGATTTAGGGAACAGCTGCTCTAGTGTGGAACGTTAATTTGCACTATTTATGCTTGGTAGCCACACGTTGGTGCGCCATTTGGAACGATTATTCGTACCTCCTTATTTACCGGTGAATGAAGCGATGAGACTCTTGAAGCTTTTCATCGAAGTTCTCGATGAACCTCAGGGCGTAGTACGGGCCTGCGTCTTACAAAGAAGATTAAATTTCCTTTTTATGTTTTTAGTATACTTATTTATTGTTCCTTCAAGTCACAAACAACAATACAACTTTTTAGGATTGGCGTCCTTTTTCACAAGCCCTGCGGGGTTCACACAACCCGAACGCGGACTGCGTAACTTTGCTCGGAATGTTTATTCGTAATCTTCTTCTTTTTGTCGATGCAGCCTTACTAATTGTATATCAGTTCTCTGCATTTTTACTCCTGTTGACTTTTAAAACGCAATGTTCTTCCAAAAAAAACTATATGTCGATCACTTTTACAATTGTTCGCGGACTATGCGATTTTCACATGACGCCAATCTCAACAATACATGAACAAGAACAAGCTAAGACAATTGAAAATCTCTATCATTGCCCACTAGGACAATGATTCACAATTCTAGGGGGCTTTTTCTGCCACCACTATGAACACAAATTTTAACTATTTTCGGAGGCTTCTTCTAAAAAATATCGCCTCAAATGCCTCTCATCAGAATGTATGTAATTTCTAACAAATACAAAAGAAATGTAACAAGCACAAAACAAAACAGTACCTATATTACATACATTCTGATGAATGCCTCTCGACAATTTAAATTACAAACAAGTTAACAATTTTAACATTTACATAAACATGAAGAACATATACATCACAAACATCTATATACATTGTCACTATGTTTGGTTATCCCTTTTGTAGGGTTTCAATAATGTCTTGTGATATTTTCCTACCACTTTATTATTATCCCTGAGTTCGTATGTATGATCGCCGAATTTCTTCGCCACTTTTAAGGGTCCCTTATAAAGGAGATTCATACGCCAATAGATTTTCTTTTGGGCACTGGATGGGTGAAACTGTCTCACCAATACTTCATCGCCTATACCAGGATCCCATTGGTTTTTCCTCCTTTGAATTTTGGCGATTCTCTTTTCGGCCTCTTCCCTTATTCTTCTGAAGGCTTCCACACACTTCTGCTCTTCACTTAGCCTTCCTTCCTCCAATTCAATCGTGGTAGGAACCTTAAGCACCAAGGGTTCTGGGGTTGACCAGTCATCAATTCATGTGGTGCAAATCCAGTCGTCGGGTTTATCGAATGGTTCAAAATTTTCTCAATGGTTTTGCAGTGATGGTACCATCCACGGTGGTTTGCGTGGCACAAAATCCTAAAACATATACCCAGGTCACGCATGACTCTCTCACATGGGTTGCCTTGTGGGTAATATACCGACGAATTGTAAATTTTTATATTATTGTTTTTTAAGGAGGAGATAAAAATCTTGCTCTTATGAACAGTGGCGTTGTCTGATAGTATTGCCTTGACTGGCCCGTATGATGGGATCCAATCATTTAAGATCTTGTTCACGCAGGTTCTGCTTTTAATATTCCTCACGGGGTATATTTTCACAAATTTCGTGAAGATGTCAAACATTACAAAAACATATTTGCTGCCATACAGGCTCGCGGGCATTTCTCCATGCGCATCTATTGCTACTAACGCATTCTTCTCATCCCTTATCACAGTCTGGGGTTCACAATCGTACTTTACGTTGATAGGTTTTGCTTTTTGGCAAACTTCGCAGGTGGCAACGAACTTTCTAACCTTTCGGTCAATCCGTCTAATATACAGTTGTTCTTGGATTGCCATAGCGGTCCTTCTGCATCCCGGATGTGCTAAGTTCTCGTGGAAGGTCTCAATTACCTCTTTTTCCAGTTCCTGTGGCACTATAAGCTTCCATTTTTTTTCATGGTATCCATGCAACTTGTACAGGATGTCGCTGTGTTTGGCGATTGTACCACCGACGTTATCTATTCCTGGGGCTGTTAGCCATAATTTTTTTAATGTTTGATCTTTACTTTGCAACACTGCTATGTTATCAAACTTGCTTGACAGTCTCCTGCAGTTTCCTAAACTAAGTTCCATTAGCCTGACTTCGTTCTGGGGATGGGACAAAGTCTCAGGAATTTGCATGTCAGCTGACTGTCGGGATAGCAGGTCGCTGAAAATGTTTTGCTTGCCAGGAATATGTTTCACCTCAATGTCGTACGAAGTGATTTCATGAACATAACGCGAGATCTTGGAGCTTGTGAGCTTGCATTTCTTAATGAAGGACAAGCTGATATGGTCCGTATATACTATGATCTTGGTATTATAAACATACTGCCTAAATTTTTGCAATGCGAAATATATAGCCCCAATTTCTTGCTCGGTTATGCAAGCGTTAGCTTCTACGTAGCTCAAGGACCTGGATGCCGTAGCGATCACGTGACTGTTTCCCTCTGTGTCAATTTGCGTAAGTACACACGCATAAGCTTTGATACTAGCGTCCGTGTACATGTGATAAGGTGCGTTAGGTATCGGTCTTTCCAAAAGGATGGTATTACTAAACAGGTTCTTTACTCTAAAGAATGCCTGCCGACGTTCTTCTGTCCATTCCCATTTGACACCTTTCTTTAGTAACTCCCTGAGTGGACTTAGCTCCTTGGCATAGTTAATAACGAATTTACTTTCGTATTGTAGTATGCCTAACAATCTTCTCAGTTGTTTCACGTTCTTGGGTGGGGGAATTGCTTGAATAGCCTTAATCCGTTTCTCATTCGGAGTTATGCCTGCTTCGGAAACTACATACCCGAGGAATTCTATTTCTTTCGCCAAGAATGTCGATTTATTTAAGTTTATGGTCATGCCACTGTCATAAAAATTTCGAAAATATATATTCCAAATGTTTGATGTGGTTGTCAAAATCGCCATCATAAATCAGAAAATCAATGTATTGTAACGCAAAGTTTTCTATTGTGTCTCCAAAGATGTTATGGATTGCTCGGAGTAGTGCACTTCCGCTTGTCGAAAGACCAAATCCACAGGTTTTAAACTGATATATCTTTCCGTCGAAGCTGAAACCTGTGTACTTTCTCACAGATTCATCTAGCGGGATTTGCCAATATGACGACACTAGGTCTAACTTAGAAAAGTATTTGCCATGTTTTAAATTGGCTAACACTTCGTCTACTCCTTGAGGTCTAAAATGATCGGGTTGCGTTACAGAGTTGATTTTTCGAGCATCAATCGTCATCCGTAAGGAACCATCGGACTTATGGACCCAGCATAATGGATGTAAGTAGGGAGTATCTGCAATCTCTATTATGCCGTTCCGTAGCATCTCTTTTATTACTTCTTTTGCCTTAGTTTTAATGGCGTTAGGTATGGGTCTACTTTTATGGGAGTATGGGGTAGCATTTTCGACCTTAAACACGTGGGTGTATTTGTTGCACAGCCCTGGTCTATCGCTGAAAACGTTCTTGTTCTTTATCAAGCATGCTCTTAACTGATCCTTCTGCGTAGCGTTTAAGTTATACGTGCCGTTGATCTTCTCATCTAACAACTTCTGGAAGTCCACTTCTCTTCTCGCCTCATTAAGTGTTTGCAGCAGGATTTGGTGTTTTTGTAGGACGACAACGTCGTCCGATGGGAAGTGTCCGTTTAATCATGTCCCCGAACCAGTTGGACAGGGTCCTGAATTCCTCGAGGTCTGCCGAGGATATAGCACCTTCGGAGTAGTGCGTGCCATTTAGGCATGTTGGGTTGGGGCCGGGGTGGGTACCTCGGCAGTTATGGTCACTACATCTCCTCCACGCTGGTGGCTAGTGCAGTTTGCACAGTTTGTGCCTGTGGAGGTCCAGGTTGTGCAGTTTCAATCTGTTGCACAATTTTCTCAGCCTCGCTAAGGGCGGCGGAGAAGCTCACCCCTGCGCGGACTGGTGCCACATTTTTTGGACCGCGGCGGCGGTTGTCTATTATCTTTTGCCGCACTTCACACCCCTTATATACACTTACATGGGGTTTGTGGCAATTGGCACACTCTTTTTCTTCTGTGCCTTTGTCGCAATTTGCGACAAGGTACTCCCCTGCACAGCGTAGCAGGCATGCGAGCTTTCGTTCACATGCCTGGCTGGAATAGTAAAAACCCATGCATCTACGGCATTGGGCTGGGCCATCTTGCCCATAAAATCGCTCCACCATGATCACGGTGCGCACAGCGTCTATAGGCTGTATTTTCTGGCCTGGGACTTTGTACACCACTACCAAATAGTGGCATTGGCACCTTTTTGGACCCTTCCTCGGTCCATATGGTCTTTCTCAACTGCGCTGCAGCTGAGATTTTTATGCCATGTTCTTCTAGGAGTGTCTCTATTATTTCCTCTGGTGTACCCTCAGGAGAGTCCCCGAATTATGCGACTTTCCATGTTGGGACGCTGGAGTGAGTAGGAGTAGAAATGAACCTGCTCCTCCCTTAATACCTGTTTCGCCCTTTCAAAATCTTCGGGCGTGTAGGTTCGGATATGAACCTTCCTTGGCTTCCTTTGAGCCTCAAAACGCTTGACCAATTTGGCCGCTAGGAGTTTCATTATTTTGATATGATTAGTAAAAGGATCCGCTATTATAGGCGGCATCTTAGGGCCCCTCTTGGTTATGGGTGGTTCGTCGGCCCCTTGTGGAGGATGCAGATTGTTTGTGGAGGATTTTCTTTTCCTCCTGCTCTCAACGACGGGTAAGCCGTCGTCTTGCGCGGTGTCGTCCGCATCGGACTCTGTCTCAGACAGCGGGAGGTGTGGGTTGCTAGATACGGGGGTTGTTGCTTGAAGTACCCGTTGAAGGGCCGTAGCCTTTCTTTTTTAGCCCTTAAGCCACTTGGCCGCGGGTTCTGCCACTTCGGGTGGGGATGGTTGGGAACTAGTCCCTGGTGTTTGTCCGTCAAAGTCGGGTGTCATCGCGATCGCCATCCGGCTGTCCGCAGAGGACCGGATCCCCTCCTTAGAGGAGACGCCTGTGTGAGCCATATCGGCTCCGAGGAATGGACTAAAAGTCCGACCTCTTGGCTGTGGCCTTGCGGACCTGCTGTCACAGTCACGTCTGTTAGTCAGGTTTATGTTTCAATGTCAGTGATCCCCTGTTCTCGATGCAACTGCTCGCACCCCTCCGAGAAAGCAGGATCGATGTTTGCTATCCGCCGAAAAAGTAGTGTCGGTATTTGCGGCACACTAAAGCTTGCTATCAATCCTCTTTTAGTGCGCACGCGGTATTGTGCTTTTCGCCTGGCCTAGAAGTTCGTAGTTGCTCCACCACGGTCACTGCGATCACTATCATGTTGCCCCCTGGCGGGAAGTACTGGAACTCGTTCACCAAGCAGCATGGAATCACGGTGTGTACGCTACACGAGTCGCTGAGCGAATGGCGTGGTGTGCTTTCTAGAGGCCAGAGGCAGTTCGAGTCGAGTGGGGAAGATATTCCCCCACCCGAGTGTCTTTACCGCAATACCTAGCCGTTATACGGCTTAACCTGCGCGATGGTTTCGATGAGGTCTCAACAGGGATAATTTTTACACTGGGAATCAATTTTCGGAACAGGGGTATTTATAGGGGCGGGAGGGGTGGTTGGCAGGGATTGGTCCACGAGCGGGCTGTGCGCGGCTGCTGATTGGTCGTTTCCAGCCATTCAGAAGACGCGCTTATCCCCACCAGGGTTCTGGCCGTCAGTCACTCACTGAGAGGTGAACTGAAACGGGTGTGTTTCTCTGTTTTGAATACAGATTGTACTTTCGCCTTTCCCATCTTCAAAGTTAACCTTCAACTTCTCACTTATTTATATCTTGGCCGTAGAGGTTAGAGCCGGCCCTCTCGTTCTCATTGGCTGATGGTCCGCCAATCCTTGCGTTCTTGTCAATGTTTGCCAAATAGTGTGGAGATGTCTTCCATTATCCTTGTTGATACTTTCTTTTAATTTAAATATTTCTATGCTTTCTCTGGCCATTCTATATGCAAAATGGTCAGAGTTAACTAATAACTGTATTTGGTCGAAATCTATATGGTGCTTCATGGATATGGCATGTTCAGCCAATGCTGATTTTTCGGGTTGGTTTAGTTTTAAACTTCTGATATGTTCTTGCTGTCTGATTTTTATTGATCTGCCTGTCTGCCCTATATATGCCGCTCCGCAATCACAGTCGAATTTGTATACACCGGCGTTTTTCAAGGGGTCTTGTTTGTCTTTAACTGGACGTAAAAACGATCTAAGTTTCTTAGTGGGTGTATATCTGGTTTTAATGTTGTGTTTTAATAGTATTTTTGCTATTTTGTCGGTCGTTCCTTTTACATAAGGTAGCCATGCTGTGTTTTTATCCTTGTCCCTTTTGTTTCCTGTATGGTTTGATTATGTGAGCCTCTTGTTGCTTATGTGCAGATTTTGTATTTGTCCTTTTGAATATCCATTTGCTTCTAGGGCACATTGTAAGTAATTTAATTCCTCTTGTAAATTCTCCGGATCGCAAATGCGGTTGGCTCTGTGTAAAAGTGTGTTGGCCGATGCTCGTTTAATAGCCGGGGGTGGTGGGATGAAGCGTCCAAGTATCTGTCTGTGTGCGTGGGCTTCCGATATACTGAAAATGTTAGCTTATTTTGTTTCCGTTGAATTAGAACATCCAGGAAGGGGAGTTTTCCTTTATTCTCTATTTTCATTGTGAATTGGATATTTTTATGCATGCTGTTTAAATGGTCTAAGAAGTCTGGAATCGTGCTTTTACCGTGTTGCCAGATTACTAATGTATCGTCTACGTATCTAATCCAAAGGGAAGGTTTCAAGTCTGCTGTATCTATTGCTGTGGTTTCGAATGCTTCAAGAAAAAGGTTGGCCACTACTGGTGAGAGTGGAGAGCCCATTGCAGTGCCTTCGGTTTGTTGAAACAATTTGTCTTGGAAGCTGAAGTAGTTATTTGTGAGGCAATGTTGTATTAAGCCTGTCCAGCCTTCTGGGAGTTGATGGACCATCAGCAAATGAGAACGAGAGGGCCGGCTCTAACCTTACCGCCAAGATATAAGCGAGAAGTTGAAGAGAATAAATAAGTCTAAGTCAGCACAGTTTCTGCGGTTCTGCCAAAGAAAGCATTAGCCCAGAAGAAGCTCTACATAGTAGGGTGAAACGTTGGCAACAGCAACACAACCAAGACGCGGCCTTCCCCAGAAATACTTATTATCATTGCTCTTGCTCTTGCTATTATTGCTATTATTATTATTATTATTATTATTATTATTATTATTATTATTATTATTATTATTATTATTATTATTATTATTATTATTATTACTACTACTATTATTATTATTATTACTATTATTATAGGTTGCGCGTTCATTCTTGACGAATGACCTTGAGCAGAAATCCAATGAGTGAGCCTACCCTTAATAAACAGGTCAGCAAATGTTTATGCTACGATAACAGACACCTCTGTTTTCCTCTGTCGCGTTTGTGTATACAGTCGATTGCAGAAGTTTTGTGCGGTACGGATGTATGTATGCATGCAACGAAAATAACAATTCAGACGAGGGAGAGATGTCGGGAATAGAATAAATGCAAGAAAGTTAAGTGGAAACAGTTATAGAGGTATAGTGTATAATACGTGTGGCTGATATTACTGCAAGTGTCATAAATTGATTTGTAGTGTTGTACTACTTCAGCTCAGAAGCATGCGCGTCATCTCACTGCAGACTGTACCTCCTCTCTCTCGTTCCCGCAAAAGCTGAGTAGAGACTCGCATTCAACCTTTCATATAAAATTTTCATTCGTCAAGAAGTAACGCGCGACCTATACTATTATTACTATTACTATTATTACTATTACTATTATTATTATTATTATTATTATTATTATTATTATTATTATTATTATTATTATTATTATTACTACTATTATTATTATTATTATTACTATTATTATTACTATTATTATTACTATTATTATTACTATTATTATTACTATTATTATTACTATTATTACTATAATTACTATAACTACTATTACTACTATTACTATTACTATTATTATTATTATTATTATTATTATTATTATTATTATTATTATTATTATTATTATTATTATTATTATTATTATTATTATTATTATTATTATTATTATTATTATTATTATTATTATGGACACTGGCCGCCGAAGCTTACGTAATTTATGTTACTGTATCAATTACTTGCTACAAGAAACAGTAAGGTGAGCACTACAAAGAAGTGGAAACTGCAAATTTACGCAGAAAACCATAGACGTAATGTCACAGGGAGCTTACACATAGCTTTGGAGAACATGGCAATGTATGGGAACATCAAACCAGGTCAAAGAGTAGAAGTAGTAAAAGACACTGATCAAGAAAGTGAAAATTAAATAGTGATGACTTCGTAGATATTCAATGATAGAAATGATGTCTCCAAAGATGAAAATAAAAAAGTGCTACCCAGATTAACTCATACAAAGGTGATTATTGTCAACATACTACATTGGCATGACTTGATAACATTTAGTGTAACCAGCACAATTACAAGATGTAGTGAAGAACTAAAGAAACTTTTAGGTATTTTAACAATGATAGTGCAATTGATGTCAATAGGGTAAACAGAGAGTAGCTATCATACCATGCACAACTTGCTCACACAAATTTGGGAAGAAAGAAGTTATGGAAGAAATTATCAAAATTATGAATGCAAAGGTTAGTTACATGCAAGAAATTATTGTATTGCCCTATCACAACTATGAAAACTAAATGCAAAACCTGTTGAAGCTATAAATGAAAAGCAGGTTGCAATGTTAAGTAATAGCAGTAAAAATGGAAAAAACTCAATATAGTAGTAGGAAAGAATTGGTAATACTCCATCAGAATATATGGCAACTCCAAAAAGTATTGGTCTAAAAGCACAAATGAAAAATTAACTGTGTATCCACTAGAACATCAATAAGGTTTCCATTATAGTGTTATAAATGTTAATTCACAATAGTATTCTTAACAAATGACTGACAAAGACAAATATGCCATGATGTTTTAATAGGGTAAACATGAAGAAAATTCACATACTTTTATGCCCCCAAATAAAGCATTGGTCTTGTTTGTAAACATGTACTGTATGACAGTGTGACTGCTCTCCAGGTGCACGAGGATATGGAACACCGTGTTTGGTAGTATGCAGCAGGCAGCACTGTGTCTTGCAGCTGGTATGTTCAAGAAATCAAAGAAACCAACTGAAGAAGAAAGGAGAATAGCAGTACATTCATTTAAAAATGGTAAGTCGTTCAAAGAGATAAGTGAAACCATTTCAAGACCTATTACTATTATTAAAAACATGGTTTAAGGAAACCAAAAAATTGAGAAATATACCAAGAAGCAGTCACCCTTCGAAACTATCTAGGGGAGACAAAAGAGCAATAGAAAAGTAATGAGAAGCCTAAAACTTAGTGCTACAAAGATAGCAGCAGAAGTTGCAACAGAAATGGGAATAAAACTGTCATCACAAACTATCACAAATATCCTTTATGGCAGTGGTTACAATGGGTGAAGTGTTCTTAGAAAACCTTACTTCAATAAGGTGAACAGAAGGGAGAGGCTTACCTATGCTAAGAAACATACAAATGTCACCTATGACTTTTGGAATAACATTATTTTCACTGATGAGGGTCCATTTTGAACTTTCAAATCAAAAGGGCAAGTGACATGGTGGAAGAAGAATGCTAAGCTAGATCAAAGGAATCTCACAGCTAATGTAAAACATGGTGGCAGTTCTCTGATGCTATGGGGTTGTATGAGTGGTAAGAGTGTAAGAGATTGTGTTCTATTGACGGTACAATTGATCACAGAATGTATATTAAAATGTTAAAGTCTCATCTTTCTCGAAGTGTGGAAAAGATGCACCTTCCTGGAAATTATGTTTCCACTTAGCACACCGCCTTAAATACTAGGCTGCAGTTGTGATACAACCCTCCACATTGGATGTAGATGCCACCTCAATTTCTGGATGTAAATCCAATGGAGAATTTGTGGCCAAAGCAGGAGAAAAATATAAGAAAACATGAAACATCTAAAAGGAATGATTTGAAAAGCATCCTACTGAATGGAATAATTTTTCTAGAAATGCAACGGAACCACTAGTGAAATCAATGCCAAGGAGATTAGGTAAAGTTATGAAGAGGCAAGGTGTTGGTCTGGGTGGCTCAATTGGTTAAATGCTAGCCTACTGATCCCAAAGTCGCGGGTTCAAATCCAGCCCAGACCAATGGTTTTTAAATGTGCTTAAAAATGACAGCTCTTACTGGCATGTAAGAGAACTCCTGTGGGACAAAATTGCGGTGTGACACTGTTGTGATCCTAGCAATTGACAGCATCGTTAAACAACAAAATAATTTTTTAACAGGAAAGGCGGGCTTACAAGGTACTGAAGTTAGCAAAAACAGCCAAAAACTTTTGTTTTCTTATAGTCAACCCAATATTTGTCATAGTTACAAACAAAGCATTTTCATTCCAATTTACTTTTTATTTCAAACTGAAGAAAGTTCATGTTTTGTATATTTTATACTACATATGTGTACAGACTTTCAAGCAGTACAATTGTCTGTGCTCAGTATTGTTTACTCCTTATTCTGTGCTTTCAAACATGAAGTTTAGAATCACACTGACACCTTTGAGAGGCACTGTACAAAGTGTAAGAAATAAGAGTTAACCTGGAGATACTGGTAAATGGCAAATTAAATGATGTGGATATTAGAACATTCCAGAACACTGGTTAAGAGAGGACGATATCCAGTATTGTAATTCTAAAGTAAGAACAATTTAGAAACTAAAAACTTCACTTATCTTAGTAATGTTGCACATTCTTTTTGCACAAACTGACCCAGGGTTTCAATTTGTCTCCAACTCATTCTCAAAGCTATACAAACAAATTTGTTACCAAAGCTATGAATTTGTTTGTATAGCTTTGAGAATGAGTTGGAGACAACTTGAAACCCTGGGTCAGTTTGTGCAAAAAGAACGTGCCAAATTACTAAGATAAGTGAAGTTTTTAGTTTCTAATTTGTTCTTACTTTAGAATATTGTTGCTTCACTGTTAATAGCTTCAATTTTACTTATTTATCCAGTATTGTAAATTAAAAGGGTATTTACTGTGTAGTTTTTACTGAAGAAAAGAAAAGTAATGGGGAAGTTTGTATATTAGTAAAGAACAACATAGAGTATACCTTTGAGCCTTTAGTAAATGATGGACATTTTGAGATGCACATGACTGAACTAGTTAAACGGAAAGTTGTAATAATATGCATATACGAAGGTTGTCCAAAAAACAAGGTTTGGATCAATCTGCAGTTGCGAGCAATGCTGTTACACAACATCCGGGACATTGGCATGTAGCTTGGCTCTCCCTCTCCGAGTAGCCTGCCCTACGAGATATCTGCCACACTCAGTCTTGGCTTGACAGCTGTTAGAAGTGGAGCTTCCACTTTCTCCCACCAGGTGTGAATTACAGTTTGTGATGCGTTTTTTCGTGTAAAAAGACTGCACTGGTGGACACTCATCTCCAACTGTGTGAATTGCACTGAGAGCCATGTGTGAGCATACAACACATGTGCTAATGGTGCAGAGAATTCAGAGACATGTTTAGGCATCCAGGACGACCAGCATTCTGGACGGTCTAGGTTTTGGATGAAATGATTGTTAAAGTGGAAGAAGCAATACTGAAAGACTGAAGGGTGATGGTTCGGGAGACCTGTGAGATGACTCCTGATATCAGCAAGACCTACATTCACAAAATTTTGACCGATCATTTAGAGCAGACCACTCCAAGTGGGCAGCCCTGGGCTGTGAGGGCTAACTGGGCCGTGTCTTTTGTCATTTTGCCTATGTTAACGGCGTTCAGAGTGCAGCACTCTAGAAAGGTAGAGAGAGGTAGGGATAGCACAGCATATTGTATGAGACAGAGGAACAATTCAATCAGGCATTTCACAATAATACAACACAATTAATTTGTTCTTTATTACATGCTTAGGATGACGCCTGACATTTTTTTGGTTTATGCATATGTAGGTACGGAAAACTGCATCATGTGGAGCATTGTAAAGAGCAAACAGTGCTAAAAATAAGAACATGAGAAAACTAAGTTTGAAGTGGTAGCAAGGATAATGAAACTGTACTGATTTAAATGGACATTACCAGTTACAGCCAATCAGTTAAATGGCCACGTGACAGTTATACAGGCTGTAAGGCTATAAAAAGTATATCAAAATAAAGCAGAAGTTTTATACCATTTGATAAAACAAAAACCCATTTTTGTCACTTCTGGAGATTTTTTAGCCATTTTACACAGATGCGTATCCTTAACAAAACAGTTAATTCTTATTCATTGTTGACAATTATTATTAAAAAACGTACTATAGCAATGAAATGATTTCAAACTCCTTTAAGAGTGATTAATTTGTTAAAATTATACTAACCTGATTAGACGCCCTTTCGTCCTTTAGTTTCGTTATTAATTCCTTTCTTTCTATGCCTATAATATCAGCGTGGGTGTGAGAATGTTTAACGTTGAAGTGATGCTTAATGTTATACGTTTTTGCCCGTACATAGGTATGGCATATTAAACATTGAACATTGTTCTCATCAGATCGAATAACAAAATACAGACCCTGCCAAGATGGATTAAATCCTGACAGAGCTGTCGAAGCACCTCTTTTCATTCTTGCATACAATAGTTACACGAGATCACAAACACTGGATGAATGCACAAGGAGTCACATGAGTGTCGGCAGACTTTTTTCCAGGGGGAGGCCACATGTTGGAAATTTGCAACCATATAATATTAAATCATTATTTTACTGTCAAAATTTGTAGTATTTGTTGCAGATAACCATATTAATTTGTGCTAAATACAAATTGTTCTTTACATCAAAATTAAAATAATAGTTTAATAGTCAGTAACTGGCTGCACATTAAGTTCACCAACTTCCAAGGGGGGGCCGTGGCCCCCCCTTTGCCCCCGTTTTGCGACGCCCATGAGGAGTCACCTCGAAAAGTGAGCATTAACGAACCTGACGCCAGTGGCAGTCAGAGAAGGCCTGACGTCATCACAGCTGTAGCGGTCAAAGCCCTGGGCGAGCTCTGGGCTGAGCCAGGGAGCCCTAGCCCTCAAACGCTGTGTTGGAGTGGTCTGATTTAGAGCATACCAAAGTGGGTGGAGGCATGCTCACAAAAGGAGTGCCTTTCCTTCAGAACAATGCTTGTCTGCACATTGCCCTTGTGAAAACCAATCTCATCAACAAATTTAGATGGAATACTGTCTAACACCCTCCTTACAGCTCAGATCTACCCCCAAGTGGCTATTGTCTCTTCCCTGACTTGAAGAAACATTTGGGTGGGATGCATTTTAGAACCAGAGAGAAACTGAAAGAAACTGTTTTAAGCAATCTTCACCGTGTGGCAGGAGAGTTCTACATTGCAGGCACATAAAAGATGGTACACCTCATGCAAAAATGCATTGATCAGAATGGTGATTATGTTGAAAAATAGGAAAAAGTCTAAGCTTACCAAAAATATATTATTCAAAGTCAATAAATGTTTTTCATTGTGAAAAATTGGGAACCATATTTTACCGACAATCCTCATGACTGGTGATAATTACTCATACAACCTGATCAAATAACTGTGTTGCACTCATTAGTTCAGAGAACAGTTCCATCTCTAACACTAACAGGGAATATGACAAAGCGTCTGGTGATAGTTACTTATACTTGGTCAAATTACTATGTTATACTCATTATGTTCAGTGAACACTTCCATAACTATACTAACAGAGAATGTGACAATGTGTCTGGTGATAGTTACTTATACAATTTACTCAAGCAATTCCACTGTGTTCATTAACTTTGAAAAACATTTCTATACATATGAAAAGGGAGTGTGAAGAAAATTGAGTAGAAATATGTAGTCTCTTGTAATCAGAATAAATCAGATGACTTACCTTGGTGCTTTTGTGGAATAAAAGTCTTCACGTGTTTCATCCTGTAACATAATAATTCACTTGTAAAACACATGATCTACTTTAACCCTATGACCCTTATCTCCAGAAAGAGGAACAGAAACAAAATAGACACATTTTATAAAATCTACAGAGAACTCAATTCACATAAAAATCTTCCAATCGAGATAACACATTTTTTTTAATTAGAAGTTATAAAGCTTCTCTGTATGAATGAAAGAGATACATATGTGTGGCTTCCTAAAGATTTAATTGATAACCAGTTATAAAGCAATATTACATTGTTTTTATTATTAGTTGGATGATTAAATCTTTAAATGAAATAGAATTATTTTGAAGACCTACATCTGGCAAGAAGCTTCAATGGTTTTAAGCTAACGATTCATTGTAGTAGTTTGGTGAATGGAATTACGTTAATATTCTGCAACAAGCCACCAAATTTACTGTGTACATTAGGGTTTTGCTAATACAAGATAATGGAGGGTGAGGTTACCTCAGATTTGACATAACATGGACCCTATGGAGCACCATAAACAAATCATGAAAGATAAACTGAAATCATTAACTCAAGAGAAACTTATTTATTGTAAGGTTTTTAAGTGTGTCTGTTTTATCTAGAGAGAATTTGTTAAATGCATTTGAAACAACCAAGCTGTCTTCTATACTCTCGCCAAATACATCTTTCTCGACCATGGAGGATTCTCAGCACTGACTTCCTTAACAGTAATATTTTCTCAATACCTGCATATGTGGCCAAAAGTGTACTAAAGGCATATATGGAAACAAACTACACCACCTGCCCATAGCATCATAAACCCTCTAGTATAAATGTTTAGACAATCATAAGTGAATCAGAATGATCTTTTTGTGGTTTGTAAATTGAACTGTTATAATAATACATGTTTCTAATTTGTCAGCATAAGAATAACTACAGAATGCTACATTTAAACATAACTATTTTATGCAAAGAAAGAAGCAATAAGCTAATAGGAAAACTAAGTCTGCACTCCAGCCAATCCCTTGTCCCTTGAACTTAAAAGTGAAACTTCTTTGATGAAAATTGGACTTTATTTTGAAAGTCATTTTGAACAACCATATCTGTTCCCACTATAATCACTATGAAACCAATATTTCATAGCTCAGGCATCCTCATAAATTGCTACAATGGTGAAATGAAGACAAACCTCACCTCCCTGCTACACACATTTAACATGGAATATATGATTCACTTTCTGCCCACAATTCATATCAACACTACAACAGCTGTAGATAATACCTAGAAATTTCTAGACCCAGAAATAATTAGTGATCTGTATACCTATAAACTTAAAGTGTTGTTCAGGAATGAAAAGTAAGTGATGTCCATGTCAATACTTACTTAAATGACAAGTTTGATTTCTTGAACTTATGCTATTATCACATTTAGAAGTAATTTCCCCTAAGAAAACAACAAATTCAAGACAGAATGGCCAAACCTTAGATTATTTAAATATGAGTAAGTCCTGTGTGAATAAGACATTTCTTCTTAGTATATCACAATTTATGACCCAAAGATTACAGCAAACTACAGTGTACATATATGACACAAAATTTGACCTTCATGTCTCAGACTTCATTAATATTAAATTTACATGTTCTGTAAATGAAAAAATGATACCCCTATTCTTTTGTTTGTCTGTAAATTAATTGTTTTGGTAAATATAAAGCATTAAATTTTCGGACATTTTGCGCACACCGTTCTACATAAACATAAATATCTCTGGTATTATTTTTCAGATAAATATGATCTGTAGCTCATTTTGAACATTGAAATGTGTACATTATTTATACATTAAACAAAAAACAGTTAGTTTGATATTTCCTATTTCTACAAGGCCATTAACATTATAAACATCATTAACAATACTTACTCTTAGCTAAAAATTTCCGGAAAAATTTGTAAAACGTAGCTGGATGATGCCATGTAATCCTAGAAAAAGTTCAGAACGGGATTCTAAATAATTGCAGAGAAATTAAATAACTTACCAAGCTGTGCAGACTGGAGTAACACGGCTTTTACGGCCAGAAGGTATACACACAGTGTGCAGCTGATTGCGTCTCATGTGTTGCGCTTCCGTCAAGGTCAAACTGTTAGCATAAACACTGATATGGGTCACTTCACATCAAATCAAACACTTCTGACACCATTTTCTCCAATTTTTAAAATCTTATCAATAGATGAGATTAAATAATCTGTATGCTTCCTTTTTGGTGTGACACGCTTATTTTGTGCTTTATTGATATTATTTTTATGGTATATTCGCATACTGTATTATATAAAAATCATTATACCGAATATTATTTGAATTTTAGAATTTTCGTGGTTGCAGCAGTCTAAAGTTAAAAAACTGCAGTTTTGCATGGCATGGTTTTAGGATCACTCAAAATATAAAATAGGTCGCTTTTACGGGGTAGTATTTTTCAAATATATTTTAATTACTAAACGCTCAATAAAATTCAGACACCTTGTGTAAGGTCTAAAGGTTTTCCGGACTTGGGGTCCAGGGTTGCTAAAATTTCCCTTTCTTTGCCACCTGTTTGGATATTCATATCATGTGAGTTGAGACATCAAAATGTTTTATTTAATTGTACGACAAGCTGTCAAAAATCGTCAGTATTTGTATTTTAAAATTTTTAGCATCCCTTACATGGAAAGAGTCTTGTTAATTTTTGTAGTTTCATATGAAGCAGAGTCTGCAGTATGAAATATTTTCTACTTCATTGCCTGTGGTATTTTCTGCAACTTCTCTCTAGAGTAGCGTTTGAGCAACAGTTTTCTTTTAATTTTTGGAGATTCTCCTATTGCAGCCAAACTGTCGTTCAATTTACCTGTTACATCTGTTTCGACCATACTCACTGCGTCACTAAAGGATGAGGAGGAGCTATCACCATCATGTTCTTCTACCAAACTTTTACTAACACTAGACACATAACTCGATGGTAGTTTGTTCCTTTGGAAGTTTTGAAATTTTCATGTGGCAACTATCACAAACTTTCAAATTGTGAGATAAGTTTAAGTCTTCTAATTTAAGTTTAATCAGCAATGCTGACGTCACTGGTCTCAGCTTTTTATTACGAACTCTGTGATTAGCTAATTTGAATGGGTTAAAACAGTAGCCGTAACTCCGTTGCACCAAATCAGCCAAGCACAATCAACACCACAGCTCACACTAAAGCTCAAATAGCGATAAAAGTATATTATGCACACAATAAACACTGGATGTGTAAGGACACCTCGGCCATGTGTTCACAGCACTTTCCTCAATCGATCAAAGTGACTCACCACACACACGTCAGTAGTAAAATATTTATATCACATCTTACTCAAATCCCATCTGAAACGAGCGTAGTTCAATGCACAATACGTCTGACTATAATTATATTTTTTCAGTTTTTTAAAAGTAAGCGTTTAGTAATTAAAATATATTTGAAAAATACTACCCCGTAAAAGGGGCCTATTTTATATTTTGAGTGATCCTAAAACAATGGCATGCAAAACTGCAATTTTTTAACTTTAGACTGCTGCAACCACAAAAATTCTAAAATTCAAATAATATTCGGTATAATGATTTTTATATAATACAGTATGCGAATATACCGTAAAAATAATATCAATAAAGTGCAAAATAAGCGTGTCACACCAAAAAGGAAACATACGGCTTATTTAATCTCATCTATTGATAAGATTAAAAAATGTAAGATTTGAAACTTTCACGGCGAACGTTAGTGATCAGAGTTTCACGGGTGATCAGCCGTGTTAAATTTAAGAAGGTCGAGCTTTCGGCCATTGTACACTCCATGACCATCTTCAGCACTAAAAAGATGAAAAAGTTGGTTTGTGTGTGACGGTGTCCAGTGCGGTATGTTAAAGTTTTCCATGAAGAAATTGGCAATGGCCAGTGATAATGGTGAACCTATGGCCACTCCATCAGTTTGTTCGTTGTAGCAGAAGTAGGTGGACGTGAGCGTGTGTCTAAAGAGTTGTGAGATGTCCTCCGGAAATTGTTCCGCTATGAGATGTAGTGAGTCTTCTAGAGGCACTCTGGTAAAGAGGGATTCAACGTCGAAACTCACCAAGATATCCCCCGGGTCCAATCTCAGGGTTGAGATCTTTTGTATGAAGTGGCTGGAATTATTGATGTGATGATGACAGGAGCCCACTAGTGGATTCAATAGAGTGGTGAGCTGTCGGAGTGGTATTGTAGGTTTGTGGATTTTCGGAAGTCCATAGAGTCTGGGTGCAGTGGCTGCTTGCGGGATGGTAGGCTGGAGTGTTTGATGAGGTTGGTGGTGATCTTGGTGATCCTGGCCATCGGGTCCTTGTCCAGTTTCTTGAAGGTTGAGTCTTCGAGTAATAGCTTAATTTTCCGGTCATAGTCTGTGGTCTCCATAATCACCGTGGCATTGCCCTTATCTGCTGGAAGTACTGTTAGGGACGCGTCTTGTCGTAGTGTTTTTAGTGCTCTGGATTCTGCAGAAGAAATGTTTGATCTGGGTTTCTTAGCTTTCATCAATGTGAGACTGACTTGTGTTCGATTTCATCGGCTACATCCGCCGGAAGGCAGCTTAGTGCTTGCTCTGTGCCACTGATGAAGTCCCGAGTTGCTATAGACTTAGGTGCCGGCGCGAAGTTGAGTCCTCTTGAAAGAACTGAGATGGTTGGTTGATCTAGTGTCCGTTCGGTGAGATTAATCACCAGCTTGGATGGGTCCAGTGGAGTGTGGTCCTGTTGTGTGTAGTGGATACTGTTGAACTTCTTCACGTGCCTATCTGTGGGTTTCTTCTGGTGGCGCCAGTACTGTGCAGCTATGGATGCGTCAATCCATTCTCTGTCTAGACTCCGTAGCGAAGAAAACATGTTGAGATGAAGTGTTAGAAGTTCCCTGGAGATACGGTCCACAAGGCAATAGGTATAGTGTATTCTTTCTCTTACCAATGCGAGAATGGCACGTCATAGGATTTGCGAGTGAGTTTCGACGTTGAATCCCTTTTTACCAGAGTGCCTCTAGAAGACTCACTACATCTCATAGCAGAACAATTTCCGGAGGACATCTCACAACTCTTTAGACACACGCTCATGTCCACCTACTTCTGCTACAACGAACAAACTGACGGAGTGGCCATGGGTTCACCATTATCACCGGCCATTGCCAATTTCTTCATGGAAAACTTTGAACACACCGCACTGGACACCGCCACACACAAACCAACTTTTTCATCTTTTTAGTCCTGAAGATGGCCATGGAGTGTACAATGGCCGAAAGCTCAACCTTCTTAAATTTAACACGGTTGATCAGCCGTGAAACTCTGATCACTAAGATTAAAAAAATTGGAGAAAATAGTTTCAGAAGTGTTCGATTTGACGTGAAATGACCCATTTCAGTGTTTATGCTAACAGTTTGACCTTGATGGAAGTGCAACGCATGAGACACAATCAGCTGCACACGGTGTGTATACCTTCTGGCCATGAAAGCCGCGTTACTCCAGTCTGCACAGCTTGGTAAATTATTTAATTTCTCTGCATGTATTTAGAATCCCATTCTGAACTTTCTCTAGGATTACATGACATCATCAAGCTATGTTTCACAAATTTTTAGTTAAGAATAAGTATTGTTAATGATGTTTGTAATGCTAATGGCCTTGTAAAAATAGGAAATATCAAACTATTATTTATTTATGCCAACAAACTTACTGTTGATGTTTTTAAACACATACGCCGTGTGTGGGCAAAGTTTGAGAGGTAGAACTGGAAATTAAAAATTCAATGCCACAACTGGGATTTGAACCACAGACCTTCCGCTTACCGGGCGGCTGCTCTACCACTGAGCTATTGTGACAAACTGCCAGAATGGCATTAAATTCTCAAACCAGTTCGTATTATCCTGGTAAAACACAAAGGCAGTCTCATATCAGAGACAAATTACCCCAATGGTGCCTTACGATTGTAAGTACTTTATATCCCAGGATTAAATAACCTTCAGATGGTAATTATTATTTACTTATGCCAACAAACTTACTGTTGGTGTTTTTAAACACACAAGCCGTGTGTGGGCAAAGTTTGAGAGGTAGAACTGGAACTTAAAAATTCAATGCTAAAACTGGGATTTGAACCAGACCTTCCGCTTACCGGGCGGCTGCTCTAACCATTGAGCTACTGTGACAAACTGCCAGAATGGCATTAAATTCTCAAACCAGTTCGTAGTAGTATATTGCATAGTAAAATGGATAGCATATGAAAGAACACTTACATATGGCAATTTTCGGTGATCTGTCAACTGGTGTTAGTTTATGAACTTCTTACATATCAACATCCATTTTATTTGTATAGATTGTATGACTGGTATGTTGAAGGGAAACTGTTTTTTGTTTAACGTATAAATAATGTACACATTTCAATGTTCAGAATGAGCTACAGATTATATTTATCAGAAAAATAATACCAGAGATATTTATGTTTATGTAGAATGGTGGGCGGAAAATATCCGAAAATTTAATGTTTTATATTTACCAAAATAATTAATTTACAGATAAAAGAATAGGGGTATCATTTTTTCATTCACAGAACATGTAAATTTAATATTAATGAAATCAGAGACATGAAGGTCAAATTTTTTTGCGATTTGACGTGGAATGACTCATATTGTAAAATACTTAAAAGGGCAATCGCTGAAGCAAAATGAAAGTATTACTCACTAGCAATTTGAGGAGTACAATAATGAAATTAAAGCGATGAACAATCCCTTAGTGCCCTGTGCTGCCATCAAACAATAATAAGTTTAACTTAACTTTAAAAATTAGTTAAACAGCATATATTTTATATTTTAGTAGCAAGTATCAGTACAAAATATACATTTGATGTTGAGTTATATTATGAAACATATATTTTTAATAAGTAATGTTTACACTGTTTATAACAAAAAGAAGCAAAGGCAATGCACATTTTTTTGTAACTTACCATAATATCATCCACTCCTTCTAACCACCAATTGTCTTCCTTAATATCTATCTTTGTTCCAATTTCACTTTCACTGATGGTTTCATTAAATCTCAATGGATTGTATTCTTCATTCTGTGAACATGTGGAGTCTTCAAGTTCTGGTTTGATATCACTGCTACTTGTAACAATTTCAATCTCAACCTTCTTTGCAAGGTCTTTCATAAAAAATTCTCCTTCATTCTGTGAACTAAGGTCCAGGAAAGAAGGCTCGTCCTTGACTTCTTCTTTAATATCCATTTTACTTATAGCTGCTGTATTTGTACAGTTCTGTTCTTAAACTTCAGTAGCAAGTCTGTGGAAAAGAAACCCATTATTAGTAACATCCATGAGTTTGCTTCCAATACTATATTACATATCAGCAGACAACAAAGTACTACAAAGTAATGATCGTAAGTTGGTGTAATATGTTTAGAATGACGTTGTTAACATTCAAAGATCCATAGCTACATTATGATTGTTTTAATTTGCATATAAGGTATATTACTAAGGTAAAATGTGCTTTAAATTATATTATTCTAAAATCAATTTTATAACCTTGGGCACTGAGGAGCTTACGAGGAACACAACTAAAAATGGATATTTTGCCGATTTAATGTTATTGTTGGGCATACGAAGTTGTCAACTTCAAATACTGGAAGAAAGGTGAGCAGAGGAAGCTGTATGAATACAAGACATTGCACTTCTGTTTCAATCATATACAAAATTGCATAAATTCTTTGTAGACAAGGGAGTAAAGAAAAAACACTGACTGCATCTCATAAAAGAAAAGTGACTAGACAAAACTGCATTAATGTAATTCAATGATATAAAATTATATGAATTAATGCTGCAGGGCAAGTAGAGAATGACATGTGATTGTGTTACGTAAAACAAAAGTGACCAGAGAAAACCATGTGAATGTAATATGTTGGATTTCTATTTCCATCATCAAAATTATATGAACTGTGTTTTGAACAGTGAGTAGAGGAGATGCAAATGTGTCACATTGAAGAAGAGTAGAGAAAACCATGTGATTGTAATACATTGCATACTAAAATGCATGCCATAAAAATCCCCAAGAAAGAACTCTTAGATGTGCCAATTTTCATTGTGATTGGTCAACCAGTAGAGTGCATGAAATGTATGTTAAAAAAAAAGAGATAGTAGAAGAACATGAGGTGTTACATAAAATAAAGGTGTGTAGAGAAAACCATGAGTATGTAATGTTTCATTCCTATTTTAATCATAAAAAGCTGTATGAATTGTTTGTTGAAGGGCGAGTAGAGAAGAACATGGGAGTCTGTTCATAAAAGAAGAGTGAACTGAGCAAATCATGCATATGTAATACATTACATTTGTATTTCAATCATATGGAAAAATTGCATGAGTTACATGTTGAAGTGCAAGTAGAAAAGGACACGTGAGTGTGTTGCATAAAAGAAAAGCAAGTAGAAGAAAGCATGTGAATGTACTAGTAGTATTTATTATTTATTTATGCCAACGAACTTAATGTTGGTGTTTTTTAAACACACAAACCCTGTGTGGGCAAAGTGTGAGAGGTAGAACTGGAACTAAAAAATTCAATGCCACAACTAGGACTTGAACCACAGACCTTCCACTTACTAGGCGGCTACTCTAACCATCGAGCTACTGTGACAAACTGCCAGAATGATATTAAATTCTCAAACCAGTTCGTAGTAGTATATTGCATAGTAAAATGGATAGCATATGAAAGAACACTTACATATGGCAATTTTCATGGTGATCTGTCAATGGTGTTAGTTTATGAACTTCTTATATACCAACATGCATTTTATTTGTACAGATTGTATGACTGGTATGTTGAAGGGAAAGTAGAGAACACGCAAATCTTCCATAAAAGAAAAGTGAATGGACAAAATCATATGAATGCAATGCATTGCATTTGTATTTTAATCAAGAAAATTGTATGTTGAAGGGCAAGTAGAAGAAACCATGTGAATGTGATATATTGCCATTCTATTTCAATTATAGAAAACTATGTATTATGTGTTGAAGGGCAAATAGAGAAAGAAATGTGTAAGGGTTAAGTAAAAGCAAGTAGAGAAAACCGTGTGAATATAACACGTATGGTAAAATGGACAGCTGAAAACCTTCTCCATGAAAAAATGCATATACCTGCCAAATTTGGCAGTTTTTGGTCAAACTTTGCAGATTAGCAGCTACATCCATAAAATTCACTAGATGATCCACAAGAGCATAATTCAGTTTCATTCCTATAAAACAAGGAGTCATCACTTATAAACCTACTATGCTAATAATTGTTATTCTTCACTTCTGTGTTGTGGTCCTGTACAATCACTCAAACAAGTGTTACATAACTACGTGTTTTTCATTTCTAATTCAACTTTTCACACCTGAGTCAGTATTGGTCAACCTGCTCTTTGTTTATTTTTATTTCCTGACGTGTAATTATGCCTGTATATGATGCTCTTAGTTGTAGAAGTCAATTTACTATTTCAGCTATTTCGTTGAGTGTTTTACTATTTCCAATGCATCGTACTGCAATTACTCCTTTTGCCTATGTCATTTCCTTATCTTTCTGTTTAGATGCACCCAGTTTCAAAGCCTTAAAACACTGAATGAAACACAAGTGCACCAACTGAAGGAACAACAATGACCTAATAGGGTGGTTTTGTCTTCAGCTGCTTCCCCAGACAGATACTTGTTTCATATATGAGTTGAGCATTCTCTTTTTATAAACAGAAGATAGCTTGGCATTTTCAACCTTTTTCATCAGTAAACAGTAATTAACATTGTATAAACAGGATACATTGGAACCAACTAGCCTCAGTTTGCGGATGTCTCAGTTGGTAGGCGGCTTGACTGCTGACACCAAGATCGCAGGTTCAAACCTCGTCCAGACCAAGGGCTTTTATATGGGCTTAAGTGACAGATTTAGTAAGATGTAAAAAGACTACTAGGGGATGAAATTCTAGCACACCAGCATCACTGAATTGATCCTGGTTATTGATAGCATCCTTCACAAGAAAGATTTTTTTCTTAGTTTGTGTACAATACACATCTTCTTGTGATATTTCTCTTGTGACGAGAAATAGTTATGAGAAAATGTATGCCTCAATTGATTTCTATATGCAATCATTAATAATGGTGTGGATTTAATAGCTGACCATTTAAGTTCATATGTAATAACTGTGATTAACATTAACATTTCCTTAGCAATTGCCTATGAGAACATTAACTGAAGCAAGATAGTAAAATCTGCTAGTTTGGGGTTTAGCTACAGATCCTGTGAATACATTGTTGTAGCTTCACATTGCAGCCAAAAACGATCCTTTGACAATGCTCTGTGGCCTAGAGCTCTCAGTCTTTTGGCTAACTTTGCAGCTGGGGGCTCTTAATCTCTCAGCTACACTTGGTGCCTTAGGGACCTGAATCTCAGAGCAACGCTTTACAGCTTAGTGTGCTAAATTGCTAGTGTTTGTTAGTCTCATATTGACAGCTGTGCTGTTGTGAGTTAGATGGCGAGTAGCATAACAACTGAGATACTGGTTGCAGCATATACTTGATTATCAATGGACCATATTAAATTACTACCATGTCTTCCATAAATACATAGTCTTGATAGTTTGCAATATCAGATAACAGAACATAATGTGACATGATTAGTGCATCAAGCTTCCTAAATATCAAACTGCTTTGTCTTGTTAAGTATCTTAATATTTTGTTCAACTCTTAAATGGTAATATCTGTCTATAAAGATCTCTATTTCACCATGTTGGTGCAGGTTGGTACCACTGATGTATTTGACAATTATGTCCATTTAGTTCAGTTCATATTCAGTTATGCAGAACAAATATTCAAAAAAATAACCTGACAAACTTAAGCATTAAATTATATAATATATTAGCAAATATCAAAGAAATAACTGATATAAAAAATTTAACAAAGAAGTCAAATCCTTTCTACTACAACATACCTTTTATTCAGTAAGTGAATATTTGACATTGTAACTTGTAAACATATCATTATTCTGTAAATCTTTATTTAATAAGTGAATATTTGACATTTTATTTGTAATATTGTGAAATTAGTTCTGTAAATCTTATTGAAGTTGTTCTTTTGACGAAGCCCATATCATGCAACATGATCTAAGTGGTGAATAAACATATTTGTCAGTTAATATTTATCGGTGGTAATGGTGTAATGTGTTGATCCATCTGTCGCTTATTCTGGGCACTGCCATCATTGTTGACCATACATAGCCTAAGAGGCCAATATTATTCACAAGTTTGCTTTCATTCTGCTATTGTATTTTATGTGTGAACATCATAAAGTTGTGATATACTTTATTGGCATTGTAAATCTATCGACGTAAACTTATTCAGTTTTTTATTACAGCTTCATAGGTGATCAGCCGTGTGAGGTTTAAAAACATTGAGCTTTCAGTCATTGTAGACTCTATGGCCTTCATCAGAATGAAAAATTACTGTTAGCTTTCCGCTCCCCATATATATACAATGCTAGGTGGGAGGGGGTTGCGTTGCCCTGGCAATGAGTGGGTGACGATTTGATTGGGCCTGCTGTTTCGGGCTATGTTTGTCACTGGCCACAGTGTTTTCTTGAGTTATTCAGTTTTATTTTTAGAAGTGAGAACAAGAGATGACCAAGGTAAGGTCAGATAGAAAAGTTACAGTGAGGAGCAAAACACCAGTAAATGGAAGTAATGTTCTGCTCAGCTGGGGTACCTTGTGGTCGCCATTCACATATCCCCTAGACGGAGACCCCTAAGGCAGCTGCCACAATGTGACATGGCCAATGTGACCACTGAATGTCAATTAATAAAAAGGTCGAAACTCATGTTGTATATTATTTTAGTTATTTTGTTATTAAATATTTTGATTAGTACTCAAAGGGTCTGACATATTTTATGAGCAGCTTAATTCAATTTTTTATGGTAATTCACATTAATTCCTTCCTAAGGATTTCAGTCTCTCAGTTTTGCAATAAATGGGGAAAATTGTGTGAGTAATTTTTCCCACATATTTCATCATTTGTATGTAATTTCTTGTCCTTGTTCTTCAAAGTCCAGGTGTTGAAATGCTGGGTTTGCGAACTGCACGACTGATATGGAATTCAATGACCATAGTGTTTATCCTTGTACTCAATACCAAAAGGTACTTCACACAGAATTTAAAAATGTATAAGGATTGAAAGGTAGAACTGGGACTCAAAAATTCGAATATTGTTTAGTTTAGGTGACGCGAGCACTTGGTCAGAATTTCGGCTAAGTCCAACTCGGCAGTGTGTACGAATGGTCACGAAAGTTGCCAAAGTTGCTGTGTTAATTCAGCACTGCCAACAGCACAATTTCTCCAGGAATTTGTTGCCAATAGTAAGTTTGAATGTTTTAGCGGGACCCAGCTGATGATCTTCTTAGAAGCAAGTTGTGAGTGTGCAATGGATCGCTTCATTAGCATGGTAGATTTAGCGCCTCTGTGCTATAATGAGGAGGAATGCATGCAATTTCTTTACGACGAGGGCCTGCTGAGAACTCGAATGCTATGCAGGGAATGTGATGCCGTGTTACACCCCGTGAGGAGGATATTATAGTATAAATATAATATTATACATAATATATATATATATATATATATATATATATATATATATATATATATATATAATATTATATATAATTATATTAATAATAATATATTATATAATAATATTATATATAATATATATATAATATAACCCTGATGCTATTAGGGTTCCAGAGGGCTAGGGAGTCTATTTTTCCAACCTCTCCATTTCTCTATAATCTTAACCCCTAACATGCTGACCTGTCATGGCATGTAATACGTCCTCTGATTGGTAATTAGAGGATGTGGTCGGTGAATTTATTTTGATAACTCTCCCGGTCAGGTCGGTGAGACCCGTAAACCAACGACAGGTGTGGTCCTCCAGACATTCTGGGAGTTGTGAGAGAGTGATGTGACTGCCAAAACATAAAAATATGGTGCTCTCTAAAAAGCGGTTACTATTACTGCTGTTGCTCTCTTCAATATCAAAAAATGTTGGAGAGTAAGAGGATTAATGACTTCATTGTCAGAAATCCAGCATTAGCTAACAACATTTTTAGAAGTGAAATGCAGCCAATGAAATGATACTATGCTTCACTTCAATATGAAAACAATGAGGCAGAATGTGACTGATATATTTGTCACTGAAACAATGAATCAAGCCATGAAGCTGAGTTTGAGCTAGGGTTGGATGATTTATAAGACAGTTTTCACTGTTTTCTCAGGCTTAGTTTTATCTCCCAAAGATTGTCCACACAGAGCTTGTGTCTTTAAACACACCAACAGTAAGTTGATTCACATAAAGAAAATAACAATCACCACCTAAATGTTATGCAAACCCTGGATGTAAAGTACTTCCAATTGTAAGTCATCTTTGGGGTACTTATCTCTGATGTGAGATTCCTTTGTGGTGTACCAGAAAATATGTTTAAGTTGGTGAATTTAATGTCATAATGACAAGTTGCTATAGTAGCTCAGTGGTTAAGAGCAGCCATGCATGAAGTAGATCTGTGGTTTAAATCCCGGCTATGGCATTGAATTTTCAATCCTGGTTCTACATCTTAAACATTGTCCAAATACAGCTTGTGGGTTTAAAAACACCAGCAGTAAGGTTGATGGCATAAACAATAATTGTTTTCAAAATTCTGAGGAGCAGTTTGAGCAAGGTGAAAATGAACCATCACAGTTATTTCATGGAATGGGAAAATGTTTTGCCTGGAATTCAGACTCACAAGGAAAAGCGTGCCCTGTATTTATAAGTAGATTAAATAATTACAAATGCACATTTCTTCTATCTTTATAATGCATACATTTACATAGGGAAGGACACCAACTATATGATGCTCTCAGACAAGGAAGGAAAGAACTTTTGAAAACCAACACAAGCAGTCATTCACCTCCGTAAAGGTATTAATTGTAACAGTAGAAACATTACTACTGAAAATTAGAGTTTGTTAAGAGAATCTGGTAAGAAATTGCTAAGACATAAACTGGTTGAAGTAGGTACTCTGAAATCAAACCAGACACAAATTTGACTAGAATTTCTGTCCAATAAAAACAGAGAGGTGAGATTAAATAGCTATGTATTCACTACAGATCTTATATTATCTTTTGTATAACAAAGTGTGAATTGGGTTACATTTCTAGCATCTATGGACAACTGCAAATTTACTTATGAAAAAAGCTATAGTAAGCCACAGATATGAAATAGGTACAGTGGAAAATCACTTATATTGATCTCAGTTCTGCACAACTACAAATTTACTGATGAGAAAATTAATAAACCAGGGAAAATGTTTTTTTGCAATGATAGAAAAGGTGAAATTGATGCATCTGATATGAAATACAGCAACTACTCATTAAGCTGCAGAAACTGGCTCCTGGTGACATTTTTCCACCTTATATCTGCCAGCTTTTCTAAACCGTATGCGATATTTCATGACAAATGCAGCCATGTCAATATATCTAACTTCACGGAGTATTTGGGAATGACATTGGTGAAGGATCACTTGATAAACCAGCTACAAACTCCTAATTTGACAAATAACAGGGAACAAATTATTTGGAGTGATAGGAAACCAACAGCGGGAATCCCAAAGCCAGTTGCAGATTTTACATACTGCAAAAGTGCAAGTGATCGTTGCTAAATGTGTCAAGTGTGAGACACAAAATTGTTTGAAATGTTCTATAAATTATGCAATGTTTATGTGAAGGAACTGTAAACCATTTTTGTACTCCTGTATGTATGTTGGTTTTCAACTGACTATGCAGGTCAACCCATGCTTTGTGAGAAACCCAACATTTCTTGAAAAAATGCAAAATTAACCTGAGTTATTAAGTAGTGGTTTAAGAAAGGAAGTAAAGCTGTTTGTTATAACAAACTAAATGCTGACCTGTTAATTAGAGTAGGCTGGATAACTACAACTTAGCTGAAGGACATTCATCTAGAATAAAAAAGTTAAATTTCAACACCAAGGCACCCAGTCATGCCGTTCATATACATATAAGGAATTGTTACTTAATTTGGGGTTATATTTCAATACCACAGTACCCAGTCATGCTGTTTATATACAGCCTCTGTGGTGAGGGCATTTTTGAGACAACAGGCAAGTTAAATACAACTGAATAGGCAATTACATTTCTTTGGGCGAATGGAATACTGGCCAGAAATCCTCCCTATTGTGATGACATGGATTGTAGAAGAAATGTGATGGAGGTTCACTTAGTTAATCTCCTGAACAGGAAGGAGATTGGACTGGAGCAGTCCTTAATCTAAAGGGCATAAATGCTCTAGAAAACAAACTAATTTACTCACTATACTTTTCTTATTAACAAACTTCTGGGAAATCTTTTGACAGACTTACACCTGTTTTGGCAGATGGTGTTAATATGTAAAGTTAGGTATCAGCTTTGCTGCACAAATAATGCTGGGTAAATAGCAAACCCGAAGGATTTGGTACTTGGGAAAAGTTTTGCACAGTAGTAAAAGAAGGAGCAAAACAATAATGAAATGTAATACAAGAAATGATAAGAGCAAGTGTAATTAATACATCAAATAATAATGCTAAAACAATAAAGAGATGGAATAGAGGTGAATGGTGGTGATAAATACCATCATAATTATGCCACAATGACATTATGTTCTTTATTAAGGCTTCAGTATCTAAAATTTCAAACATTGCAATGATGCATATGCTATCCATGTTTACTCTCAAATAAATGATGTAATAGTGAGTTATGTAACAACACATACCTAAAACTCAATAACTTGTGCCAGAATATGCTACCAGGATCGTTATTCAACAGGACAAAGGCTGCTTACTCACCCAGTTTCAGCAGTTTTGCTTTCCACAACAATGCCTGCCTGGAGAAGTGCAGAACCCTCCAAGACAGCAAGATTATCAGTTTATTTAGCCAGTATTATGTCCAAGCTGCCCTAGAGCCTGCAAGTATGAATGTGTGTGTGTGAGTAACACAACATAAATCCAAAGATTAACACATCAAAGCAAGTGCTGAGCACTTGTTCCAAAGGTAAAAATATGCGGACAAGATCTTAGAAGTTAAATACTACATATGAATGCAACATTAAAAAATTAACATGTATTTGCTTTACAGGTAAATTATACTTTCTCTTGTCCCAATCCTTTAAAATAAATAACTAATAAATTTATGAATAATAATTGTGAGAACCGTTAAATATGACAAATGTATCACTTTATTGTGTGCTTTATTGTGAATTACCTCCTTTAAAATAAACATGCATTTATGTAACATGCAAATTATCCTTTCTCTGTCCCTATCCTTTCAAATACATAAATATTAACCAAAGTTGTAGCATAGCGGATAGAAGAGATAGTGAGCTCTTCGGGAGTTACTATGGTTCGCTCGCAAGATGGCACTGGTGTCGCAGTCGCTTGACTTTAGTTCACGAATGCATGGTGAAAATGGGTTTCATATTATCAGTTAGCATTTTAAATACCTAAAATCCTAAGCAGGAATATTGGAAATACTGTTTTGAAACACCGTCTTCCCTTGACACATAATATAGGATGCTATTTTACAATAATGGGTATTATAATTAATGAAGAACAGTGGGAAATATCTGCTTACATGATTTTATGCTGAAAAATTAAACCATAATGCAAATTATGTATTTTTTTAAGCATTGTATCTAGAACCAGCTTTTGTTTTTTACTTAAATAATTTAAATTGCATTTATGTTTGCAACAATTAGTAGCGAATTTCTTTTCTACTATATTTAATTTAGCCCTCTCTTTAGATAGCAGGATTTTAGTTCTAACTAAATTTCTATTCAGGTTTCTAATTCTTTTCTACAGTGTAGCAATTTCATTATTGACACTTGTGTTTGTGACCTTGGAGGAATTAGAACTGTTTTCTGTGAATTCCTCATTGTTGAAGGACAGCGCGTTTGAAATAAGAACTGGTTGACTGGATCCTGCATCTGGTAATTTTCTGATTGTTGAATGTTGCTTTTTCAGTAATTTTTTGTCTCTGTTTTGTGGAGATTTTCGGGATTTATGCACTGTAGTTAAGTACCTGGGTAAATTAGGAAATATACAAGGAATTACCCCTGGCTTTAACCGCCATTTAATTCTAGGGATTTCAACTAGTTTTCCATGCACAACGAATGAATCAACTTTCACTAAAAAGTCCTCTGGAAAATGTTTGTCACAAATACTAGATTTAACATATAATTTAGTGTCTTTCCTAGGAATAGACTTTTCCCATTTGTAAAACAGATTTTTATCTTTAGGAGGAGTAAATATATGTCTAGCTTCTGAGCAGTTTGTGTATCCTGAACGACACCCGGGTACAAAACAAGTTGGCATTTTTAATCAATTATTGATGTTGCTTGAAACTTACGTTTTGAAGAACACACACATTTATGCACAAACTTAGAAGCAATTTCACAAGTTATGTACCTAATTACTTACAACACACAACGCATACGTATAAAATTGTCTGTACTTCCGAATCACATACTAGGCAGTTCAGCCGCATTTTAAGGCGACTGTGATCGCCATGCCGCAGTTTCGGTCAGTTGCCACGGGACCACGGATCATGCACTGAACTAGCGGGAGAGCTCACACTTTCTCTTCTATCCGCTATGGTTGTAGTATGCCAAATATTGGCAGAACAGGTATGTTGTATGACAGTGATAATTACAACTGCAGCAACTAACTTTGCTTCCTCTAAAATAAACAAGCACTCCTTTAATGTGCTAATTCTTGTTGTTTTCTTTGAAAGAGATTATTTAAAAGTAATATTTAATAAAGCAGAGGTGAGACAATAGAGTTTTGGATAGTGAGTTTAAAGAAGTCACATGGTATGACAAACATTGTTGGTGGAACCAACTTCCTCGGAGGGGAGGTGAAAAGTGAGATTATCATGCACATGCAGAATGATCAGTACTACTTTCATTCTGGGTTTGAATTAACGGGGACAGTGGGGATTTCCCGTTTTCATTAAATAATCTGCCCCACTCATCAAAGAAGAATTCGTTCCCTGCCATGGAAGTATTTTGTTCTTTTTAGCGCTCTTTGAAACTAGAAGAAGACACAGAACACTTTTGATCCAGACTGTACATCGTAAGCTAAACAATAATCAATTCTCAGGTTCATTAGTTGGGTTAGGCGTTCAGGGTCACAATTCCAACAATGTCGATTGCAGCTTGCAGTATTCAGTTCAGTTTCTTACAACTCACTGTTCTATTGTTGATCAGCATGGATAAATTTGTGAGAAGAGAGCAACAGGTTACAGAAAGTAATGGCAGTGATGTATTCCAGTTCATATCTTGGGCTGCAGCTTCAAGTATATTAATATTACAGCTTCTCAGGTAAAAACTACAGCATTGGAAGTGACATGGGCTAGTAAAAATAGTGAGAGTAGGAGTATTACATTAAACGGGGAGTGTGTAGACAAAACTAGATTTGAAAGATGGAAAATAAACTGCCCCAGACTTTTATCAAACATATTCCTGCACTGCTCAGAAATAGAAAGTCGCGGTGCTCTTAAAACAGTAAAATGCATTTTGTTGTTACTTGCAGCGTTTTATGTATATAACACACCAATGCTACTACCACTGGTATTACTGCCATTATTGCTATAAATATAACACAAACTTGAGTTCCCCCACCCCTCGTCATAAAGTCTGATTCGAACACTGCTCATTCTTATTACCATTTGAGTAACATGAGTTTTCATTACCTACCTTAAGTAAATGTCATTCCAGTATGGTCGATATAGTCACCATGTAGTACTTTCTTCATGTGTGTAGGGAATTTAAATACAGATAGGCAATAGTTTCACTTCTAGCATATATGAATTCAGATCGTATTTAACGCAACGCAACTGGAATAGAGGTCGTTGTACTAAAATATTTGGTTAACAACTTCACTCTAAACCGAACTCTGAAAATCCTTCCTTCATATTGTGTTAGAAGTGCTAAGTAGAGTTATGCATGAACATGGCGTGTAATCCATTTGGCCCTGGCGAGGGATAGCCTTCTTGTGAAAATTAAATAGGTAGTGACCTGGCGTCTGAGATTTGTGGAACACGTGAGAACCCAATTTCGGACTATATACAAGCCTAGTATGTTCACATGTAAGATATATAAGTACCTTTAATTTAATGAAAATTACTTTTCTAGTTTTAAATCCTTCGGGAACCACATGCGTGAGTTAAAAGCATTGTGTTATTTGCGGGTAACAGTACGGTACTGGTACCTGGCAGACATACAAGTAATCTATACAGCACGGGGTGTGCAGGAAAGAGAGCTGCGCAGTTCCTAACCTAATCTCTGTAATATTCATTTTGTGAAGCTTCATTTCTTGGGGCTGGGTATGAAAGGATTTTCAGTAATCAACACTTTCGATTGTTGGTTAACATGGCGTACCTATTTGCTAAAACACTTCACGTTGCCTTTCGCGTAGATGTAGCATTATATCGCACAAGCGGTAGTAATATACGTAAGTGGGAAAACTTGCTGTCAGGATATGGGAGTTATATAGTGTGACTTTTTGGTGGGTGTAAAGTAAAGAAGACAGATGTAGTCGAGATAAAGAAACACTTTTATTTCCGTAAACAGTAACTTTGTACACTCGTTGCAACAGCAAGAAAGTCTTTTCCGATTCTCCAACAGCACGGCTCCGAATTCGTAACACAAAGAACTGTCCCTTCTCGGTCGGCACGACTCCTCAACGCTTCGCATACGTCTCTTCTTTCCTTCAGCACGACTACTCAACGCTTCACATACGTCTGTCCTCTCCGTCGGCACGACTACTCAACGCTTCACATACCTCTTACTGACTCTCTGTCGCGCTTTACCGCTATTTATATCTCCCAGGCACTATTCTGGAAAGTTCAGTTATTGCGGTGAAATACAAAGCAGAAGATTCCCGAAGTCTCTATCCTTTTCTCTCTTTCGGCAAGCGCCCCAACAATGCGGCCATTCTCTGTCTCTTTCCTTCGGCTCCTTTGCGGTAGTGCCGACAATAATGTGATGGGTGACACTGCTGTTGTCGGCAATTAGATGCGGCGGGCGCGGTGACAATATGTAGTTATGGATATATGCATGAGAAAGTGACGTCACTTTAAAGGGACGGTGGGCGGCCCCAACGACTGTAATAAGGCAACATTAGGTTCTTAAACCAGTATTTTTTAACTCAAGAAAACTTTGCACCTACTCAGGATTCACTAATGTAAATATGTTTGACATAACACAACTTTTAGCAGATATGCAACGTTAACCTGTTTGTTTAATAGTTCCCTCATATCGGAAGTTTTAAATGAACACAAAGACTGAATTTAATTATGAGCATAGGAGTTCTGTGTAGAGTATGGTCCTGGAATTGCAATGTAGTGCACATACACATCATTCCTTTGTTGTACAAGATGTTCTGTTAGTGAAGAACAATCATAGGGAAATATACTCAGGGCCCTAAGTCACAAAGCTCAAATTGAGAGATTCTTTTTATAAGCAGAGGCGTATGGTGGCGAAGGCTGCAACTGTGAAGTGATGGAAAAGTGCATACTTGAAAAACCCAATGATCAACTACTAGTTTTTAACTCAGGATTACGTGCACATATCCTGGAGTCTTTAACATAAGTCTTCCCCACCACCATACTGACTGGGTTACAGGCCCCCCCCCCCCAAAGACTGTGGCACATTCCCCCCAATTCTTCCAAGATCTCAATATCAACAGGACCTCCTAAATACCGGACCTGACACTGTGATTCAAGATGGCGGCCTATGTGGTGGGAACTACTTGTAAACAACTCGTCTACAGGCTACGATTTCAACGCAGTAAAATAAAAATGTGGTGTAATAACACGCCCATTTTGTGAATATGGGCTGTGTTAAACACAAAAACACCGTCTTAAACATAAACTCAAGTAAACAAAAAAGAATGACATTTAATATTAAACGATAAACCATGGGCAATGAAATATATAACCTCAAATATCATTCATGCAATCTACAGGTTTACATGCCATTATGTAACTGCATTACACACTCAAATTACAAAGAAGATAGACAAAACTGCAAGCAGCATGTTACTTAAATAAAACAGAAGTGTTGACATTGAGTTGACTCAATTATTAATCATTGTTTACACTGTTTTTCACATTTGTACAATGTACATAATGTTATATACCTACACAAAACATACTATACTGGATGGCTGATATACAAATGCTGCCATTTAGAATAATTAGCTACCTACTGAATTCAAAACCTTTAGGGTGAAATTTTGCTGTTACTATTACTGAGAACTTGATTACTCAGTTTGCAACAACATATTACTCAGCACTTCAGGACACTTTATTTTACAGGGGGAATCCACAAAAGCAGATGAAATATTAAAAACAATAACCGTAAAACAGCACTGTAAATGAAATACATGAAATACGTAATCTTAAATCAGTATTGTAAAGCAACATTGTGTTAGCTTAGGTTAGGTTAGTTTTGCATATGAGTGGGGTGACAGGGTCCTGTGTTATCGAAATATTTACAATTTGGGTAGTGTTTATGCAATCATTTCAACGTAAATGCATTAATCAATCATTGTAGCATATATTACACTCGTTTATGCACATTTATTAGCTAAATATCCGCCGCATAAGCGAAATAAAACCACTTCATCGACCGTACGAAATTTTCTCATAAATAAAACACGAAGCTTGAGCGCACAATAAAACTTACAAGATCGTAATCAGCAATAAAAACTGCATCCATTGCACTATGTTTCATTCGTTTTCTCGAGCGGACGATTTTGTAAATATTTACCAAACTTTGCTATAGTCTACAGTTTTACATGCAGCAACATAACACATTTCTTCTAAACTACAGCTACACATTTAAATTACAAAGACAAAAGATAATGTACAAATATGAGCAGCATACTACTTACATGAAACAAACTGTTGGTGTTGCAGATGCCACTAATTGAATTCACTCGAAATTATTGTCTTTCACTATTCACACTATTCACCATGTTATATACACACCGGCAACTAATTCACATAACGCTGCAATTTATTGTAATTAAATACTGAATTTAGAAGCTTTATGTTGTAATTTACCTTTTGTTTTAACTGAAAGTTTCTGATTTTTAATTTGCATCCGGGAATGCAACAGTTACGGTGCATTGTCGTGTTTGAGGTTAGGTTGTAGTATGGCAACATTAATATACACTACTGGAACAGTTTTTCTTCAACAACCTCTCACCACTGTAATCGTGACACAAATTGTACTTGCAAACAGATAAATTAACCACACTATACGGCTAATGTAGCCATAGTCCTAGATGGAACACAATAAACATGAACACGTGGATAGCACACGGCACAGTCAAAACGTTATTACATTTATTCCTGTTCCTATACTGCCCAAATAAAACTTTTGAAACACTCGCTTTGCTAATATGAAGACAAACTTACATAGGAATTATTATAAGAAACAATAACTCGAAGACATAGAAAATAATACGAAAAACAGCGTGTGGAAACACTTCAGAAATCATCGCCACCAGCCGACGCCATTTTTGTACAACTTAGATGGCAGTGTCAGGTCCGTTAATCTAGAAGGTCCTGATATCAACTATTTAGTTCCTTGTTATGCCACTGGAGAGGCTCACAGATGGTCTGTCCTGTAGGCACTGAAATAGCTATTGTGATATTGATAAACAATAAAAAGCTTAAAAAAGTTATGCAAAAAAGAATCAATAATATATAATTGTAATATTTACAGCAAAAAAATTGTAAATAACATTGGCAGTTAGTGGACTTGGTATTTCAGGGTATTCTAATGTATCTGTTTAAATGAATCAGTATACCTCTAGTAATTATAGTAATGTTATATGTTTTGACATGTTCTATATACTTACCTATAATGTTATACTTAATTTTATATATCACATTACACCATACAATAAGAATTGTACTTAAAATTACCCAGTTACCCTTATTGTTTGTGTATTTATTAACGTAGCCCATTTAATTTACAAACGATTGAAATGATTCAGATATATGTTCAGATATGTCAGTCAGTTGAACTTGGTCATAAAGATGTGTTTATATATCTGCAAGAACTTCAATATTTTTGCATGTCCTAGGTTTTGAATTCTCGCGAAAAATGTTCCTGAAGGCACAATTTGCACCCTGATTCCTCCGCATGGGCAGCATTGCTGGGTTACCATATAAATATGGAGCATTTATCCAGTAAAAGGTTCAATTCTAATAGATGCAAATTACCAATGCTTAAACCCCAGAAGTCTTACAAATAGCAAGACATTTTTACTACTATAGCCCAATTCAGCAATAGTGAAAAAAAGTGAGCAGAGTAACTGAGAATATGGCGGAAAAGTGTTTAAGGAGTAGATGTTACCAGAGCAAAGTCCACTGGACCACACATTCTTCCTATTCGGAAGCGTTTCTTTTATAGCAATATATTGTATCAAGATAGCAGAAAATGACTAATGTAGGATACTATCCCTGCAAGAATGAGGGTTCCAACCTAAGTGAAATGTACTAGTTTCCTGCATCGTTGGGCTTTAGTTACACTGATGTTTCAGCTATGCTTGGGGGTTTACTGGGTTATACCTTGCATTTGTATTTGGGTAAGAAAATAAACATTTTGTTTTTTAATGTTGCTGTCGCTTTCCAGGATTATATCGATACAATCATGCCAGAATTTTGTCCTCCCAGGGCTCTTTTAGATGTGAGTAAATCTACTGAAATTGGGCTGTCATTTTTAAGCACACTTAAGAACCAGGAGTTTGGGCCACATTTCAACACATTACCTTGGGATCAGTAAGCCAGCTCTTAACCAACTTTGGCACTCAGACTGACATATTTGAATAAAGATGGCAGTGTTTGTTATTCTCATGTTGGTATCTGTGACATAAGAGTGTGATATCTGTACACACAGTATAGTGAACTGAGGAATTGAGCAAAAGTAGTAAAGAGCATATTCAGGTCATGCTGTATAATATACCTTCAAAGCTTGTCCATATAGTGTTTTTCAGGTTGTTTGCTAATTTTAAATGAATATTGTACAATATGAAGTTCATATTTGCTAAGAGGAATACTGTTCTGAACTTTCCAACACTAGTACTTTTTTCTCTACAGCTTCTTTTGTGTATGCTATATATGTTGTACTTGACAATCATGCCGATAAGTTTTGGGGTTAACTGTTATCTCCGGCGGGTATTCAAAAACTTGATGTTAGCAAACCTTTGTCTCTTTTTGCTGTGTAATTTAATAAAATTCCTGATGTCTCTCTTGTATCCAAAACAACCTGTGTTAGGGTAAAAAACTTGTTACCTCCATTTCCGCCATTTTGCTTCCAGTACAACCTATTACACTTATTTTTCTCATTAACCACAATAATATAAAACTGACATTAAAGAGGTGTTTAAAATGGGGAATATATTAATAAATTGAAAAATATGTTGATATATGTATAAAGAAACAGATAAATCAGTCATAGTTCACAACCTTTGGTCATGGAATCATAATATCAGCCTAGATATTAAGCTTGTAAAACCAGCAAAATATTATTGGGACCTAACACTGTAGGAAATTATTTATATTATTAAGGTCTGAGATTGGCTGATGAATGTTGGCATACCAAACCTAGATGACGTCTTATGACTGGCCAGTAGAAAGAATAGCAGATCAGTCAACAAGATCAGAGGGAGGCGGTTCCCTGTTGTTGAATCAGTCATGCAACAGGTGTAGATGGAGAGGATCCTCTCTGAAACTAGTCCTGTATTTAGTATAATTACAAATAAGTTGGAGAAAAATGTGGTTCTAAATATTAACTTATTTTCAATTTATAAACATTTGTCTGTAATATCCATTTAAGTGACAGAAGGTGGGAAAAGTTCACAAAACCACAGTAGTGGAAGAAATGCCATGGTAGTGTTTCTGTCCTCTTCGTTCCCCCCTCACCTGTCTGGCTGTTGCCGTCACTTAGTAGGGTATTTATCTAGCTCATTTCTTGAATGGCAGTTATTTATTCATTCCATTAATGCTTATTATTTACTGTTATTTCATTGTTTTACTGTGCCTTTTTTTAACACAGTGTAAAACATTTCCAAATTACCAAAGATTCTTGTGTTTCCTATCGTGCAGTATTTTTTCTATTGTGCAGTTGCTCACATCATTGTGCATTATCAGAATTAAAAGTGCAGGATAAGCAAGATTACCAGGGAAGTTATAAGCAGAGAGTGGAGTTTTATTGCAAAATTCATCAAGTTAACCGTGCACTTACAGTGGGAAGTGGAAGCGCCTGCGACCTTGCAGAGTGGAAGGCAGTACAGCCCTCTCAGTGCCTTCTGGCTGTATACTCCGTGCTGTTTATCTTATTCCTATGTTTACTCCCTGGTTATAAGTGTGTATCTGGGGCAACTCTCAACATTGGATACTGAGCACATATACCATTATATTACACTCCTTTAATGCATAGCTTGCAGCTATACATGTAATTAAGATTAATTCACACACTTTTTAAGAGGTAGAACTGGAACTTAAAAATTCAATGCCACAACTGGGATACCAGGAGAAATACGAACTGGCTTGAGAATTTAATGCCATTCTGGCAGCTTGTCACAATAGCTCAGTGGTCAGAGCATCCGCCCGGTAAGCGGAAGGTCTGTGGTTCAAATCCCAGTTGTGGCATTGAATTTTTAAGTCCCAGTTCTACCTCTTAAACTTTGCCCACACATGGCTTGTGTGTTTAAAAACACCAACAGTAAGTTTGTTGGCATAAATAAATAATAATCACACACTTTTGTTTTTTTTTAATTAATGTCCTCCAACATTGTGTCATATTGCACGAGTGAATGAAATGAAATGGGTGAAATGATGCTCAAATGAGCCCGAGGTTCATGGAGCTTTAAGTTCTCAGGATAGGGAAAACCTCGGAAAAAAAACTTTACCCAGATAACTTACCCTAGGCGACCTCTTGAACGTGAGGCAGACACACTAACCATCACGCTACCGAGGCGGGCTAATTCACACAGGATATATTATATGTAGTTATGGATGTATATGCTTGAAATGAAGTACTAATGCCAACACACAGAAGCCATAACACACATTCCACCCGAGGCATCATGGGAGTGTTCCAAACATTATCACTCCCAAAGCTGCCAAAAGTAGCCAGGATATTGAGGGCCCTAAGCCATGAGTGTGGCCGAGGGACTTTTTATAAGACGAGTGGAGCAGTTGCCGCCAAAGTGAAGTGACCATGGTTCATAGTTAAAACATCAGTGTACCTAGAACCCAATGATCACCAATGTAGGGATTTCACATTTAGTAATCTTCTGTCACTTTGACAACTACTCACTTCCTTCCCTCTCAAAATATTACTTTCTGCTGTATAAGTGAGGTCAGTTAAAGGTGAGATAACTTTATGTTGTTAAACCTGTGCTTAATAACTCAAGATAATTTTGCACCTATCCAGGATTTGCTGTAAAAGTTTCTCACCAAACACTGATCTGCATACACAATTGAAACCCAAAGGAATAATAAATATAGGAGTATGAAAATGGTTCACAGTTATTTCACCCGAACTTTCCATAAGTTTGTAGAACATTTAAAACAATTTGGTGTCCCATACTTGACACACTTAGGGACAGTAGTGACAATTCTTGCATTATAAAGTTTGTGACTGACTTTTGTGATTCCCGTTGTTGGTGTCCTATGAGTGCATGTCATTTATCTGGAGTTATCACATTAGGAATTTCTGGCTTCTTTTTCATGTGATTTTTCACCAATGTTATTCCCAAATACTGTGTGAAGTCAGATCTATTGATGTGGCTGCCACGTTTCTCATGCAATACCACACATGGCTTAGAAAAACTGGGAGAACTAAGGTAGAAAAATGTCACAAGCAGACAAGTCTTGGTTCTGTGATTTAATGAATGGTTGCTGTGTTTCATATCTGATGCATCAATTTCACCTTTTGTATCATTGCAAAAGGAGATTACCACAGGTTTATTAATTTTCTCGTCAGCAAATTTGTAGTGGTGCAGAGATGAGAGCAATATAAGTGATTTTCCACTTTTTGGTACAAAGCATAACAATGTAATATCTTTTCTCTGATGCTACTGGGCAGAAATTCTGGCAGAATTGGTTTCTTGTTGGACTTCAGAATATCTATATATGTCAGTTTATAACGTAGCAATTTCTTATGTTGTTCTATTAATAAAGAGCAATTATTAGTGGTAATGTTCCTAATGTTACAGTAAATACACTTGCAGAAGTGAATGCCTACTTTTGTTGGTTTTGAAAAGGAATTTACTTCGTCAGCTGAAAATGTCATACAGTTGCTGTCCTTACCCATATAAATGTGTGCATTATAAAGGTACAAGGAATGTTCATCTGTAGTTATTTAGTCTAATTATATATTCAGGATAAGCTTTTCCTTGTGACCATGAATTCCAGCCAAAAGATTTTCCCATACCATGAAATAACTGATGGTTCATTTTCATCTTGTTCAAACTGCTTCTCGGGATTGTGAAAGGTTACTTTTTATTCCAACCAACGTACTGCTGGTGTATGGTCAACGATACAATGGCTATGTATGGTAAATAATAATATCAACAATGCCCAGAATAAGCAACAGATGGCTCAACACTTACAACATTCCCACAGATAAATATTAACTGACAAACAACTTAAATGGACAGGATTGTAAAATAGATCAGTGCTGCCATACTATACCAACATGGTACCATAGACACCTGTGTGACAGTAGCACCTTTTAAGAGTTAAAACACAATATGTAGGTACTTTTCAAGACAAAGCAGTCTGGTGTTTAGGAAACTTGATGCCCTAATCACGTGTCATATTATGTTCTCTCCTCTGATACTTTAATACAGCAGGACTGTGTATTTATAGAAGACATAGCAGTAATTTAATAGTGGACCATTGATAATCAAGTATATGCTGCATCTGGTATCTCACTTGTTCATACTATTCGCTATCTGACTTGCAACAGCACAGCTGGTCAATATGAGACTAGTAAACACTTTAGCAATTTAGCACTTTGAGCTGCAGAGTGTTGTTGTTGTTGTAGTGTTTAACGCCCGTTTTTACTGCTACGTCACCGCAGGCGGTTGCAGAGTGTTGCTGTGAGATTCAGGTCCATAAGCCACTAAGTATAACTGAGAGATTGAGGTTCCTAGACTGCCAAGCTTAGCCAAGAGAGCAAGAGCACCAAGCTGCAAATCATAGCCAAGAGAGTGAGACCTCTATGCCACAGAGCATAGTCAAGGGATAGTTTTTGGCCGCAACTGTGAAGCTATGACAAAGTGTACACAGGTCTGTAGCTAAACCCCAAACTAACAAGATTTCCCTCTCTCCCTACAGTTAAGGTTCTCATTGGCAATTCCTAAGTTGATATTATGAACATTTGTCACATTTATACAGATGAACCTCAATGGTCATCTATTAAGTTTTCACCATTACTGATGAAGTTAAATGACATACAGAAACCAATTTCGGCATATGATCTCTCATAATTGATTTCTCGTCACAAGAGGAATATCATAAAAAGATGTGTATTGTATGCAAACTAAGAAAAATCTTTTCTTTTTTTTTGGAAGGAGGTTATCAATACCGAGGATCATATCAGCACTGTGTCAGAATTTCATCCCTTAGGAGTCCTTTTACATGTTAGTAAATCTACTGGCATGGGACTGTTATTTTTAATATCATTTAAAAACCATTGATCTGGACGAGGTAAGAAACTGTGATCTTAGTGTCAGTAGTCAAGCCCCTAACCAACTGAGACATCCAGACCACTATGCATGCAAACTGAGGCTGGTTGATTCCGTTGTATCCTGTTTATTCAATGTTATTTACTGTTTATTAATGAAAAAGGTTCACATTGCCAACAACTATCTTCTGTTTATAAACAGAGAATGCTCAACTCTGATATCAAACAAGTATTCGCCTGACAAACCAGTTGGGGACAAAACTACTCTATTAGATCATTGTTCTTCCTTCAGCTGGTGCACTTGTGCTGCATTCAGTGGTTTTAACCACATGACCAATCAGTGCCAAATTTGGCATGGATATGCATTTTTCATGGAGAACGTTTTTATCCTATTTCACCATACAGTGTGTTACGTTCAAACACTATTCTCTAATCGTTTTTCTTTTACTCAATAGATACACACGTTCATCTCTACTTGCCCTTCAACATATAATTGATGTAATTATGATGGAATAAAAATACAATGCTTTACATTCACTTGATTTTCTCCATTTGCTTTTCTTTTATGTAACACATTCGCATGTTCCTCTCCACTTGCTCTTCAAGATATCAGATATACAATCTATAAATGCATGTTGGTATGTAATAAGTTGGTAAACTCTAACACCAGTTGAAAATTGGCACATGTAAGTGTTCTTTATAGTGTTATGTTATCCATTTTACTATGCCACATTCACGTGCTTTTCTCTGCTAGCTTTTCTTTTATGCAACACATTCACAAATCCTTCTCTTCTCACCCTTCAACACACAAATCATACAATATTCTGTGATTGAAATAGAAATGCTGCCTATTAAATTCACATGGTTTTCTCTACTCACTTACGAAATACAATCACACTTGCTCTTCAATGTATAATTCATATAATTTTGTATATGATTGAAATACAAATGCAATGTATTATGCTCACATGATTTTCTCAATTCAGTTTTCTCTTAGGGACATATCCCCACGTTCTTCTCTACTCGCTCTTCAACATATAATTCATACAATATACTGGTGGACTGATCACAATGAAAACTGGCAAGTCTAAGTGTCTTTTCATGCAGATCTTTATGCCATCAGTTTTACTACGCAGCATATTACATTCAAATAGTTTTCTCTACACAACACGTTTACATGTTCTCTGTTCGTCATTAAACATACATACAGTTCAAACAGTACAATGATTGAAATGGGAATGCAACATATTATATTCTCATGGTTTACTCTAGTCACTTTTGAGTCATGTAACACTTTCACGTGTCGTTCCCTGCATGCCCTGCAACATAAATTTGCATAGCTTTGTATGATTCAAGTGCAGTGAATTATATTCACACGCTTTTCTCCACTCAATTTTCTTTTATGAAACATAATCAGATTTGTTTCCTTCGTCCCCCTTCTACAAAGAATTCATGCAATTTTGTGTATGGTTGAAATGCAAATGCAATGTCTTATATTTACACAACTTTCTCTAAGATAAGTGAAGTTTTTAGTTTCTAATTTGTTCTTACTTTAGAATCTTGTTGCTTCACTGTTAATAGCTTCAATTTTTCCTTATTTAACAACTTTCTCTGCTTGCTTTTCTTCCAGTAGTATTTGAAGTTGAAGTTTTTATGCCTAACAATAGCATTAAATCAGCACAATATCAATTTTAACGTTGTAGCCCTCCTTGTAAGCTCCTCTGTGTCCAAGATTATAAAATTGCTTTTAGAATAATACAATTTAAAGCATGTTTTGACCTAATAAAAACATTATATTCAGATTAAAATCACCATGATGAAGCATCTTTAAATGTGAAAAATATTATTCTAAGCATATTACACCAAATTATCATCATTACTGTGTACTATCTTATGTGGTTTGTTGAAATGTCATGTAGTTTCACTTATCAGGAAGGAAACTCGTGGATGTTACTAATAATGTCTTTCTTTTTCCACAGACTTGCTACTGAAGTTTAAGAACAGAACTGTTCAAATACAGTAACTATAATAAAATGGATATCAAAGAAGAAGTCAAAGAGAAATCCTCTTTCCAGGACTGTAGTCCAAAGAATGTCAGCAAGCGTTTTATCAAACACCCTGTGAAGGTTAAGATTGAAACTGTTACAAGTAGCAGTGATATCAAAGCATAACTTGAAGATTTCACATATTCACAGGAGAAAGAACCCCAGGTGTTGAGATTTAATGAAATCATCAAAGAAAGTGAAATTGAAACCAAAATATAAATTAAAGAAGAAGATTGATGGTTAGAAAGAGCAGATTCATGTGCTAATGATGGTATTAAGGTAAGTTGCAGAAAAAGGTACATCACTTTTGGTTCCCTTTCTTATGAATACTGTACATTAATCATAAAAACTATAAGTTTTATAATAAAAATTGACTTATAATGCATGTTTTGTTCTGATACTTGCTACTACACTACAAAAATACATGCTATAACTATTTTGTAAAGTTGAGTAGACATTATTGCTTGATGACAATATAAGGTTGTTCATTGGTTTGGTATTATTATTATATTCATCAATACCTAGTGAGTAAAACTTGCTTTCTACTTCATTCATTATTCCTTTAAGTATTTTACAATATGCACTACAGTGTACTGTATTGTTTCAGTCATAAATTGTGTGATATACTAAGAAATTGATTTTATTTGCACAGGACCTCCTCATACTTAAACAATCTAAGATTTGGCCTTCATTATCTGTGATAAATTTATTATTTTCTGATGGAAAATAATTTCAAAGGATAATAGCATAAGTTTGAGAAATCATAGTTTTCAACAGCACTTAAATATATAGGTATAATTGTCTCTGATCTTAGAAAAATACTATCCACAGCAGTTGCATTATTCTTATGAATTCTGGTCCCAAAATAAATCACTTATTCCAAGTTAAAAGTCTGTAGCAGGGAGAAGAGGTTACTGCTAATTTTAAAATTGTGGCAGTTTATGAGGTTGCCTGAGAAAGAAATTAAAACTACCATGTCATCTTTCTTTGTGTCATAATTAAGTTCAAATGTAACATTCTGTAGTTATACTTATAGAGACAAGTTTGTCTTATCATAACAGTTCAATTTATGAAACAAAGTGAGATCATTTTGATTCACTTATAACTTTCTGAACATTTTTATCAGAGGGTTTAAGATGCTATGTGCAGGCGCTGTAGTTTTCCACATAAGCTTTTAGTATACTTTTGGCCACATGTGCAGGTATTAAGCAAATATTACTTTTAAGAAAGTCATTGCTGAGAATCCTCCACTGTGGAGAAACATGTGTCCGGAAGGGGGATAGAAGACAACTGTACTGTTTCAAATGCATTGAGAAAATTCTTTATTAATAGAACAGACACACTTTAAAACATTACAATAAATAACTTTATCTTGAGGTAATGACTTCACTTCATCTTCTATGATTTGTCTAGCACTCTGTAATCCAAGTTATCCCAAATTTGAAGCAACCTCACCCCATTATCTCGGATTCATCAAATTCTAATGTGCATAGTAAATGTGGAAGTTGAATGCTGCAAAAGATTGACCCAATTTTCTTGCCAACTGCAGGTGTTCAAAATAATTTTATTTAATTTTAAGATTTAATTACCGACTAATAGTAAAAGCAATGAATGCAATATTTATTTATAACTATTTATGAATAACATCTTTTGGAAGCTACAGACTTCAGGTCTCTTTCCTTTGTGCAAAGACACTTTATATCTTTTAATGCAAGAATGTCATTTATGTCAATTGCAAGATTTTTCTGTGAAGTGAGCTGTTCTCCGTAGATTATATAAAAAGTGTCCATTTTGTTTCTGCTCCTCTTTGTGAAGATAAGAGTCGAAGGTTTAAAGCAGATCATGTGTTTTACAAGTGAATTATTGTTACAGGATGAAACACATGAAGACATTGATCCCATAAAACAACCAAGGTAAGTCATCTGGTTGATTCTTTGTGCAAGAGACTACCTATTTGTATTAAATTTGTCTCCTATTCCCTTTCAGTGTTATATATAGAAATCACTTTCATACTTAATGATCACATTGGAATGGCTTGAGCAAGTTGTATCAGTGACTACCCCGAGATATTATTATCTTCGCTGTTTGTGTTAGATATGGAACTGTTCACTGAACATAATGAGTATAACACAGTTATTTGATCAAGTTGTATAAGTAACTATCACCAGACACATTGTCATATTCCCTGTTAGTGTTAGATATGGAACCGTTCACTGGACATGAGTGTAACACAGTTATTTGATCAAGTTGTACAAGTAACTAACTCACCAGACACTTTGTCTATTCCCTGTTAGTGTTAGATATGGAACTGTTCACTGAACATAATGAGTATAACAGTTATTTGATAAAGTTGTATCAGAACTATCACCAGACACATTGTCATATTCCCTGTTACTTTTAGATATGGAACTATTCACTGAACACAATGAGTATAACAGTTATCTGATCAAGTTGTATCAGTAACTCTCACCAGACACATTGTCACATTCCCTGTTAGTGTTAGGTATGGACATGTTCAGTGAACATAATTAATATAACACATTTATGTGATCAAGTTGAACATATATATATCATCAGATATGTGATGTTCCCTATTCATGGTAGATATGCAAATGTTTACTAAACAAAATGAGTAAAACACAGTTCTTTGATCAAGTTGTTTAGGGGATTATCCCAGACAAATTGTTGAATTTCCTGTTAGTCTTGGGTATGGAAATGTTCACTGAACATAATGAGTGTAATGCAGTTGCTTAATGAAGCTGCTTGAGCAACTGTGACCAGTCACATTTTCAAATTGCTTGTTAATTTTAGATAGGTAACTATTCCTTACTTTACTGATTGATTTTGTTGAATCTTCTACAAAAATGTCGTCTTATCTTTCTATTCCTTTGTTGTTGTTACGCCACAATTGACAGAATTGTGAACAAATACGAGTATTCTAACTCTGTTTTGTTGATACCATATATGAAAGTTTATGCTATTATAAATGTTATGCTGTTTCTTTATGAACCTCTTACTACTCCTTATTTCCTTAATTTTCATGCTTACATTGCTATGCATTATGTTGAAAGCCTTATCAGTTTGTAGAAAGCACACGGCTATCGCTTTTTTCACCGAAATATTTATAAAGTGTTGCTTTTATCCTTCATCATCAGTTTGTTTTTTTAACATATTGAGCAGTCTCACTGCATTGATTTTTCTTAGTAGGTATAGAAATCATACATCCTTTAAGATTTCCGGATTATTTATTTCTCCCTTCTCATTGTTCATTCACACCATCAAGTCTCTGTAAAGTCCACATTTTGTTCACTTTTGTTTAGACTCTAGTCTTTAAATTTATACCTTTTTCATATTGCCATAATTTTATACCTTACTTTTTCTCTTAACTTGTTACACATTTGTTTCCTAGAGCACTCCTATGAGGTTTTAGCTCCACTTGTTACTTGTTCATCTCTGTGTTCTAGTAATATTACTCATAATGTTATTTTTATATTTCAGTTCATACCAAGAAGGTGTTTCCAATTATACATCACATTTATTCTCATTTGAAGACTTAGGCAATGATATAAGTTTCAATATAAATGAAGATAGGCCTGAATGTGAAAGTGACAGAAAATTTGAAATACAAGAAATTCTAATTTTTTATATATCTCTAGTGGAACCAAGTGTTTCCTCAGAAACATCTTATGATCGGAAAATTTTCAGCATGGCTTCCTCTTCAAAACAAGCTAAGTTGCTTCAGCCAAACAACAAAAATAAACAGGATATCAATAATGAGAACTGCACATCATGCTTGAGTTATCATTACAGAGACTCCCTTGAATGTGTTGTTTCTGAGAAGTGTCTTAAATATCCATCCCATTTAGAAAAATATGATGTGGTTCTTGATGGTAAAAAAAAAAAAAAAAAAAAATAAGTGTGACGTTCGGGACAAAGGTTTGAATCAGCTGTCATGTCCAAAAAGTAACACACCGATTGATGATGCACCAGGAGCACACCAGCATAAAATTTGTAACAAGCCATTCTCTCAGTATTCACATTTGAAAAGACACTGATTCACGAAGGTATAAGACCGCACAAGTGCAGCATTTGTAACAAAGCTTTTACTGAGTCATCACATTTGAAACACCACAAACTGATTCATGAAGGCATAAAGCCGCACAAGTGTAACACTTGTAACAAGGCTTTTACTGGGTTATGACGTTTGAAGTCACGCAAATTGACTCATGAAGGTATAAAGCCATACAAGTGTAATATTTGTAACAAGGCTTTTACAGAGTTATCAAATTTGAAAAAAACACAAATTGATCCATGAAGGCATAAAGCCATATAGGTGTAACATTTGTAACAAGTCTTTTCTTGTGTTATCAAATTTGAAAGCAGATAAATGGATTCATGAAGGCATAAAATCTCACAATTGTAACATTTGTAACAAGGATTTTAGTCAGTTATCACATTTGAATTCAGACACATTGGTTCATGAAGGTGTAAAACCACACAAGTGTAACATTTGTAACAAGACTTTTACAAGGTTATCAAATTTGAAAGAACACAATTGATTCATGAAGGCATAAAGCCACACAAGTGTGACATTTGTAACAAGGATTTTTCTTTCTTGTCAAAGTTGAAGAGACACGAAGTTATTCATAAGGACACACTAGTATAATATTTGTGAGTAGAGAGTTCTTATACTGGGCAAACTCCAAAACAGCAAATGATTCACAATGAGTAAGTCTAGAGAGTGATGAAGAATTTTACTCTTTGTTCATCTTGTATAAGAATTAGATCGTTTCCTGAATCCAAAGTTATATACAAGTGTGAAACTGATTTTGCCTGTAATTGGCAAGCTTTATTCAATTGAATGGGAAAGGGAGTGTAACAGATGGACTTTTCAGGATCAGGTGTGTCAAATGTTAAAGTTACAGAAGTAGATGATCGTCCTATTTCCTCTGTGACTAAAGTTTTCTCAGAATGAACTTATAATTTATTGTGGTATAGTTGGTTTATGAAAAGCAGGGCTCCAGGCTTTGAACCAGTGTTGTTTTCATATTTCTATTACAAAATCAGGATACACGCCCAAAGTTGAGCCAAAGAAAGAGGTGATGTTGAACTATGTTTAAAATTGTATGTTACTTTTTAGCTTGCATAGTTAAATAGTTCTCATACTTATTGCTATGGATTTAGTATTGTTGTAGGAAAAGAAAATTGAATGCAAAGTACTGCAGTAAGAAACAGACATCAAACATTCGATGACACTTGCTTGTATAATGTCTTGCAGTCCAGCTTCTTTGTGTGGCAAATGAGGACTGCAATGTTAACAGCCCCTTCCCAGAAAGGTGACATACATCTTACTATCTCCACGAGTGTTCTTTTGTCTCTAAGTGATGTGCTTCTTGAGGAGGTTGTAGTGGTGAGTCACTTGTTAGCACATCTTGAAATTCTTAAGACACTCATAAGATTGTGATGTTACATAATTCCAAAGAGTTCAACATAAGGCTTGAGAGATACAATGGGAACAGAAAACTTCAATGTCACAGACGTTTTACTTTATGTGCAGATGCCCTAATCATTGAGCTATTGTGACAGTATGCCAGTGCGACACTGAATTCTCCAAGCAATTTGAAAAACACTTCTGACGCCCTCTTCTTGCCTCATACCCATATAAGATATGACAATGTGAATGTGTGTTAATTCTTTTCCCTTTTGATTTCATATTTTTATTTTCTCTAGCACATATAGTAAGTAGGGGAAGTATTGTACTCGATCCAAAATTTCGATGTCGAGATTACACCGCTAATACATCCTTTGAGGCCCCCTGATTAAAAAAGGCAGTTTCAGAAAAAGGTCCGTGTGAGTGTATGTTTGTGAAGAGCACCTCAAAAAACAAAAAGTTGATTAATAACCACAGTGAGTAGTTAAGTTTAATTTTCAAGAAAGCGGCATGAAGATTTGGAGACAATTTCTCCACCCTAAACTACCTTCTACATGAACAAATTTAGGAAGATTAAGACTTTCTCAAAAATGGTCCAAAATATTTTCATTGCAACACCTTATGTTTTAAGATATTTTTATGGAAAATTAAACGTATATTTTGAATTTCTGGCTATAGCCTAATTAGTCATGTTTACTCTTGATGACTTGTGTAACTGGTAAACCGTATCATATAGACCAAGGTAAAAGAATGTACATCTTAAAATAATTTATGTCCAAGTGGATGTTTTATGGAGTGAGCCATTTTGAAGACACTCCCTCTTACTTCTGAGTTTTGCATTACTTATAACTTTGTCAGATGGAAGGTCATTATTGACTTTTATCTCTTGGCCGCGCAAAGAAGGCCGACTTTGAAAGCCTTAATTTAACGACTACCTCTAAAAAATTTGACTTTCGCTCAAAGCCTACTGCATAAATATATTTCCCTTGCACCTACTAGAAAATTCCCAATAAGATAAAGTCTACAAATGCTTTTGTCAGCTATTATAAAGAAAATAGAGAAATAAGGATTTCTAAGAATAGTTTTTACAAGAGTAGCCTTGTCAATTTCAATTATGTTCGTCATTTTGCTAAGCTTATATCCTATGAGTCATTGCTTCAATAGTTTGAGTTTAAATGTCTATCACATAGAAGAAATGGCCATTTGTACATTTCCTTTACAAATTACTGTGTAATATAATTGACGATCGTAACTTAAGACAATTAATAAGCTTTATGTTCGCAATATTACACCAAATAGATTTCGTAATATTTTTTTTCCTTCAGAAGGCTAAAGCTGATTCATATAAGTATTCGCCTAAGCTTATAATGCAATCTTTATACACTGACATCGTTTAGGACACTGGGCGTGAATTTTTTAACATTTTTTTTCTTTTGCAAATGACGTTGCAACGTTTGGGCGTGCACAAAATTTGCAGTTGCTCCCCTCTATTAAAAATCAGTCAGCCGCAGCTCCCTGCCTGTTCCTAGAAATTACTCTTTTTTTCATATTTTCTATTAATCTCAAAGCAGTGTTTCCACTTGTAATAGTTTGTTGTTGCTTGGGGCCATTATCTTTGGCATATTCCGATAGCAAGTTATTTTATATGCGTGCGTTGAATTAGAAGAAAGAGGACAGTTTATTCTGCTTATTATTTTCTCTTTATTTGCGCTAGATTCATTATGGTGATTCTTACAGGGATTTGTTTTATTCATGGAGAGTTACCTCCAATTTACCAATATTTTGGTTGGCTACAGGTAAATGCAAAACCTCTGCATATGTCAACGTATTGCACGGATCCCAGGACACTTACATTTGATATTTGTATAATAGAAGCGTAGCTCACAGTGAGACTCCGCAGGGCCATTACAAGTTGTCACTTCAATTTGATGAGAGTATGGTTAGAAGCACTGTTCCTATTATATCGGGGACTAGCTTACTCTGTGCTAGTGAGGGACACAAAATACAATGAAAGCGTTTACTCATTTGGAAAAAGCTGTCCCAAAGAAATCTTTAGAAATTTAGGCATTAAATGCCTTTAACTGCTCTTAATCTGAACTGTTCAGATTAGAGGGATTGTGGTCTGTGATAAGGGACAAGGGATATTCAGTAACTGCTTCAAAGGTCAGTCAGAAGTGGGATACAACTCGACTCCACGAAAGCAGGAGACCTACTGCTAAAAACAGGAAAGTTGGCCGAAAGGGCACAAAAGAAGGACAAACAGTAAAGTAAAAGCATAGAGGGCTGTAAATCAGGGCGGTTTTGATATCTTCTTCAACTTCCCTGTTGTACCCATATTGTGGTGTCAGGGGTTTAACTCGGGTTTCCAAGGCTCACACTCTCCTTTTGAACCGACTTTACTTAAGGTGGGGGATTAGCCCAAAGCTTGAGGTCCCTGTTTTATCGCCAGAGTACTCGGGCAAGTCCTCTGTTCTCGAGGTAGGGATAGGGAATTTCCTCCTAACTACAACCTCTTGGCTTTCTCACCAATTCTCGGGAGGCCGTTTGCAGCGATTTCCCGCTGGTCGATGGGATCACCACTTCCCTACACCGCGGATTTCCATACCTAAAGAATATAATTCTGTGGTTCAAATTCCAGCGGCATTGAATTTTTGAGCTCCGGTTCTACCTCTCAAACATTGCCCACACACGGCTTGTGTGTTTAAAAACACCAACAGTAAGTTTGTTGGCATAAATAAATAATAATATAATTCAGTTTTGCAACATATTTTATAAAGCACGCTTTTCTCAAAACGTCATGTTTACATATTCCAAATGTTCTACGTAAACGTTCTTCATGAAAAAATAATTTAGAGATTAAAATGTTGAACATATTAAAAAAGTATAAAAAATTCACTCATTAAATTTATTGAAAAACTCAGACATCGAACTTTTGTTTAAAGCACCAATTAAAAAAGTAATAAGCAATTTTCCTAACCTTTAGGGGCATGCAACATTTTGAATAGGCGATACTTTTCCCAAAACATTTATGAAATAATTTATGCTACAAAGTATTCCCAGAATTTGAATGAAATTTTATTTATATCCATGCTAGTATAATAGCAACGCACTGACAATACAATTTTCCGAAATATCCATACAAAGCTATGGAAATTTGAAATTTCACTCCCAGTGTTCCTTAAGCATTGACATACGTATTTGATATGAATATCGTTAGTTTTGTTATATCCTGTGATTATTTATTACAAGTAGTAGATTGATAGATTTAGTGTACATGTGAATCAATGTTACAAACATGCTAATTTGCATCTAAGTTATATTTTATGTTTTGCTTTCATTTATTTTGTGATGTTCTGGTTACTTATTTTGTATTAATTTTTCCACCTATATATGTAACCAAGCTGATATTATAAATTTTAAGTGAATATTGTGATTGGGTAAACCTGTAATTGTCACATTATAGATAAATAAATAAACTCAGACTTTTTCTTCACGAACTGTACGATAATTCAAATCAACTGAGCTAACAAAACTGATGATTCACTGGTGCACAATGATACATGTAAGGCCGCAAGCTTTGGGTGGGCATATTCTCTCATCATATTTTCCTCCTACATGTCAGGGGCTTACAACAGAAGGTATAGGTTTTGGCACCAACTGTGTGCTGGGCCACTCTAACTGCCTGGGTGTGACCTCACTCCTTGTGGTGAGAGGCAGTTAAATCACCCTCTCACACGTAGGTCGTGAGTGGAGACCCATCTTCGTAGAAAGGAGGATCCTGGATAGTTGAGGAATGCATGTTTGAGCCTCGTTACCGTCTTCAGGAAGGGCAATATTTCTCTTTGGTTTCTTCACCTAAAGGGGAAGCTAGAGGCAATCCACCGCTAGTCCATCGGCCATGTGTTCCACAGAACTCCAGGGTAAATGGGACAGCGATCCTGCTATATCACTTGTGTAGCCCTGTCATCCGGAAAACCGGATGTCCATGAAGAAAGATTTACACGCGTTGTGATCAGCTCGTCCCATAGTGATCCATAGATACGAAGAGGGTCAGACATTTTTAAAGACCAACCCTTCAGTTACTCAGTCGGGTGTAGGCAACATAGCTAGCTCTGTTTATCCCTGTATCCGTCTCAGATTACTGAAAATTACACTTCTACACAGTTTATTGAAGACGAAACTACTCAACGGGTATCCTATCTGCGTTGAGAAGCACTGTGGCCTAAACTGCTCCAAGGGTCTTCTTATGTGTTCGGCTAACACCTTTTCCAAAGCTTTAGCCCCTCTCTTCAGTGGGACTCTCGTAGTGTTTACAGGATCTTCGTGCTTCATGTCCTCTACCGAGGAGATTCGTTTCCCCATAACGAATTTCGGTTCGATTGCATTGAACCGATTGGAAACGGAGAACAGTGAAGATGAAACTCGTAGATCTGAAGCCATCCCAGAAGATTCTTCAGAAGAGGATCTGCTTTGACATTTCCTACTCTTGGGAACGAATTTAGTATCATCTATGGCGAAGTTGGATCTATTATATCGGACCCTAAACTTTACCGATGAAGCATCGTATACTATAGATCTGTGAGTCTTATTTCTCGGTCTTTGGATGATTACCTTGCTGGGCTCTTCTGTGGAGCTTTATGTGTAGAGGTTGGTAGGTACTTATGTGATGTCAAACACTTCGAATGTGTCTTAGTTATAAGAATCCTAAGTATGTAGCCCCGTTTGGATCGCTAGTTTCAGTTGGAATTTCCCGATGTGACACCAGTTTAACTGCAACGGGGCTATAGATACCGGACTTCGGGGTAGAGGACTAGCGCAAACGCAAGAATTTTCTCTGTGCAAGTTTCAGAATCCTGTACAGTTTTACAGTACATTGGAAAGTTCGCTTTTAGTATAGAAGCTGGCTTAGGTGCTGAATTAGCTTCAACCAGGAGCGTGCCGTTACGAGACCTAGTGCATCTTTTACTGGGCTAGCTATTATCTCAAGAACCTTCTGAATTATAAATGGATTCACCGACGTGCATTGTTTTCCTGTCTTGGTTCTAATTTCATTATCTTGCGAAGACCACTCGACTGATACTTGCTTTACACTAACTATTTGATGTTTGTTAAATTTTTACGGGTTTGCCATGGCGTTTTATTCCTCTACCATTGCAAATGTCTCCAATGGAATGCTCGTGTTCTGGGTGCCAACCTGGCTTAGGTGAGAGTCCTGTCTGGATCTTGCTCACCCTAGAGACTCACCTTCTAGTGCATTGACAGAGTGACCCAATCGCCTTGAGGAGTGCATCAGCTCGTGCAATGACCCCTCCCCGATACTGACCCTTGTCAGCGGACACGTTTGTATGTTTAACGCCCGCTTTTACTACTACGGCACCGCAGGCGGTGACACTGATGACACATGGAATGAAGTTGGAGCACCGGTGGAATGAGATGGCGGGGGAAACCGGAGTACCCGGAGAAAACCCGCCCTGACACCGCTTCGTCCACCACGAATACCACTTGCGGGTCCCTGGGATCGAACCCGGACCGCCTAGGTGGTAGGCGAGCGCGCTAACAATTCGGCCACGGCGCCACCTCAGCGGACACGTACACCAAGCCCTACTTGATAACCAGGGGCTAGGAATTACGCGGTTACCCAGTTAACCCTTGTGCCTCTCCGTCCATTAACAACGTGCGCTAAAGGTATCTATCAGACTGTGTTCAGGAAGGTAGAGGGTTGGAGGTCAAACAAATGTGTGGACCTAGTTGTTTGGGAGTTTGATATTTCTCACCCCTTGAGGAACTCAATCGAGAGTATGGAGCGGTACACCGCTGCGACAAACTTGTATTTTTTTAATTAACGTCCCCCAACGTAATGTACTATTGGAAGATGAATGAATGAAACAGGTAAAATAATGCTGAAATGAGCCTGAGGTCCATGGAACTTTAAGTTAACAGACATTCATCTTCTCAAGATAAGGGAAACCCTTGGAAAAATAACTCACTGAAATAACTTGCCCTAAGCAAGATTCGAACTCGCGACCTCTTGGGTCGGTCTGCGTGGCTCAGTTGGTTAGACGCTGGTCCTCTGATCCCAAGATGGCAGGTTCAAATTCGACCCAGACCGATGGTTTTTAAGTGTGCTTAAAAACAACAGCTCAATATTGGTAGATTTACTGGCACATAAAAGAACTTCCGAGGGACGAAATTCTGGCACACCGGCGACGCTGATGTGATCTTGGCATTTCACAGCGTCGTTAAACAAGTTAGTTCAAATTTCGTGACCTCTTGGCGACAAACCTGTGACCTACTGTAATAGGAACCTACGGGGGCGGGGCGGCATGAAATAGTGGCCTTAAAGGCACAGCCTTCACTGACAGAAGTCGCAGAGCATTTGAGATAGACAATGCATTTCAGTTCAGCTTTAAATTTCCAACCTGCAGTACCAAGAGGAAGTGTTGCAGCCAGTAGAATCTGCCTTCACTTTTACAGCCTGGTTCAACTGCATCTCCTTCTCCCCTTGGAGTTTAAGCTGCGGCGCTTCTCAACACGGATAGGATACCTGTGAAGTAGTTTGGTCTTCAACAAACTGTGTAGCAGTGTCTCAACAAGAAGAGTACCTGATCTGACAAGGTGGGGGATTTAACAGGACTAGCTGGTCCATGAATCACTACCGAATGAGCTGATGACAATGCGTGCAAATATTTTTTTCTATGGACTACTCGTTTTCCATTAGGAATGTTGCTTGCCATGAGAAAAGAAAGATCAATTTTGTCTCTCAGTGTTCCGCACCCTTGGGATGTCGGGGCTACACAGGGGTTATAGCAGGCTCGCTTTACCACTCACCCTGAAGTTTGGTAAAGTGCACAGTCCTGTTTGATTCACTAGAGCTAGGTTAGCCTCTAGCCTCCCTTTTAGGTGAAGAAACCAAAGTGATGTATTGGTGACGAGCACCCTTCCTGAAAAGAATCAGAAATCTTCAGCTGAACATTTTGGAATGATGTAGTATGAAACTTTTATGAATATTGTAAAACATTTGGGGTGTCTCAACTTCACTTAAGCAATCTCAAGCAAAAACGCATCACTGAAAGACAAAGGAATGCTCATGGGCCGTCTAGGTGTTAGGCAAACGCTCTAACCGCTTGGCCACGGAAATAGTTTTGTGACAATACTAAATTAGAAATAAATTCTGAGATGACATACTTAAGTTGCAAACGAAATATCAAAATATTTTCATTTTTAACTTAATCTTCTAACCTCCATTTGTTACACTTCTTTCATATCCAATCTAATATAGGTCACAGTAATGTACAAAACTGGCAAAACAAAAAATTATATGGAACATACTGTTGCTTTCCTTCTTTCATGAATTTATGTACAAACTAACATAGGACTTTGTATTCACAAAGCAAACCACTTCCCTTATAAGGTGAAGAAAGGGTGAAACGCTTCTCACATTCATCACTCCTCTATGGACTATGTGGCTGTGAAATGATAAAACACCTCTGGAATCTAACAGCTGGGAGTATCCTATTCACAAACATTACACTACTGTGGTTACCTTTGCTTACAAATTAAAATGTGTTTTTTCAAATTTGATAAGTCAGTAAAAGCCCTGTTACAAATGTTACACTTGTGTGGTTTTATCCCTTCGTGAATCAATTTGTGTGCTTTCAAGCTTGATAAGTGAGTAAAAGCCTTGTTACAAACATTACACTCATGTGGCTTTATACCATCATGAATCAATTTGTGTTTTTTCAAATGTGCTAACTGAGTAAAACCCTTGTTACAAATGTTACACTTGTGTGGTTTTATCTCTTCATGAACCAATTTGTGTGTTTTCAAACTTGATAAGAGAGAAAAAGCCTTGTTACAAATATTACACTTATGTGGCTTTATACCATCATGGACCAATATGTGTTTTTTCAAATGTGCTAACTGACTAAAAGCCTTATTACAAATGTCACACTTGTATGGTTTTATACCTTCATGAATCAATTTATGTGTTTTCAAACTTGATAAGTGAGTAAAGGCCTTGTTACAAACATTACACTTTTGTGACTTTATACCATCATGAATCAATTTGTGTTTTTTCAAATGTGCTAACTGACTAAAAGCCTTGTTACAGATGTTACACTTATGTGGTTTTATCCCTTCATGAATCAATTTGTGTGTTTTCAAACTTGTTAAGTGGGAAAAAGCTTTGTTACAAATGTTACACTTGTGTGGTTTTATCCCTTCATGAATCAATTTGTGTTCTTTCAAACTTGATAACTGAGTAAAAGCCTTGTTACAAGTGTTACACTTGTGTGACTTTGTGCCTTCATGAGTCAATTTGTGTGCTTTCAAATTTGATAACTGAGTAAAAACCTTCCTACAAATGTTACACTGGTGTGACTTTATGTCTTCATGAATCAAGTTGTGTGTTTTCAAATCGGATAACCTAGCTGAATATACATCAGTAACTACACTTTCCTGACCTTGACATTTTCGGTCACCTTCACATTCACGACTATCCTTGTTCATATTAAAACTTACATCATTTTGTAAGTCTTCAGTATAACTGGAAACACCTTTGCATAAACTGAAATATAAATGTAACATTATCAGTAATTACTAGAACACGGGGTAGAAAAATAACAAATGAAAAAGATATCTGTTTGTTTTTATGTGCACATGATGGAAGATAGTTGGTGTAGGAGTGTGGCAACCTCATCGCCCAAAGGGAAATCATTGCACAAAGTCATCTGAGAAGTTGCAGGAAACCCAAAGCTAATGAGAAGTGGAAAAGGAAAGAGCTGTTTGGAAATTGGAATATTAAGACAATAAGTGGGGCACCGGAATTAATACAAGAAATGAAAGAGTATAATCTGGAGATATTAGGACTTAGTGAAGTGGAGAAGGTGATTACAGGAGGGCTAGATACTGAGGTACTCAGGAGTTGGCAGCGAAAGGATAGAAACTAAAGTAGGTGGATGTAAACTCAAGAATAATAGTCATAAACTAGAAATAAAACTGTCCCTAACACAGATATATGTCACAACAGAAGAAGATATAGTGTACTATGCATTAATCCAGAATGCTATCAATAAAGTTAGTAAAAGTGGGGATTGAAAGGCTAGAATAGGGCAAGATAGAAGAATAGCACATGGAATATATGGGTAAGGTTTACATAGAAAATCAAGTATTAATAAGTAATACCGCTTTGCACAAGATTATACATGAATCAGAAGTCAGACATGCTGAAAGCATAAATTATTTTTACATCCTCAGGAAATGAGGAATAAGATAATGGACATCAAAGTAATAAGACGAGCAGAGGAATTAACTAACCATAGATTACTGCAGATGCATACAAGAAGAGTCAGAAAAGATTCAAACCAAGAAATTTGAGGTAATTAACATAAAGAAACTGCAGAATAAGGAGAAAAGGAAGGACTACAAAGAAAACGTGGAAATACAAAGAGACGAATGATAATGGGAAATGAAAACATAAGCGATATGTGGGAAAAACTGAAATCAGTATTAATACAGTCAGTGGAAGAAGTACGTGGGCAAACCATAGGAAACACAAGGAAGAGAAGAATTGTTGGAGACAGCGGTCGAGAGAGGAAGTGAAACAGAAATTAAAAACAAGAAGATTGCTGGAAAAAGTATATAGGACTAAGGACAGAGGAACACAGAAGGGAATATACAGAGAAGAGAAATAGAGCCAAAATAGCAGTTAAGGAAGCCTAAGAGAAATCATGGGAGGAATTTAGAAACAGCATAGAAAACAAAGCAAGAAAAGGGTATACAAAAAATGTTGGAAGACAAACAAAAATGAGAGTGATTAAGGGGGATAGCAGATTAATATCAGGAATGAAGGAAGTACCAGAAGTGCAGAGCAAATATTATGAAAAAAAAATTTTTTTAAAAAAATGAGCAAGAGAAAGTTATGTTTGGACCATTTGAGAACATATGGGATGGACTGGAGGAAGAAAAAACATGTGAAAAGGAGCACAAATTGACAGACTGGTGTCAAAATTTATCAAATATGGAGGAAAATTGCTAAAACAATTAGCAAAGCTATTTAAGAAAATATGGGAAGGAAATAAGTTACCAGAAGAATGGTAGAAATATGTGATAATACTATACAGAAGAAGGAGAGTGGCTAAGACTGTAACAATTACAGAACAATATGTTTATACATACATATGTATACATATATACATACAAGAGTGTTACAAATGAGACTGACGAGAGTGGTGGAAGAAGAACAAGCAGCTTTTACACCAGAACATCAAACACAAGACAATATATAGACATAAAGAACAATAATAGACAAGAACTAGGATCTATATCTTGCCTTTTTGGATTTAAAGGCAGCTTTTGATTCAATATCAGAACAGTACATATGGTAGCCAAGAGGCTACCAATATGACTAATAAATGCTATAAAGTGCGTTCTGCCTTATGTGTGTGTGACAAAGAAAATCTGGATTAAAAACTGAAATATCCCCAAGATGTACTGATGCCTAATGGCTACTTGAACAGAGATATTAACGCAAGAAAGAAATATCATAATGGGCAGCACTATGGCCAAGCGGTTAGAGCCTTCGCCTACCACCTAGGACCTGCATGTGGTGTTCATGGTGGAGGAAGTGACAGTGCAGGTTCTCCGGTTTACCCCACCACTCATTCCACCAATTACTCCACTATCACCTCTCTAATCACTGATTTCTCCTGCATGTCATATCATTCTCTTTCTCAATATCATATCTGGTACTTGTCTGACCACCCACTTTCAGGTCTTCACTCTTCCGGCGCATAGTTTCCTGTGCTACCTGATAGGTGTCTGAACCTAGGCACTGGCATGTAAGTCCTACATAAGGGGAGGTTAATCAGGTAAAGAGAGAAAGAGAGAAATATCATAATCCCTAAGACTGATGTGAAGAAATCCCAAATAGCTTACCTACGAGGAGTTACAGAAAGAATGACAAAATATTACAACACCACAAAATTCAAACAAGATACACATAGGATAAAAGGCTGTGTTTTATAAGAGTATTCAAAGATAAGAACCCTTTGCAAAATAATCCAGGTGTTTATAAAATTACCTGTGATTGCAGTGAATCATACTAGGTCAAATACAAGAAACAAGGAACATAAGATACGACAACTTCTCAACCAGAAAGAGTTGCCATCATGGAACATGCCAAAAATACCAGCCACCACACTAGCTTCAGCAATTTAAAATTTTAGTTATTTGTAAACATTTCTCTCACAGAATACTGAGGGAAAACAGCAATATTTAATAAAAAGAGCAGTCTGCAGCTTGACACAGGCAAACCACTCAGCACAATATTCATGACCCTATTAGCACAATGCTCTCCTAGTGGAGGTAAAGAAACCAATAGAATTTCAAGTGGGAAGGGACAGCGAGGCCAGAGTAGACAGTGACCACCTGGATGAGGTTTGCAGTTGCCCAATGAAGAAGTCTCGCATAGTCTTGTGCAACGTCATCATGACTAAAGGGGCCTATGGGATGTAGCCCATATCAGAAGCAAAGAAAGAAGTAATTTATTATACTAATTATATACAGTGAACATTCCCATATTTAACACTAACAGGGAATATGAAAATGTAGGAAATTTAACAATCTGTCTGGGGATAGTTACTGACGGAATTTAAAAAGGCGCTTCCTCTGTGATTATTAAGTATGAAAAAGGTTTCCATACATAAAATATGATTCGAACATATGACGAACATATTCAAGATGCTCTCGGGCTTCGAGCCAGGTGTAGTGACGAAGAGACATCGACGTTTCTGGAGTGTACATCTCTCCCATCATCAGGATGATGAATGCCTGCATCCCATACACTGGCAATCTTTCCGGCAGAATCAGTAGAATTCTCGCAAAACACATCAGAACCATCCACAAGCTGCCTTTGAAGATCCAATACCTAGTGAGACCAGTAAAGGACAAACTGCACCTTAATGTACCAGGGTTATACCGTATCCCCTGTGAATGCGGGACGCCGTACATAGGGCAAACCGGCAGGACCATTTCCACCAGAGTCAAGGAGCACGAACGGTCCGTACAATTAATGCAGCCTAACAAGTCAGGGCTTGCGGAGCACCGCTTTGAAAAAGACCACAGAGCTAACTTCAAAGAAACGACCATTGTGGCAAAATGTAGCGGTTTATGGGAACGGAGGGTTAAGGAGCCCCTGTCCAACTCCTCCGAGAAGAGTACATTGAACCGGGATGCTGGATTGCAGTTTAGTCCATCCTGGAAACCAGCTTTAAGATTGGAAACCGACAGACTCAGACATTGGACATATGATTCCAATGGATCGGTGAACCACCTCCGCTCTAGACTGGGTGTTTTCTATTTCGTACGTACTGGCTGACAGTATATATACTGGTCCCTTCACTCTTGCTATTCATTCATCATCCTGATGATGGGAGAGATGTACACTCCTGAAATGTCGATGTCTCTTCATCACTACACCTGGCTTGAAGCCCGAGAGCATCTTGAATATGTTTCTATACATAATACTAAAAGGGAATATGAGGAGAATTTAGTAGAAATAGGTAGTCTTTTGTACAAAGAATAAACCAGATGACTTACCTTGGAGTTTCTGTGGAATAAAAGTCTTCATGTGTTTCATCCTGTAACATAATAATTCACTTGTAAAACACGTGATCTGCTTTAACTCTATGACTCTTATCTTCAAAAAGAGGAGCAGAAACAAAATGAACACTTTTGTATCTACAGGCAAGAAATTACTGTACATAAAATCATTCCAATTAAGATAAATAATATTCTTCCATTTAAACACATAAAACTCTGTTGTACAAAGTAAACACACACATCTGTGGATTTCTTAAGATTCTTCTATCATAAATAACTGAAAATAAATATTACATTCACTGCCCATTAGTAGAACTATTAGGAACAGTGATGTATTCATAATTTGTGAATTATAGATTTTGTTTCAAATTCCAACTCGTCTTTTTAGTGTGACATTGCTTTGAGCTCCAGCGGCAAAGCATCCCAAATTAAATACTCCATGGACGACATGATGTTGCTAAGGAGATAAAGAGAGTAGCTTTGAGATACGCTCATAAAACATAAGAGTAGCAAATGATTTTTAAATGTAACAGTGATAATCTTTATCAGTGGGATGATACTAATTGTAAAGAATAAAGAAAATTAAGTAATGGAAAGGGAATACAGTTACGATTAGTGACAGAAGTGGGATGAAAACCGCGACATGACAGTAAGGTGGAAGAAATGATGAAGCAAATATGAGCCAAGATAACAGGAATGGTCACAAACATGGATACAGAATTGCAAATATGAACAATGGCATGGCTAAGATGAGTATATAGCTGCCAGTGATGTTTGAGAGGCAACTAATTGGCATGAAGAAAGTTATGAAAGAGTTCGGTCAGCGCATTAGTGCCTCAGAGGATGTCAGGTAATGTGTTAGCACCCTGGGAAACAACAGTTCATCGCAGCACAACACCAGGTTGCAACAAATTCTTGGGAAAACTCCTAAGAGCTAAACATTTGAGACGCTAGGGCATGACACATCTGTGTGTGTCAAGCCAACCAGGTATGATGGCACGTCAACCCTTGAAGTCTTCCACAGACAATTGCTTGTTGTCTAAACCCACAATCAATGGTCCACAGAAGTGGAAGCTGAAGAAAAGACAGCCAGTCTCTAGGGACAAGCAACAGAAATGCCAAATGTGATTCTGATGTCACCAGTGACCTGAAACCTCTGGGAGCTCTTGGAAACCAAGTCAGAAACCAACTTCTGGCGGCAGCCTTCACAGCCAGCTCAAGTCAAGGCTGCAGCAGGCAAGGGAGATGCCACAGGAATTCACCCTGAATATTGAGCAACTAGTGACTAAGGCTCTGGCTGACCTCCTGGCCAGATAATCTGTTCCGCCAACGTGGTGTGTGATGCTAAGACATGTCAATAACTAATCCTCGGCAATTATCCAACAACCCACAATGTGCTGATGACTGCAGTGGCCATGGAGGTGATTAAGGTAAGAACAATTCTTGCCTGGAAGATTCAGAGTGTTTGGTTTGTGTAGAATGAGGGAAACAGTCCCAGAACATCCGGTGAGGGACTGTCCTCATCTGGCCAACAAACTAATGGAAAATGAGTAAATAAAGGCATGAAAAGGGGCACATGGAGCTGTCATTGCTGACCCCTAGAGTAATGCTGCCCACTTTGTGCAAGATAATGGGGAGAATAACAACACCACCGATAGTTGGGTACGCGTTAGAGGGTACCAGATATTGGTGGATACAGGTGCAGTTGTGATTGTGGTGTGACCTGATGTGGTGGGCAGCTCATCATCGAGGTAACAAGGTTGGTCCTACTAGAGTGCTTGCATTCTAGAGGAGAACTTGTTGGAGTTGACCTTCGGGTAGAACATTACAAGTCTGTGGGTGTATGTTACAAGGGTGACAAAGTGTGGCCCTAGGATTCAACATCCTTAGGAGTCGTAAGGCAACGACTGGTGTTAACAGGAGGGTCCTGCAAGTTGGAGGTAGAGAGATTAACTTTCAGAGCTTAAAGAGGATGGGTGCCAACATTTGAGTATCAAAACAGGTTTTAAGTGAAATAGTATAATTTGTTTGAGGTCATATTAATTGTGAAAAAAGAAATAATATAACTGCAATGGAATATAGTTGCAATAGATTAAATTCATTGTTTTTATTAGTGGTTGAACAAATAAATCTTTCAATTAAATTTAATTATTGTGCAACCAACATGAAAATTCAAAGCTTTTAAGCTAAAATTCAATTCAATTGTGTGGTCAATGGAATTATGTGAATCTTCTAAAACAGTTAACCTTCATAATTATATGTATACTAGCATTTTGCTTATTTGAGGGAAAAGTGGGAGGTTACCTTGGATTCAGGATATATGTGGAGCACTATAGGACAAATCATAGGATATGAACTGAAATCATTAATTCAATACTTGGGGCCAAAAAAAAAAAAAAAGAAAAAAAGAAAAAAAAAAAGAAAAAAAAAAAAAAAAAGAAAGAAAGAAAGAAACACTAAAACCGTATCTGGAAACAAATTAGAGCACCTGCACATAGCATCATAAACCCTCTGGTACAATGGTTCAGTCAGGTAAATTTGAATGACCTCATTTATTTTCATGAATTGAACTGATAAAATATTAAGCATTTTTAATTTATCTGCAAAACAATAACTACAGAACGTTATGTTTGAAATTAATTGTTTTATGTAAAGGAAGAGATGACACGCTAAGCATGGAAAGTTGTGTAAATATTCCTGTGTCTCTATAAATCCTCACACACTTTAGGAGAGGCACAAAAGTATGTAATAAACAAGTCAGGTGTACACCACCTGGATTTGTGAGACTACTGTACTTCAAGAGGTGAGTGAAATGAACAAAGGATGGTTTAAAGTTTAAAACGAGTCACAGTAAATATAGAATTTTGTAGCCAACATATATAATTTTAACAAAATACAACTCCCTCAGGAAACTTCCCAGAATTTATAGATTAGACAGAACCACCTAATACATTTGCATTTAAAATATTAAAATAAAACTTTGTGGACATTTTAACATAAACAGGCTTTATGGTTGTAAAATGAAGACTAAACTCATCTCCCTGCTACATACATTTAACTTGGAACATGTGATTCACTTTCTGACCAGAATTCATATGAACACTGCAGCTACAAATAATATTTTTCTAGTCTCAGAAAAAATTCCACATGATTATTTAACTCCTATTGTAAACAACACGTCAATACATGATGATCAGGAATTCTTGGTGAAAAATGGACAGATAATAGGAAAATTAATTTATAACAAGGATAATTAGTTTTTTTTTAATTAATGTCCTCCAACATTGTGTCATATCGGATGACAGGATAATTAGTGATGAGCATAGAGATTACCAATTTGTTACAAATTGGTAACAAATTTGTTTGTATAGCTTTGAGAATGAGTTGGAGTCAACTCGAAAGTTTAGTCAGCTTTCCTACAAGAACTTGCAATATTACTAAGATAAGTTTTTAGTTTCTAATTTGTTATTACTTTAGAATCTTGTTGCTTCACTGTTAATACCTTCAATTTTCTTTAATTAAGCAATTATTATTTGAAATTATTTTCCCAAAGAAAAACAAAGTCATCATAGGTAATAAAGGTAAAACCTTACATAGCATAAGTATGAGGAAGTCCTGTGCAAATAGAAGACATTTGTTCTTAGTATATCACAGAATTTATGACCCAAACATTACAGTACACTACAGTGCATGTTGTAAAATGCTTTAAAAAGCAATGAATAAAGCAAAAATGGTGTTACTCACTAGCAGTTAATGAAGATAGGAATAAAATTAAAACTGTGAAACATTATAAAAACTGTAACACAAAGAATCAATCTAAACAGTAATAACACCCACATAACTATTGCAAATGAAGACACCTTTATTACCCTGTGTTGTATTAGAGCAACCCAAGTTTATAAAACAATTGAATAGCATATGTTTTTATATTACACTAGCAAGTATCTTTTTCTTTCTCTGATTACCCTTCCCATATGGATGACTTATACACCATAGTACTTACAAGCCTGAGCCTAGGATCGGATGCCTGTTGGGGAGCAGTCGAACCTGTGCACCAGACAGGGTGAAGACTTGAAAGTAAATGGTCAGCCAAGCACCACGTATGAAAGTGAGGAAGAGGATGATATGAAATGTAGACAAAGTGGAAGAATGGAAAGGTGATGATGGAGCAACTGGTGGAATGAGTGGCGGGGTAAACCAGAGAACCCAGAGAAAACCTGCCCAGGTGCCACTGCATCCACCATGAACACCACATGCAAACCCCATGCACTTTTTTGCACAACTTACCTTAATATCATCATTAATACATGAATCTTCTCTTTTCGACCACCAATCTCTTTCTTTAATATCTATCTTGGTTTCTATTTCACTTTCTTTGATATTTTCATTAAATCTCAATCGATTCTGTTCTTCATTCTGTGAACATGTGGGACCTCCAAGTTCTGGTTTGATATCACTGCTGCTTGAAACAGTTTCAATCTTAACCTTGTTTGCAAGGTCTTTCATAAAAAATTCTCCTTCATTCTGTGAAATAAAGTGCAGGAAAGAAGATTCCTGGACTTCTTCTTTAATATTCATTTTGCTATAGTTGCTGTATTTGAACAGTTCTGTTCTTAAACTTCAGTAGCAAGTCTGTGAAAAAACGAACACATTATTAGTACTGATGCCTCAAACTAGTAAGTTGCAGTGAGGGGGTAGTAGTGTAGCCTTTGAAGGGCCCATCCTGCGAAGCTTCACTATGCGTGAACATCAATTTAATGTCCATCCAGATTCTTAACATCAGTTCCCCATCCCATGGCCTGCAACACTTCACTAATGAACGTAGCAATACACAATTGGTGTACAACCATTCCTTAGTTGGGCCAGTACCCGTAACTGCCTGAATATAGTATCTGAAGTTTTAAAATCTGCAAGTTTATAGCGGTATGGTCCGGCTCTTAAAATGCCAGTAATATAGATGTTTAAAAATTTTATACATTTACTAAATCCGTCACATAATTAGCTGAACATAATCTCATATGATATACCTAATAAAGGTGAGATGATAATGTTGTAGAAAGATATTTCTTTTTGTCACATGTTACAACAGACAACAAAGAGAAATGCACTTCAACAATAAGTTCGTCTGAGGTAATGAGTGTCGTCCGCTTGCACCACATCAAGGGAAGTGTTAATTGGTAACAGTCAATACAAAAAGTACTTCTTAGCACTAAAATAAAGATGACGATTTAATGTATGTTTTCTGTTAACCAGACGATCGGCACAGAAAGTCTCCTGTTGTAAAAAAAAGAAAAATAATGACTGGTATTGGTGAAAGATATTTTTCCATTAGCCAGAAATTGTTTATCACCCTCCTAATTACTCCTTTATCAAAATTGAGACCTGCTTTTGGTTTGTGTCTTTTTATTTTATTGGAAGTTTCAAACAATGGTTCACCAATATATTTTTCTCCCTTCACCTCACAACATATCTGTGTTACTGTCACTGTGCAAACTCTGTCGTATGTAGTGAAAGTGGGCATTAAACACTAACACAAAAAAAAAAAGGAAAAAAGAAAAAGAAAAAAAAGAAAAGAAAACCTACTGCCACAGACACTCGCTCCCTCAATGTTTTAATATTCATAATATATGTGCTTGCTTCACTTTCCTTTTCCATAATTTCTATAAGTTACTTATAACCTCGCAAGTTTGGCTGTGCAAAGCTATGTGCAATAATTTACTCATCTTAAAAAAAAAAAACACAAGTAGCTACATATGTGAAATTGCACTGGCACCACTACCTGACCAAACACATTTGGAAAGGACATATGCCCTTTGGTCACGTAGCGATGGGCAGGAGTGGGGGACTCTGAATGTGTGCCTGCATGAACCAGACAACTTCCTAGCTTGAGCCCTTTGTAACATCCATGAGTTTATTTCCACATAATTGAAACTACATTACATTTCAACATAAAGTAATACAAAGTAAGGATGGGAATTTGGTGTAATATGTTTAGAATAATATTTATAGCATTCAAAGATCCATACCTTCCATAAGATTACTTTAATCTGAATCACCTTTGTATTATTATATTAAAACAAGTTTGAAATTGTATTATTGTAAAAGGAATTTTTAGCCTTGGACACACAGTGTATAACAATTACAATGTTAAAATGCATATTCCACTGATTTTATACTGTTCATTCTCATACACACTTGTCCACTTCAAATACTACAGGAAAAAAACGCAAGTCCAGAAAGCTATGTAAATATAACTGTATGAATTCTTTGTAGAAGGAGAAGTAAAGAAACATGTGTGTTTGTTTTTCATGAAACAAAACTAGGTAGATTAAACCACATGAACTTAATTCGATGCATATCACTTCAATCATACAAAATTATATAAAGTTGTATAGCGGGGCAAGTAGAGAATGACATTTGAATGTGTTGCATAAAACAAATGCAATGAGAAAACCGTGTGAATGCAGTACGTTGCATTTCTATTTCAATCATCAAAATTGTAGGAATTCTGTGCTGAACAGTGAGAAGAGGACATGTAAATGTATTATGTAGAAGATGAGAAGAGAAAACTATGTGAAGGTAATACACTGCATACTAAAATGGATGCCACAAAAATCTCTCTGAAAAAAATCTCCATTTTGATTGTGATTGGTCAACCAGCAGGTTCTCTGAACTGTATATTGAAGAACGAGTAAAGAACATGTGAATGTTATTTATTTATGCCAACAAACTTACTGTTGGTGTTTTTTAAACACACAAGCCGTGTGTGGGCAAAGTTTAAGAGGTAGAACTGGAACTTAAAAATTCAATGCCACAACTGGGATTTGAACCACAGACCTTCCGCTATGCCGGGCGGACGCTCTACCACTGAGCTATTGTGACAAACTGCCAGAATGGCACTAAATTCTCAAGTTAGTTCGTATTTTTTTCTGGTAAACCACAAAGGCAGTCTCACATCAAAGACAATTACCCCAATGGTGACTTACTATTGCAAGTACTTTGTATCCCAGGATTAAATAACCTTCACATGGTAATTATTATTTATTTATGCCAACAAACTTACTGTTGGTGTTTTTTAAACACACAAGCCGTGTGTGGGCAAAGTTTAAGAGGTAGAACTGGAACTTAAAAATTCAATGCCACAACTGGGATTTGAACCACAGACCTTCCGGAAGGTCTGTGGTTCAAATCCCAGTTGTGGCACTGAATTTTTAAGTTCCAGTTCTACCTCTTAACATGTGAATGTGTTTGTAAAAGAAAAGTGAGCTGAGAAAGTTGTGTGAATATAATACATTGGTTTTTTATTTCAATCATATAGAAAGTTGTTTAAATTATATCTTGAAGGATGAGTGGAGAAAGAAGTGTGATTGTGTTTCCTAAAAGTGAGTAGAGAAAACCGTGTGAGTGCAATATGTTGCATAGTAAACTTGACAGCATACAAACCTCCATGAAAGACCACTTTAGTGTGCCAATTTTCATGGTGATCAGTCAACTGATGTTAGAGTTTATCAGCTTGTTACATACCAACATCCACTTTATATGTATCGATTGTATGAGTGGTATCTTGAATAGTGAGTAGGGAAAACCATGTGTATGTAACACATTGCATGGTAAAATAGATAGCATAAAAAGCTTCTCCATGAAAAAATGCACATATGTGCCAAATTTGGTGGTGGTTGGCCAAGTGGCTTTGGGGATTAACAGTTACATATACACACATTCATTTGTACTTTCTCTACTATGTATAGTACATAGAGAAAGTATTGTATTCCACCCCGGAAGTCTAAGAGTTTTCATCAGAAATACGTTTAGAGGCTCTCTGAATAAAAAAACGCAAGAATGTTTAGAAAAATGTTGGTGTGTGTGAACATAAGAAATCGGAAATGAAAAATTGGTGAAAACCAAAGTTAGTATTTAATTCTAACATCTTTTAAGGATGTCACACAAAGATCTTCAAGAAAACTATTCTAATCTAAGCTACCTTTTACACAAGAAACTTTTTAAAATTTTTATTTTCTCAAAAATGCCTCTAATGATTTTCATTAAAATGCCATATGTTTGAGATATTTCATTTTGAACTTTCTGTCTATTGCCTAATCTGCAGTGTTTAATCTGGATGACTTTTGCATAACTGAAGAACCATAAGAGATAGACCAAATCTTAGGATACAAAAAATGTAGATCTTGCTAAAACACACACTTCATGTCCAAATGCTTTAGTAGAGTGAACCATTTCAAAGATATTCCTCGCTTTTTGTATGAGTTTTGGAACACTGAAACTTTCATCAAATGGAAGAACGTTATCCATTTTTATATCTTAGCTATGCAAAGAGAACGTAATTTCAAAGCTTTGCCCATCACTCAAAGCCTACTGTATTACCACAATTTCACTTCTGTGTTGTAGTCCTGTACAATCACTCAAATAAATATTCGTACAACTACTACACAGAATCTGAAAATGTTTATTTCCAGGGAAATCTTGATATTGAACCTTTGGGTAGAACATAACACTTCCTCTACTTACTGTATGTAGTTAGAGAAAATAATATCCTTAATGATGGCAGCTGTACTTCATATGTACCTCTGTAATTATTTATTGTAATGTTTTTCAAGAGATGACATTGAGACTAAACATTCTCTTCTGTAATTTCCACAACAGGAAAAAGAATGAAAAGAAACTAAATTAGTCACTACACTTTTGCTAAACAATTCCGTAACTATAGGAAGTACATGGTGTCAAAATTGTAATTTTCTGGAGTGTGAGCAATCTGTTCAGCGGGAACAACTTCAAGGGGGCGATTTACTTAAGTGGCAAAGGCGTAACATCAATAATTTCAAAGCAGTGGCCTGCAAATGAAAGATGCCTTACTGTCATTGTCACTATCTATCCTAAACAGGTCACTTCACAAGTTGTAGTTTCTATAATGTATCCTTCCCAGTAACCATCAAAATTGTTTTATTTTTTTAGAATTTTTTTACAATATAACATCTTTAAACTTGGTAGTCATATCAGACAATTAATGAATAGGTGAAATGATGATCAAATGAGACCAAGGTCTGTACAGCTTAAAGTTACCTGGCACTAATGTTCTCAGGATAAAGGAAAACCCCATAAAAATAGCTTATCCGGATGAGTCACCCTGGTATTCGAACTCAGGAACTCTTCAATATGACGCAGACCACAGAGGCAGCCTTTTTGGTCTTTCCAGTTGCAGAACTCTGACACATAATTTACGAATGCTCTTAGCACACCCGCCGTGACATTACAGGGTTGTGTTTTACCGCATGGTTAATTACGTGTGTACCGTGCAGTTGTGCAATAAAGCAATGTTATATATGCGCATTACCATGAGCGAAGGTTTTCCACCGATACCAAATTACAACCGTTTTAATGATCGTATAATTGTATGCCAAGTAAATCATGAGTTCACAATTGTGTAAAAAGTAAACTAAAAACTTTAGTTAAACATGGAACAATACAGCCCATTTTCATTACTATTTGAGTCATGTTATGATAATTGTCAGAACATACCTTACATAAATGTCATTCGAACCTTAGCATCACGTAAATTGTAAATATTCTCAATACCTTTCTGTTAAACAGCCTTTCTTCGCGTATGAAGACAAATGCACAACGCGCCACGGCCGCATGGATTACACGGCTTCTCTTTCTAAGCTGGCTTCTGAGTTTGTGTACCTTCAGATAACATCTTGACTTGTGTTGAAAATTACATTTTATCTGTTTGCGATGTTGCTGCAACTTAAGATATAACTGAATTGTTGCAGAGATCAGATACGTAAACTATTTACTTAGCAGGTAGTATCAACAAACTAATACATTCTTGGCAATTAATTATTTGTCCCACATAGTCGTAGTGTGCGGGAGAATACTACGCAATTCTTAACCGAATTTCATTAATACTAGTTTTATGGGACTTCATTTAGTGAGGCTGAATGTGAAGCGGTTTGTAATCTACTATTTGTTACATTGGTTAATATTGCGTGTCTGCTAAAACACTCGACATTGCTATTCGTGCATACTCTGTTCCACAATTTGTAGTATTACACATAATTGACAATAATTCACACTCAGGATATGGTAGTTATACTCTAGTTACCTTGGTTATACTGATATATGTAGTTATAGACGTAGGTATATGCTTGAAGGAATGAAGTTGCTAAAAAGGTACGGTGGGTGGCCCCAGCAACTTTAACATATGTTTGAGAGGTAGAACTGGAACTTAAAAATTCAATGCCACAACTGGGATTTGAACCACAGACCTTCCGCTTACCGGGCCGCTGCTCTACCACTGAACTATTGTGACAAACTGCCAGAATGGCATTCAATTCTCAAACCAGTTCGTATTTCTCCTGGTAAACCACAAAGGCAGTCTCACATCAGAGACAAATTACCCCAATGGTGACTTACTATTGTAAGTACTTTATATCCCAGGATTAAATAACCTTCACACGGCTTGTGTGTTTAAAAACACCAACAGTAAGTTTGTTGGCATAAATAAATAATAATTTAACAAATGTTGTTAAACCACTACTTATTAACTCAGGATGACTTTGCCCTAAAGCAGGATTTGCTAACATAAATATCGCCGGTTATCTTGTACAATAGCGGCCTGGCTTCAGCTCATTCTATTATCCCATATAATCCGGTACTTCATCAGGAATGGCCCAGAAGCAGTATATTCTAGAATATGTGATTTTAAGTTTTCTTTGTATGTCTCTGAAAGAAGATGCTAATTTCACTTCTGATGAAATTAAGATGGTGGATAATTACATTATTTACTGTTAGGGATATATTATTTGTAGTGGCAGGTCTAGAGCTGTGAGTTTCACTTTTTATCATACTTCGTATTGTTTTATTATTCTTTGAAGAGTTAACAATCGTTGCATCAAAGTAATGCTTTGCTTTTTTTTTCCCAGGCTGCTATTCTATAGAATAATAGCACCAAGTTAGGCCGCTATTGTTCAGAATTAATGTATCGCCTACAATACAGCATTCTTAGCATATATGCAATCTTAACCCATTCATTTAATAGGATCCCTCATATCAAACATTTAAATCACATGAGGACTGAATTTAGCTAGGACGTAACCTACACTTTATTCAGCACATGTGTGGTGCTGTCGATTATTACACTAAGGTGTTACAGTTCGATGGAGAGTATGGTCCCAGAATTGCAATGTAATGCACATATTCATCCTTCCTTAGATGCACAAGGTGTGTATGTAATTAATTGCAACTATAGGGAGATATACGGAAGGCCCTAAGCCACAAAGTGTAGCCGAGGGATGTTTTTTATAAACAGAGGTTTTGGTAGTGAAGGCTGCAGCCATGAAATGATGGAAAAGTGTATACTAAAACATCAGTGTATCTAAAACCCACTGATAGCCAACTACTCCTTATTAACTGAAGACTCCACTTAGCCTGGAGTCCATAACATAAGTCTTTTACACCACTATACTGTACTGAGTTACGGGGATCCCCATCCCTCCAAAAGGCTTATGGCACATTAGTCTCCAATTTTTCTGAGAGCTTAGCATTAACTACTAAGTTCATTATTTATGAAATTGAAAAGCTTCACAGTCTTGTAGACACTGCAATAGCTAATTTGATGCTGATAAACAATAAAAGTATGGGAAAAGTATGAATCAGCTGGGGAATTTAATGTACTGGCAAGTTGGCCATGGTAGCTTAGTGGTTAAAGCAGCTGCTTGATGCGGAAAGTCCATGGTTTAAATCTCGGCTATGGCATTGAATTTTTCAGTCCTAATTCCACCTTTTAAACCATAATACTTACAGCAAAGAATTACAAACAAATTGTTTGGTAGATGCTGCGTTTAGTATTTCAATGAATTCTAATGTGTCTGTCTATACTCTGTTCATCTAGAGATTAGAGGAGACGTAAAGAAAGCCACGTGCGTTTTGACCACAGCGCGCCCTCTTGACGCTTTCGCCATGTAAATAGTCCCTTGAAGAAATACTGTTACTAAGGTCTAAAATGTCACTTAATGTTTGCTAAAGCATGAACTAAGTGTACTAAGCATAGCTAAAGTGTAAGAATATGCACTTATGTGAATCTGTAACCAGCCTAATTCATTCTGTGCGTGCATTATTCAGTATGACAGTAACATAGCGGAACAAGTGAGTGCTGTAAAACATAAGCGTGGCAAAGCATTGCGAAGTGGCGAAAAGACAATAATATTGAACGTGTTTAACAAGTGCTGTGAGAAATATCCTGAACTTGCTATCGAAGACATGATAAAATTAACATTCGAGTTTACCGGTGTGTCAGTTGCAAGTATTTACAGCACACGCGAAGAGAAATCATCAGTTGGTGAAGATCCCAGCCAAAAGCTTCCACATGCCAGATAAATGGTGGATGTAGTTTGCAATGAATTTGTGAGTGTGAGATCTGCAATCCGTCGAAAAGTTCGTCAGTCAATGAATCCTCACCTTAAACAAAGTGCTGTTGGCAGTTAACTCTGAACCCAATCTTGCAGATTTAAAACTAACCTCCCTCCAAAGCTGCTTGTGGAGATTGGTTTCGAGATTGTGAGCAGAAAATGAAAAAGTGTTATTGTGGACAGAGATGACATAAGTAGCAGTTAATTTCCATGTGCTACATGTTATTTGAATCAAGTAAATATATCCTTTTAGAAGTGTAAAATGCATATTATAACTACGCGTGGCGGTAGGTAACTGTGTTGCGTCATTGTGAAAGCACGTGGCCGCGGAGTGATACAAACCGGTGCTTTGTTTATATCTCCTCTAATCTCTTGATGAACAGAGTATAAATAGGCCAATACACTTGTACTAAGGTTGTAGTAAGCATAAGAGTAATGCCATAAGTTCTGTATATATCTAACATACCTACGTAACCGAAGAACAAAATACCTTTAAACAGGCTGTGCAGCATTTTTCCACTGGGTATGTGGAAACATAATAATGCACTGCTGCTGTAAACACAGTCACGCTGCTGACTTGGATTTGCTCTGCAGTATTGAGTTGACAGTGATGTGATGTGGTTCAGGTATTAAGAGTGACTGTTTATTTTGTCCTGTACTTACTAACAAGGTATATTATGGGTTAACATTAGTTTTCTACTGCCCAGTGTGTATTCATTTATGATTTGTATGTGTTAACTAAGTCAGCTCACCAAGTGAAGATGTGATTTGCAGAAAGAATTCCAGGTGTTATAGTTCCAGGCCATACAACAATCTATGAATTTAACAATAAATTTCAGGCAACAGGGAGTATTCAAGCTAGGAAATGTAAAAGATGGCATACGGTTCTTACCGAGGAAACTTAGACAGTACTAGCCATTGTTTGGAGAATTCCCCCCAAAAATAGCTTAGGTGTCTTTTGCAATAGGTAGGCACTTCTTATGGCTTTGCATGTACAGCCACTAAATTGCTGAAGTCAAAAGCATATAAAATAACTGTGGCACATGCTCTTCAACAAGATGATCCTGTAATTGGGTACACATTTTGTGAGTGGAGTCAATAGTATACACAATAGCGAAATAGGCCCACATTTAATATTTTTATATGTGTACATAAAATAATCATTACTGGAGCTCTGAGAAATGTAATATTGTTCTTGAAGTACACCTTCATGTTGAAAATATTGGTGTATGGTGAACCATTAGCAGAGAAAAAATTAGGTTCAATTTTTTACCATTCAACAGTTGTCATACATACATGAATACCAGTTTGCCCTCTTTGTTTTCAGAGAAACAGCAGACAAGGAGTGTCATTTTTTCTTTTATCTACAAGACTCTAAGAGCTAATACGGCCAATCTTTCAATGAGAAGAATTGAAAGCATGTTCCAAGACAGAATTGTTAGTAAACATTTGTGGTTATCTCAGTTCTTGAGCTAATTCTTTGCAATTTCTGTATCTGTGGTAACTCCAAGTTTAGAAGACAAAACTACACAGCCTGGAAGGATTGAAACAAAATATTGCCAGGGAATTGCCACCATTTGTCAACGTGAACTACAGGGAGTGATGGATAATTTCCTAAAGATGTGCCAAAAATGTGTGGACAATGACAGTGGCCAGTTTCAGCATCTCCTTTCACAACGTTGGTAAATGAAGCCTTTAAAAGTAGTTTTAGAAAAGTTGTATGGTTTCATTTGCAGCTTTTGCTGATAGCAGTAGATGGCAATACGTGCCAAGGATGCTGGAGGGCAAAATACCGTGCAGCCAGTTTGGAGGCTTTTTGCTCTCCCTGGATAATGTTGTTATTAATTTTATATAGTCCACATTACACTGTACAATACGAATTGTACATACAGTTAACTTTGTTGCTTGTTTAGTGATACAAACAATTAATTTAACAAACTAAATGATAAATTACATTAAATATTTCAGTCAATTAAGCATGGTAATAAATATGTTTATATTACCCGCAATGTTAAAAAGGTGGATAGAATAACTGAGAATACTTTGGAAAAGTGTTGAAGGAGTAGATGTTACCATGGCAATGTACTTGTACCACCTACTCTTCCTTTCATTTATACTAAAATATTGCATCACAGCAGCTTAAAATGACTAATGTAGGACTGTGCATGCAGGAATGAGGGTGCCAACCTAAGTGAACTACTAGTTTCCTGCATCATTGGGCTTTAGTTACACTCATGTCTCACCTGCGCCTTTAGGTTTACTGGGTTACACCTTGAATTTGTATTTGGGTATGAAAATTAACATTTTGTTTCCTAATGATGCTGTGAATTACATTAATCATATTAGTACTGTTGTTGTGCAAGAGTGTTGTCCAGCAGTAGTTCTGTTACATGCCAGTAAATCTTCTGAAATGAAGCTGCCACCTTTAAGCATAACTAAAAGCCATGTCTGGGCTGCATTTGAACCTATCACCTCAGGATCAGTAGGCCAGCTCATGACCAACTTAGCCACCCATAAGGCATATTTGCATAAGGTTGACAGAATTTGTTATTCTGGTTTTGGTATCTGTGATCTCAGGGTGTGATATCTGTGTCATGAGTGCATGCAGCACACTGAACTGAGGAGTTGAGGAAAAGTAAAGAATACATGAGTCATACTCTCTAGGTAAGTCCTTCAGTGTAGTACCCAGCATTGTCTATAACTCATTGCCAGTTGTAGTATCCCTGTAGCAGCTCCTGTTCTGTTGATGTTTCTAATGGACCGCCCTAATATCTGCCGAAAAATTACAAAATAGTTCCTCTATCTTTGGTATCAAATTATAATCTTAGAGGTGTGAGTCTATTGATTGTGGTGGATGAAAAAGCACTTACCACCCCCAATGATGGTACCCATCAGCTACAAGTTGTGCCTGAGCATTATGCTGCATAATGATTGGAGGGTTGTGGAAAACGTGTGTGGTTTCTTTGCAACATTGCTCTCAGCTCATTCTCCAAAAATGGCAAAAATACTGTGCTATAATATTCTGTTCTTGGAGGGCAGTATGTGTTAGGATGATGCAATTAAGTTGTGTGCATGAATCAATATAACTTTCCCGTTTTTAGGGGTACGACACATTTTTTGCATGGAGACCCATATGTTACCACTGATTCAATTGGTGCTTAAGTAGAGGTTTGTATAACCTTGCCCCATGTCCCATCTGGCACAATAATGCACTCTAAGATGTCCCCATCACAACTATAGTGCTCCATGTTAGTTTGAGCAAGGCTGTGTCAAAACATTGTTGTACCTCCGTCAAATCCTAGGGAACCCACTGTACTTTTTCATATTTTCAGGTAATTGTTTAGAATACAAAATGCAGTTAAATGAAATATTCGTACCACCAGTGCTAACTCACATACTGTCTGTTCATTGGTGTTTAGTAGTGCAGAAACAGCTTGCACATTCTCTGCACTAACACTCGGACAATCCAGCCAAGCCATTTGCTTCACATGGTCATGCTCCAAATTGAAGGTTCTAATTCACCTTGCCACAGTCCTGAATGCCAACGCCCTCATGCAACTCTACAAGCCCTAATAAGGTCATCATGACACTGCTGTAAAACCATGCATACATTGAATTTTCAGCCAAGATCAATGTTCCTGCTTTGTAAACTTGGCAAAACACAACAGGTTAGAGCAGTAGCTAACAGGAGGTTAACTTCCTCTCTCTACAGCACATGTTGTTGTTAGCTAATGCTGGATTTCTGACAATGAAGTCATTAATCCTCTTGCTCTCCAATATTTTTCACATTGAAGAGACTTAGCAGTAAATGTAACCGCTTTTTAGAGAGCACCATATTTTTATGTTTTGGCGGTCACATCGCTCTCTAACAACCCCCAGAATGTCTGGAGGACCACACCTGTCGTTGGTTTACAGGTCTCACCGACCTGACCGGGAGAATTATCAAAATAAATTCACCGACCTTATCCTTTGTCTACAGCACATGTGGAGCAGTGCATCTATTGCAGGGGAGGATGGACATGGAGTAACATGGGGCAGGGTCATTTGGGTTTGAACCTGTGACCTTGGTGTCAGTAGACAAACCCCTAACCAACTAAGATAATCTGGACCAACATGCATACCTACTGAGGCTGGTTGATTCCAAGGTACCCTGGTTATACAATGTTATTTACTATTTACTAATGAAAAAGGTTCAAACTGCCCTTTAGAAATGGTAAAACATTAAAATAAATAGCTGAAATATTAAATGCTGTGCATCTGTAGTTAGAGCAGCATATTCAGGCATAAGTAACAAAAATAATCAAAGAACATGTTGACCTTCAATCGTGACTTAGATCAGAAAACTTAAAATAGTTAGAAATTCAAAAACAAGTAGTTTAAATGAATACCTATGTGAGTGATTGTACAGGACCACAACACAGAAGTGAAGAGTAATAATCATTAACCATAGTAGCTTTATAAGCGATGCCTCTTTGTTTTGTGGGAATGAAACTGTTGATAATCTAATGAATTGTATGGAATATAGTTTATTAATATAACCTATAACAGGGGTAGTAAGGGGTAGTGATGCGCTTCCTATAGCCTCTCCTACCCAATTCCCATCCTCATCCTGCCCGTGGTGCACCCTGCTTTTAACAGATGAGGCTCTGGGGACCGAATCACAGCGGTATAACTTTTTCATCTAAAATGGAGGAAATGTCATTTACGTATGTGCTGGCCTATCACAGCACAACAGCATCCCTCAGAGGCACATGAGGGGAAGGTCGGTGGATCTAAATACCACCTATTTAGTCCTCCTGGCTAGGTCCTGGTGCTGTTTTTATAAATATTATTACCTAGCAGCAGGAATAATGTTCTTACTGAAAGATGAAATAGCGTGATAGCAGACGCGATTCTTATCTGCAGGGTCGAGGTTACAGAATGGAATGCATAAAGCAACGTTCCTTTATCACAACATATTTATTCATTAGCACTTCATTATTTTACACTCTCAGCACCATATTATATAATCAAAGAACTTCACAATTATGATTTAGTAGAATCTACACTGGGTAAAAGTTTGGTGAAAGTTCCATGTTCACATGCTACCAGAAAACACGTCTTATCATCTTGAGCATACAGACGCTAATGAAAATAGGCCTTGGCGTCTCTCTGACGCAACACCGCCATTCTTTTGTATTCATCCGCGCAATAGTTTTTATTGGTTGAACACAAAGTGACAAGAAACATTGGCTATCTTGAACATTAAAAATAAGTCCCTGATACACCCAAACAAGAACTAGAAATTTATACACTCTTAAAAAAACATTTGTATGAACGATTTTCTATCAGAGCCCAATATTCTGTCTCATATGCCCCTTGTTTTGTTTTTCAAGTTGTCACCTATATTTACAATCTTGAAACACAATACAATACTTCTCCCTACTCCTCTGATTTAATCACTTTGTACAATATTTTTTTTTTTTTAACAGTCTTCTTCACTGTTTGTCTTTGTCTTTTGTTTTGGCATGATACAGCATGTCTTTATAAATTTCACATATTCAATTACTACACAATACATTCAGTTATTATACAATACATATTCAGTTATTGTACAACACATTTGGTTACTACACAACATGTCCAATTATTATACAATACATATTCAGTTATTGTACAATATATCCAGCTATCATACCACATATGTTCTGCTATTATACAATACATATTCAATTATTACACAATACACATTCAGTTTTTTGCATAACACATTTAGTTATTACTCAACATATTCAGTTATTACGTAATATATCTAGTTATCATACAATACATATTCAGTTATTGTACAACACATATTCAGTTCTTATACAACACACTCAGTTATTGTACATTTGACATTGACACAAATATAATTTAAGTGTATCATGGTTTATTATGTGGTTTTTGACTTGTATTCATTGCTATGAGGAGAGAAAAACAGGATACAAATTTTGAGCTAATGATTATGATCATGTTTATGGCAATATTTTATTCAGTTCTTTGCCTTCTTTGTCTTATAAGCTTATGTATAGGCAGGTTGTTGAGTCGGTTCTTAAACTCTGATGTTACTAATGGTACCATTTTTCTTAATTGGGTTATTATTCATTGTTGTTTGGTTCAACATTTCTTCGAGCTTAGCATTGGCTATATTCATCTTAATTCATGGGCATTGTTTTTCTGATTATGGTTTTCCTTACTTCACTAATTGTCACTTCTTTGTCTCTTATTTCTATAAGAGAAAACTTCTATACTTATAATTATTCTGTAATTGTATTATTTTTCTTCTCAATTTACCCTCGACATCTTTGTGTCAAAATATTATATCTTTGTCATCATAATTGATTCCTTTTTATTTTTGTCCCTGACATCCTTATGTCAAAAACATATTATCTTCCGTCGCTATAATTCATTTATTTAATGACAATCAGTGTCCTCATCTGTCTTTGTTGACAATGCTCTTTGTGGTCGATATAGCCAATGACTATGTTGATTTTCTTCCTTGTTGTAATTCCTAATCTGAACATAATTTTCTATAACTAACCCATCAAAAATTGTTATCTTCCTTCATGTCTACTACTCCTGCCTTACACATTCGTTGGCAAAGACTATTTGGTCCTTTCTTTGTATGGCTTCAATTTATTTTTATGGTATCTTCCTACCAACTTGCCATTTGTATTCTGTAGCTCATACGTGTGGTCACCCAGCTGTTTTGTTATGACCAGTGGTTCCATCTTTCTCTCTGTGTAGCCATCATGGTGTCGATGTCAATTGTAAGTTGCCGAGATTTTGTGGTTTGTCATCCACTCGGTTGGGACGAACTTAATTGTTGTAATTTCCCTGAGTGTTGGTGGTGGTGGTGGTTTCTGTATTCTGTGCAGCATCTGCCCTATTTGGCACATTTTCATCTACTTCCTGCTGTCTTATGTTGTTAGTGTACCATTGGTCTCTGCCCCTTTGGCGTGAACCTCTGTCATATGACGGTCTGTGGTTGTTCAAGTGTTCCCTACAGAATCGTATATGATTCACTTGATGGGTACGGTCTCCTGGTCTTCCACGATCATATGTATATGTTCTGTATCTCGATTCACCATTCGGTATCGTGTCGTGGTACCGCTGTCTTGTGTTCTCCATCCTCTCGCCATAATTATGTGGTTGTGGGAAATGGTGTGCCCCTCTCCCCCTTTCATGGGTACTCCTAGTATTTCTATGTTCTTCCTCACTCTGGTTGTTCGTAGCCATGGTCCGGTTTAAGATGGGTGAGTTTGGTTGACCGTTCCTATGTTTATGCTCATTAGGCCGACCATTTTGTGTTTCGAAGGCTGTCAGCAATTCTATCATATCTGCAAAATCTACTGGCCTCGCAACAATTAACCCTGTTCTCACTGTGTCTGGGAAATGTCTTGTTATGCTGGTAATTAGTTCTGCCTCCGACAAGTTGGGGTCTAATAGCTTTCCTTTGTTGGCTACTTTCATAAAATAATCGACTAGCGACAACCCTTTGGTTGGATCGTATCTACCTGTCGCTAGCTCTACCCTAGTTTGGTTTTGTTTAGCTGGGCCCCAATACCTTGATAGGAATAAATTTCTGAATGAGCTATACGACTCATGACCAGCTAGTGTTAACCTGAGCCATTCTAATGCCTTGTTTTTTAAGCTTTTCTTAACTATCATCATCCTAAGCTCGTTTGGTATCCTTTTCACTTTAAAATATTCTTCCATCTCTTTAACAAAGAGTTTTGGATCGTCTCCCTTCTCCTCGTCAAATGTAGGTGGTGTGATTTCATGTAATATGCTGTTGGTGTAACATGTGTTGTGTGTCGTGTCATTGTTTGGTTGTGAACCTCTTTCTCTGTATGGTGAGTCAACATTTTGTACATTATTCAAATAACTCTCATCTTGTACATTACTTACATCTAAATCATCTTGTCTTTGTAATGCCTTCACAACATCATTTACATTAGCCAAACTTTCTTTCCCTTTTTTCATTTCTTCACAAATTGATTTTAAGTCATTTTTTATTTCTAAGTGGCTCTGTTTCATATCATTTATAGCATCCTGTTGTGAATGCATCACATCATTCATTGTCTTAATTTTAGGAATTACAATTTGTTCTACAGTTTCATTAATAATGTCTTTCTTTACTACCTCAATCTCTTTCCTTAATTCCTCAGTTATTTCTGCTTTTACATTTGTAATCTTACAGTCTACACTTGTATTACATTCTGTTATTTCATCTCTACATCTAGCAATTTCTCTTTCTAACACAATCTTATTCTCTCTCATTTCTGATTCTATTTTTCCCATCCTATCTCCTACGATTTCTATCCTAGCTTCTAAGGCTTCCTTTGTTTCATTCAAGTTTTTATGTACTAATTTTAAATTAGTTTCCATTACTTTCATATTTTCGTTACACTCCTGTCTTCCTAATTCTATTTTCTGTTCTAAGTTCTGTCTTCCTAATTCCATTTTCTGTTCTAAGTTCTGTCTACCTAATTCCATATTCTGTTCTAAGTCTTTTCTCACTTCCTCCATTTTCTGACCTATCTCTTCCTTATTCTGTTCCAGTTTCTGACCTATACTCTGACCTAAACTTTGTTCTATGTCCTGTTTTAATTCTGCTCTATTCTGTTCCATTTTCTGACCTAAACTTTGTTCTATGTCCTGTTTTAATTCTGCATTATTTTGTTCCATTTTCTGACCTATTTCCTTCATATTCTGTTCTAGTCTTTCAAACATGATCATTAATAACCTTTGATCTTTGCTTATTTCCACCTGTTCCTCACTTTCTAATTCTACCTGATAACTAGGCCTATCTCTTTTCGCGACATTTTAATTTCTTTATCCAATTCACTTAAGGTTAAAAGTCCCACTACTTTGCCGCTTCTCAGTAACATAAAAAATGGAAATAAAATTGAGACAGAATATTGACCAATAGAAAATCGTTCATGTAAATATTTTTGTAAGAGTGTGTAAATTTCTAATTCTTTTAATTTGGGTGTATCAGGGACTTATTTTTCAATATTCAAGATAGCCAATGTTTTCTTGTCCCTTCGTGTTCAACCAATGAGAACTGTTGCGCGGATGAATACAAAAGAATGGCGGTGTTGCGTCGGGAAGACGCCAAAGGACTAGTTTCATTAGCGTCTGTATGCTCAAGATGAAAGGATGGATATTTTTTGATAGCGTGTGAACATGTAACTTACACCCAAACTTTTAACCAGTGTAGATTCTATCGAATTTTGAAAGTTGTTGATTAATTAATATGGTGCTGAAAGTGTAAATTAACGAATAAATATGCTGTGATAAAGGAACGTTGATTTATGCATTCCATTCTGTAACCACAACCCTGTAGATAAGAGTCGCGTCTGCTATCACACTATTTCATCATTCAATAAGAACATTATTCCTGCTGCTATATTCCCGCTGCTAGGTAAAGACAATATTAATAGAAACCGCACCAAAATGGCTTACCCAACGTGGAGCGCGAATTTAGAATGGAATGCAAAATTACGAGTACGAAGTGTTAACATCAAATGATGCCATCCCATCGCGCAGGAAAAAGACGCCATTAGACCATCGTTTGATATCAACAAAACATCGATACACGGAGAATCAACGTGGGAAAAACACCGGAGATCATCTAGCGAAGCCAACTACCCAGGAGACGTAAATAACTGGACGGAGAACCAACGGAAAAGAAAGTAGGATCCAAAATTTTTGTTTTTACAGACATTTTATTTCCATTTTATATGTTTCTGAGAAGCGGAAAAATAGTGGGAGTTTTAACCTTAAGTGAATTAAATAAAGAAATTAAAATGTCGCGAAAAGAGATAGAAACAGGAGTGGGGGAAGGGGCAGATAGGCCTAGTTATCAGGTAGAATTAGAAAGTGAGGAACAGGTGGAAATAAGCAAAGACCAAAGGTTAATGATGATCATGTTTGAAAGACTGGAACAAAGTTTAGTTCAGAAAATGGAACAGAATAGAGCAGAATTAAAACATGACATAGAACAAAGTTTAGGTCTGAGTATAGGTCAGAAACTGGAACAGAATAAGGAAGAGATAGGTCAGAAAATGGAGGAAGTGAGAAAAGACTTAGAACAGAAAATGGAATTAGGTAGACAGAACTTAGAACAGAAAATGGAATTAGGAAGACAGAACTTAGAACAGAAAATAGAATTAGGAAGACAGGAGTGTAACGAAAATATGAAAGTAATGGAAACTAATTTAAAATTAGTACATAAAAACTTAAATGAAACAAAGGAAGCCTTAGAAGCTAGGATAGAAATTGTAGGAGATAGGATGGGAAAGATAGAATCAGAGATGAGAGAGAATAAGATTGTGTTAGAAGGAGAAATTGCTAGATGTAGGGATGAAATAACAGAATGTAATACAAGTGTGGACTGTAAGATTACAAATGCAAAAGCAGAAATAACTGAGGAATTAAGGAAAGAGATTGAGGTAGTAAAGAAAGACATTATTAATGAAACTGTAGAACAAATTGTAATTCCTAAAATTAAGACAATGAATGATGTGATGCATTTACAACAGGATGCTATAAATGATATGAAACAGAGCCACTTAGAAATAAAAAATGACTTAAAATCAATTTGTGAAGAAATGAAAAAAGGGAAAGAAAGTTTGGCTAATGTAAATGATGTTGTGAAGGCATTACAAACACAAGATGATTTAGATGTAAGTAATGTACAAGATGAGAGTTATTTGAATAATGAACAAAATGTTGACTCACCATACAGAGAAAGAGGTTCACAACCAAACAATGACACGACACACAACACATGTTACACCAACAGCATATTACATGAAATCACACCACCTACATTTGACGAGGAGAAGGGAGACGATCCAAAACTCTTTGTTAAAGAGATGGAAGAATATTTTAAAGTGAAAAGGATACCAAACGAGCTTAGGATGATGATAGTTAAGAAAAGCTTAAAAAACAAGGCATTAGAATGGCTCAGGTTAACACTAGGTGGTCATGAGTCGTATAGCTCATTCAGAAATTTATTCCTATCAAGGTATTGGGGCCCAGCTAAACAAAACCAAACTAGGGTAGAGCTAGCGACAGGTAGATACGATCCAACCAAAGGGTTGTCGCTAGTCGATTATTTCATGAAAGTAGCCAACAAAGGAAAGCTATTAGACCCCAACTTGTCGGAGGCAGAACTAATTACCAGCATAACAAGACATTTCCCAGACACAGTGAGAACAGGGTTAATTGTTGCGAGGCCAGTAGATTTTGCAGATATGATAGAATTGCTGACAGCCTTCGAAACACAAAATGGTCGGCCTAATGAGCATAGACATAGCAACGGTCACCCAAACTCACCCATCCTGAACCGGAACACGGCTACGAACAACCAGAGTGAGGGAGAACATAGAAATACTAGGAGCACCCATGAAAGGGGGAGAGGGGCACACCATTTCCCACAACCACATAATCATGGCGAGAGGATGGAGAACACAAGACAGCGGTACCACGACACGATACCGAATGGTGAATCGAGATACAGAACATATACATATGATCGTGGAAGACCAGGAGACCATACCCATCAAGTGAATCACATACGATTCAGTAGGGAACACTTCAACAACCACAGACCGTCATATGACAGAGGTTCACGCCAAAGGGGCAGAGACCAATGGTACACTAACAACACAAGACAGCAGGAAGTAGATGAAAGTGTGCCGAATAGGGCAGATATTGCACAGAATACAGAAACAACCACCACCACCAACACTCAGGGAAATTACAACAACTAAGTTCGTCCCAACCGAGTGGATGACAAACAACAAAATCTCGGCAACTTACAATTGACATCGACACCATGATGGCTACACGAAGAGAGAGATGGAACCACTGGTCAGAACAAAACAGCTGGGTGACCACACGTATGAGCTACAGAATACGAATGGCAAGTTGGTAGGAAGATACCATAAAAATAAATTGAAGCCATACAAAGAAAGGACCAAATAGTCTTTGCCAACGAATGTGTAAGGCAGGAGTAGTAGAGATGAAGGAAGATAACAATTTTTAATGGGTTACTTATAGAAAATTATGTTCAAATTAGGAATTACAACAAGGAAGAAAATCAACATAGTCATTGGCTATATTGACCACAAAGAGCATTGTCAACAAAGACAGATGAGGACACTGATTGTCATTAAAGAAATGAATCATAGCGACGGAAGATAATATGTTTTTGACATAAGGGTGTCAGGGACAAAAATAAAAAGGAATCAATTATGATGACAAAGATATAATATTTCGACACAAAGATGTCGAGGGTAAATTGAGAAGAAAAATAATACAATTGCAGAATAATTATAAGTATAGAAGTTTTCTGTTATAGAAATAAGAGACAAAGAAGTGACAATTAGTGAAGTGAGGAAAACCATAATGAGAAAAACAATGTCCATGAATTAAGATGAATATAGCCAATGCTAAGCTCGAAGAAATGTTGAACCAAACAACAATGAATAATAACCCAATTAAGAAAAATAGTACCATTAGTAACATCAGAGTTTAAGAACCGACTCAACAACCTGCCTATACATAATAAGCTTATAAGACAAAGAAGGCAAAGAACTGAATAAAATATTGCCATAAACATGATCATAATCATTAGCTCAAAATTTGTATCCTGTTTTTCTCTCCTCATAGCAATGAATACAAGCCAAAAACCACATAGTAAACCATGATACACTTAAATTATATTTGTGTCAATGTCAAATGTACAATAACTGAGTATGTGTTGTATAAGAACTGAATATGTATTGTATGATAACTGGATATATTATGTAATAACTGAATATGTTGAGTAATAACTAAATGTGTTATGCGAAAAACTGAATGTGTATTGTGTAATAACTGAATATGTATTGTATGATAACTGGATATATTATGTAATAACTGAATATGTTGAGTAATAACTAAATGTGTTATGCGAAAAACTGAATGTGTATTGTGTAATAACTGAATATGTATTGTATAATAACAGAACATATGTGGTATGATAGCAGGGTATATTGTACAATGACTGAATATGTATTGTATAATAATTGGACATGTTGTGTAATAACTAAATGTGTTGTACAATGACTGAATATGTATTGTATAATAATTGGACATGTTGTGTACTAACTAAATGTGTTGTACAATGACTGAATATGTATTGTATAATAATTGGACATGTTGTGTAATAACTAAATGTGTTGTACAATAACTGAATATGTATTGTATAATAATTGGACATGTTGTGTAATAACTAAATGTGTTGTACAATAACTGGACATGTATTGTATAATAACTGAATGCATTGTGTAGTAATCGAATATGTGAAATTTATAAAGACATGCTGTATCATGTCAAAACAAAAGACAAAGACAAACAGTGACGAAGACTGTAAAAAAGAAAAAAAAAATATTGTACAAAGTGATTGAATCATAGAAGTAGGGAGAAGTATTGTATTGTGTTTCAAGATTGTAAATAAGGTGACAACTTGAAAAACAATACAAGGGGCATATGAGACAGAATATTGACCAATAGAAAATCGTTCATGTAAATATTTTTGTAAGAGTGTGTAAATTTCTAATTCTTTTAATTTGGGTGTATCAGGGACTTATTTTTCAATATTCAAGATAGCCAATGTTTTCTTGTCACTTCGTGTTCAACCAATGAGAACTGTTGCGCGGATGAATACAAAAGAATGGCGGTGTTGCGTCAGGAAGACGCCAAAGGACTAGTTTCATTAGCGTCTGTATGCTCAAGATGAAAGGATGGATATTTTTTGATAGCGTGTGAACATGTAACTTACACCCAAACTTTTAACCAGTGTAGATTCTATCGAATTTTGAAAGTTGTTGATTAATTAATAAGGTGCTGAAAGTGTAAATTAACGAATAAATATGCTGTGATAAAGGAACGTTGATTTATGCATTCCATTCTGTAACCACAACCCTGTAGATAAGAGTCGCGTCTGCTATCACACTATTTCATCGTTCAATAAGAACATTATTCCTGCTGCTATATTCCCGCTGCTAGGTAAAGACAATATTAATAGAAACCGCACCAAAATGTATGTGAAAACAAAAAATTTTTATCCTACTTTCTTTTCCGTTGGTTCCTCGTCCAGTTATTTACGTCTCCTAGGTAGTTGGCTTCGCTAGATGATCTCCGGTGTTTTTTCCACGTTGATTCTCCGTGTATCGATGTTCTGATGGCGATATCAAACGATGGTCTAATGGCGTCTTTTTCCTGTGCGATGGGATGGCGTCAGTTGGTGTTTATTGTAATTTTGCATTCCATTCTAAATTCGCGTTCCACGTTGGGTAAGCCATTTTGGTGCTGTTTTTATAAAGCTTGTTACCTAGCAGCAGAAATAATGTTCTTACTGAAAGATGAAATAGCGTGATAGCAGACGCGATTCTTATCTGCAGGGTCGAGGTTACAGAATGGAATGCATAAAGCAACGTTCCTTTATCACAACATATTTATTCATTAGCACTTCGTTATTTTACACTCTCGGCACCATATTATATAATCAAAGAACTTCACAATTATGATTTAGTAGAATCTACACTGGGTAAAAGTTTGGTGAAAGTTCCATGTTCACATGCTACCAGAAAACACGTCTTATCATCTTGAGCATACAGACGCTAATGAAAATAGTCCTTGGCGTCTCTCTGACGCAACACCGCCATTCTTTTGTATTCATCCGCGCAATAGTTTTTATTGGTTGAACACAAAGTGACAAGAAAACATTGGCTATCTTGAATATTAAAAATAAGTCCCTGATACACCCAAACAAGAACTAGAAATTTATACACTCTTAAAAAAACATTTATATGAACGATTTTCTATCAGGGCCCTATATTCTGTCTCAGTCCGATGGACCCGTTGACCAACGATAGGTGTGGTCCCCCTTGCAAAATGGGAGTTTAAGTCGGGTGATGTAACTGCCACATTGTAAAACTGGTGCCCGTTAAGAAAACGGTTACAGGAAAGCCACATACATGAATATGAGTCCTAAAGATAAACATTCTGGAGTTAAAACTGTCCCCCAATCGGATCTCCGGGTGGGGACATCTTTAGGCAAATTTCATCACAACAATTCCAATACTTTAAGAATTCTACAATGGAATGCAGGAGGCATGTCCCAGCCTAAAAAATAGGACCTAATGAAAATATTAAAATACCAAGATATAGATGTCTTCACAGTACAAGAAGCCAATATATCAGAAGAACAGGAAATATACTTTGAAATGGATCAGTACACTACACATATACTTCCAAAGGCTCGTCAAATAGCAAGTGCTATTCTTACAGGAATTAAAAGAAATATGAAAGCTACTATGCAAATCCAAAAAACAATGGAAGAACAAGATAAATCAGAAATAGTTAAAATTGATGTATGGAAAAGTAACTACCACTATAGAATTTACAGTATCTACAATCCTCCAGACAATACACTTGATCTAAATTCTATTCCCATAGAACCCAAAAGTGTTTTAATAGGTGACTTCAATGCACACTCCCCTAGGTGGGGCTACAGAGATATAAATGCAACAGGAAGAGTCATAGAAGACCTATTAAACTCATCAACAATGGTATTAATATTTGATCAAAATGATCCACCCACTTACCTTCATTATAATGGTTCAGGCACAAATCCTGATCTTCTGATGGTGTCATCTGACATAATTGACAATACAAAAAGAGAAATAATAGAAGACCCAGGTTCAGGCCACAGAATCACCATAAACTCCATAAGAGGTCTAATAAATAAAAGTAACAAACCAAATATTAAAACTTCTTGGAATTTTAAAAAAGCAGATTGGTCCACTTTCCAAAATGAGATAGAAGGGAAGTGTAATATACTGTTAGAATCAGAGTTCAAGTCAACAGATGAAATGAATAAAAAAATTTGTGAAATATTATTGACAGCAGCCAAAACACATATCCCCAAAGGAAAGTTAAAGAAATATAGCTACTTTTGGTCTCCATCTTTATCTAAGTTAAAACACGAAAGAAATATAGCAAGAGTCAAAGCCGAAAGAATCAAGTGTCCAGAAGATGTACAAAACTGGATAAGAAAAGCAGCCATTTTTAAGAAAGAATTATTTACAGCAAAGAGGGCCAGTTTCACAAATTTTGTAGAACATATGGACTATAGGAAAGATGGAAATAAAATATACAAATGCCTTAATAAAACAAAATTATCAAAAAATACAACTGAACCATTAAAACATAATAACAAAAGCTTAACTACAGATAGGGAAATAGCAGAATCCCTTAACAAGGTTTATGCTCAGTCACAAAGAATACCCCAAGCGTATAAAAAACAAGATAAGGCTATCCAAAAATCTACCAGAGAAACTAATAAGCCAAAAGGTATACGAAATGATATTTTTATTCAGGATTTTAACAAAACAGAACTGGATTTAGTAATAGAACAATTACAGAACAAAAAATCTCCAGGACCTCACAAGATCGACCCAGAGTTTATTAAACACCTTGGCAGGAAAGGAAAAGAAATCCTACTTAAACTGTATAACACGTGTTGGAGAATGACTGTATCTTCCGACTGGAAAAAAGCCATTATCATCCCAATTTTAAAGAAAAACAAACCTTCAAACAATATTAATAGTTTCAGACCAATATCTTTGACCAGTGTTATTGCAAAAGTGATGGAAAGAATGGTGGCATCTAGACTTAACTGGTTCCTAGAATATTACAACTTAATAGTTCACAGACCGGTTTCAGACAGAATCATAGTACAAGTGAAAATATACTCCTACTGAGCCAAGACATCAAGGAAGCTTTCAATAGAAAGGTGGATACCTTAACAGTATTCATTAATTTTAAATCAGCATATGACTCAGTCTGGAGAAACAAATTAATTGAGAAGTTGCAATCAATAGGTGTGAAAAGTAACATGCTTAAATGGATAACTCAGTTTATTTCACAAAGATTTTGTGCCACAAAATATAATAAATACATTTCCAAATATAAACAAACACACCGAGGACTTCCACAAGGTGCTGTTCTGAGCACAACACTCTTTAACATATATATAAATGACCTTCCATCAACAATAAAAACTTTAGAAACCAAAATTGCTTTAATTGCTGACGATGTAGTCATTTGGACTTCAGGCTCTCCAAAAAAAACCTGAATTAATTAAAGACAGAATAGAAACAGCCCTAAACAAAGTACATGAATGGAGCTCCAAAAACCTCATGACTATCAATGTGGAAAAAACAAATTATGAATTATTTACACTAAAATACAAACCAGTTAATATTAACATAAATTATAATAGTAAACCACTCAAAGCAGTTGATGATGCCAAATACTTAGGCATCACTTTCGACAGAAAGCTAACTTGGAAAAAACATAAACATCTCAGAAAAGGTTGAAAAGAAACTGCAAACCCTGAAAAGGTTAGCTGGTGCTAAATGGGGCTGCTCAAGGAGAGTCCTTAACACAACATACAAAATGTATGTTAAACCAAACCTCTTGTACTGTTCTGAAGCTTTAATAACAGCAGCAAATGCTAACATCAATAAACTTGAGCAAATACAAAATCAGGCTCTTCGCCTAATCACTTTAGTCTTTAGTGTATGTGTAAAATTTCTCCTGTTCCATGTATTGAATGGGAGTCTGATCAACTTTTCGTGTTGAATAAGAGCTGCTTTTTCTATTTCATATTCAATGGGGTATTGGTTGGTTAGTATTTCTATAGCTGGTATTGGTGTGGTTTTGATAGCACCTGTAATTAGTCTCAAACTTTGGTTTTGAAAGATTTGATTTTTTTTTTCTGTATTTGCTGTTATAAGAACTTCACTGCACTAAGTAAATAATGGCTTTATACATACATTGTATGTTGTGTTAAGAGTTGCTCTGAATTTGGATTGGATTTGGTTTAAGGGCGCTCAACTTCTAGGTCATCAGCGCCCTTAAAAGATTCATGGCAATAGCCAGATATAAGTTTCATTCAAAAAATAAAAATACTAGCAACAAGAAAAGTTTACAAAGGTAAAAACCAGTGGCAATAGCCAGATATGAAATAAGGTGATAAATACGTCCAAAAGCAGAAACAGATAATTAAAAAAATTTAAATCCTCAAATTCATATTGCACTCCGCTAAAAAATTAAAAACTCTATCAACCCCTGTTTTGTCGTCCGCTAGGACCTCTGCAAGTCTGGCAGGCAGCTGCAGAGAATCCCGAAGGTGCGCTAGTGAGCAACACTCTAGCAACACGTGGCGAAGCGACAACAGGTTGTCACACAGCGGACATAGAGGCGCAGGGTCCCTTTTAAATAGGTAACCATGTGAAAAATTGCAGTGCCCTATTCTTAATCGAGCCAAAGTAACCTCCTCGCGCCGAGATGTGCGACAGGAAGTTACCCAGTTTATCGGAAGTTCTTTCACTTCTCTAAGCTTATTACCGCATAGAGCTGACCACTCGTCGTGCCAGGACGACAGCATTGCTCTCCGCACTTCAAGCCTAAAGTCTTCCGAAGTAACACGTGAGATGGTAATACTGGGTTCTGTAGTTGCCGTCTTTGCTGCTAAATCTGCCATTTCATTCCCCGGCAAACCTACGTGACCAGGAATCCATGCACACACCACGTCAACGCCAGAAGCGTGTAAAACATGGAGGGCATCCTGGATACGTTGTACAATAGGGTGGGGGTTGTACAACTGACAAAGGCTCTGCAGTGCACTAAGGGAATCGCTCAAAATCAGGCAGTTACCTAATTTACGACGGCGAACATACAAAACGGCTCGATAAATTGCATAAAGCTCTGCAGTAAAAATGGAGGTGCTATTTGGAAAACCGACTGTATATGGTTCGGTTCCATAAACATAAGCACATCCAACACCGTTGGTGTTCTTTGATCCATCGGTGTAAATATATCTACGGTCAGAGTAGCCTGACAAAAATTCTAAGAAACACGTGCGGATACTTGAAATAGGCATCGTGGACTTCTGGTGTATGGTCATCCCAAGATCTACATGGGGCGTACCAGATAGCCAAGAGGGGTAAAGTCTCTCGCCCTTGGCGAACATCACAGGCAGTTCCACTCCAAGCTTCACTATGAGCTCTTGGAAACGGAACCACGCAGGCTTAGGACTAAGGGTGCTATTCCTATATCGTTCTCTTAGCGTGGTGGTGAAAAAAGAAGCGAACGTTGGGTGCTTAGGCATACATCTAAGCGCACAACCATAATTTGCCAAGAGAATCTCACGCCGATATTGAGGAGGAGGTTCTGCGGACTCGGCGTAAAGGCTCACCACTGGGCTTGTTGGAAAAGCTCCTGTTGCAATGCGGATGCCCCTATTATGGACCACGTCTAATCTTCTCAGCACAGATGGTCGTGCTGACGAATAAACAATACACCCATAGTCTAGCTTGGATCGGACCAATGCGCGATATATTCGCAACAAAATTGTTCGATCCGCTCCCCACGATTTGCCATTCAGTACTCGCATAATATTTAGGGAACGGTCACATCTCGCTCTTAGCTGTGCAATATGCGACGACCAACTAAGCTTCCTGTCCAAGATCAAACCCAGGAAGCGCGTCTCTTCTGCGAAGGGAAGTTCATCTGGACCAAATCGGAGCGAAGGTGGTAATCGTCTCCTACGGCGCCAGAAATTAACGCAGATTGTCTTCTCAGTTGAGAAATGGAAGCCGTTTTTCACGCTCCATTCTCTAAGGTTGCCAAACATTGCTGCAGGCGCCGTTGTAAGAACGCCGTGCGCTGAGAAGTGCAATGGACAGCGAAGTCGTCTATGAATAGGCATGACGAAACTCCAGGTGGAACACATTTCCAGATGGAGTTAATTGCTATAGCAAAGAGCGTGACACTTAGCACCGAACCCTGAGGTACTCCCTCCTCCTGAACAAAAGAATTAGAAAAAACCGAGCCGACCCTTACTCGGAAAAAGCGGTCCTTCATAAACTCCTGAATGAAAAGTGGTAGGCGTCCACGTATGTTCCAGGCATACAGGGAACGTAGAATCCCTGCTCGCCAGCACGTATCATAAGCCTTCTCAAGATCGAAAAATATGCCAACGGTTTGACAGTTCTTCATAAAGCCGTCCATTATCTCTGTCGACATTGATACAAGATGGTCAACAGTTGAACGGCGTCGTCGAAAACCACACTGGATGTTAGTCAGTAGGTTACGACTTTCTAACCACCATACCAATCGTCCATTGATCATGCGTTCCATCACCTTGCAAACGCAACTGGTGAGGGAAATAGGACGATAGCTGGAGGGAAGATGACGGTCCTTTCCAGCCTTCAAGATGGGAATAACGGTGGCCTCCCGCCAATTTTCTGGGAGTATACTGTCAACCCAAACACGATTATAGACCTCGAGCAGGAATGCCTTACCTTCAGGAGAGAGCTGTTGTAACATTTGTACATGAATACCGTCCGGTCCTGGTGCTGAACATCGCGAAGATTTCAGGGAATGCTCCAGCTCCGCCATGGTGAATAGGCGATTGTAATCTTCTACGTTTCTAGAACGAAACGTGAAGCCTTGAGATTCCACCTGAGTTTTAAATGGAAGGAACTCAGGGGAGTAGTTTTCCGAGCTAGACACTTGTGCGAAAGCACTGCCAAAGGTATTGGCCACTTCAAATGAATCAACAACAGCTCCTGTGGCTGTTTTTAGTCCCGCTATTGGTATTTGGGTCATTTTAGCTGCAACACGCCTTAATCTATCCCACACAACCGAGGAAGGTGTGTGTCGGTTAAATGAAGCTACAAATTTGCTCCATGATGACTTTTTGCTATCCTTAATGACTTGTCTGGATCTGGCGCGCATTTTCTTGTATTCAATCAGGTTTTCCAAAGTAGGGTGACGTTGGAAAACCCTAAGTGCACGCCTTCGAGCACGAATGGCATTCCGACATTCTTCCGTCCACCAGGGGACGGGAAATCGACGGGGGTGTGTAGTCGACCGCGGAATCGACTGTTCAGTAGCAGAGAGAATCGTCTCCGTGAGATGCTGCGCCAAATTATGCACTGAGTCGTGCTCGTTGTACGTAAAGACAGCCAACTGGGTGTAGAGGTTCCAGTTGGCATGGTCCAAACGCCATCTGGGCATACGTGTGGAATACGTATGTTGCGTCAAGAGACTAATAAGACATGGGAAGTGGTCACTAGAGTGTAAATCAGAGATGACATTCCATTGTAAGGAGACTGCCAACTGAGGTGAACAAACTGCAAGGTCAAGGTGTGAGAAGCTGTTATGAGAGTCCGAAATGAATGTAGGCTCTCCAGTGTTGAGGAGAGCTAGGTTGTGACTGTCCAAAAAATCGGAAATGAGTTTACCTCTCGCACAAGCGCGACTTGAACCCCAAAGTGGGTGGTGCGCATTGAAGTCTCCCACCAACAGGAAAGGTGTTGGCAACTGGAAAACTAGATCTTCTAAATCAATGTGCGAGAAGTCATGGGAGGGAGGCAAATAAACATTACAGATAGTGAAATGTATGTTTGGCAGTTTAATCCATACAGCAACTGATTGTATATCAGAGTGCAAAGGTAGAGTTTGCATATATACGTCATCTCTGACAAGTATCATAGCGCCGCCATGTGCCGGTACACCCTCTTCTGGTGTAACATTACACCGTATTGGGGTGTATCGCCTTAGATGGAAAGCGTCTCGAGGACGCAGCTTAGTCTCTTGCAAACATGCGACCAGAGGTTCGTTTTCTTTGAGCAAGAGCTCAAGTTCTGGCCTTTGAGTTCGAATGCCACGTACGTTCCATTGTAGGATAGTCATATTGCATTGTGTATGGGATAGGTAATTCCAAGGTAACTCTTCATTACTTTGGAGCAGGCGGTTGTCGAACTAATTTAGCCCTTTTCTCTCTTGGGCTGACGTTCTTTTCGGACGCTTTTTCGCGCCTCTTTTCCACTGGGGGTCTCCCAGTGTGGGCAGATTGGTCCAGATCCATGTCCTCTGCCGAGGACGTGCGTCTTCCCATAGCAAACTTGGGTTCGAGTGTCTCGAACCGGTTGCTAATGGGGACCGGCGAAGATGAAAGACGCCGGTCTGAGTCCACCCCTGAAGATTTCCCAGAAGAGGATCTTCGAGATCTCCTTGGACTCTTATACCCCTTTGATGTACTGGGGTGAGCCTTATCTTCCTTGAGGAAATCGTTCTTTGTGTAGTTCTTTTTAAACTTTATCGGCGAGCCATTGTAAATAACGGGTTTGCTAGTCTTCTGTGTCGAGTTTGGCATTTTCGTTGGTGATCGAACAGTTGAATTTTTTTCACCAACAGATTTTGTACACGTTGATACAGATGTGCGCGCTGATGTTGAAGGCTTTGGTATAGAGCTACGGGCAACAAGTGTTTTTTCAGAAATTGTTGCCCCATTGAAATCGCTGGTCTGAGTTGCGATCTCTCTGCTCGCTACCGCTTTAGCTGCAACTGAGCTATAGGTTCCGGATCTGGGAACAGAGGGTTGGCGTAGACGCAAGAGCTTCCGGGCTTCTGAGAAGGGCACCTTCTCTTTGACCCGTATCTCTTGGATCGCTCTTTCCTCTACAAAGCGGGGGCAGTCTCGGGAACTAGATGGATGTTCACCTCTGCAGTTCACACATGAAGGAGCTGTAGTACATGCACCATCGTGGGATTCATCTCCACATTGCGGGCATGTAGCTAGTCCCTTACAAAGCTCACTTGTATGACCAAAGCGCTGGCACTTAAAACACCTGAGTGGGTTCGGGATGAACGGCCTAACTTCGATGGATTCATACCCTGCCTTAATCCTTTGTGGGAGATCTACCCGATCAAAGGTCAGGAACAGGGTATTAGTTGGCTTTAACTCACCACCTTCTTTACGTTGAACCCGGTAAACGTGTATGACGTCTTGTTCCGCCAGATTCTCTTGAATCTCCTCATTGGATAATCCTTCCAATGCACGGGTGTTTATCACACCGCGCGAGGAGTTCAAGGTTCTGTGCATCTCGACGCGTACTGGATAACTTGCTAGCATGTTCGCTTTCAATATCTTAGCTGCCTGGGTAGCTGAATGTGCTTCAACCAGGAGCGTTCCATTGCGAGATCTAGTGCAAGATTTTACTGGACCAGCAATATTATCCAAACCCTTTTGAATTGTAAATGGGCTCACCGATAGGAATTTTTTATCTCCCTCAGTTCTAGATATGACTAAGTAGCGAGGACCACTCGACTCTGCTACTTCCTTTACACAGACTTTACTTTGTTTGGTTTTGTTATGAGTTTTCGTACTCATGGCGATGTTATCCTCCACCATTGCAGATGTCTCCGATGGCACGCTCACATCCTGGGCGCCACCCCGGCTTAGGTGAGAGTCCTGGCCTGGACCTTGGTCACCCTAGGGTCTCACCTCCCAATGTATAGACAGAGGGACCCAATCGCCTTCAGGAGTGCATCAGCTCATGCAATGGCCCCTCCCCGGGACTGACCTTTATCAGCGGATACGTACACAGATCCTACATGATAACCAGGGGCTGGGACTTACGCGATTACCCAGTCACCCCTTGCGTCACCCCATCCTCCAACCCGCGCGTAGGTTATCCGTCAGACTGTGTACAGGGAGGTAATAGGTGGGAGGTCAAACACAAAAGTGGACCAAAGTTGATTGGGCGTTTGGCATGTGCCCTCTCACCTCTTGGAGGAGCCCAGTCGAGAGTATGGCTCGGGGCCCCGGGTACGCCAAACCCGTACCTGCCGTAGTAGGAGCCCCTGGGGGAGTTTGATTTCGGAGTCCTCTTCTCCTAGATGAGTCGTCGACCAAGACTAACGAGCCTCATCTACCCGTTTGGAATGTTCTTAGCTTCCCCTCACCTCTTGCCTACCAGTGGTCACAAAGACTCACTTATTAGGCCGTCTGGTTCGGGTACTGAGCCCCTCCGCCACGACTAGGCGACACTCCTTCGGAGGGGTTGCTCTGAAACATCCCCACTTCATTCCTGTTAGACGTTTTAACAGTGAAAGGCGCCTTTCTGCTCTTTCTATTACATTTTCTATTTGTTTGGTCCATGTAAGTTTGGTATCGAATGTGACTCCTAAATACTTTGCTTCGTTTCTGGTAATTGTTGACCCTCAAAATTTGGTTTTATTTTTTGTGGTTTTTTTCTTAGTGAAAAGATTTGGTAGTTTGATTTTGTTGTATACAGTCATTAAATTTTCTTTGGTCCATTTTTGTAGGTTGGTTAAGGATTGTTGCATGGTTTTTTCTAGTTCTGTACTTTTGGTTTTGAAGTCCACATTACTAAGTCATCAGCAAATAGTGCACACTTCACACCTGATTCTTGTATTTGTTGTGGCAGATCGTTAATATGGTGTACTTGTTTGTATTTAGATATATTTCTTCCATATCTGGTAGCAAAGCGTTGTGTTAGGAAATGACATAGCCACGAAAACATTGGACCTTGTATCCTTTTTTTTACTTTCTTTAGTAGTTTTGTTCTGCATATAGGATCATATGCACTTTGGAAATCAATAAAAACTGATACACTATCGTCTTTCCTATTGAAGGAGTCTTTGATTTCTTGACTGGGAAGTAAGACTTGTTCATTTATAGAGTGAAACTCTCTGAATCCAGCTTGACATGGGGATATTAAATGTTGTGATTCTAGAAACCAATTTAACCTGTTTGACACCATTCTTTCCATCACTTTTGCTATTATGCTAGTAAGCGCTATTGTTACTTCTAATGCTGTTTTATTTTTCTTCAAGAGTGGGACAATTATTGTAGTGGTTTTCCAGGATAGATTGTAGAGTTTTAGTAGTTGTTGTTTTGCTGTTTTACCCAGCTTTTTTATAAACTGTGGATGTATGTAATCTGGTCCAGGAGACTTTTCGTTTTTTAGATTATGTATTGCAATGTTCATTTCTTGCATATTAAAATTTTGAAAAAAGATATGCACTGAGTGTTAGGATCACATTCTCTTTCTTGTTTGAAATCTTTCTTAAATTCTTTACATTCCTTTTTATTATTTCCTGTTACTTTATGTGAATTAGCATAATATTTATTGAATGTTTCGGCTATGGCTGCATCATTTACTAATATTTTGTTGTTATGTATGATAGATGTGCTGTTGTTTTCTTTCCTGACCTTGACATTTCTTATGAACTTATGGGCTTTGTTACCATCTGTCCTATAATCCATTTTTTCTAAGAAATTATTAAAGTGATTCTTTTTAGCAGTATTAATTTCTTTTTTTAGTGAGGCACATTTCTTCCGCCATATTTGTGTATCCGATATGTTTGTTCAGCTGTATTTCTAGCTATATCCCTTTGCTTTTTCAGTTCTTCTAACTGGGGGTTCCAAAAGGGTTTGAAATATTTAATTCTTCCACAAGGAATATGGTTTTTTTTGCGGTTTCTAGGATGACTTTAGAAAAATGTTTCTTCAAATGATCTGGTTGGTCATGTAGCTGTGAGTTTGTTCTTTAAATTTATGTTCCAGTTAAATTTTATATTTGTTCCAATCTGCTTCTTTGAAGTTCCAATACAGATTCGTGTGACATTGACTGTTATTTGTATTATCTAGTTTTATATCAGCAATTACTGCTCTGTGACCAGAACTTGGATCTTCTATAACTTTTTTAATTTTTGAAACAATATCTGTTGTAGCTAACAAGTGGTCTGGGTTACTGCCTACTCCAGAGTAATGTATGAAGTTTGTGGGATCTTCTTTACTATAAATAAGTTCAAAAGCTGTGGTATTCAAAAATTCTTCCACTATCTTCCCTGTAGAATCCACATTTTTATAACCCCATCTTTTGGAATGGGCACTGAAATCCCCAATTACGATTATTTTATTTAATTGGTCAATAAGTGAGAGATCTGGTTCATTCCTGGGAGGATTGTAAATGCTGTAGACATGTAGATGTGTTTTGTTATCTCAAAACTTTAGCTTTATTAATTCACTTTTATCTGTGTTATCCATTTCTTCAACAATTTCAAAGGAGGATTTAATACCCTTTTTGACTCCAAATAATATTCCACTACTTATCTGTCTATTTTTGGGTAGCAGGTGTAGCAGAAAACCAGTAAAATTGAAGTATTTAAGTTGATCATGTTAGATTTGCTTCTTCTATGAAAAATATATCTATGCCATAGTCAAATACAATTTTATTGAGTTCTACTCTTTTTGCTTGGGTGAGACCACCTGCGTTCCATTGTAGAAGTCTGATGTTAGATCTTCTATTAATGTTTTAGTTCTCGAGAAGTAGTCCCCGCCTGGAGATCCGAATGGGGGACTATTTTAACTCCGGAACATTTTACCCCTCGAGTCATATTTCATAATTTGATATCGAAGAGAGCAATAGCAGTAATAGTAACCGCTTTTTAGAGAGCACCATATTTTTATGTTTTGGCGGTCACATCGCTCTCTCACAACCCCCAGAATGTCTGGAGGACCACACCTGTCGGTGGTTTACGGGTCTCACTAACCTGACCGGGAGAGTTATCAAAATAAATTCACCGACCATATCCTCTGATTACCAATCAGAGGACGTATTACATGCCATTACAGGTCAGCATGTTAGGCGTTAATATTTTAGAGAAATGGAGAGGTTGGAAAAATAAAGACTCCCTAGCCTTCCGGAACCCTAATAGCATCGGGGTCGGAAGAGAACAAGAGATGACCAAGGTAAGGTCAGATAGAAAAGTTACAGCGAGGAGCAAAACACCAGTAAGTGGAAGTAATGTTCTGCTCACCTTGGGTACCTTGTGGTCACTATTCACATATCCCCCAGATGGAGACCCCTGAGTGTAGAATGAATCATATATACACCAACAATTTGCTCAACATGAACCATTATGGATTTATGCCTCAAAAAAGCACCATAGATGCAGCACTAGCAGTCAGAAAGTTCATAACAACCAATTTAGACCAGAAAAATAGTGTGATAATTACTAGCCTAGATGTGAAGGGGGCATTCAACGCTGCTTGGTGGCCTGGCATACTCAACAATTTAAGGAATCTACAATGCCCAAAAAACCTATATTATTTAACTAAAATTTATTTCAGAGTCAGATTAGCAAACTTTTAATCAATCACAGCACAGTAGAAAAAGAGCTTGCAAAAGGCTGCCCCCAGGGATCCTGCTGCGGTCCAGGGTTCTGCAACATCTTATATAACTCGCTACTCAGTTTACGTTAAACGAAACGAAGTAAATTAGTAGCCTTTGCAGACAACCTAGTACTGATGACATCAGGAGAAAATAAGGAAGTAGCAGAAATGTATGCGAATGCCGATCTACACCAAATCGAACATTGGGCAAAATAATATGAACTCCAGTTCAACAACAGTAAATCAAAAACTATTCTTACAACAACGAAAAGAAACTAAGAAAGGAGTCAAATAAGAGTATATATAAACATCACTATCGTAGAGCAAGTAAAACAGTTGAAGTAGGTTCCTAGGTATATTGTTCAACAACAAGATATTTGATATGCATATACAAGCCTCAGAGAAATGCATAAAACTGGTAAATGCATTAGCAAAGTCTGCAAAGTTGAACTGGGGCTTAGGACAACAAGCCTTACGAACAATCTATAAAGGTGCTATACTTCCAATGCTGTTATACGGAGTGCAAGTGTGGAAAGAAGCTATTCTAAAAAGAAAGACTATGCTCAAATACCAGCAAGTACAAAGATTGATGAACGTAAAAATTGCAGAAGCTTACTGAACAGTTTCATATGAAGCGTCCTGCATTTTATCGGCAGTCAAGCCAATAAATATAAGAATTCAAGAAATTCTAGACATATATGAAAACACACATGGAATTCCGACATTAGCCGAAGAAGCTCTGAAACTGACCGAGTGGCCTCATCCTGTAGATAGAATGAGTGTTCAAGAAGCTCAACAAAGCTTACTGTACAACACAGAAATTTACACTGACGGGAGCAAGATAAACAAAAAAATTGGAACAGCCACAGTCATTTTTCTAAATGGAGAACCGGTTAAAAAATTAAAATATAATCTTAGCGCCCATTGCTCAAATAATCAAGGTGAACAGATATCTATTCTACAGGCTCTTATAGAGCTAGAAGGTAACATTGAACTCAATGTAGGACAGAAATTAGGTGTAGTGTACACCAACCATCAGATTACAGTAGATCTTCTCAAGACTAGCCAAATCTGGAACAGATTAATAGTAGAAATAAAGGCTAAAATTAAGCAACTACAAGAAAATTGTTGGACAATACACACAAAATGGGTAAAGGCTCACGTGGGGCTACGTGGTGACGAACTAGCAGATAAATTAGCAAAGAAAGCTGCGCAAGAAGATAACAGAGAGATTATCTACAATAAGATCTCCAGAAGCAACATCATAAAGGAAGTAGCGAAGAGAGCACTACATACTTGGCAACAATATTGGGACTCAACCACAAAAGGAAGAAACACCAAAATTTTTTTCCCCTCGGTGCAACAATGCCTAAAACAGAACATACCACTAAATGGACAAATTACAGCAATATTAACAGGCCATGGAAAAACAAGAGAACACTATCATTGGTCAAGATAGCGGAAAGTGCCTTGTGTAAGTGTCAAAATCAGAACCAATTAATATACGAGTGTTCTCTGTTAAATACTGAAAGACTAAAACAAAGTATTATAAACAAAGGTGGACAGTGGCCGGTAACAAACAATGAACTTGCAAACAAATACATTAAAGAATTTATATATTTAATAAACAATATAGATTTTGACAAAGTATAACGAATATTGTAAATAACATAATCAGCCAAATAGTTTAGCTTATAAACAGTTGCTTATAACTTTGTTAAATAACATGTTGTAACTTCTAAAAGTTATACAAATGTAACTAAGAGCATGTAATATTACTAAGTAATGGGGCATGCTGTATATTAACAATAAATTTAAAAAAACATACAGACACACAAGAATAGTAATAATAATAATCTTCTTCTTCTTCTTCCTCTTTCCCTTCTACCTTTACAGCGTAGGGGTGGCTCCGTAAATCCATCTTCTCCAGTCGTTCCTATCCCTCATCATTCTCTTCATTTCTTCCATTGTCTTGTTCCTTTTTCTTCCAATCTTTTCCATTCTGTCCTCAAACATTATCCGGGGTCTTCCTACTCCTCTCCTTCCTTGTACCCTTACTTCTAGCATCTGTTTAACTTTACTATCCTCTGCCATTCTAAATGCATGTCCCCACCATTTCAATTGTTTTTGTTCGATTTTCTCCTCCAGTGATCCTTGACCTACTTCTTCTCTGATCCTCTCATTTCTTATCCTATCCCTCCTGGTTTTATTTACAGCTTTTCTTAAGTATTTCATTTCACTGGATTGTATTTTACTTATTTGCTTATCTTGCAGTGGAATGCTTTCTATTCCATATGTAAGCGTAGGGACCAATACCGATTGATATAACTGCATTTTTGTTTTTAGTGCTACTTCTTTCTTTCCAAGGATAGTTTTGTTAAATTGGTAATACATCTTATTTGCCTTCCTTTTCCTATTTAGTATTTCTTCATCCCATCGTCCATCACTCGTAAAGATCGTTCCTAAATACTCGTACATATCCACCTGTTCTATTTTCTCATTCTTATGTTTAATAGTAATAATAATAATAATTAATAATAACACTAATAAAGTACAGCGCTAACATTAATAAGAAACAAAGAAATGCCAATCAAACATACACACCCTCATGTTTGTATGCGGCAATTTACAATCTGTAATTCGTAATGTTTTACGATAGTAGCATATACAGGAGTGAGTTTATTACCTGGAAAATAAAGTCCTGTAAGTAAAGTGCAAAATATTCCAAGACTGTCTCTCTATATTATCACATGCTGCACACGCTAGTAGAAGCCTGGGCATTTCCTCTGCCCTCCGCTCACTCTTCTTACAAGCAGGACAACACTGCTGACTGGATTTACTCCGGTGATTCCTGCAACACTTTTAACTCACGAAGGTTTATCTACTTACCGGCTGGAGTGGGCCACTCGGTATAACACATATTTAAGTATTTTGCATGACGTATAAGAGACAGATATATATTGAGTGTTTTGGGGATATTCTGTGAAGTCCTTCCACTTTTCTAGCATTAGTCACTTCCGAAATGTTGGTTATTATTGGTTTCAAAGTTCAGTTTTTACTATCAGTTCACTATTGTTATTCAGTTGCACTTTCATTGTGTGCTGAAGTTTGTAACTGCACTCTGCTGACAAGTGTTCTTTGTTTTACAGGATGACGTCTGCAGTGTTGTATTGCTTCCTTACAGCAAGTTTGGTTATCTCGACCATCTCGACAGCCACGTATCCTGAAGGTTATTGTACATGGATCAGATACGTAGAGTGTTGGGATGTCCCTCTGGACCACTTAGCAACGTCAACCTTCAAGCTACCTAATGCCTTATTGGTTTAAACACTCGTTCTTATCCATAACAACATTTCTGAGTGAGTGAGTGTGTTGGGTTTAAGGGCCCGTCGACAACTTGGTCATTAGGGCCCTGCAACATTTCTGTAATAGATGGAAAATTCTTGTCAGAACTAAATGGTTTGGTAGAGTTGAGCATTACTTACAATGAAATGAGAGAGCTTCCCGCAGGACTCTTTGACCCTCTTAAGAACTTGTCCAAACTCCAGCTCTTCAATTCTAAACTTTCCACCTTATCTGCTCATCTATTTACCAACTTACACCATCTTGTCTTTCTGGACTTAGACAATAACGATTTAACTGAAATTCCACCATACACATTTGCCTCACTAAACAAACTTGAAACACTTGATTTGAGGCAGAACATAATACATAAGATAACAAAAGACACTTTCAGTGGACTACGTAATGTCAAGGATCTTGACTTGTCTTACAACCAAATAGAAGAACTGGAAGAAGATCTATTTGAACACTTAGAATCACTAAACACCTTGTTCTTAAATCACAATCTCATTTCTCAACTTCATGGAGCGGTTTTCTGTCAGTTGGAATTACAAGATCTCTATTTACACTATAATAACATCACTAATATAACCGACCAACTTTTTACTGGTTCTCCATCATTTCGGACCATATCTCTCAGTCACAATTCAATAGCTCAGATATCTAAAAGGGCATTTTCCAGACAGGTCAACCTTACCTATCTGTATCTATATCAGAACAAACTGCATAATCTTGATGTAGATCTCTTTCAAGGATTGGAGCAACTTCGTCATCTGGATCTCAGAAACAACAATTTAACAACAATTGAGACAGGAACATTTGAACATCTGAAAGCACTTAATGCTATATACATTTACAATAAACCTCTCAGGTACAACTGTTACCTAAACCAAACAATGCCACAGTGGGAAGAGGGAGGTGTTAAGACTATGAGGATCTTGTGTTCCTCCTCCTGAAGAACAAGATGTTGCGGCTTGTAGTGGTTCCTCCCCCTCAAGAGTAACCAACAATGTTCCTACCCTACTGACATTACTCTGTATCACACTGTTAGCAAACATGTGTACCTGTGTAACTTTAATCTACACACAATGTAGAAATAGACAACATTAAACATTACAAGTAAGCTCCAGAACCATTAGTCCTATTTTCCTAAACGACCCAAGGAATTAAATCACTTGTTGAGATGTACTAGACCATACCTGAGTATCATACCTGAGACAGTTTCTTGTGCCTTAAACGTCACATTCCCACCAAAACGCATTTTCGACATACGGCGAGAACCATTATTCCTGTTTTCTCATATGACCCAGGGAATTAAGACTGCTAGTACTGCCAAATATATTACTTGTGTATATTTGAAATAAACACTCCGATTACAAGTCACAATATGGCCAAAATAGACTTTACATTAATTCAGAATAATTGTTGCAGTTACGCGCAGAATAACATAGCTAAATCAACTATCTTTACTTTCTGAAAGCCCTAAGCTAGACCTTTCACACGCCACCTAGTTTATTCAAATTGGACCATTACAGCTCAAAAAATGGCCAAAACAAACTTTAGGTTAATTCTGAATAACTGTTGCAGTTACGCACAGACTCAAATAGCTAAGTCAAATTTCTTTACAGTCTCTGAAAGCCCTAAGCTAGGCCTTTCATACGTCACCTCGTTTATTTAAATTGGACGATTACAACTCAAAATATGGCCAAAATGAGCTTTACATTAATTCTGTATAATTGTTGCAGTTACGTGCAGACTCAAACAGCTAAGTCAACTTTCTTTACAATTTCTGAAAGTCAAGCTGCCATTGAATGGCTCGCCAAAAGCGTGTCGGGGCTCAGCCCCTGGGGCATAAGGAGCTGTCTCTGAGAAACACGTTTGGAGTTCCTCTAGCTGTTGTTAATTCTCCAGCCCCCAACACGGTCTACAATGTTTCGTGGTTTTACAACACACAACTGTTTTCTTCTCGGTAACCTTGACTCACTTCCTTCTGCCTTTCTTCACATGTTTCTCAAACAACGACACAATCACTCAACACGCATTAGCTGCATCGCTATCTTTCTTGCGACGCAACCGCACACACATACTCACTCTTGCCTGCAATTACAGCAGACGCAAGGCTGATTATTACTATTCTCTTTCTCGTTCTACAAATAAATCATATGGGTGCAAATACGTAATATTCGTGTCACCGACTTTACAGCGTCACTTCACAGCATATTTAACTACACAACAGCGCAAGGTGTGGCCAGCCTGTGATTGGTTGTTGTATCGATCTACCTGCCGTTAAATTTTGCGTCAGCTGTGACTCACTCTACTCCTTTCCTTGCCTTCTTAAATAGCGAGGACGACGTGACACGGAGTTTTCACGATCTTCTTCAAATACACCGGCCTCGGAGCACTACTAGAATAATCTGGAAAACCCCTTTTTGTTCTGTCGCTCTGATTGTTGTCACGTGAGGCAGCCTCATCTTTTGTGCCTTTGATATACATACCGCCAGTGGAGTGGGGCAGCCTGGCCCCCACCATTGTTTATGGTATGCCACGGCTGACGTCATAATATTTCTAACAGAAGGCACCTAATTTATAACAATACAAAATGAGAAAATCACTCACTAATTCTTAAGACAGATTTCATATATATAAACTCATCACTGAACAAATTGTTTGTAGCTGCATAGCGCTATTCGGAAGGCAACCTTCCATCTTCAGGCAGTGTAGATGTAGATAACTGCAAGCTCTGATTGTCGACTTTTCCTAACGTTAAATCTTCTTCTGCCCTCTGGTGGTAAAAGTTGGAGTTGACTTGAAGTGGAATAGACAACATCTCTTGGGTGGAGTTCGGAATCATTATTCTTTCTTCCTCTGACGTCAGTAGTTGCAACATGGGGTCTAAATAAGGCATATCAAAATTAACAACTTTTTCCTTATTACTTATGATGTACATTTTTTCCCAAATATCTACAGTCGCCGCAATGGAAATCTTTACAAGGTAATAAAAACAACAAATACCGACTTAAAATGGTTTTACTTTTAACTTCTGCGTACAGTTAGTGCTTGGTCACATTTCCCTTAACTTTTACCACTTTCAGGAGTCTCCTAGGCATTGAAGCTGCTAGATGTTCAAAATATTTTTTGTCCATTTCCACCCACAACTTCTTCAACACTTCCTGTAGCTCCTTAATACTTGATGGTTGCAGCTCTTCTATTTTATTTTTCATTTGATTCCAAGCATTTTCTATGGAATTTAGGTCAGGAGAGTTACCAGGCCATTGAAGTACAGGTATATTATTATCTTTCAGGAACTTTTGAACCATCTTTGTCCTATGTGCAGGGGCACCATCATTCATGAAGTACTGACACTGGTGAATCGGCCAAAATTTAACCAAATGCTATTGTAACACTTCTAAATAGTTACTTCCCTTCATTGTGATATTCTTTGGGAGAAAGTACAAGCCACCTCTGCCATTAATTGCCACTAAAAGCACCCCATACCATCACACTTTCTGGATGTTTAACAGTTTTGACAGTAATTGGATCATATCGTGACACATTTTTTAGCCTCCTCACCATTTTGGACTTTCCTCTGACCAGTTTGAAAGTGCTTTCATCAGAAAACATTACTTTACGCCAGTCCTCTGATCTCCAGTGCTGATACGTCTTGCAAAAATTTATCCTTTTCTTCTTCATCGCTTCAGTCAGAAGAGGCTTCTTGTCTGCACACCGACTTGGTAAACCTAAGTCTTTTTGAAGTCGATGCTGAATGGTCCTTATTGCAACATTGTTGAGGTTTGGGTGTTTCTTCTTTAACCCTGCCGCTGTAATCCATGGATCTGCCATCACTTCATGTTTTAGCAGGCCATCAGTTCTTGTTGAAGTCTTTCTTTTACCACCTGAGCCCATTTTTCGTCTTGGTGTGGCACCAGGTGGAAAAAATGCTGCTGCTGTTTTTAGGTCATAAATAGCTTGTCTTGAAACCTTTAGATCGGCAGCTACACGAATTACAGAGGTACCTACTTCCAATAGAGTTAAAGTGCGAGTCTTCTCCTCAGAAGTGAGCTTCTTGCGTCCCATTATTTGTATTATAATGAGAAATATACAGCTTTAAAAATGGCACTCAGGTTTAAAATTTAATAACGACAACAAGCTGCAAACAGAACACTCTGTACAAATACCAGAGACTGACTAAGATCTGGCCTGCTAATAGAAGCAAGCTGCTACTGTGCACTCAAGAATCACATGATTTGCAGCTCCGCCCACTCCTTTGTATAGTGGCGGGAGAAGAAAAAACTGAGCACATTGTCTATGTAAAGATTTTCCTTGCACTAACAATGTAAAGATTTCAATTGCGGTGACTGTAAATGAGAAGATTCTTGAATTGATTTTAATAGTTGTATCTCTTGTCCAATATTATGTTGGGAATTCCAGAAATGGTTGGCAACAGCTGATCTATCCATTTGTTTCAGTTTAATATTTCTTTGATGTTTTTTAAGTCTAGTTTTTAAATTTATTTTTGTTTTTCTGATATAAATACCTGTGCAATCTGGACAATTGATTTGATAAATGCCAGATTTTTTCATAATATCCACAGAATTAGATAATGGTTTGTTTAGAACATTTTCAACTGTAAAGTTATTTTTGTAGGTTAGTTGTATATTGAACTTTTTAAAAATATTTTCAAATTTTTTAAATAATCCTGGATGGAAAGTGAACTTCTTATAGATTACATCTTTTTTAATTTGTAACAGAAATCTTTTACTAGCTTTTTTAAACATACTATCAACCAAGGAAGATGGAAAGTTATTATCAATAGCTACTTGATATATATGTTGCAATTCTGAAGCAAAATGTTTTTTCGATAATGCTACATGAAGAAGTCTGTGTATCAAACATCGGAATATTGCTTGCTGATGTAATACTGGGTTGAAAATATTGTTCAATACAATTATCCACATGTGAAGGTTTTCCATAAATATTGAAGGTTAAATTTCCATTATCATTCGTAATCAATAAATCCAAGAAAGGAAGTTGACTGTTTTCTATTTCCATTGTAAATTTAATGTGGTCTACTTGACAGTTCAATATTTCCAATGAATTATTTGCAATAATACCAGCTGACAAAATTGATGAATAATAATTATCATCATCATCATACCTGAACATCACAATTTATTACATTTCCACGAAGTGCAATACAAATTACAAAGTTTACAGTACTCATATTAGCTTTATTAATCTTCGATCAATATAGTACAATAATGCTAATAACAACCATGTATGTAGGTATATATAAACTAAATGAAGCTAGACATGAAAATGACGGAAAAATACAATTAAAAAACTCAAATGTGTTGTACTCACATGACTTTCTCTACTCTAGTACTAACCATTCTTACAAACTTTTGAGACAGAATATTAGACCCCAATAGAAAATCGTTCATATAAATGTTTGTTATAAGTGTATAAATATTAGAATTGTGTTTTAACAATAAAAACTATTTGCGCGGATGAATACAAAATGGCGGTGTGTCGTATCAAAGCGACGCCAAGAAACAGATCAGTAGCGTCTATATGTTCAAGGTGATAAGACGTGTTTTGGTAGCGTGTGAACATGGAACTTTCACCAAACTTTCTTCCAGCATAAATTCTACTAAATTAAAAAAGTGTGAAGGTTTTTGAGCATTTAATGTGGTGCTGAGAGTGTAAAATATCGAAGTGTTAATAAATAAATACATTGTGATAAAGAAACATTGATATATGCATTCCATCTGTTACCACGACCTTGTAGATAGAAAACGAGTCTACATAGCACAGCCCATTCCAATAGAATTGCATTAAAAACCGCATCAAAATGGCTTACCCAACGTGGAACTCAAATTTAGGATGGAATGCAAATTACGGGAATTGAAATCACGATAAACATCAAGTGACGCCATAGCATCGCATCATGGAAAGAAGACGCCATTAGACCATCGTTCGATATCGCCAACAGAACACTGATGAATGGATAATCAACGATATATCAGGACACCGATGCACGGATAACCAACGCGGGGAAACACCGGAGATCATCTAGCGAAGCCAACTGCCCAGGAGACGTAAATAACTGGACGAAGCAACGAAAAAAAAAAAAGTAGGATCAAAAATTTTTGTTTTCACATACAGTTTATTTCCATTTTTATGTTACTGAGAAGCGGCAAAGTAGTGGGACTTTTAACCCTAAGTGAATTGAATAAAGAATCAAAAATGTCGCGAAAAGAGATAGAAACAGGAGTGGGGGAAGGGGCAGATAGGCCTAGTTATCAAATAGAAGCAGAAGGTGAGGAACAGCTAGCAATAGGAAAAGACCAAAGGTTAATGATGATCATGTTTGAGAAACTAGAACAGAATATGAAAGAATTAGGTCAGAAAATGGAACAAAATAAGGTAGAATTAAAACAGGACATAGAACAAAGTTTAGGTCAGAAAACAGAGGGAGTGAGAGAGGACTTGGAAAATAATAAAAAAGAAATAGGTCAGAAAATGGAACAAAACAAGGTAGAATTAGGTCAGAAAATGGAACAAAATAACGCAGAATTAAAACAGGACATAGAACAAAGTTTAGGTCAGAAAATGGAAGAAGTGAGACAGAATTTAGAACAGAAAATAGAATTAGGAAGACAGGAGTGTAAAGAAAATATGAAAGTAATGGAAACTAATTTAAAATTACTACATAAAAACTTAAATGAGACAAAGGAAGCCTTAGAAGCTAGGATAGAAATCGTAGGAGATAGGACGGGAAAAATAGAATCAGAAATGAGAGAGAATAAGATTGTGTTAGAAGGAGAAATTGCTAGATGTAGAGATGAAATAACAGAATGCAATACAAGTGTAGACTGTAAGATTACAAATGTAAAAGCAGAAATAACTGAGGAATTAAGGAAAGAGATTGAGGTAGTAAAGAAAGACATTATTAATGAAACTGTAGAACAAATTGTAATTCCTAAAATTAAGACGATGACTGATGTGATGCATTCACAACAGGATGCTATAAATGATATGAAACAAAGTCACTTAGAAATAAAGAATGATTTAAAATCAATTTGTGAAGAAATGAAAAAAGGGAAAGAAAGTTTGGCTAATGTAAATGATGTTGTGAATGCACTACAAAGGCAAGATGATTTAGATGTAAGTTATGTACAAGATGAGAGTTATTTGAATGATGTACAAAATGTTGACTCACCATACAGAGAAAGAGGTTCACAACCAAACAATGACACAACACATAACACATGTTACACCAACAGCATATTACATGAAATTACACCACCTACATTTGACGAGGAGAAGGGAGACGATCCAAAACTCTTTGTTAAAGAGATGGAAGAATATTTTAAAGTGAAAAGGATACCAAATGAGCTTAGGATGATGATAGTTAAGAAAAGCTTAAAAAACAAGGCATTAGAATGGCTCAGGTTAACACTAGCTGGTCATGAGTCGTATAGTTCATTCAGAAATTTATTCCTATCAAGGTATTGGGGCCCAGCTAAGCAAAAGCAAACTAGGGTAGAGCTAGCGACAGGTAGATATGATCCAACCAAAGGGTTATCGCTAGTCGATTATTTTATGAAAGTAGCCAACAAAGGAAAGCTATTAGACCCCAACTTGTCGGAAGCAGAACTAATTACCAGCATAACAAGACATTTCCCAGAGACAGTGAGAACAGGGTTAATTGTTGCGAGGCCAGTAGATTTTGCAGATATGATAGAATTGCTGACAGCCTTCGAAACACAAAATGGTCAGCCTAATGAGCATAGACATAGGAACGGTCACCCAAACTCGCCCATCTTAAATCGGAGCACGGCTACGAACAACCAGAGTGAGGGAGAAGATAGAGATACTAGGAGCACCCATGAAAGGGAGAGAGGGGCACACCATTTCCCACAACCACATAATCATGGCGAGAGGATGGAGAACACAAGACAGTGGTACCACGACACAATACCGAGGGGTGAATCGAGATACAGAACATATACATATGATCGTGGAAGACCAGGAGACCGTACCCATCAAGTGAATCACATACGATTCTGTAGGGAATACTTCGACAACCAAAGACCGTCATACAACAGAGGTTCACGCCAAAGGGGCAGAGACCAATGGTACACTGGCAACATAAGACAGCAGGAAGTAGATGAAAATGTACCAAATAGGGCAGATGCTGCACAGAGTACAGAAACAACCACCACCAACACTCAGGGAAATTACAACAACTAAGTTCGTCCCAACTGACTGGATGACAAACAACAAAATCTCAGCAATTTGCAATTTACAATTGACATCGACACCATGATGGCTACACAGAGAGAAAGATGGAACCACTGGTCATAACAAAACAGCTGGGTGACCACACGTATGAGCTACAGAATACGAATGGCAAGTTGGTAGGAAGATACCATAAAAATAAATTGAAGCCATACAAAGAAAGGACCAAATAGTCTTTGCCAACGAATGTGTAAGGCAGGAGTAGTAGAGATGAAGGAAGATAACAATTTTTAATGGCTTACTTATAGAAAATTATGTACAGATTAGAAAATACAACAAGAAAGAAAATCAACATAGTCATTGGCTATATTGACCACAAAGAGCATTGTCAACAAAGACAGATGAGAACACTAATTGTCATTAAAGAAATGAATTATAGCGACAGAAGATAATATGTTTTTGACATAAGGATGTCAGGGACAAAAATAAAAAGGAATCAATTATGAGGACAAAGATATAATATTTCGACACAAAGATGTCGAGGGTGAATTGAGAAGAAAAATAATACAATTGCAGAATAATTATAAGTATAGAAGTTTTCTCTTATAGAAATAAGAGACAAAGAGGTGGCAATTAGTGAAGTAAGAAAAACCATAATCAGAAAAGCAATGCCCATGAATTAAGATGGATATAGCCAATGCTAAGCTCGAAGAAATGTTGAACCAAATAATAATGAATAATAACCCAATTAAGAAAAATGGTACCATTAGTAACATCAGAGTTTAAGAACCGACTCAATGACCTGCCTATACATAATAAACTTACAAGACAAAGAAGGCAAAGAACTGAATAAAATATTGCCATAAATATGATCATAATCATTAGCTCAAAATTTGTATCTTGTTTTTCTCTCCTCATAACAAAGAATACAAGTCAAAAACCACATAATAAACCATGATACACTTAAATTATATTAGTGTCAATGTCAAATGTACAATAACTGAGTATGTGTTGTATAAGAACTGAATATGTGTTGTACAATAACTGAATATGTATTGTATAATAAATGAATATGTATTGTATAATAACTGGATATGTTGTGTAATAACTAAATGTGTTGTACAATAACTGAATATGTATTGTATAATAACTGAATATGTATTGTATAATAACAGAACATATGTGGTATGATAACTGGATATATTGTACAATAACTGAACATGTATTGTACAATAACTGAATATGTATTGTATAATAACTGGATATGTTGTATAATAACTGAACACATGTGATACAATAACTGAATATGTATTGTATAATAACTGAATATGTGATGTATAACAACTGAACATATATTGTGTAGTAATTGAATATGTGAAATTTATAAAGACATGCTGTATCATGCCAAAACAAAAGACAAAGACAAACAGCGAAGAAGACTGTAAAGAAAAGAAAAAAAAATATTGTACAAAGTGATTGAATCAGAGGAGTAGGGAGAAGTATTGTATTGTGTTTCAAGATTGTAAATATAGGTGACAACTTGAAAAACAAAACAAGGGGCATATGAGACAGAATATTAGACCCCAATAGAAAATTGTTCATATAAATGTTTATTATAAGTGTATAAATATTAGAATTGTTTGTGTTTTAACAATAAAAACTATTTGCGCGGATGAATACAAAATGGCGGTGTGTCGTATCAAAGCGACGCCAAGAAACAGATCAGTAGCGTCTATATGTTCAAGGTGATAAGACGTGTTTTGGTAGTGTGTGAACATGGAACTTTCACCAAACTTTCTTCCAGCATAAATTCTACTAAATTAAAAAAGTGTGAAGGTTTTTGAGTATTTAATGTGGTGCTGAGAGTGTAAAATATCGAAGTGTTAATAAATAAATACATTGTGATAAAGAAACATTGATATATGCATTCCATCTGTTACCACGACCTTGTAGATAGAAAACGAGTCTACATAGCACAGCCCATTCCAATAGAATTGCATTAAAAATCGCATCACTTTTATTAGTATAAAAATGTATTTCCGGTGAAATGTCGGTATGTATGCAAGTTTTGGGTGGAATACAATATAGCTCTACTTACTGAAAGTAAGTACATAATAGGGGAAGGTGGGCGAGGAGGGTAATTCTGTGCTGCTATGTTTCTCTGGTCCTGCTCTAAATTCCTAGTTCTGTCTGGTGTCGCCATCTGCTCGACAGTTTGGCTAACTAGTGTGTTGAGGAAGACGCTATTACAGCTATTCGTCTACAGTCAGTGAGCTGCAACACTTCGGGCATATATTTCTTGTTACAGATTTGCATTAAAGAGCAAGTTAGGCATTTCATGGGTATGGTGTAATTGTTCTCATCTATCTATTACTATTAAATTAGAATTGTTTATGCTTGATATGTCTACAAAACTGCTTGAAATAAGCATGTTTTGAAGTATCCACGCTAGATGGAAGAATGTATGCCGTGTCGGGTAATTCTGCGCTTATTATGGCGGGCAAATTTGCGCGGTGCGCAGAATTGTCCCTCATGTATTTAAATACTAGTAGCACCAGAAACGAACTTCTATCCTTCCTCTGACAATTTGGATCTGCAAGTTGAAGTAGTTGAGGAGACTCAGAACGAAGATTATCGACATAATATTCCAGCGGCTGCTGTCCTGTAAACAACAGTTGGATTTCTCAGATAGCGAATCTGATGCCGATGAATTCAGTGAAAAACAACTGTGTGGTGGTGATGATGATGAAAATGAAAATGATGTCGCTCCAATACCTAAACTATGACCTGTGATGAATTTGGACGTGATAATGAGATGTGGTACAGATGTGTAGATTATGGCAGGTGGTCCGCGAAGAATGTAGCGCATGGGATTCAGCAGAAAATAACTTCTGTGATCTCTGCCTCAGAAAACAAAAACAAACTAAAAAGCAGTTTAAGTGAAACATCAGGACAGTTGATTTGAGTCTGTAATAGGAGTTAGCAATTGATATATTCTGTAGCATTTAGTTTATCATTAAAGATAATTATGACACATATATTCAAGTTCATTTCAAGCATATACGGCACACACAATTACCCATCCAGGTAGGTTAATTCTGCGCATTGTACACTTTCAGTTTTCAATACCTAATGCCCTTTCAAAAGTGCAAGATGCCTTTGGAATTGCACTATTTCGAGAGCTTATTTAATGAAGTTACAGGTGAAACAAAGTCTGGGACTTAATAACATTTCTGTTAGTCAGTATGGCTGCTCGACCTTAAGTGCGCAGAATTCGCCCACTCTCCCCTAGAGAAGGTAAAAAGGACACACAAATGGGAAATTCAAACTGATACTTATATTAAATATGGCCAATGCGATAAGAAAGTAATTAAGTGAATAATTGTATTTTACGGACATCCCTATTTTTTAGTGAGTCAGTCGCAAGAAGAGAGAGCTTTCAGGCTATTACAAGAAATTTAAGGATACCTACCTACACATTTCATTTTCCCATCAAACACATTAACCTTATTCTAACATAATCAAAATTGTACCATCCATTTTTTATAACAAACAAACAACTAGGCATAAATTCCTGTTACGTGTGGTTTCTCGACAAGTTCAATGTCGCATCCATAAATAATGCTTAAATTGAAATGTTGTTGTTGTTGTTGTTTTCTAGTGCCTTGCATCTGGCAATGAAGCCATTAGCATTCGTGCTTTCCAATACTTTTGAACTGTAGTTTCTTCTGATCTTAATGCTTCACAGGTCTTCAAGTGTTCTTCATTCATTTCTGCTGGATCGTTACACAGGACACATATCGGTGAGGCTGAGATACCTATTCTGTAGAGATGACTTGCCAAGCAGTCATGATTTGTCAATAGTCGGAAGGCTGCAACAGCTGTTTTCCTTGGTCTCTGGGGGATTATATCTGGATTGGAAAGTAGTGTAATCCATTTTTTATCTTTGGCATTTGTTTCTATTTCTTGTAGGTATGAATGACAAAAATTTTTAATGATCAAGCGTTTTATTGAGGAATATGAGAAATTGAATTTAGACTTTTGTGTTATTGTTGTGGCTTTCTTTGCAAGTGAGTCTGCAGCTTCGTTCCCCATGACTCCACAGTGTGCTGGAATCCATTGGAGATGAACAGTCTTATTAACTTTTTGGAGTTGTGTTAACATTTTGTAGCATTCTCTAATTTTTGTTGACTTCTTTGTAGTATTTGAACATATTCCCTGAATTGCAGCTTTAGAATCCGAAAGAATTACTGCCTTGTTAAATTTATTTAAGGGAAGATTTAATAATTGTCGGAGAGCAATGTATATAGCCTCTATTTCTCCATCATAATTTGTTGTGTCTCTGCCAACAGAATGATAAAAGGAAAAATGTGAACATGTAACTCCAGCTCCAGTAAGGTTTTCCTTTGAGGATCCATCAGTATATATGTGCAGCCATTCTTCTGTGGGATACCTAGTATTGATTGTTTCCAGAGCTAGAAGTTTTTGTATTTCTTTTGGTGTGTCTGATTTACTTATTTCCTCTATTAATTCCAAATTGAAGGTAGGTTGCAATAATTCCAATGGATTTTCTCTAATAAGTAGATTTTCTCTGGTGTTAGGAATGTTCAATTTGGATTTAATCTGTGTTACCTTTTCTAGGAAACTACTATGAGTTTTAAGGATTGAAGGGGGGAGGTTCTCTTCTGTCCATTTAGAGTTTGGCAGTCGTAACATTTTCTCGTGTTGGAGCAATGCTTGTTCTTCTATTTTTGTTGTTATTGATGGGGTCCGTGTTAAGGCAAGCATGGCATCAATAGGTGTGGATTTAACTGCTCCAGTGATTAGGCGAAGAGCCTGATTTTGTATTTGTTCAAGTTTATTGATGTTAGCATTTGCTGCTGTTATTAAAGCTTCAGAACAGTACAAGAGGTTTGGTTTAATATACATTTTGTATGTTGTGTTAAGGACTCTCCTTGAGCAGCCCCATTTAGCACCAGCTAACCTTTTCAGGATTTGCAATTTCTTTTCAACCTTTTCTGAGATGTTTGTTATATGATTTTTCCAACTTAGCTTTCTGTCGAAAGTGATGCCTAAGTATTTGGCATCATCAACTGCTTTGAGTGGTTTACCATTATAATTTATGCTAATATTAACTGGTTTGTATTTTAGTGTAAATAATTCATAATTTGTTTTTTCCACATTGATAGTCATGAGGTTTTTGGAGCTCCATTCATGTACTTTGTTTAGGGCTGTTTCTATTCTGTCTTTAATTAATTCAGGTTTTTTTGAAGAGCCTGAAGTCCAAATGACTACATCGTCAGCAAATAAAGCAATTTTGGTTTCTAAAGTTTTTATTATTGATGGAAGGTCATTTATATATATGTTAAAGAGTGTTGTGCTCAGAACAACACCTTGTGGAAGTCCTCGGTGTGTTTGTTTATATTTGGAAATGTATGTATTATATTTTGTGGCACAAAATCTTTGTGAAATAAACTGAGTTATCCACTTAAGCATGTTACTTTTCACACCTATTGATTGCAACTTCTCAACTAATTTATTTCTCCAGACTGAGTCATATGCTGATTTAAAATCAATGAATACTGCCAAGGTATCCTCCTTTCTATTGAAAGCTTCCTTGATGTCTTGGCTTAGTAGGAGTACATTTTCACTTGTACTATGATTCTGTCTGAAGCCGGTCTGTGAACTATTAAGTTGTAATATTCTAGGAACCAGTTAAGTCTAGATGCCACCATTCTTTCCATCACTTTTGCAATAACACTGGTCAAAGATATTGGTCTGAAACTATTAATATTGTTTGAGGGTTTGTTTTTCTTTAAAATCGGGATGATAATGGCTTTTTTCCAGTCGGAAGGTACAGTCATTCTCCAACACGTGTTATACAGTTTAAGTAGGATTTCTTTTCCTTTCCTGCCAAGGTGTTTAATAAACTCTGGATGGATCTTGTCAGGTCCAGGAGATTTTTTGTTCTGTAATTGTTCTATTGCTAAATCCAGTTCTGTTTCATTAAAATCCTGAATAAAAATATCATTTCGTATACCTTTTGGCTTACTAGTTTCTCTGATAGCTTTTTGGATAGCCTTATCTTGTTTTTTATACGCTTGGGGTACTCTTTGTGACTGAGCATAAAACTTGTTAAGGGATTCTGCTATTTCCCTATCTGTAGTTAAGCTTTTGTTATTATATTTTAATGGTTCAGTTGTATTTTTTGATAATTTTGTTTTATTAAGGAATTTGTATATTTTATTTCCATCTTTCCTATAGTCCATATGATCTACAAAATTTGTGAAACTGGCCCTTTTTGCTGTAATTAATTCTTTCTTAAAAATGGCTGCTTTTCTTCTCCAGTTTTGTACATCTTCTGGACACTTGGTTCTTTCGGCTTTGACTCTTGCTATATTTCTTTCGTGTTTTAACTTAGATAAAGATGGAGACCAAAAGTAGCTATATTTCTTTAACTTTCCTTTGGGGATATGTGTTTTGGCTGCTGTCAATAATATTTCACAAATTTTTTTATTCATTTCATCTGTTGACTTGAACTCTGATTCTAACAGTATATTACACTTCCCTTCTATCTCATTTTGGAAACTGGACCAATCTGCTTTTTTAAAATTCCAAGAAGTTTTAACTTTTGGTTTGTTACTTTTATTTATTAGACCTCTTATGAAGTTTATGGTGATTCTGTGGCCTGAACCTGGGTCTTCTATTATTTCTCTTTTTGTATTGTCAATTATGTCAGATGACACAATGTTAGTTTTCACATTTAATGAAAATTTGATTTGTATGATGATGTAGAACACAATTCTTCCTCTACTAGTTAAAAGTAGGAATGTGATAGAGACAATACTCCAGAAACTGTTTCCTTCCTTATTGTGGTTCTTATCAATACCCTGTTAAAGGCACAGAAATGTTAAATATCAAGAAGAACAAGAACAAATTTCTTGCTAAATAAGAGTGATTACAAACAGACAGACAGGGAGCACTGTTCTGATACAAGGCGGTAATGTGTTTTCATTATTTTGTATCAGACAGACAGACAGGCAGGCAAGCAAGCAGACAGACAGACAGCACTGTTCTGATACAAGGTGGTAATGTTTTCATTATTTTGTATCAGACAGACAGACAGGGAGCACTGTTCTGATACAAGGTGGTAATGAGTTTTCATTATTTTGTATCAGACAGACAAATAGACAGATAGGCAAGTAACCAATCACTACTGTTGGTGCCTGCCATTTACTTGGTAACAAAGTGCCGTGTTGTAGCCAATTTGGTAACCTTTAGTCATGACAATATACAACAAATATGGCTCATGTTACAACAAAGTTAATAAGTAAACTGTATTTTATGGACATCTGTTGCAATTGTTTGTAGAATTAACCACTTCCGAGACATTACTTGTTATGTACGTTACTGAATTTTCCTTTCATCAAAGAGGAATAGATACGTTGTTTTTATTTTATTTTTTGCCCATACACACATTTCACACTGTATTATTAGGTTGACAATTTTATCGGAACTTACATTACTGACATTAATCTCTCATGACATTAGTATGATGATAAAAAATAGTGAGCAAATGTTACTTTGTCAACAACTGACTGCCACAACAACCAAATATATGAGTTCTTGTGTATGTTTGAAATAATCACTCTGATTTACCAGAAAACTGTTCTTGATATTTAACATTTCTGTTGCGTTAACAGGATATTGACAAGAACCACAATAAGGAAGGAAACATCTCATGGAATATTGTCTATTTTTATAGTCTCTGTTACGTACTTAAACAAGCAGAGAAAGAATAATTGTGTTCAACATAAGACTCTCAACAGCACAACACAAAACCAAAGCTTGGTTAAATGAGAGATAGAATTGGAACTAAAATACTCAATGCCACAGCTGGGATTTGAACCAGAGATCCCCCGCTTACCAGTCATGTGCTCTAACCAATAAGCTACTGTGACTCACAATTTTAAGTTACTGTAAAGCACCCAATTGTTTTAAAAACCTTTTTGTAGTGTTAAATATATGCTTCATATCGATTGTCACGCAGTTACAGTAAGTGTTCAATCCAGAAACTGCAATACATTAATTTCACCGAAAATGCCTGTTTTGCTGGCCCCTGAATCTCAATAAGGCGCGTGTGCGTGTGTGTCTCTCTGTCTCTCGTGTGTGTGTGTGTGTGTGTGTGTGTGTGTGTGTGTGTGTGTGTGCGTGCGTGCGTGCGTGCGTGCGTGCGTGTGTGCGTGCGTGAGAACATGTGCTTGTCTGTAGACAGTATAAAACAAAAGCCATAACTAACTTGGTTACAGCATCTTCCCACAATGTACAAGGAATATTTTCGAAAAGCCCTCCAAACTACCCTTTATACGGAAAACGTTTTTCTCCAATTTAAATGTTCACAAAAATGGCTCTAAGCACTGTCCTTAAATTATACGTAGGTATGTTTAAGATATTTTCATTCGGAATGAAGTGCATGTGTTCAACTATATATGTACAAACAGCTTCCTTCTGATGTCCTCTGAGGAGACATAGACAAAATCTCACTCACTGCACGAAAAATGTGCAACTTGGTATGGCTTCTCTTTCCCTTCTTTTCCTTTTTGTAGTTAAACATTTCTGAAGTATGTAATTGTCACTAGCTTGAATTTTTACTTTCTCTACTGGTAAGTAAGGGAAGTATTGTATTCCACCCAAAAATTCGATGTCAAGATTCCACCGGAAATACATGTTTTGAGGTCCCCTGAATCCAAAAAAAGCATTTTTAGAAAAAGGTCTGTGTGTCTGTCTGTGGACAGCATAACTCAAAAACGAAAAGTTGGTTAAAAACCAAAGTGGGTATTTAAGTTTTATGTCTTTCAAGGATGTGACATGAAGATTTTGAAGAAAATAGCTCTACCCTAAACTACCCTTTACATGGAACATTTTTCGAAAATTTTGATTTTCTTGAAAATGGCTCTAACGATTTTGATTAAAATGTCATATGTTTGAGATATTTTTATGACAAATGAAATGTATATCTTGAATTTTCTGGCTATAGTCCCTGTAGTCGTATTTACTCTGAAGGACTTTTGCATAACTGGTAAACCGTTAGAGATAGACCAAGTCATACTATACAAAAAATGTAGATCTTGCTAAAATACACAAGTTATGTCTTAATAAATGTTCTTGTAGGGTGAACCATTTCGGAGATATTCCTTGTTATGTGTGTGAGTTTCAGAAAACTTAGAACTTTCGTGAAATTGAGCATCATTGTTCATCTTTTTATATGGTAAGTCTGCAAAGACAACAGAATCTGAAAGCTATAAAAGATTTGACTATCGCACAAAGCCTACTGTATTATAACATTTCCCTTGCACCTACCAGGAAATAAGCAATAAAATAATTTGTACAAATGTTTCTCAACTAACACAAAGAAGATATAGGAATAAGAGTTTGTAAGAATGGTTAGTACAAGAGTAGAGAAAGTCATGTGAGTGCAATACATCAGATTTTTAAATACCTTTCTCAAAAGAAATATTGTTTCAATTACATATTAAGGATTGTAGTTGTGGTTCAATTTTACGTAATGCTCTTTTGTCATATTCTTATTCATAAACGAACTTTCTTTAATTTATATAAAGCCAGAAAGTCCATGAAAGTGAGTAAAAACCACATATACATATATTATAGGAACGAGGTGATGTTCTTCCTGTTCTACATCGTTCTTCATTTGGAAACAAATATTAGTTATTTAGTAATTGGTCTAGGTTATATAGACCGTTCAAAATGGTAACTAAATTATACAAATTAACCATGCATGAAAAACATTTTATGCCGTTCGCGTGGTAGTAGTGGTAATGGTAGTGATGGTGGTGCTGCTGGTAGTGGTACTAGTGGTAGTGCTGGTGGTGGTGGTGCTGGTAGCAGTGGTAGTGGTGCTGGTGGTAGTGGTGCTAGTGCGGGTGTTAGTAGTGGTGGTGCTGGTAGTAGTGGTAGTATGGATGGATGGATGAATGGAGTTTAGGGGCCCGTCGACAACTAGGTCATTTGGGCCCTAGGTCAGAAAATAAAAAATCTAAAACTCGCCTAAAAACTGAAGTTTAAAATGGCAACTAAAAACGCAGACAGATAAAAACACCAAACGGCACATGAGTGCGCTAAGTTAAAACTTGGTAAAACCATTCATTAAAATGTGTAAAAGATCAAAGCTAAAACACATTAAAACTAAGCACTTAAAACACTAAAACGTAAAACACAAAACATATGTTAAAAGCCTAAAAAAAATCCACACACTAAAAACACGTTATACTTGCTTTGCGAACCCAATTTGTGCAACGAACCGCAGCGCCTTACAGGCAGACACAGGGTCGTCACCCAAAATTGAGGCAAGCGTACACCCCAGGCCAACCGACTGGCGCTCACGAGCGTATTGCGGACAGTCTATAAGGATATGGGCCACAGAGAGTTGGATGTTGCACGTAGGGCAGACAGGCGCAGGGTCGCCACGCAAATGGAACCCATGTGTCGCCCGTGTGTGACCTATCCTCAGGCGGGTGAGGATAACTTCAGCCCGCCTGGAGTCCCTGCAGGATGTCATCCAGGGATCTACGCTGTCTTTAATTGTCCGCAATTGAGAGCCAGAGAATTCCTTCCATGATTGCTGCCAGATCGATAAAAGATGTCGACGGAAATGGCGCTGCACATCGACATATGGCACACTGTGTGTGGCAACATCCGGCAAACGGCAAGCAGTTTTAGCAGCCGCATCCGCTTTCTCATTGCCGGGTATACCCACATGGCCTGGGGTCCAGGTAAAAAGCAACTGGTATCCGCGCGAGAGCATTTGCGAAATGAGAGCCTGTATTTTTAAAACGAATGCTGAGGTGCCGATAAACTGGTCCAAGGACTGAATGGCACTCAGAGAGTCTGAACAAATGATAAAATTGCCGGGAGCTGAGTTAGAAATAAAAAGTAAACAATAAAATATAGCAAACAGCTCGGCAGTAAAAACCGAACTATGGTCCGGAAGTCGGTACTGGTGCGCCTCGTCGTTACACACGAAACTACATCCCGTAGCTCCACCCACCTGGGACCCATCGGTAAAAACCGGGGTGAAAGTCCGGTGGCGGCCCAAAAGTTCGGTGAACAGATGTCGATACACCGATTGCGGGGTGGAAAGCTTAGCATAGCCTGAGAGCTCCAGGTCGAATTGCGCGCGCCGGAGTTGCCAAGGAGCAGAGCGTCCTAGAGAGAATCGCTCTACAGCAGGCATGCGGAGATCGTGTTTGTCAAGTAGTTCGCGGAACCGAATACCGCTTGGGCGCGATATAGTTGTGTTGCGCAGATAACGGTGAGCAAGGTCGGGACGCAGGACACATTTAAAAGAAGGATGACCCGGATGGGCTGCCAACCTTGCCACATACGAACACAATAAAATCGAACGACGGACCGACAGTGGTGGTTCTCCAGACTCAGCATACAGACACTCAACTCTACTGGTGCGAAACGCCCCAGTAGCAAGACGGATACCAGCATGGTGTACAGTATCTAAAAGACGGAGTTTAGAGGCGGACGCCGCGCCATAGATAAAACTACCGTAGTCTATTTTTGACCGCACCAGTGATCGATACAATCGTAACATAACTGTACGATCACCGCCCCAAGAAACTCCGGATAAAAGGCGGAGTACTCGAAGTGAGCGATCGCAGGAAGCACGTAGTTGCCGAATATGGTACTCCCACGTCAGCTTACTGTCGAAGTGCAGGCCAAGGAACTTGAGGTGCGGGACAAACGGTAGACGTGTGCCACGCAAATAAAAATCAGGAGGAGGGTGTACGCCGCGAACTCGATGGAAGTGGATACACTGAGTTTTCGTAGGTGACAACTGAAAGCCGAAGCGAAGGGCCCAGTCTGCGATTGATGTTATGGTCAGCTGCAGTTGACGCTCAATGTGCTCGAGATTATAAGAGCGATAGTAAATTGCAAAGTCGTCAACATACAGTGACATTGGGATTCCGCTACGAACAACATCAGCGATTCCGTTGATTGCTACGGCGAAGAGCGTGACACTCAGGATGGACCCCTGAGGCACACCATTCTCCTGAATCTTTTCCTGTGACAGGGTATTACCAATGCGGACACGAAATTTTCGAAGTCGTAAAAAGTTTAAAATGAACAGCGCTAAGTGACCGCGTAAACCGTAACCGTGCAGAGCACGAAGGATTCCATAGCGCCAGGTGGTGTCGTAGGCCTTCTCTAAATCAAAGAAGACACCCACGACATGCTGCTTCAGCAGAAAGGCATTCTGGATGTAAGCCTCTAAGCGTGTCAGATGGTCGACACTAGAGCGATGGCGACGAAAACCGCACTGAATGTTGGTGAGCAGGTTATGCGTTTCTAGCCACCACACTAAACGAGTGTTAATCATCCGTTCGAAGGTCTTACAAACAACACTCGTTAGGCAAATAGGGCGGTAACTAGAGGGAAGTGTCCTGTCTTTTCCAGGTCGAGGGATAGGGATGACAATACCCACTCGCCAGGAGGACGGAAAGACCTGCTCGTGCCAGATACGATTATAAATACCAAGCAGGAAAGACGAAGCCGAAGGTGGAAGGTGAAGCAGCATTTGTCGATGGATGTCATCTGGACCAGGAGAGGAATCTTTAGCAAGTGACAAAGAGTGCTCTAACTCCGCTACGGTAAAGGGTGCGTTGTACGGTTCAGTACAGTCACTATTAAAAGGAAGAACTATCCGCTCGGCAGATTCCTTGAGAGGTATAAAAGCTCTGTCGTAACTATTCGTTTGGCTAGTAGCAGCAAACGAAGTAGCAAGGGCGTCGGCGATATCCTGTTCGCTGGTGTAATGCGATCCGCTTATGGCAAGGCCGGGAATGATAGTCCGGCGACACTTGCCATACATGCGGCGAACAGCAGTCCACACCCTCTGTACCGGAATGCGACGGGACAGAGAAGAGACAAAAGTTTCCCACGATGTGCGTTTTGCACAGCGGAGGACAAATCGAGCCCTGGCACGGGAACGCTTAAAGGCTATCAAGTTCTCCTCCGTAGGATGTGAACTGAAGACACGCAGAGCACGCTTCCTTGCTTTAATAGCCAAACTGCATTCCTCGGACCACCAAGGCACAGGAACGTGACGAGGTGTAGTAGAACCACGAGGAATGCTGGAATTCGCTGCGAGCAGGACAGAACAAGTAAAATATTCCACCAGTTCATCGATGGTGGGGAAGACATCGTTGTGAAGGTGAATGAGGGAACGAAATTTCCCCCAGTCAGCCTTGGAAATAATCCAGTGAGGATATCGTGTTGGCACAGGATGGAGAATAGATATGTGAATGCTAATGGGAAAGTGATCACTGCCAAAGAGGTCGCTGAGCACCGACCAATCAAGGAGTGGCACCAGTGACGGGCTACAGAAGCTCACGTCTAAAGCGGAGTAGGTACCGTAGGCAGATGATAAAAAGGTAGGGGCACCAGTGTTTAATAGAAGTAGGCCGGACAAGTCACAAACGTCTGCTACAAGGCAACCACGAGCATCGTCAGTGTCGGAGCCCCACAAGGTGTTTTTGGCATTCAGATCGCCTAGAAGAAGAAACGGTGGCGGAATCTGTGCCAAGAGAGCCCGAAGTTCGTTCTCGTGTACGACACTGACCGGTGGCAGATAGACATTACAGATAGAGAAAGAAAGGCTCTGCAGCTGTACACGTACCGCTACAGCTTGGAGCGGCGTGTTTAGTGGTATGCTGGTGGCAGGGATGGTATTCGCCACCAGAATAGCAACACCACCGCTTGCCCGTCGATCAGCTGCAGAATCATGTCTAAAGGCCACAAATCCACGAAGATAGAGTGCGTGATGAGGTTGCAGATGGGTTTCCTGTAGACAGACGATAGATGGACAGCGTTGAGAAATTAGATGCTGTATGTCCGGAACACGTGCCCGGAACCCATTAACATTCCACTGGATTATTTCCATAGTGAAAAAGGATTAATGGCTAGTCTTCATCTTTTTCTTCTTTTTCACCTTGGCTGACTTAGGTCCAACTATGTGGAAGTCGCCGTCCTCTGGCGATTCCTCGGAGGTGTGCGAGGCAGAGGATCCCCTACGACTCGCAGAGCGAGAGCGGGATCTCTGAGAGGACGTGAGACTACTTGCGCGAACTTTATGTCGCGAACGACTTCCATCGATAGGATCCTTACCGCTTCCTAACGGCTTGGAAACTGTGGTCTGCACGGCGGAAGATGTTTTAGACACTGCACTTTTTCGACTAACTGTTGGGGTGCTCTCTGGAAGGTCAGTCTGTGTCGAGGCATTTGCAACGGTGACATGTTGCAAGCCGACAGTAGCAACAGGAGGGCGCCGAGCTGCCGACGAATAAGCTAAGGTGGTGGCAGGCTTCAGTTGTTCGAAACGCCGACGCGCTTCTATAAATGTCAGGCGCTCCTTTACCCGCAACTCCTGAATACTCTTTTCGTCCAAGAACTTAGGACACTGACGAGAGCTAGATGGATGGTTACCCCCACAGTTCACACAGCATGGGTCTCGAGTGCAAGCCGTGTCTTCGTGTGCCGGTAAGCCGCAACGTTCACAAGCTGCAGGATGGTTACACGAGGTCCTAGTATGCCCGAATCTCTGACACTGAAAACAGCGCATAGGATTCGGGACATACGGTCGTACTGCAGCACGCTCGTAGCCACAGTAGATGTACTCTGGCAGCTGAGTGCCCTTAAACGTAAGGAATACTGTACGTAAGGCACACTCTTTCCCATCCTGTTTCCGAGTTAATCGGTATGCTTGGCAGACTCGCTGATCAGAGAGGCAGGTGACAATTTCTTCGTTGGAGAGACCGTCGAGGCTGGAAGTGGTTACTACTCCTCTACACGAGTTGAGGGTCTTATGTGGGGCTACCCGGATAGGGTAGGAGCCCAACAAACTCGCCTTCAACAGCTTCTGCGACTGATCTCCATTCATCACCTCGATCAATAACGTGCCATCTCTAAGTCTGGTTGCGTTTTTAACCGGGCCACAGATCCTATCGACTTCCTTTTTAATATAGAACGGGCTAATGTCCTTCATCGTCTTTCCTTCACATTGCAAGGTCAGCACCAAAAAACTGTCAATGAGGGAGGGTTTGCGCGGAGACATGATTATTTGGACCCCCATCCGGAACCGTCGGCGTCAGCCTGCCATCCGGGGGTCAAAGGATAAAAGACACCAAAATCTCCACGGTCTGTGCCGCCATGGAGACCCCTCCATGACTGACCTCAAGGCGTACTTCAGAGGAGCTACCCTCCGATCTCCACTGCTTGTCCGCATGGGTAAACCGTTCACCACGTGACACCCCGGTTTTATGCCCCCACCACAGGAATAACCGCCTGTGGCTCCCCGCTTTAGCACACGCTGCCTCAACGGAGTCAGCGTGGATTCAGGGGACTTCGGGTTGATTACACCGGGGCTCCGTCAGCGGTAACACGTCCGGCCGGTGATACTAACCCGACGGCACGCGGCCGTCGGGAGATTAACACCGGCCGTGCCCTCCAGGAGCTACGTGGGTGTACTTGACGTGTGGACGGGCTCCGCACCTAAGGCTACACATGGGGGCAGTGTGAAGGGTCCGCACAACCTTCGCGCCTGAGACCTCCGAAGAGCACACAAGTCGGGGGCCGCGCTGAAAACCGTGGGACAGGACCACGGAGATAGGAAAGATCCCTGCTGGTGAGACAGGAGTTATAAATCTAGGAACTTACAAACTAATAATCAGAATAAGCCTAGAAGAGGAAGAGGGTGATATAAAGGCAACATAAAAAGCTGCACGTGGCACAGTTAATGACTATGAAGGGGTGAAATGATGGTGCGCAGCTCGGGGCCCCGGGTGCGCCAAACCCGGACCTACCGTGGTAGGTTCCCCTGGGGGAGTTTGATTTCGGAGTCCTCTTCTCCTAGATGAGTTGTCGACCAAGACTAACGAGCCTCATCTACCCGTTGGAATGTTCTTAGCTTCCCCTCACCTCTTGCCTACCAGTGGTCACAAAGACACGCGTAGTAGGCCGTCTGGTTCGGGTACTGAGCCCCTCCGCCACGGCAAGGCGACACTCCTTCGGAGGGGAGTAGTGGTAGTGGTGGTGCTGCTGGTGGTAGATGGTGGTGGTAGATGGTGGTGGTGGTGCTGGTAGTGGTGATAGTAGTGGTACTGGTGATGCAGGTAGTTGTGGTAGTGGTGGTGGTGCTGGAGATGCTGGTGCTGTTAGTGGTGGTAAGTTTTTCCTTTTTTTTTTTTCTTTTTTTGCAGAGAAAAATCCCTCATGGATGCTCCCCTCCCGAGTTGGACTCTTACCAACTAAAAAATCCTGCCCCGCCACATGACATTCTGGGACTGGTGGTAGTGGTGGTGGTGGTTGTAGTAGTGGTGGTGTTGGTGGTGGTAGTGGCAGTGATGGTGGTGGTGGTAGTTATGGTGGTGGTGGTGGCAGCGGCGGCAGTGTTGATGGAGGTGCTGGTGTTGATGGATGTGCGGGTGGTGGTGGTGGTAGTGGTAGTGAAGGTGGTTTAGTCTTTCTCCCAACCAGATTTAGAGGACCACTGTACCTGTAATTCCTGCAAGGTGAGGAGCTTCAGGATTTTCTTGATGGGGTCCCTGTACCATGGCGGTAAAGCACTGTGCACTGGTTCAAACGAGATGGTACACCATCTGATTATTATGATGAGCCTGTAAAGGTCCATTTCAATTAGTTCTTTATTTTGTTCTTTATTTCTCCAATTGTAAAAAATTTTACAAGGATCGTCAAATTCTATGTACATACAATACAAGTTATTTACATAAATATGAGACTAGTTGAGAATATTGGGAAGTGCAATATACCATATTTTATCAATTTTTGTACTCTTCTACAGAGTAAAATGCCTTTTCTAATAGATAAGATTTAATATTCTTTAGTTTGATTTTTTCATTTGTTATCTGTTTAATTCTAGATGGTAGATGGTTGTACAGATCTTTGCTACTATTTTCTATGCACTTATTATTTAGACCACCTATAAGTCTATTTCTAAAATAATTTTCTTTTGTTCTAGTTGTACCCTGGACACTGGATGGGGCCTAGGTGGCCCAGTACCTTGTCCAACAACAATAGCTGATCTAACCCCAATGCCTCTGTCACAGCCGCAGTTCTCAGAAACATACATATCGTATGTAGATACGAGTACAAGGAGATAGTAAAAACTTACAGCGGTCAACAGGGCATCACGTGACTCTTCTATGAATGTAGTCACCATAACAGTAGGTAGCCTTTGATGTAATAATAATGATGAAAACAATAACATAATTATGAACCATAACAATAACTAAAAGTCTAATATTAATGTAATAATGAGAATGATAATACTAAAACTAATTAAAATAAAACAAATAATTATGATACTAATAACAGTGACTGTGATAAGAGTAATAGCTACAAAAATAACAAAAATTAAGAATAACAGCACTAATAAAAATAATAATGGAGACGATGACGATAATAACAATAATAACAATAATAACAATAATAATAATAATAATAATAATAATAATAATAGTAAAAGTAACAATAAAAATAGTAATAGTAATAATAATTACAAAAATAATAGCAATAATAATGCTACATATAATAACACTAAAAAACACTCCAATAAAATAATTGCTATAAACTAATAAGAAAAACTTAATAATTATTATAATGATAATAGTAAGAAAAATGATATTAATAATTAACAATAATAAATTAATGAGAATAGTACACGTAATGACAAGATGTTCATAACAATAGTAATAATAACAATAACTAAAATGATAGCAAAATACAAAAATAACTATTAATAAGAAGCAAATAAATGCTAATGAAGCATTACGTGCTCTCATGTTTGTGTGAATTTGTTACTGCAGTTTATAATAAGTAATCCGTTATGTTAGACACTAGCAGGAATGAGTTTATTCCCTGTCCCCTAAGTGAAGTGGAAAATACTCCTACTAATTGTTCTATTATCACCACTTACAGACGATAGATAGTTGAAACCTGGGGAATTCCTCTCCCGAACGTCTTCTCTTACAACGTTCACAAGGACGTAGTCTCTGACTAGATTTAACCCACTGCGTGCTGCAACTCTTTTAACGCACGAAGGATAATCTACTTATTGCAATGCCAGATGAAGTGGGCCACTTGGCATATGCCGTTCTTTTTGCACAAATCAAGAGATAGAATGGAAACAACCCAAACCTATTATAGAAAAGTAGAAGCATTGGAAAATTCTAACAAGTGAAAAGGAATACCTCAGAAATGGTTAACTGCAAAAAAGTTAAGAAAATCATGAGGTCAAAATTACTTTCACTACTAAGTATAGTAAGAAGGGGAGGTATTGTATCCACCCATAAGTTTGATGTCGAGATTACACCGAAAATATACGTTTTGAAGTCCCCTGAATCTAAAAAAGCTGTTATGTGTGTATGTGTGTGCGTCCGTCTGTGCCTGTTGTCCATCCATAGCCTTCCATGGGTTCCAACCCCTGACCAAGGACTACCCTGAATGTGGTGTCAAGTATATGAAGTGTCAACCCTTTCAGCGATTTAAGGGTTTTCACATTCTTAAAACATGATTATTTAAGTACAGTATCGTCCAACTTTTCAAGAAAATACCACAATGTTGACTATATTTAACATGGAACATTTTGGAAAATTCTGATTTTCTCAAAAGAGGCCCTAACTGTACCATATGTTTAAGATGTTTTCATGTTTTCAAATGACATGTGCATCATGAACTTGCTGGGAATGTCCTCACAAATCCTCTATGTTTCAGATGACTTTTGCCAAATGTAAATCAAGTGTTTGACAAAGCCAAATGTGTTTTATCTTCCTTTCATGTGTTTGTTTCAAAGCACTCTGATTTGCCAGGAACTGTGTTTTTGTTGATATTTAACATTTCTGTTGCGTTTAACAGGATACTGATAAGACGGGCACTGAGGAAGGAAATAGCAGCACCTCTTGAAATATTGCCTATTTTTATTGATTCTGTTTCGTACTTATAGCAAGTAAATGAAGAACTATGTTCCAATAAAACTCAAGTATACAACACAAAACAAAGCTTGATTAAACACACAACTAAATGTTTAGGTGGGACATTCTTCATGTATATGACATAAAGCTTTTCAACAAACTCCAGGTAGGTACCACAAATGTTGTCCTTTTTATTTTCTGACACGATTTTGATTAAAATATATGAAATATTAAATATTAAAATATATTAAATATATTTGACGGGAAAATTAAATGCATCCTGAGATTTCTTGGAATAGCCTCTGAAGCCCTCACCAGTTGCTCATTGAAGCCCAGATGCCTATATTTCAAATAACTTTATTGTTACATCAGCCATATTTTCAACTAAAACTGTTATATTCATTATGTTCAGTGAACAGTTCCACATCTAACATTAACAGGAAATATGACCATAAGTCTGGTGATAGTTACTTATACAACTTGATCAAGTAACTCTGTTATACTCATTATGTTCAGTGAAAAGTTCCACATATAGCATTAACAGGGAATATGACAATAAGTCTGCAGTTAGTTACTTATAAAATTTGATCAATTAACATATTCATTATGTTCAGTACACCGTTGCATATCTAACACTCGCAGGGAATATGACAATGCGTCTGGTAATAGTTAAAAGGGAAGATGAGAATTTCATAGAAATAGTATCTTGTACAAAGATTCAACCAGATGACTTACCTTGATGGTTTTGTACAACAGAAGTCTTCATGTGATTCAACCTGCAACATAACAGTTCACTTGTAAAACATGTGATCTGCTTTAACCCTTTGGCTATTATCTTCAAAAGGAGGAGGATAAACGAAATGGACGTTTGGTATATAATCTACAAAGAAGAAATTACTTCACATAAAAACAATCCAACCACGATAAATAACGTTCTTCCATTAAAACACCTAAAGCTTAGATGTGCAAAGTAAAGACAACATATCTGTGGATTTCTAAAGATTCTTTCTTTCTGTAGTACTTAAAAATAAATTTTACATTCATTGTCCTTAGGTAGATATACTAGAATCAATGATGTGTACATGGTTGCTAAATAATAAATTTCATTTGGAAATCCAACCCATGTTTTTATTAATTTAGATACCTAAGAAAGATATTGTAAATTCACATATCATCCAACATTTTTGAACAGATTGAATTTAGTTTTTAAGGATTATAATATAACACTGACTCCGCAAAACCAGTATAGTGGGAGAAATTTACTGAATCACCCTCCAAAAATAGTGCTGCAAGTATTAAATTATCAGGAAACTACCATGTCAACTGTGAAGACCGCCATGATATATGTGTGCATGTAAACCAGAATGAAGGAACACATCAGAAATATCAAATACAAAGAGACAGATAAATCAGCCATAGCTCACCACTTTTGTACATGTGACCATATCAACCTAGTTATCAAGGTTTTAAAACTAGCACAAAATTACTGGGGGTCAACAGTGTGGGAAAAATATTTACATTATTGATAAAGATTAGCTAATGAATTTCCACATACCAGTCATAGATGATGTCTTAGGACTGAGCATTAGGAAGTGCCGCAGGCCAGGCAACGAGAGAAGGGGGAAACAGCTGACGTTGAATCAATTGGCCAATAGCTGATTAATGGTGAGGGCCCTCTGAAATTAGTCATGTGATTGTTTTATTCATCCAATGTAGTGTCCTATTGGACAGTGAATAAATGAAATGGATGAAATCATACTCAAATAAGCCTGAGGTCCATAGTCTGTTCAGTTACCCAACATTCGTCTTCTCAGGATAAGGGAAAACCTCAGAAAAGCCTTATCTGGATAACTCACCCTAAGTGAGATTCAAATTCATGACTTCTTGGATTTGGGGACGATATGCTACCACCAAACTAGGCAGGCTTATGATTAATGTTATTAGAAGTTGGAGCAAAATATTGACAAATTTTTCAATTAATATGCTCCAGTGTTTCAAACACTTAATTATCATCAGCTTTATTATGCACATATTCCTTTCTTGTTTTATTCTTATTTTAATAATGTTCAAGGCATTATAATGGTAGAGAAAGTTTCACCATTAATGGTAGTATTTACATATGTTTTCGTTCCTTTCTGTACTCTTCTGCATTTTTCCTATTTCCCCCAGCTCTGCCATCACTGTCACATCACTATCTCTCGTCTCTGCCAGCCATGTCCTTTGCATCCTTCTTCCTCTTACTTACGGGAGTGATCTCTTGCAGTCTCTTATTGCTAGCTCAGTACTCATATGTGAGTTAATATTCTTATTTGGTGACTCAGGGGTCTCCGTCTAGGGGATATGTGAATAGCGACCACAATGTACCCAAGCTGAGCAACATTACTTCCACTTACTGGTGTTTTGCTCCTCACTGTAACTTTTCTATCTGATCTTACCTTGGTCATCTCTTGTTCTCTTCCGACCCCGATGCTATTAGGGTTCCCGAAGGCTAGGGAGTCTTTATTTTTCCAACCTCTCCATTTCTCTAAAATATTAACCCCTAACATGCTGATCTGTCATGGCATGTAATACGTCCTCTGATTGGTAATCAGAGGATATGGTTGGTGAATTTATTTTGATAATTCTCCCGGTCAGGTCGGTGAGACCCGTAAACCAACAACAGGTGTGGTCCTCCAGACATTCTGGGGGTTGTGAGAGAGCGATGTGACCGCCAAAACATAAAAATATGGTGCTCTCTAAAAAGCGGTTACAATTACTGCTATTGCTCTCTTCAATATCAAAAAATATTGGAGAGCAAGAGGATTCATGACTTCACTGTCAGAAATCCAGCATTAGCTAACAACAACATATGTTATTGACAATATTTGGACCAAACAAATACAAAATGTAATAGAAAGAGCAGAAAGGCGCCTTTCACTGTTAAAACGTCTAACAGGAATGAAGTGGGGATGTTCCAGAGGAACTCTTAACACAACATTCAATGGATATATAAGGCCATTATTTACTTACTACAGTGAAGTTCTTGTAACAGCAAACACAAAAAAGATTCAAATCATTCAAAACTAAAGTCTGAGATAATTACAGGTTCTAACAAAACCACACCAATACCAGCAATGGAAATACTAACCAACCAATACCCCATTGAATATGAAATAGAACAAGGGGCTCTTATTCAACACAAAAAGTTGATCTGATTCCCATTCAATACATGGCACAAGAGAAATTTTACACATACACTAAAGACTCAGGAGAGCTTTCTTTCCAAAATTCAAGACATCAAGAAGAATGTATACCTTCCTAATTCAAAGGAAAACTTCATATGTAAAGTCAATCCGATACAAACATTAGACATCACATATTATTTACACCTGACAGAAGTAGTTAAGAAAAGTGATACTCCAACTTGTGTTCTCAAATTATGGGCATTAGAGACAATCCATACTAGATTTCCAGAACACGAATGGCTCCATATTTATACTGATGGATCATTGATACCAAACCAAGATGGAGCAGGTGCTGGAGTCACATGTCACCTCTTTTCCTATTACCAATCTTTAACTTATGGAACTACTAACTTTGATGGAGAAATTGAAGCAATTCGAATGGCCCTACAAAATCTTTTGTACAGAATTTCACATTCTCATCAAGCAGTTATTCTCTCAGATTCCAGGGCAGCAATTATAGCAATTACTTCCAAGTTGTAACCAAAAAACCAAACAATTATAGAATTATTATTTATTTGTGCCAACAAACTTACTGTTGGTGTTTTTAAACACACAAGCCGTGTGTGGGCAAAGTTTAAGAGGTAGAACTGGAACTTAAAAATTCAATGCCACAACTGGGACTTGTGGAAGGTCTGTGGTTCAAGTCCCAGTTGTGGCATTGAATTTTTAAGTTCCAGTTCTACCTCTTAATTATAGAATGTTGGAAAATCCTTACCCATCTAGCAGCACTTCAAAAACACCTAGTCTTCCAATGGATACCAGCTCACTGTGGACTGAGTGGTAATGAGAAAGCTGATTTTCTTGCAAAAAGGGTACTGGCAATGTACAGAAATCAATAGTTAATCTACCATTTTATGCTGCTAAAAGATTAGTCAACTCTGAATTCAAAAAAATTATTGCAAAATATTACTATGAAAAATAAAAATATAAAAGGTGGGAACTACCAAACATTCAAACAGTAATTCCTGAGTATCCTCGAAAAACAGCAGTTGCAACCTTCAGGTTGATTACAGGACAGGATTGTCTGGCAAAACATTTAAACAGAATTGGGATATATTCTTCACACTCTGTCCTCTATGTGATCTGCAAGAGGAAATGGATCGAGACCACCTTCAAAGGTCATTTCTAGTGCCCCATTCATCAGTGAAAAATATTGGAGAGCAAGAGGATTAATGACTTCATTGTCAGAAATCCAGCATTAGCTAACAACATATGTTATTGACAAGAACAGGTATTGTAGAGCAGATGTAAGGTATGACCTACTTCAGAGCATGCAGAGTTAGTGTCGTATAATTAGATTAAGATTTAACACAGCTTTTGTTATCTAAATTAGATATACAGCCACACTTAACTTAAAACTCACCTAATGTCTTGTCAAAATGGATAGTGACCTACTCAGTGTAAATTCATCTAACCTGATGTTATGTTTCAAAAACTCGATAACAAGACATTATCAACATACATTCCTGATAAGAAAATACTCCATTATAACTCCAGAATCATGCCTCAAAACTATTTGCTGTTATTCTGATTACCCAGCACAGGTAAATATTCTTTCTTTTTGAGGCAGAATAAAATCCTGATATTTACATGTCAATGTTGCATATTTAAGAAAACAAGAAAAGAATAAAAGTGGTGAACTTTTACCTATCATCATTAATACATGGATATTCTCTCTCTAACCACCAATCTTCTTCTTTAATATCTATTTTGGTTTGAATTTTGCTTTCTTGGCTGAGTTCATTAAATCTCATTAGATGGTGTTCTTCATTCTGTGAACAATTTGTGCAATCTTCTTCAGGTTCCAGTTTGATACCACTGTGGCGTGTTTTGTTTATAAGCTCTTTGGTATCTCTCTCATTCTCAGAACAATAGTCCAGGAAACAAGATTGCTCTTTGCTATCCATTTTACTATAGTTACTCTATTTGAACAGTTCTGTTCTTAAACTTCAGTTACAAGCCTGTGGAAAAAGAAACATTATTAGTAAGATCCATGAGTTTACAGATAGTTGAAACTACATTACATTTCACCATGCAACCTAAAGTAATACAAAATAATGATGGCAATTTGGTATATGTTAAGTGTCATTTCTAACATTGAAAGATCTATAGCTTTCTTACTTATGGTTATGTTAACCTGAATCTAATGTGTATTGTTATAGTAAAACATGCTTGAAATTATATTATTCTAAAAACAATTTTAAAATCTTGAACATAGAAGAGCTTACAATGATGAGTGAAGATGGTATAAGGGCCTATCGACAGCTAGGTTATTTTGGGCTAAACAGTGAATTTTAGGGCTATCTAAGGCTGTTTTTACATAGGTACTCAATTCACTTTTTTCCATTCATGCTATAAGCCTAAGCATGTCGGATCTTCCCTGTGTAAACCTAAAACTAGAAGCATTATAGTCACAGAATACCAAACTGAAAGTAAATAAGTGTGAGTTCAGAATAGTGGAATGATTCCTTTATACTTCCAAAGAAAGAGACACATTTGAAACAGTATTTTACATCAGCTATCTGAAATATTCCGAGTGTGAAAATAGAGACAATGTGGGCTAACTTCACTTGCATAATAATCAACAACCAAAAAGCAAAATGGCCAATGATCTATTGTTCAATTATGGAAGATAAATATAGAGTTGTGAAAGGATGATGTTTTAATGGGGTAAATACAAAGCAAATTCACGTGCTTTTCTGCCCCCAAATAAGCTACTGGTCTTGTTTGTAAACATGTACTGTATGACAGTACACTGCTCCCCAGGTGCACGAGGATATGGAACAGCATGGTTGGTAGTATGCAGCAGGCAGTGCTGTACAGTTTGTGTCTTGCAACAGGTATGTCCAAGAAATCAAAGAAAACAACTGAAGAAAGGAGAACACTAGCACATTAATTTAAAAATGGAAAGTCATTCTAAAAGATAAGTGAAACCATTTCAAGATCTATTGCTATAAAAAACATTGCGTATAGGTGTAAGAAAACAAAAACATGAAAAATACACCAAGATGCTGCCAAACTTTTTTTTTTTGTGTTAACGTCCTCCAATGTATGTCATATCAGATGGTGAATGAAATTGGTGAAATGATGCTCTAATGAGGCTGAGGTCCATAAAGTGTGGTCACCCTTCAAAACTATCTTATAGAATAATACAAAAGTAACAAGAAACCCAAAACATTGTGCTCCAAAGATAGCAGCAGAAGTTGCAACAGAAATGGGAATTAAAGTTCATCACAAACTATCACAAATATCCTTTATGACAGTGGTTACGATGGGAGAAATGTTCCCAGAAATTTACTTCAATAAGGTGAACAAAGGAAGAGGCTTGCCTATAAATGACATCTATGTATTTTGTAAAAACATGGTTTTCGCTGATGAGAGTCAATTTTGTCTTTTCAAATCAAAAGGGCAAGTGACAGTGTGGCAGAAGAATACTGAGCTACATAAGAGTGAGTGAGTGAGTGAGTGGGGTTTAAGGGCCCGTCGACAGCTAGGTCATTTGGGCCCTAGGTCAAAGTTTAAAATTTAAAAACACTCATTAACTTTTCTGGCTAAAAGTTGAACCTTAAAATAACAACTAAAAACTGTGAACAGCTAAAAACCTCAGCCTACAAAGTAACACGATAAAATAAAACCCTGAAGAGCAACGTACTAAAAAGAGGTGAAGTTGAAAGCTAAAAAAAACTAAAATACAAAATTGTTAAAACATTGAAAGGTAAAATGTATCCCAGTTAAAAACAGGGTTAAAACCTCAAAAAGGAATTAAAAAAGTGTTACACTTGCGTAGCAAATCCAATCTGGGTAATGAACCGCAGAGTTTTGGCCACAGACACTGGGTTGTCACCCAAAATTGAGGCTACTGTAGATCCCAGACCAACTGACTGGCGCGCACGAGCGTGTCTTGGACAATCCAAGAGCATGTGTGGGACGGTGAGGCGAACATCGCATGTCGGACAGACAGGTGCCGGGTCACCACGCAGAAGATGGCCGTGAGTGGCTCGTGTGTGACCTATCCTCAGGCGGGTAAGGATAACTTCAGCCCGCCTGGAATCCCTGTAGGAGGTCAGCCAGGGCTCCACGCTGTCTTTAATTATCCGCAGCTGTGTGCCAGTCAACGCTTCCCAAGACTGCTGCCAAACCGATAGAAGCTGGCGACGGAAGTACTGCTGAGCATCCCTATAGGGTATAGTGTCGGTAGAAGACTGCGGCAGACGGCATGCAGACTTAGCTGCCGCGTCCGCAGCTTCATTACCCGGAATGCCCGTATGGCCTGGGATCCATGTAAACACTAACTGGTATCCGCGTGAGAGCAATTGACATATGAGTGTCTGAATTTTAAAAACGAGTGTAGACGTGCCGAGGAACTGCTGCAGGGTCTCCACTGCACTCAGAGAGTCGGAGCAAATTATAAAACCTCCAGGGACTAAGTTGGAAATAAAAAGTAAGCAGTAAAATATAGCACGCAGCTCGGCCGTATAAACAGAACTGTAGTCCGGGAGGTGGTATTGATGTGGCTCACCGTTATAGACAAAACTACATCCCGTAGCACCACCCAACTGGGAACCATCGGTGAATACCGGAGTGTAAGTCCGGTAACGTCCCAGTAGTTCGGTGAAAAGTTGACGAAACACCGACTGGGGGGTGGCCACCTTGGCGCAGCCTGAAAGCGCAAGGTCAAAATGGGCTCGATGAAGTTGCCAAGGGGGAGAGCGGGAGAAGGAAAAACGCTCTACAGCAGGCATTCGGAGCTCATGAGTGGCGAGTAGTTCGCGAAATCGAATGCCGCTTGGACGGGATATAGTCGTATTCCGAAGATAACGGTGGGCGAGTTCGGGGCGCAATACAGATCTAAAGGAAGGGTGACCAGGGTGAGCTGCCAACCTGGCCACGTAGGAACTTAATAAAATCGAGCGCCGAATAGACAGTGGAGGTTCCCCGGAATCAACATACAGACACTCAACACGACTAGTACGGAAGGCTCCAGTAGCTAGACGGATACCAGAATGGTGGACAGTGTCTAAAAGGCGGAGTTTAGTGGCGGACGCCGCGCCATAGCTACATAAGAGGAATCTCACAGATAGTGCAAAACATGGGGGCAGTTCTCTGGTGCTATGGGGTTGTATGAGTGGTAATGGTGTAGGAGATGTGTTTTATTGGCAGTACAATTGATCACAGTATGTACATTAACATTTTAAAGTCTCATCTCTCTCAAAGTGTGGAAAAATTAACCTTCCTGGAAATTACATTTTCACTCAGGACAACCCAAAGCACACGGTCTTAAATACCAGGCTGTGGCTGTGGTACAATACTCCACGTTGGATAAAGATGCCAACTCAATTTCCGGATGTAAATCTAACTGAAGAATTGTGGAGAAAACTGGAAGATATCAGAAACCATGAAATATCCAACAGGAATGCTTTGAAAAGGGCCCTTCTGAGTGGAATAAATTTCCTGCAGAAGCAACAGAACTGCTGGTGAAATCAATGCTTAGGAGATTAGGTAAAGTTATCAAGGGGAAAGGTGGGCTTACAAAGTATATAAATGAGCAAAAATGCCCAATAAGTTTCGTTTTCTTACTGACACAACAATATTTATTTTTCGTAGTTGGAAAAAAAATTTTCAATTCCATTTACTGTTATTTGGAATTGAAGAAAGTTCACTTTTTTTATAGGTTATATTAGATATGTGTATACACATTCAAAAGTACAATCGTCTGTGTCCTGTGTTATGTTTACTCGTTATTCTATGCCTTCAAACCTGAAATTTATCATCACACCAATACCTTTTGGAGTCACTGTACAAAGTGCAAGAAATAGAGTTAACCTGAAGGTAGCTGTAAACAGCAAAAATTAAATTATGTGGATATCATAGCATTAACAGAGCAGTGGTTAAGAGGACAAAATCCAGTATTGTAAATTAAAAGGGTATTCACTGTGTAGTTTGTATTGTAGAAAAGAGAAATAATGGGGGAGTTTGTATATTTGTAAAGCACAAAATAAAGTACAACAATGTTAATACCTTTGAGCTCTTTTGAAATGTTCATGACCAAACTAGTTGAAGGGAAAGTTGTAAAAATATGCATATATAGAAACCCAAGTAGCACTGTAAATCAAATTATTGACAAATTAGAAATAATGCTAGATTTCTAGCGAAGGAAACAAACAAATAGAATTACAGGTGATTTAACTTCTTAACACAAAATGTAAATAAACAAAATATGATAGAACTGCTTGTAAATAACATTTAAGGAAGCTGTAGTAAATGCTGCTAATCGAATATCAAATGGATTAAAAACTGCAATTCATCACTTAATAATACAGAAATTACTAATTACAATATCGAAATTATTGATAGTGGCATATACGGCCATCCAGGACAGAAGTTTACTATTGTAAATAAACGAAAAGATACACAGAACAAAAATAGCAATAACGATAGGTATCAATATAAGCAATGTACTGGAAGTGAAAACAGATTATCTGCAGTTGTTACTTTCATACGAAGATTGGGAATAAGTATACACATATACTAATGTTAACGAAGTGTTTGAGAATTTTCAAAATATATTTAATTATATTAGTGCTGTTATGCCTTTGAAAAGAATCTGTGTAAAGTACAAACCAGCTGAAAACTGGATTATGAAAGGAATACGTGCATCCAGTAAAATTTAAGATTTCTGAGTGAGTCAAAGAAACTGAAGTATCAAAATCATTTTGGGCATACAATTAGAGCTATAAAAAGATTTATAATAAAAGCCATAAAAGCTGCTAAGACTTCACAATTATAGGTCAATAGTTAACTTAAAAAACAAGTCATAAAGGTCATGGGATATTAACAAATGTAACAACTCAATCTTTCCATTAACTCAACACATGTTTTATTACATTCATCACGTTTCCTCTTTCCACTATCTAGTTTCAAAACAACCCCCGTTATTTCTTCAGCCTGTTAACAACACACACCCCTTTGAACTCACACAGTCTTTAACTCACTTATTGGCATACGCTTAGATGCAATGGCAGGAAACTCTAAGGGACCCATCAAGACCGAGACTACCATGACGCTGAGAAGCAAACCTACCAAATCCTCTGCCAGAAAGCCTCAAATCGCAAAACATGCAAGAAAGCTTCTCCGAATACCAAAGAGCCTCTTCCCACTTCTCCTGACTCACCATAGGCAGCAGCTCACATGATGAGATGCAAACTGTCCCAGACAAACACACATCACCAAAACAGAGAGTGCCAGCTCCAAACCACCTCCCACAGATACACTTACAGAAAAGAGGGCAGACCTTGCACCAGTCCGCATACACAAGACATACACTCCCTGACACACAATTTTGACAAGTCCTGTAAATTATTATTTATTTATGCCAACAATCTTACTGTTGGTGTTGTTAAACACACAAGCCATGTGTGGGCAATGTTTGAGAGCTAGAACTGGAACTTAAAAATTCAATGCCACAGCTGGGACTTGAACCACAGACCTTCCACTTACCAGGCGGCTGCTCTAACCATTGAGCTACTGTAACAATCTGCCAGAATGGCATTGAATTCTCAAACCAGTTCGTATTTCTCCTGGTAAACCACAAAGGCAGTCTCACATCAGAGACAATTACTCCAATGGTGACTTACTACTGTAAGTACTTTATGTCCAGAGCAGCCGCCTGGTAAGCAGAAGGTCTGTGGTTCAAGTCCCAGCTGTGGCATTGAATTTAAGTTCCAGTTCTACCTCTCCAGTCCTGTAAACTTACAGAAACACATACACAATATCAACAGCTGGGAACTCCACAGATTTTGCAACCAAGCTGTGCTGACTGAGTGACTAGCAGATTTTGGTAGAATACTTCAGGTAGACGTACAGTTCTATCTTCTCCCCCTATCCCCAGGAAAGAACAGTTAGGTTTGTAATTGAAGAACTACATGCCTAAATCACCGGGGGCAAACTGATAACCTGGCCTACCTAGGGATATCAGCGCTTAGAGCTGTTCAAATGTGAAATGCAACTGGTGTCGCACCCACTGCCTATGTACCTCATAGAGGTGATGGATTACCATAAACAAGAGCAGAAATTACTAGCCCTCGAATAACCGGCACATTTTAGAGTTAGGATATAGAGATACAGAACCATTCCTGAACCAAAGCAATGAACACGATGCCAACAGCTGTGGCACATACAGAGAGAATGCAGGTCCCCAGGTTATGTTCAGACCCACAACCCTCAGGTACATGCATCGTTCTGACAGCGGAGCGGTACTGTGTGTTATGCGCCAATAGGGACCATGGTGCCACCTGGCGTGGTTGTACCACACACCAAGCAGCAGTCACAAAGACCTTGCCAATACACCCCCTGCAGCTTCACAGACCCCCTCAAAATATAAGCAGGACAAATAGCTATTCACAGGCTGCCGCTAGTGCAGTAATGCACCACACAGGATGGCTCACAATGGATAGGCAAAGTAGAACCTGACCTGCCCCTGTAGCCGCCTCCAGACTAGTCACTGAGGAGGGCCCAGCAAGGAATGGGCGGCCTGCACATCCTCCACCACAAACACACATAACATACCCTCACAAAAGGCAGAAGAGCCCAATAGTTACTCACCTCCCAAAAGCGGATCCCAGGCAACACAAAGTAAATGGCAAGGCCGCAAGCAAACTCATGCATGTCATGAGGTTACCCAGGCACTCTGTTTCCCTGGAACTAATAGAGGAACAACTTAGAACATTCAGGAGCCACACCTTCCAGGAACAGTACCCACTAATACTGATACCTTTCTTATCTGGGTTGCTGGCAGCTCTTCACAAACATCACCATGGTTGAAACACACAAAATTAATATAATTTTCTGGAACTGCCAAGGATTGCTCAGAAAGAAGAAACATTTGGTGGACATTCTGCAAACTCACTCAATCCAAATTGCACTGTTACATAAAACTCATTTAGGTAACACGGATAGATTCATACTTCCTGGGTATACAATTTATAGGACAGCTCATGTCCGTCTGGGTGGAGGGATGGCAATACTCACACAATCCTCCATTAGTCACGATCAAGTTCATATCCCGGGGCATAATTGTTTAGAAGTCACTGCAATAAAAATCAATTCATTCCATGCTGTATTTACGCTAGCAATTCCAGGGGGATATTGACACAGGGGATGTCGATAAAATTATGTGTTTAGACACAAAAACCATAGTGGCTTGGGACTTCAACCATAAGCATCATCTATGGCACAGTTTAAACCCAAATCTGCAAGGAACAAACCTACTGAACTACATAAATAACACTAACTTTCTCATGATAGAACCAGAAGAACCTACCCACGTCCCTCACACTAATAACCATACACTGGATTTATTAGACATCAAGATTATAAGCAATATACCTTTCAATACTGAACTTAGTGTCCTGCATGAAGAAATGTCAGATCATCTTCCTGTGCTAATGGATATTACAGTGCCTCTTAGGTTTAAAACAGAAGTACACATGTTAAACTATAATAAGGTTAATCGGGATGATTTCAGGAACACAGCAGAAAACTATACGTGATATTGAGACAAATTCACCACAAACACATGGGGAATCAACTGAAAATTTAGAACTTGCAATTAAACTCATGTCAACAAAATGCATGCCACAGGCCAGCAATAAACGTCGGTTATCCAAGCAACATTAACCTCTTGCTGAAAACTAATTGGTTACACGGCAAATGACAACAGACCAAGAATCCAATTCATCAACAGGATTACCTGGATGCAACGAAATAACTGTCCAAACTAGAGAATACATGCGGAACGAATAGAATCAAACTTTAGAGAATCTCAATCTGCAATCAAGTTTGGTTTGGCAAATAGCAAAATCCTTAACATGCTCAAAAACAGTAATCGTGCCGCTTATAAATCTTGACAATAACACTATCGCTGAGCTCCTTCAGCCAAAGCTGAAGTCTTCACCTCAACACTGGAAGAAGTATTCAAACCAAATCTTGCAGTGGGATAAGCAAACGAAGACAAAATACCAAAAATTGAACAGGGAGTGAATCACGCAGACTACTCAACCACACACAATAAAACGGAAAAAACTAATGTTGGCAAGTTAGGCTGGATTATCAGACATCTACCCAATTGAAAGGCCCCAGGGCCGGATAAAATACCCAATGTGGTACTTAAAAATCTCCCACAAGTAGCGCTTCTGCTCCTAGCAAACATTTTCAATTACAATAGATGGTAGATTTCGGGCTTGTAGGCTGTGGTCCAGTCGAGTGAGTGAGTGAGTGGTGTTTAAGGGCCCGTCGACAGCTAGGTCATTTGGGCCCCAAGTCAATTGTAAAGGATAAAACACTCGCTAACTTCTAGTTAAGAACGAAGCTAAAATACAAAACTAAAAAATGCTAAAATGGTTAAAATACTAAAAGGTTAATGGTAAAACCGTTAAAACACCAAAAAGATTAAAACGCTAAAAAGCTTTAAAATACTAAACAGTAAAACAAAACAAACCTAATTGCAGATTTTTAAATCTTACTCAAAGGTCTAATGCTAAAAGCACAAGTTATACTTGTTTGGCGAATCCAATTTCAGCAACGAACCGCAGCACCGTATCTACGGAGACTGGGTCGTCGCCTAGGATGGACCGCAGACTAAATCCCAGGCCAAGCGACTGGCGCACCGGGGCGTATCTCGGACAATCAATTAAAACGTGCGTCACGGAGAGTTGGACGTCGCACGTGTGACAGACAGGGGCCGGGTCACCACTCAGATGGTGGCCATGTGTGGCGCGTGTGTGACCTATGCGTAACCGCGTTAAAATGACCTCTGCCCGACGGGAATCCCTGCAAGAAGTCCGCCAGGGTTTTACTGAGTCCTTAATTGTCCGTAGTTGGGTGCCAGTCAGCTCTTCCCAAGATTTCTGCCAATAGGAATAAAGATGGCAGCGGAAGTATCGCTGCACATCTCTAAAAGGAAGAGCATATGTGGAAAGCACCGGCAAACGACATGCAGCCTTAGCAGCCACATCTGCCTCCTCGTTGCCGGGAATACCCACATGGCCTGGGATCCATGTAAAAATAAACTGGTATCCGCGAGTGACTAACTGTGAAACGAGTGTCTGGATTTTAATTATCAATGCTGATGTGCCGAGAAACTGTTGCAACGCCTGAACAGCGCTCATAGAGTCGCAGCATATAATGAAGCTGTCAGGAACCGAACTAGAAACAAAGAGTAAGAAATAAAAAATGGCAAACAGCTCGGCAGTAAAAACGGAAGTGCTGTCTGGAAGTCTGTATGTATGAGCCTCACCGTTGTACATGAAACTACATCCTGTACCACCCCCCACCTGGGACCCGTCGGTAAAAACCGGGGTGCAAGTCCGGTAACGTCCCAGGAGCTCGGTGAATAGTTGGCGAAACACCGAGTTAGGGGTAGCCACCTTCGCATAGCCCGAAAGCTCCAGGTCAAACCGCGCGCGCTGGAGTTGCCAAGGAGGGTAGCGGCCTATAGACGATCGCGCTACATGGGGCATGCGAAGATCATGTGCAGTGAGCAGTTCACGGAAACGTATTCCACTTGGACGTGATATAGTGGTATTCCGTATATAACGGTGGGCGAGGTCGGGACGTAAGACGCATTGGAACGAGGGATGACCGGGGTGAGCGGCCAACCGTGCCACGTAAGAACTGAGTAAAAACGAGCGTCGGACAGACAGTGGAGGTTCGCCAGAATCAGCATACAGACACGCAATTCGACTAGTTCGGAAAGCCCCAGTGGCCAGACGGATACCAGTATGATGGACAGTGTCTAAAAGGCGGAGTTTAGAGGCGGACGCCGCGCCATATATAAAACAGCCGTAGTCTAGTTTGGACCGGACCAATGAGCGGTACAACCTCAACATTACCGTGCGATCGCCGCCCCATGATGCCCCTGATAAAACCCGGAGTATCCGAAGCGAACGATCGCAGGAAACACGAAGATGTCGAATATGGTGCTCCCATGTAAGTTTGTTGTCGAGGTGTAGGCCCAAGAACTTCAGGTGCAGAACAAACGGTAGACGTGTGCCACGCAAATAAAGATCAGGCGGAGGGTGTACGCCACGAAGCCGATGGAAGTGGACACACTGTGTTTTGGTAGCGGAAAACTTGAAGCCCGTACGAAACGCCCACACGGCAATGGATGTTATGATCAGCTGCAGTTGACGTTCAATATGCTCAAGATTATAAGAGCGATAATATACAGCAAAATCGTCAACATACAGGGACATCGGGATTCCGCTACGAACAGCACTAGTGATGCTGTTAATCGCAACGGCGAAAAGCGTGACACTCAGGATCGATCCCTGGGGTACACCATTCTCCTGGATCTTCTCCTCGGAAAGCGTGTTGCCAATGCGGACACGAAAACGGCGAATTAATAAAAAGTTAAAAAGAAAAACGGCTAAGTGACCGCGCAAACCATAACCTTGCAGAGTACGAAGGATGCCATAACGCCATGTAGTGTCGTAAGCCTTCTCCAGATCAAAGAAAACACCCACGACATGCTGCTTCATCAGAAAGGCATTTTGGATGTAACTTTCCAGGCGTGTTAGATTGTCTTCTACACTGGAGCGATTGCGGCGAAAGCCGCACTGAGCATTGTTCAGCAGGTTATTCTTCTCTAGCCACCACACTAAACGAGTGTTAATCATACGTTCTAAGGTCTTACAGACAACACTCGTTAAGCAAATAGGGCGGTAGCTAGAGGGAAGTGTCCGGTCTTTTCCGGGCCGAGGGATGGGGATGACAACACCCTCGCGCCAGGAAGACGGGAAAACCTGCTCACTCCAGATGCGGTTATAAACGCTCAGAAGGAAGGACAAAGCCGCAGATGGAAGATGAAGCAACATTTGTCGGTGGATATCATCAGGACCAGGAGAAGAGTCGTGGGCGAGAGATAATGAATGCTCCAGCTCTGTAACGGTAAAAGGTACGTTATACGCTTCACTGCTGTCACTGTTAAAATCTAGGACTATCCGCTCCGCAGATTCCTTGATGGGTATAAATCCTCTATCGTAGCTAATCGTCTGGCTGGTAGCAGCAAAACAATCGGCAAGGGCGTCAGCCATACCCTTCTCGCTGGTGTAATGCGAGCCGTTGACGGCAAGACCGGGGATGACCGTCCGGCGACACTTGCCGTACATACGCCGAACAGCAACCCAAACCTGTTGAGCTGAAGTACGACGGGAAAGGGAAGAGGTGTAGGTTTCCCAAGATCGACGTTTTGCGCTGCGCAGTACATATCGTGCTCTAGCGCGTGAGCGTTTAAAAGCGATAAAATGTTCTTCTGTTGGGTGTACAGTAAACACACGCAGAGCACGTTTGCGAGCTTTAATAGCCAAACGGCATTCCTCGGACCACCAGGGCACAGGAACGTGTCGTGGGGTGGATGAACCTCGAGGAATGCTGGAATCCGCTGCAAGCAAGATAGTGCAGGTAAAATATTCCACCATTTCATCGATGGTGTCAAAACCGTTGTCATAAAGGTGAATGAGGGAACGAAATTTTCCCCAATCAGCCCTGGAAATAATCCAGTGAGGATGTCGCGTTGCCGCAGGATGGTGGCACGACAGGTGAATGTTAATTGGGTAGTGATCACTGCCAAATAAGCCGGAAAGGACCGACCAATCAAGTAAAGGTACCAACGAAGGACTACAAAAAGAAACGTCTAGTGCGGAGTGTGTACCATAGGCAGATGATAGAAAGGTAGGGGCACCAGTATTTAACAAAAGTAAACCGGACATATCGCAAACGTCTGCTACAAGGCACCCGCGGGCATCGTCAGTGTCGGAGCCCCAAAGGGTATTCTTGGCATTAAGATCGCCTAGAAAGAGGAATGGTGGCGGTATCTGTGCCAAAAGAGCTCGAAGATCAGTTTGTTGTACGACACTGACAGGTGGCAGATAGACATTGCAAATAGACAGGCTCAGGCCCTGCAGCTGTACACGCACCGCTACAGCTTGCAACGGTGTGTTAAGCGGGATGCTAGTGGCAGAGATGTTATGTGTCACCAGAGTAGCAACACCACCGCTTGCGCGTCCGCTAGCTGCAGAGTCATGTCTAAATGCCGAAAAACCACGGAGGTGTAGTGTGTGATGAGGATTCAAATGGGTTTCCTGTAGACAGACGATTGATGGAGAATGTTGAAAAACTAAATGCTGTATGTCCGGAGTACGTGCACGGAACCCATTAACGTTCCACTGGATTATTTCCATATTAAAAAGAGATTAGTGGCCAGTCTTTATCTTTTTCTTTTTCTTCATTTTTACTCTGGCGCACTTGGGACCATATACTCGACGTTCGTCGTTCTCAGGCGACTCCCCTGATGTGCGGGAGTCTGAAGTTCCCCTTTGGCTCACGGAGCGAGAGCGGGACTTCATTGAAGAGGTGAGACTACTAGCTCGAACAGTATGCCTGGAACGAGGGCGGTCATCAGGAGTTGTGGTACTCGTGGACGGTTTGGGATCTGTGGTCTGCACTGCGATTGATGTCACTGTAGGTGTAGTAGGACGTTGCGCAGGGGGATTCGTCGACCAGTCGGTTTGCGTGGAGGCATCCGAAGCGGGAACGTGTTGCAAACCGACAGTGGCTACAGGAGGCCGGCGTGCAGCTGCTGCATAGCCTATGGTGTTAGCAGGCTTCAGCTGCTCAAAGCGCCGCCGCGCTTCTAGAAAAGTTAGGCGTTCCTTAACGCGTAGCTCCTGTATGCTCTTTTCATCGCAAAACTGCGGACACTGACGAGAGCTTGATGGATGTTTCCCTCCACAGTTCACGCAGCAGGGGTCCCGAGTACAGGCGGTGTCCTCATGTGCTGCCAAACCGCAACGCTCACATATCGCAGGATGCGTGCACGAGCCCCTAGTATGCCCGAACCTCTGGCACTGAAAACAGCGCATGGGATTCGGGACATACGGGCGTACTGCAGCGCGCTCATACCCACAGAAGATGTACTCGGGTAAAGTAGTTCCCTTGAAGGTTAGGAACACCGTTTTTAAGGGAATCTCTTTTCCATCCTGCTTTCGGGATAGGCGGTACGCTTGAATGACCCTTTGGTCTGAGAGGCAGGTGACAATGTCCTCCGTTGACAAATCATCCAGGCTGGAGGTGGTAACAACTCCCCTACACGAGTTCAATGATTTGTGTGGGGCTACCCGGACCGGGTAGGAGCCCAACAAACTCGCTTTTAACAGCTTTTGGGACTGTTCCGCATTGCACGTCTCAAGCAAAAGCGTACCGTCTCTCAGTCGCGTTGCGTTTTTTACTGAGCCACAGATCCTATCCACTTCACGCTTAATATAGAACGGGCTTAGGTTCTTCATCGTTTTTCCTTCACATGCCAAGGTCATCACCAGAAAAACATCAGTAAAGGGGGTTTTGCGCGGATGCATGATTGATTTGGACCCCCTTCCGGAACCGTCGGCGTCAGCCTGCCATCCGGGGGTCAAGGGATAAAAGACACCAAAATCTCCTCGGTCTGTGCCGCCATGGAGACCCCTCCATGACTGACCTCAAGGCGTACTTCAGAGGAGCTACCCTCCGATCTCCACTGCTTATCCGCATGGGTAAACCGTTCACCACGTGACACCCCGGTTTTATGCCCCCACCACAGGAATAACCGCCTGTGGCTCCCCGCTTTAGCACACGCTGCCTCAACGGAGTCAGCGTGGATTCAGGGGACTTCGAGTTGATTACACCGGGGTTCCGTCAGCGGTAACACGTCCGGCCGGTGATACTAACCCGACGGCACGCGGCCGTCGGGAGATTAACACCGGCCGTGCCCTCAAGGGGCTACGTGGGTGTACATGACGTGTGGACGGGCTCCGCACCTAAGGCTACACATGGGGGCAGTGTGAAGGGTCCGCACAACCTTCGCGCCTGAGACCTCCGAAGAGCACACAAGTCGGGGGCCGCGCAGAAAACCGTGGGACAGGACCACGGAGATAGGAAAGATCCCTGCTGGTGAGACAGGAGTTATAAATCTAGGAACTTACAAACTAATAATCAGAATAAGCCTAGAAGAGGAAGAGGGTGATATAAAAGGCAACATAAAAGCTGCACGTGGCACAGTTAATGACTATGAAGGGGGTGAAATGATGGTGAGCAGCTCGGGGCCCCGGGTGCGCCAAACCCGGACCTACCGTGGTAGGTTCCCCTGGGGGAGTTTGATTTCGGAGTCCTCTTCTCCTAGATGAGTTGTCAACCAAGACTAACGAGCCTCATCTACCCGTTGGAATGTTCTTAGCTTCCCCTCACCTCTTGCCTACCAGTGGTCACAAAGACACACGTAGCAGGCCGTCTGGTTCGGGTACTGAGCCCCTCCGCCACGGCAAGGCGACACTCCTTCGGAGGGGGGTCCAGTCGATGAATGTTCTGACATTTCGACCAAGACTGCATTGGGCATCTTCAGAGAATGTCTCATAGCTGGTTGACAACTAGAGGGCAATTGATGGAGCACTCGGCTTATATATAGGTGAGTAGGACCACCTCTCATCCCCTATTGCTTTTCCGTATGCCAATCACTATTACGGGGCTGTAGGAACTGCCACATGATTGGTTCTGTTGGCATTCTGGCACTTTGGTTTTGTATTGTCTAGCACCGGCACCCAGGCTGTGTGTACACGTGCTGCTTCTTGTTTTCTATTGAAGTCATTTTTATGTTTATGGATCTCAATTGCTTCTTGGTACATCTGAGCATGGTAGTGTGTTGTATTGTCCAGAACTTCAGTGTTTGAACTTGATGTCATGGCCTGATAAAAGCACATGCTCAGCTACTGCCAATTTCTCCACGTCTCCTTGCAGGCAGTTGCTTTTGTGTTCTTTTAAGTGAGTTTTTATGCTGTGTTTGGTAGTGCCAACATAAACTTTGCCGCAACTACATGGTATTTAATAAATCCCCTGTGTCAGCAGTGGGTCCCGCCTGTCCGTTGCCGATCTCAGATATTCTTTGAGTTTCTTACTGGGTTTAAAGATTGTTTTTATAGTGACTCTTTCCAGAAGTTCGTCAATGTGATCAGTGACACCCTTGATATAAGGCAAATAGCTTTGGAATCCGCTATTCACAAGCCTGAGGTGTGGTAGTGATATATGGATGACATGTTTGTTGTTGTTAGCCAATGCTGGACTTCTGACAATGAAGTCATTAATCCTCTTGCTCTCCAATATAAAGAGAGCAATAGCAGTAATAGTAACAGCTTTTCAGAGAGCACCATGTTTTTATGTTTTGGCCGTTACATCACTCTCTCACAACCCCCAGAATGTCTGGAGGACCACACCTGTCGTTGGTTTACGGGTCTCACCGACCTGATCGGGAGAATTATCAAAATAAATTCACATGTTTGTAATCTCGCCACATGGAAATGAAGAACTTGGAAAATTCCTGCACCACCTAAACAGCATCAACAAAAGCATACAGTTCACTATGGAGGAAGAAAAAGACCAAAGCATTGCCTTTTTAGAAGTCCTCATATCCAGAAAACCTGATTTGACACTAGGGCATACAGTCTACAGGAAACCAACCCACACAGACCGCTATCTGTACAAACGTTCCAATCACTATCCCCGGCAGAAGAGGCATAATAAAGACGTTAACAGAACATGCAAAGCGTATCTGCGAACCACACATTTTGAACCAGGAACTCCAACACCTGCACCATGCACTACAGGCCAATGAATATGGGATGAAAGAAATAACTCGAGCTTCTCACCCACGAACCAACAAAAACTTGCACAGAGATGACAGGACAACAGCATAAGGCATTCTTGCCCTATATCAAGTGGGTCACTGATCGCAATGGCAAACTTCTGGAAAAAGCCAGTACAAAAACAACCTTTAAACCCAGTAAGAAACTCAAACATCTGAGATCCGCGGAGAGGCAGGACCCACTGCTGACACAGGGGATTTATTGAATACCATGTAGCTCCAGCTAAGTTTATGTTGGCACTACCAAACGCAGCATAAAAACCAGTTTAAAAGAACACAAAAGCAACTGCCGGCAAGGACATGTGGAGAAATTGGCAGTAGCCAAGCATGCGCTTTTAATGGGCCATGACATCAAGTTTGACGACACTGAAGTTCTGGACAATACAGCACACTATCACACATGGCTGTACCGAGAAGCTACTGAGATTTATAAACAGACAAATAACTTCAATAGAAAACAAGAAGCAGTACGTGTACACACAGCCTGGGTGCCGGTGCTAGACGATACAAAACCAAAGCGCCAGAACGCCAACAGAACCAATCATGTGGCAGTTCCCACACCCCCATAATAATGATTGGCATACAGACAACCAATAAGAGATGAGAGGTGGTCCCTCTCACCTATATATAAGCCGGCGCTCCATCAATCGCCCTCTAGTTGTCAACCCCAGCTGTGAGACATTCTCTGAAGATGCCCAACGCAGTCTTGGGCGACACACCAGAACATTCATCAACTAGACCACAGCCTACAAGCACGAAATCTACCATCTATTGGATTAATGCCGACCGTGAAAGCCTCAGCATATATATTTTGAATTACAGTAGAGTCTCAGTTATCCAATATTCTGTATTATCCGACATAACTATACATATTAAGAAAAAAACATATCTCTCAAATAACAATCACTAAAATTATTATTATGTCAGCTTCTCCTCGTGGAGAGGTGCAATGTTGTCAACAACTAGTTAGCGATAACACTCAATACTCAAGACATGCACAAGCGCTCAGGTTTATCTCATGGTAGTGAAAACATGCAGATGTAATCTATATTAGCCAACTATCAAAACAAAGGCAGTTTGTTCTCAATACAGATAAAGTAATTGGAATTCACTGTGTCTTATATAAAAGTGTTAACATACTAGGCTAACAACACTGAGGAGTAAATTGTGTATCAGTGCTATTAATGTGCATCACCGAACCTTCTGTGAGTGTGCAGATATAACTTGGGTGCGGACGGTATGGTTTTCATTTCCTGCAAGTACAATATGGCAAATAAACAGAAGGGTTTTTTTCCATGGAAGACAAGTTGACGGCATTAAAGAGACTGGACAAGGGGGAAACTCTTCAAAAAGTGGCTTCAGATTATGATGTTAGGCGTGTTACAGCGAGGGACTGGAAGAAAAAGAGGGAAGAAATTGAAAAGTGGTGCGCTACCACAGCAACAAGTGATGCACTAAAACTCAGAAAAACAATGTGAATATGAAAAAGTTAACGAGGTGCTGTTTCTTTGGTTCACTCAAAAACGAGAAAAGGATCTACCAATAACAGGCCCCATCCTGCGAGAGAAGGTGCTGTGTTTCCAGAAAGCATTCAATGAAGGGGATCCTAATTTTAGTGCCAGCGTTGGGTGGTTTGATTGTTAGGAAAAAACGGTACTGTATTAGGCAGCTTAATATCAGTGGTGAAAAACTGTCCAGTAATTCTGATGTTTTGAAATTTAAAAAGGAATTCCAAGAATTAATTCTTGCTGAAGGATTAACTGGTGATCAGATTTTTAATTGTGGCAAAACTAGACTAAATTTCAAGATGCTACCATCTAAAACTCTTGCAGCCTGAGCAGAGGCATCTGCACCTGGCTACAGGTGTAGTAAGGAAAGGGTTACAATTCTTGCCTGCTGTAATATTACAGGGAACTTCAAAGCAAAATTGATAATGATTGGTAAATCCAAAACGCCTAAAACAATTAAAAACATTTGTGTTAATGCTCTGCCAGTGCATTACACTAACCAGAATTCTGCCTGCATGTCTGCTGCCATATTTAAAGACTGGTTCTTTACACAGTTTGTGCCATCTATTGAGAAGTTTCTAGCTTCCAACAATATCCCAAGGAAAGCTCTACTTCTACTAGACAATGCCATATCATACCCAAATGTAGAAGATCTTAGTATTGGTGATATCAAGGTCTTGTTTCTCCCACCTAAGGTGACGATGCTGTGCCAGCCAATGGACCAAAGTGTGCTGGAAACATTGAAAAGAAAATATCGGCGGCAACTTCTTTTGTCTCTGATAGAGGCAATGGACAATGGCAAGGACATGATGGGAAACTTAAGATCCATCAACATGAAAGACATTGCATACTGGGTGGCTCAGGCTTGGTAAGAAATCGAAACAATGACATTAGCAAAGTCTTGGAACATATTGTTGGGTGTTGATGAAAACCAAGAAGAGGTGGTACGAGAAGACATGGGTGACACTGTTCCTTTACTGAACAGCATTCTTGGCTGTGAGGACTCAACAACTCAAGATGCGAGTAGCTGGTGTGCCGAAGAGCAAAAATTTGAACCCTGATATTGTTGATTTCGTGAATGGCAATGTTGTTGTTGTAGTGTTTAACGCCCGCTTTTACTACTACGGCACCGCAGGCGGTGACACTGATGATACATGAAGATGGAGCACCGGTGGAATGAGATGGCGGGGGAAACCGGAGTACCAGGAGAAAACCCGCCCTGACGCCGCTTCGTCCACCACGAATACCACATGCGGGTCCCTGGGATCGAACCCGGGCCGCCTAGGTGGTAGGCGAGCGCGCTAACCGCTCGGCCACGGCGCCGCCGTGAATGGCAATGGTAATGCGGATGAAGCAGAATGGGGAATTGAAGAACAAGATAAGAAGAAGAGTCAAGCTGAAGATTTAGGTGCTTTAGAGATGACTTTAAGATACGTGGAGTAACAGCCGGAGGCAAGTGCAACTGAGGTATTGATATTTCGTCGATGGCGAAATCTCGCAGCAAGGAAACATCATTCAGCAAGCAAGCACACTTCATTGAACAGTTTCTTTTCTTAAGACATTTGGAGCTTCTTTTTGTTCTTTTGTTCAACATTACATGTACAATTGATTTGATTATTCAGTAAATACCGAAAAACCAACAATTCTTTTAGTAACACAGTATACCTACCATGTTTTACTACATTTTCCAAGTTATTTTGTATTATCCGACATTTTCGGTTATCCGACAATTCCCAGGTCCAGTTTAGGTTGAATAATCGAGACTCTACTGTGCTCCCGCAATAAGGGCAAAGATTGTCATGCTTCCAAAAGCTAAGAAAAATCTCTCCTTATCTGCTAATTACAGGGAAATTAGCCTATTAAACACAGTAGGAAAGGTACTTGAGAAAATAATTCTCAAAAGAATAAACTCCCATATCGTAAAACACAACATATTAATTTCAGAACACTTCAGATTTAGATATAACATTCCGTGACACGTCAACAACTGCGACTAACTGAACAAATTACAAAAGCGTATAACACAAATAAATCGACTGGTGCCATATTTTTAGATATTGAGCACACTTTTGATAATGTACGGCATGTGGGCCTGCTTCACAAACTAAAAACTTAAATTTTACTGACTCAACGATTGCTTTAATCAAAGATTACAAAAGCACACGTCACTTCCAGGTAATAGTGGACTACTACCTCTCTAAGGCCATTAGGCCAGGGGTCCCATAAGGAAGTTTACTAGGACCAACACTATTTAATCTATATAAAAATGATATGCCGGAATTCATGTGAACAGAAAACTATATATATATATATGCTGACGATACAGCACTCGCAACACACTCCACACAACTGCAGTTCATCCACCTGCACCTGCAGAATGCTCTAAATGAGCTGGAGCCATGGTTCACAAAGTGGAGAATTAAAGTAAACACTAATAAATGCAAAACATTAATTTTCACTAAATGCATACAGCATAGGCACCATATGCAGTCACAGTTGCCTCTGGCATATAGCAAATTGAATAGAAAGACCAAGTCACCTACTTAGGTGTCACTACGGACCAAGGTCTTACCTGGGAAAAGCATGTGAACACCATTAGAGCAAATGGCCAATGGACAACTAAATAAACTCTACCCAATGATAAACTGTAACTGTCACTTACAGCTAAATATGGCCTTACTTTATATAAAACCTTGATCAGACCAATTCTAACATACGTGGCCTCCATCTGAGGATATGCTGCCAAAATCCATTTAAATAAACTACAAGCACTCCAAAATGGGATAGTTAGAACAGTAAATCTCCGACCGGTAGCTCCAGTCTTTCAAATACACAACGAGCTAAAGCTACACTCAATTGAACAATGCATTAAACTGCACAGCGCAAATTTATACGCCAGAAAAGAGAAAAACTACAATCACCTCATTCGCGAGTTAGGTGCATATGACAACGAACAAGACATGCACAAAAGATCTCTATCATTCTTTGATAGAACAATTGGCCTGGGGGAACCAGAGATAAACATCCAAGAATATCTAAGCATGTTTATACATTGATAGCCTTATTCATACTTTCACAACTAAACTATGGAGCCTTGGCATGGCCATTCCATTTCTACCTTTTAACCTGACAGTGGCCCTCTAAGTCATTGCTCATTGCAGTCAAGGCTGTCTCCCTCTCCCGGTGTTGTCTGAGCACAGCTGTGCCTGATTGGATAGGCAGTTTAGGCGGAAACCCGATACTGACCAATAGCGATAACTACGGACATAACACACAAAAGACTAGGTTTAAGATGACACGGCAACTCCTGCCAAGCAATGTACTCTGTAAATAGTATTAACATAAATCAAACACAAAATAAATTATAATTCAAAAGAAATAAAAAATACATGACACAACCAACATCCGAGCTCAAACATACATTCATATATTAATTTATTGATTTCTACTGACTACGGACCTCAGTAGCTCTAAGAGAACCACACAAATTTGTACATTAGCAAACCAATAACTACTTTGTTCCTTATTCCAGGACTGCACAAATTCATGATGACGTCAGAGCCCACGAGGTGTCAATAAACCAAATTCTACACATTCATTCTATAAATACAACTAATGACTTTGTCCGCTTATTCCAGGACTGCACTAGCACACCAAATGGCACAATAATGTTGTCTCTGTTGGGAGACCCAACTTCACCTACATATCCTCACTTGAATTCCCAAGGGCGCAATCAGGGCCACGGTCATGTTTATGTCCTGGCATCCAAATTTTGCATGGCTTAGGACATTGGGACCAGCCAATATATCTGCAACAGCGCTAATGCTGAACTTCCTCTCCTGAAACCTCTCTGGTGGAGATTTTTTTAGTGGGAAGTACCTTCGGGTGAAGCCTACAGTCCCTCTGTGCCTCCCAGCATAGCGGGTCTTGATAAATGAATTTTTCCACCAGTAGGGAAAAAAATGTAATGATCTAGTACAGCAAATAAGTGTATGTTCTTTTATGGAGTCTACCAACCTTATGTTAGGTTAGGTGAAGTCTATATAAGCAATTTTAAAAAAACATTTTTTTTATTACTGTAATCATAAAACCAGCTACACCTGAGGTTAGGTTAGATGTATATAAGCAGTTTTAAGAAAACTAGCATCTTTTTAGTAATGTCCCGCAGGTCAGGGTGAAACCCAGCAAGCATACTGTACAATGTCCCATATAACTACCATATCCTTTGAACGAATTATTTTTAATTATGTTTATTAATACAACACTATATGTGCGCGATAAGTGATGTGAAGTGTTTTAGCACATACACAATCTTCAACACCCCAGTTTGTGTTTGGAGTTTGGAAATGCTAGTAGTGCCTTTGTGAGTCAGATAGCAAGTAATATGAACAAAGCAGACAGCAGATGGAACAAGCACTTGATTATCAACAGCCCACTATTAAATTGTCACCATGTCCTCTCTAAACAACCTTGTAAGATTCAATTAAGGGAACATGTGACACAACATTTGAGCATCAAGTTTCCTAACACCAGACTGGTTTGTCTTGTAAAGTTCACACAGATTTGCTTTAACCTTAATTTTCACAAATAATCCCAATTAAATTATACTGGAAACTTGTGATTAACTAAGATGAGAGTATAACATTTCAGTTTACTTACAATAATAATGAATTAACTTCTAATACACTTTAACACAAACTTCACATTGTTTGGAAGTAAATACACAAATACAATATAAAAGAAACAGAGACAAAGCAGGAATAGAAACATAGAAGGTCGTGTAACGCAGGGCAGCCAACGCAGGAGAAAACTTCAGTTTTTTGGAGGACGAAATACATGCATCACTTTTCTGCTGGTAGTTTGGTATTCATAGCTATCTATGCTTTGACCTCGTGCAATTTACACAGTGCTTTGTAATCTAATCTAATTTAAACTCACGTTGTAATACCACTAATGTTACTTCTGATCGGTTGGCTACCTCATGTTACTTGAACTGGCATATTTGTGATGTTTATCCTGTTTTCCATTTCCAAACAACAGTAAAATATGCTGAGAGATTTGTGTTAGAACGTATTTCTTAGTTACTGCAAGCAACATTAAGTGTTATACTTTCATCTAATTTAATTACAAGTTTCCTGTGACATTTAACTTAGGGTAATATGTGAAAAGTCCATGTCTTTATAAGTAGTTTTATAGACGGAAGCATTTAATCACATTTCTAATATCGAATCTATGAAAGATTATTGCATGTGTACTTTCTTGGTTTATTTTAATTACATAATTTTCAATGTTACCACTTGATTTGATAAAACATACCCATTATAAAATAATTTATTGGAACATGATCTACAAATGTGTAGTTGCTAAAATCGCATTTTCTTCAAAAATACGTTAGCAAATGTTGTGCACCTAGTTAAATAACCTGAGAACAGTAATATTGTTTTAGAATTAGATATAGTCTCGTTGAACACCTAGAACCACCCAAAGAACCTTTTTACCAAACCTGGTAGGATAGGAGATACACTGCGTTCCCACCATGTCTTTCATTTCTGAAAATTGTGTACCTTGCGACAATTTAGTGGATATTACAGACACATATATGCATAAATACCATATAATGAGTGTAAATTGTTATTCCTAATGGTGTTTTGTTTATTGCTGTGCAATAAATCAGTGCAACATAGTGTTAAATGTGAGCTAGAATCAATATATATATATTTTAGCAAATACGCAATATTATATTGCATAACATGAATACAGTAGTACAAAAATAAGTTCAACAAAATCTACCGAAAGTGGAGAAAGGGGTAACCGGGCTGCAGACGTGCAGCTATAGTGACGGGTTCCATGCAATGTCAGGCAGGCAACTTTGTGGAGAGAAAATACACTAAAGTTGCGCCAGTGAACAAGTTGAATACCAACATATGTTGCACCATTTGCAGTTATGTATTCTAGCATGAGTTATTCAGTTGTTGGTAATTGATACTTATACTAAGTTCAGTCTTAGGTTTGTCTGCGTCAAAACAAACCCAAGTGACCAGTGCACAGTGGTACAACAGGGTAGCAATGCGTGCAGGGAAGCAGTCCCATCCTAGTAATCTGAGTTTTAGAATGAATTTGTCGTTAAATGATGTAATATTCTACACAAATACTTCAGAGGTTAATTAACGCTGATGTATACTGATTAACAGAGCTACAAGTCCCAACATGTAACTCGTGTGAATTACCTGATATCCGAGTATTGTTTACAGCCAGCAGTTTCTATTTAGAATCATGGCAGACGGCCGCAGTGAATTTGCTCGTGCGTCTTCGTCGACTTATGCAAAGCATAACGCGGGAAACCATTGACTAGTGCTAAAAAAACAATAGTGTTTAACGTGTATTATAAGTTGTGTGAGAAATATCCAACTGTTCCCGTCAAAGAAGTAGCGAAATTAACTTCTGAGTTCACCAGTTTTTCGTGTACCAGTATAAATAGTGCTCCCAAATAAAAGTAATAATTATGACATGTGCATTGTTTATTTTGTTGTGACTATCAATCTTATCGTCTCTAGTTACATGTTAGTCACTCTTTAAATTGACGGAATAAGGGATCGTATCCTTTCTGTTATGTACTGCATGCACTCACTACATGGTTGTGACAGTATTTCTGGCGTGAATGGCGGAGGGATACATTATAACTGTGCACTGGCCATCTGGGTTCAGTTTCGCGCGGATCGACCTTAATACGAATAGATAGTAGCTGGAAACTCACAGTGTTTGGTCAGTAGAGGGCAATTTGTGGCTCAGATGTTTAAAAGCTAGAGCTGCTAACATCATCAGTCAGAAGAAGGGCCATTTTGAAGGCTACTTAGAATCCATGACAATCATGCAACAAAGCTTTAGAACAAAGTACTGGAAAGAACCACCCACTGCCAATTCTATATGTAAATGGTATCAACAGTTGATAACCTCAGAATACCTATGTAAGGGGAAATCAATGGGTCGGTCGAGAATGCGTGAAGAAGCAGTCAACCGTCTGTGAGCTAGCTTTGCACATAGAGCACAAAACTCATCGAGCCAGTAGAGAATTGAACATCCCGTGTTTGACCATTTCGAAAGTGTTAAGGAAAAGATTGAAGGTGTACCCCTACCGTTTGCAGCTGTCACAAAGTGAAACACTTTAAATTTTGTAGCAGTTTCCAGGAGCATATGAAAGACAATGAGTTTTGTGATAAGATTGTTTTCCGTGATGAAGCAGCATTCTTTCTGAGTAGTAATGTGAACAGACATATTTTAACAATTTGGGGAGCTGAAAAGCCCCATTTCATCATGCAGTGTATTCCTGATTCGCCTAAGCTGAATGTTTTCTGTACGATATGAATCTAAAAATTATGGTCCCTTCTTCTTCAGTGGAAAATCCATTACAGGGCCCACCTATCTGGATATGTTCGAGAATTGGCTCCTGCCACAGTTGGAGACTGATGCTGTCATCTACCAACAGGATGGTGCTCCACATTATTACCACCATGATGTTTGTGACTTCCTTAACACCAGACTTCAAATTAAATTATTTTGTTGTTTAACGACGCTGCCAATTGCCAGGATCACATCAGCGTCACCGATGTGCCGGAATTTTGTCCCGCAGGAGTTCTTTTACATGCCAGTAAATCTACTGACATGGAGCTGTCGTTTTTAAGCACACTTAAAAACCATCGGCCTGGACCGGGTTTGAACCCGCGACCTTGGGATCCGTAGACCAGCCAGACTTCAAGATCAATGGATAGGTTGTACCGGTAATGAAGATAACATACTCATGTCATAGCCTCCACTCTCTCCCGACCTCACCTCTTGCGACTTTTTCGTATGGGGTTATGTGAAGGATGTAGTTTACAGGCCACGATTACTTGCTGATCTATGAGAACTGCAGGTCCACATCAACATATTTAGTGAAATTAACAGGGACATGCTACCACGAGCATGGACCAAACTTGATTATATCGAGTTGATATTTGTAAAGTCACTCATGGAGCACATATCAAGCGCCTGTAAGCTATTAAAAAACTTTACGAGTTGCTATATCTGGATATACAGGGTAGGTAGTGTTCAGTCAAATAATATTGCCATAATAAATTTTTGAAACCGCTCAGATCATTTGTGCGTACCCTGTATAATGCTACTGGGCATGATAAGCGATGTGAAGTGTTTTAGCACATACACAATGTTGACCATCCCAGTTCGTATTTGGAGGTTAGAAATGCTAGCAGAGTCCTTGTGAGTCAGATAGCGAGTAACATGAACAAAGCGGATAGCAGGCGGAACAAGCACTTGATTATCAGCAGCCTATTAAGGTGTCACCATGTTTTCTATAAACTTACAGCCTTGTTAGTTTTAATTTTCAATTAAGGGAACGTAATGTGACACAATTGATGCATCAAGTTTCCTAAACTGAATGCTTTGTGTCGAAAATCTCATACAGATTTTGTGTAACCTTCAGACTTCATTGAAGCTAAACTACACAAGGAATTTGTGATTAAATAAGATGAGTGTTAACATTTCGCTTTACTTAAACCAATGATGAAATAACGGTAAGTGTAGGTCGTTTGTACCTGGCCGTGTTCGCGAAACAACGAAGTATTGGCGCATGCGTGGATCGGCTAGTCGAAGCGATGGAGGGGTAATTGCCAACCTAAGATGCATACCTTGCATGCAACGTTGCATAAACGTAACTAGTTCAGCAATCGTGTATTTATGCGTGTATTAGTAATTTGGGTAGTGATATGTTAGTATTATAACTGTTATTCAACAGCTTAAATACGTACAGCAACGTATGCATGACTGGCATTCGGGTGGAAATACACGTTATGAACTCCCCTGAATAAATAAAAATTTTCGACATCGAGATTTCATTCAAAATATACGTTATGATAATTTCTGAATGTAAAAGGTATTTTTCGAAGGAAAAAGAAAGTCCGTGTGTGGATGGGGTGATCAATATAACACATTAACAAAACGTTGGTTAAATACCGGACCTGGTATATAATTTTGCATATTCCCAGAATGCGACACGAAGCTTTTCAAAATAATCCCCTGCCTCAGGATGCCCTTTACATGGAACTTGTTTCAAAATGTTCATTTTCTCAAAAATGTCTAACAATTTTAATTATCATGCCATAAGTTTAAGACATTTTCAGCACAAGTGAATGTATATGTTGACTTTTCTGTGAATAGTCTCTGAAATGCTCTTTATTCTGAATGACTTTTGTACAATTGCCGAGTTGGAACAGGTGCACGAAATATTACTGCAGAAAAAGTGTAGGTCTCGTTTAAGTACAAATTAAAAAAAAACGGTAGCTAGTCTCCAATGAGGGGGAAAAAAGAGTTAGTAAAAACCCATCACAGATTGATAATGAAAAATACTTTAAAAAATATTATGTAGTCCCAATCTACTATTGCCGTAAATATGCGCCAGGACTTCAAATTTTTTTCCCTACGCTGGATATGAAATCTAGTGTCGGTACCCAGCGAATTCTCATTGCGCATGCGCCAGGACTTTTGAAAATATTTCCCGAGCTGGTTGTGAAGTCTAGTGTCAGTACCCAGCGAATTCTCATTGCGCATGCATAATGATTCAACATGTAATAGGTACAAGTGCTTTATTCCAACCAAAACTTTCATACCAAGTTTTCAACTCAAATAAATGTAATACCTACAAACTAATAAATTGAATATCTGGGAGGTAGTTAACTCTACCAAAAAGTATTTGATATAAAATGTGTACTTTAACAAGACCTACACTTTTTCTGCAGTAATATTTCGTGCACCTGTTCCAACTCGGCAATAAGTCATTTAGAATAAAGAGCATTTCAGAGACTATTCACAGAAAAGTCAGCATATACATTCACTTGTGCTGAAAATGTCTTAAACTTATGGCATGATAATTAAAATTGTTAGACATTTTTGAGAAAATGAACATTTTGAAACAAGTTCCATGTAAAGGGCAACCTGAGGCAGGGGATTATTTTGAAAAGCTTCGTGTCGCATTCTGGGAAGATGCAAAATTATATACCAAGTCCGGTATTTAACCAACGTTTTGTTAATGTGTTATATTGATCACCCCATCCACACACGGACTTTCTTTTTCCTTCGAAAAATACCTTTTACATTCAGAAATTATCATAACGTATATTTTGAATGAAATCTCGATGTCGAAAATTTTTATTTATTCAGGGGAGTTCATAACGTGTATTTCCACCCGAATGCCAGTCATGCATACGTTGCTGTACGTATTTAAGCTGTTGAATAACAGTTATAATACTAACATATCACTACCCAAATTACTAATACACGCATAAATACACGATTGCTTAACTAGTTACGTTTATGCAACGTTGCATGCAAGGCATGCATCTTAGGTTGGCAATTACCCCTCCATCGCTTCGACTAGCCGATCCGCGCATGCGCCAATACTTCGTTGTTTCGCGTACACGGCCAGGTACAAACGACCTACACTTACCGAGAAACTGTGATTATGATACAGCACAATTAACACTGAGGGCCATGCAACGTAGGGCAGCCAACCTATTTGTAGTAACTGAGTGGAAATGCCACAGTTTAAGAGAAACTTCTAAATACGCTGGTGTAGGTTATGTGTGCATGATGACCATGTACACTCCATTGCCTATATCGAAGTTAAATCAACAAAAAATAAAGCACACACCAACACTCTTCTATCTTTATGTCTCGTCTTGCCCTCTCAAAGCATCCTCGTAAACACATCAATCAGTAATTCCAGAAAGTAAATATTGTTTTTCCCTATCTGCTTGTTGGATTTCACATTATTATGATAGGCATGACTAAATACTGTTGCAATATTAGCATTACCTAATGCATTAAGACCAGGTGACCTGTATACATACTTACTATGTAAACTATGTTTCTCTATAAAGACATTAATATGCATAAGATCTGTCACTACCAATGTACTCCAAGAATCACTGTTTCCAAATAAATAACATATTGTATATATTAAATACATATTGTATTCTGAGCATCACATCCGCACATCAATGTGGTTTCCTGTACTTTCACATTAAATTTACTCATATACTTGTGCTCATTTTGCTGCTATCTATAGCCTTTTGACTCAGATTTAAAACTAGAGGTCTACATAAATGTTGAATTCTCACTCTCTCCTCCACCTACTTCAAAACTGTTTCCTGAATAGGTCGTCCATACAATTCGTCACCTTGCTAACACAACATAACACGCGGACTTTGCAGCAAGAAAAACAAAGCAAATCCACCGCATACCAAAACCTAAAACCAATGTTCGATCCCGGGCCACTACGTAACATACACAGAACATATAAGTTAGGATAATGCACATCAACACACACGCACGCGCATTCGCTAGGTACAGTAGTCCTACACTTGCCTAACCCACTTCATTATTGTTTTGCACCTTCTTTTACTGCAGCATATAACATTTTTAGCTACCAAAAGCTTGGGCGTTTCCTACTTACTCAGCGTTTTTTCTGCTGTACAGTTGGTAGCTAACATTGTCCACAATAACAAGTCTGTAGCAAGATTACCATTACCAAGTTATCTAATACTTATCCATTTATAATCACCATATTCCTTTATCCCCTCACTGCTAATTAATTTGTTCATTATAATATACGCCACGGCCTAGAATGAGAATTTCTCACAAACACGCAGGAAGCTAACTAGACGTCAAAGGAAGCTAACTACATATCTATCATAATACGCAAATAACACGAACGAAGTATCACGTCAGTAACTCACTTTATTACATTCCCAATGCAGTTTACTCCATCCCCAAAATGAGCATTTACATTACCTTTTGTGCACACCTACATTCAAAATGACCAGAGATCTTTTTTCCGGAACACAACCAGAACACCAGCAACACCATAGAGTAATAATAGACTGGAGAAGTGATATGTGTATTCGAATATAAAACATTCGATGGAATCGATACTTGTATGTTCTCGAATAGGGTTACCAGATGTGTTCTCTTAAAAAGAAGAGCACATTTCTAGATTTATATAAATATTTGCTAAAGTATTAAGGAAATTCGACATTTACCTAAGTGCATTAAGTTAAATCATAATTTTTATTACTCCATTTCTTATCACAAAAATGTTTATATTATGTACACTGAACTGTATGATCTGTAACTGAAAGCTCTATAATAGGCTCTAATAGGTATAAATTGATTTAGCATACAACGTCACAATAAGTTGTGGTAGATCTTCATAGAAGCTATAAAAATCAAAATTACTAAAGTCATTCTCATCTATATAATTATTCTCTGAGATACTCAGATTTGTATCTGATGAAGCACTTTCTTGTTTTGCCACAAAAAATCATAAACCAGGACACAAGAGAAATCATAATAATATTGCACACAACACTGAGTCTATTCATATTGTGACTTTGGTGGATATAAAGTAAAGAAGACAGATGTAGTCGAGATAAAGAAACACTTTTATTTCCGTAAACAGTAACTTTGTACACTCGTTACAACAGCACGAAAGTCTTTTCCGATTCACCAACAGCACGGCTCTGAATTAGTAACACAAAAACGGTCCCTTCTCACACTTTACCGCTATTTATATCTCCCAGGCACTATTCAGGAAACTTCAGGAAAGTTCAGTTATTATTGCGGTGAAATACAAAGCAGAAAATTCTAGAAGTCTCTATCCCCTTCTCTCTTTCGGCAAGCGACCCAACAATGCGGCCATTCTCTGTCTCTTCCCTTCGGCTCCTTTGCGGTAGTGCCGACAATAATGCGATGGGCGACACTGCTCCCTCCTCAAGGCTGGTCGTCCCGAACAGCACCATCGTAACGGGCCAGACGATCCAGGTGTACGACGAACATCTTTCCACGGGGGAACCTTCTGGATGCGGTAGACTACGTCGTTAATCCTCTTTACCACTCGGTACGGTCCTTGCCACGGTTGTTGAAGTTTTGGGCAGCGTCCCTTGGTCCGGGTAGGGCGGTACAACCAGACCATGTCACCTTGCTGGAATCCTCGGCCGTTGGCTTGCCTGTCGTACCGGGTCTTCATGCGGTTACTCGCCATCTGGATGTTCTGACGAGCCATCTCGTGCATGTCGTGGAGATGGTCTACTAGATTCTCCACATACTCGGTTGCCGGCTGCTTCGCTTCCGGGGGGCTCCCAAAAGCCAGGTCACAAGGGAGGCGTAGCTCTCGGCCGAACATTAGGCTTGCTGGTGTCATCCCGGTGGTGTCGTGTGTCGACGAACGGTAGGCCAGCAAGAACAGTGGTACCTTGAGGTCCCAGTCTCGCTGATGGCTGGCCACGACCTTCCTCAGGTGCTCCTCTAGGCTCTTGATGTATCTCTCGACCATGCCGTCCAACTGTGGATGTAGGGGTGCTGTGTGGGTCTTGTTCACCCCAAGTCTTTCCAATGCCTCCTTCATTAGGTGCGACTCAAAATTGGTGCCCTGGTCGCTGTGGAGCTGTAACGGGACCCCAAAACGGCAGAACAGCTGTTCCTTGAGGCAGTCTGTAATCGTCTTCGCCTCTTGGTTCGGGATGGCATACACCTTCGGCCACTTGGTGAAGTAGTCCACAGCTCCCATCAGGTACTTGTTGCCTCGATCGGACACTGGGAATGGTCCAGCTATGTCGACGGCGATGCGTTCGAAGTGCGCTCCGACGTTGTACTGCTGCATGCAACCCCGGCTCCTAGTCTGGGGGCCGCGACTCGCCGCGCACACGTGACACTGACGGCACCAGTTCTCAGCGTCTGCTCGGAGCCTCAGCCAGTAGTAGCACTGTCGGAGTTTGTCGATCGTCCGGTTTGCTCCTAGGTGTCCACCCGAGGTACCGGCGTGCACTTCCTCCAAGACTTCCGGGTCCTTACTTCGGGGAAGTACCAACTGCTCTTTCTGGGACTTCCCATCAGTTGATTCCCATACCCGGAACAGCACGCCCTCTTTGGTCTTCAACGAGTCCCATTGAGCCCAGTACGACTTGTATGTAGCGCTTCTGGGTGCGATGTCCTCCCAGGTTGGTCTCGTCCCTGCCTGCACTTCTCTCAAGAGTGGCCCCAAGTCGGCTTCCGCCAGCTGCTCCCTCCTCAGGCCCGCGCTATCCCATCCATCCTCAGGCACTGCCGTGACCACTCTGACAGCTGCGGTACGCTCCTTCTCTTCCACTCTTGCGCATTGGCCGCACTCTTCTGGGCAGGGTCTTCGGGACATGGCGTCTGCGTTGCCGTGGCTCTTCGCTCTGCGATGTTCGGAGGTGAAGTCGTACTCCTGCAACCTCTGGACCCAACGGGCTGTCTGGCCCTCCAGGTTTCTAAAGCTAAGTAGCCAGGTTAGGGCGGAGTGGTCTGTCCTCAGGTGGAATGGCTGACCGTACAGGTACTTGTGGAAGTGCTCCAAGGTCTTCACTACCGCCAGTAGCTCTCGTCGGGTGACACAGTAGTTCCTCTCTGCCTTGGACATCGTCTTGCTGTAGTAGGCTATCACGCGCTCGTGGCCGTTCTGGACTTGGGATAGGACGCCTCCAATGCAATGGTCGCTGTCGTCGGTGTCCACAATGAAAGCGTTGCCCGGTTGTGGGAATCCCAAAATAGGAGCACTGCAGAGCGTCCTCTTCAGCTGCTGGAAAGCGCCTTCGGCGTCCTCCGTTCAAACATAAGGTCGATGTTCTTCCGTCCGGCGAGTGAGGGGTTTGCCGATGCTGGAGAAACGCTTTATGAAGCGGCGGTAATAACTGCACAATCCAAGGAAACTGCGCAGTTCTCGCTTATCCTTTGGGCGAGGCCAATCTCTCACGGCCTGTGTCTACTCCGGATCCGTGGCCACTCCGGTTGGTGAGACTATGTGGCCCAAGTAGTTGACTTCCCTGCGGAAGAGCTGGCACTTCTTGGCGTTCAGCTTCAAGCCGGCCGCCTGCAGTCTCTGTAGGGTCTAGAGCCACCTGCCAGTAACCCGATTTCAGGTCCAGGGTTGAGAACCACTGCGCACCAGCAAGCGTGTCCAGGGTGTCGTCAATCCGGGGTAAGGGGAAGCAGTCCTTCCTGGTGACAGCGTTCAGCTTCCTGTAATCTACGCAGAAGCGTAGCTCGCCATTCTTCTTCATCACCAGAACTACAGGGGAACACCAAGGACTGTCAGATTCTTCGATCACTCCCTTGGTTCTCATGTCCCCCCCCATGTCTCGTACCGCCGCTTGTTTAGCCAACGGAACGCGTCTAGGTGGTTGCCGAATAGGCCGGGCGTCTCCGGTGTCGATGTGGTGAAGCACTCGGTCCGTGCGGCCGTAATCGCTGCTGCCTTGGCTGAAGACGCGCTGATATCGTCTCAGCAGTTGTTGGACCTTCTCTCTCTGTTCAGCGGTCAGGCGGTTGGCCGCCCTCTCCAGTAAGCCTTCCAGCCGGGGCCCCAGGTGTTGCGTCGGCACCGGCTCCTGGGTCTTGTCTATTGGTGTTACGCTGATCACGGGCTCGCACGCCCCCAACTCCGTCCCGGCCTGGACGTCGTGATCGGTGTCTGTTGGGTTGAGCAATCTCACCAGCACCTCCTCTCGGCACAGCAACAATGTTCCGGCTACACAGAGCCCGTGCACATGCGTCTTCCGGTCCAGCAGCATGTTCTTCTTGCCCTGGCCTTCCAGTCGCGCCGTCACTACCATCTCACTTCTCGCGGGGACAACTACGTCTTCCCTGAGAATGACCCTGCGGATTCCAAGGCGTTCTTCGGGGTGCCGTAGCATTGCTTCCTCTCCCTTAAGCCGCAGAACCTTCTTGTCGATGTCGACCGTCGCCTCGTGGCTCCTGAGGGCATCCAGTCCCAGTATCACCTCCTCAGCCACCTCCGCGACGAACACCCACAAACGCAAGACACTTCGCCCCTAGGTCAACTGCAGCAGGGCTTCCCTCTCCACAGGCAAGGTGTCACCCGATGCCGTCACTACTTGGTACGGTCGGCTCGGTTTTCTCGACGGCAAGCCCCTGGCTACGTCAGGTCTGATGACAGTCACGGCTGCTCCAGTGTCAACAAGCACGCGGCACGGCTTCCCTCTCACCCAACCGTCCACGATGAGGCTGTCATCCATCCGTCGGCTGACGGCGCGCAGCGTCACTCGAGGGGATGATGGTGATGGTGCCGACGTGCCCCTCGCCACGCCGGCCATCACTCGTTTTCCGGCTGCTCTTCTTGGATGGATGGATGGATGGATGAATGGAGTTTAGGGGCCCGTCGACAACTAGGTCATTTGGGCCCTAGGTCAGAAAATAAAAAATATAAAACTCGCCTAAAAACTGAAGTTTAAAATGGCAACTAAAACGCAGACAGATAAAAACACCAAACGGCATATGAGTGCGGTAAGTTAAAACTTGGTAAAACCATTCATTAAAATGTGTAAAAGATCGAGGCTAAAACACATTAAAACTAAGCACTTAAAACACTAAAACGTAAAACACAAAAACCTGTGTTAAAACGCTAAAAAAATTTCGCACACTAAAAACACGTTATACTTGCTTTGCGAACCCAATTTGTGCAACGTACCGCAGCGCCTTACAGGCAGACACAGGGTCGTCACCCAAAATTGAGGCAAGCGTACACCCCAGGCCAACCGACTGGCGCTCACGAGCGTATTGCGGACAGTCTATAAGGATATGGGCCACAGAAAGTTGGATGTTGCACGTAGGGCAGACAGGCGCAGGGTCGCCACGCAAATGGAACCCATGTGTCGCCCGTGTGTGACCTATCCTCAGGCGGGTGAGGATAACTTCAGCCCGCCTGGAGTGCCTGCAGGATGTCATCCAGGGATTTACGTTGTCTTTAATGGTCCGCAATTGAGAGCCAGAGAATTCCTTCCATGACTGCTGCCAGATCGATAAAAGATGTCGACGGAAATGGCGCTGCACATCGACATATGGCAGACTGTGTGTGGCAACATCCGGCAAACGGCAAGCAGTTTTAGCAGCCGCATCCGCTTTCTCATTGCCGGGTATACCCACATGGCCTGGGGTCCAGGTAAAAAGCAACTGGTATCCGCGCGAGAGCAGTTGCGAAATGAGAGCCTGTATTTTTAAAACGAATGCTGAGGTGCCGATAAACTGGTCCAAGGCCTGAATGGCACTCAGAGAGTCTGAACAAATGATAAAATTGCCGGGAGCTGAGTTAGAAATAAAAAGTAAACAATAAAATATAGCGAACAGCTCGGCAGTAAAAACGGAACTATGGTCCGGAAGTCGGTACTGGTGCGCCTCGTCGTTACACACGAAACTACATCCCGTAGCTCCACCCACCTGGGACCCATCGGTAAAAACCGGGGTGAAAGTCCGGTGGCGGCCCAAAAGTTCGGTGAACAGTTGTCGATACACCGATTGCGGGGTGGAAAGCTTAGCATAGCCTGAGAGCTCCAGGTCGAATTGCGCGCGTCGGAGTTGCCAAGGAGCAGAGCGTCCTAGAGAGAATCGCTCTACAGCAGGCATGCGGAGATCGTGTTTGTCAAGTAGTTCGCGGAACCGAATACCGCTTGGGCGCGATATAGTTGTGTTGCGTAGATAACGGTGAGCAAGGTCGGGACACAGGACACATTTAAAAGAAGGATGACCCGGATGGGCTGCCAACCTTGCAACATACGAACACAATAAAATCGAACGACGGACCGACAGTGGTGGTTCTCCAGACTCAGCATACAGACACTCAACTCTACTGGTGCGGAACGCCCCAGTAGCAGGACGGATACCAGCATGGTGTACAGTATCTAAAAGACGGAGTTTAGAGGCGGACGCCGCGCCATAGATAAAACTACCGTAGTCTATTTTTGACCGCACCAGTGATCGATACAATCGTAGCATAACTGTACGATCACCGCCCCAAGAAACTCCGGATAAAAGGCGGAGTACTCGAAGTGAGCGATCGCAGGAAGCACGTAGTTGGCGAATATGGTACTCCCACGTCAGCTTACTGTCGAAGTGCAGGCCAAGGAACTTGAGGTGCGGGACAAACGGTAGACGTGTGCCACGCAAATAAAAATCAGGAGGAGGGTGTACGCCGCGAACTCGATGGAAGTGGATACACTGAGTTTTCGTAGGTGAGAACTGAAAGCCGGAGCGAAGGGCCCAGTCTGCGATTGATGTTATGGTCAGCTGCAGTTGACGCTCAATGTGCTCGAGATTATAAGAGCGATAGTAAATTGCAAAGTCGTCAACATACAGTGACATCGGGATTCCGCTACGAACAACATCAGCGATTCCGTTGATTGCTGCGGCGAAGAGCGTGACACTCAGGATGGACCCCTGAGGCACACCATTCTCCTGAATCTTTTCCTGTGACAGGGTATTACCAATGCGGACACGAAATTTCCGAAGTCGTAAAAAGTTTAAAATGAACAGCGCTAAGTGACCGCGTAAACCGTAACCGTGCAGATTTGGATTTGGATTTGGTTTAAGGGCGCTCAACTTCAAGGTCATCAGCGCCCTTAAAGGATTCATGGCAATAGCCAGATATAAATTTCACTCAAAAAAAAAAAAAAAATACTAGAAACAAAAAAGGTAAAAAGCAGTAGCAATAGCCAGATATGAAACAAGGTGATAAATATGTCCAAAAGCAGAAACAGATAATTAAAAAAGTTAAATCCTCAAATTTATATTACACTGCGCTAAAAAATTAAAAACTCAATCAACCGCTGTTCTATCGTCCGCTAGGACCTCTGCAAGTCTGGCAGGCAGCTGCAGAGAATCCCGAAGGTGCGCTAGAGAGCAACACTCTAGCAGCAGGTGGCGAACCGACAAACCGTTGTCACACAGCGGACATAGAGGCGCAGGGTCCCTTTTAAATAGGTAACCGTGCGAAAAATTGCAGTGCCCTATTCTTAATCGAGCCAAACTAACCTCCTCGCGACGAGATGTGCGACAGGAAGTTACCCAGTTTATCGGAAGTTCTTTCACTTCTCTAAGCTTATTACCGCGGAGAGCTGACCACTCGTCGTGCCAGGACGACAGCACCGATCTCCGCACTTCAAGCCTGAAGTCTTCCGAAGTAACACGTGAGATGGTAATACTAGGTTCTGTAGTTGCCGACTTTGCTGCTAAATCTGCCATTTCATTCCCAGGCAAACCTACGTGACCAGGAATCCATGCACACACCACATCAACACCAGAAGCGTGTAAAACATGGAGGGCATCCTGGATACGTTGTACAATAGGATGGGGGTTGTACAACTGACAAAGGCTCTGCAGTGCACTAAGGGAATCGCTCAAAATCAGGCAGTCACCTAATTTACGGCGGCGAACATACAAAACGGCTCGATAAATTGCATAAAGCTCTGCAGTAAAAATGGAAGTGCTATTTGGAAAACCGAATGTATATGGTTCGGTTCCATAAACATAAGCACATCCAACACCGTTGGTGTTCTTTGATCCATCGGTGTAAATATATTTACGGTCAGAGTAACCTGACAAAAATTCTAAGAAACACGTGCGGATACTTGAAATAGGCATCGTGGACTTCTGGTGTATGGTCATCCCAAGATCTACATGGGGCGTACCAGATAGCCAAGGGGGGTAAAGTCTCTCGCCCTTGGCGAACATCACAGGCAGTTCCACTCCAAGCTTCACTAGGAGCTCTTGGAAACGGAACCCCGCAGGCTTTGGATTAAGGGTGCTATTTCTATATCGTTCTCTTAGCGTGGTGGTGAAGAAAGAAGCGAACGTTGGGTGCTTAGGCATACATCTAAGCGCACAACCATAATTTGCCAAGAGAATCTCACGCCGATATTGCAGAGGAGGTTCTGCGGACTCGGCGTATAGGCTCACCACTGGGCTTGTTGGAAAAGCTCCTGTTGCAATGCGGATGCCCCTATTATGGACCACGTCTAATCTTCTCAGCACAGATGGCCGTGCTGACGAATAAATAATACACCCATAGTCTAGCTTGGAACGGACCAATGCGCGATATATTCGCAACAAAATTGTTCGATCCGCTCCCCACGATTTGCCATTCAGTACTCGCATAATATTTAGGGAACGGTCACATCTCGCTCTTAGCTGTGCCATATGCGACGACCAACTAAGCTTCCTGTCCAAGATCAAACCCAGGAAGCGCGTCTCTTCTGCGAAGGGAAGTTCATCTGGACCAAATCGGAGCGAAGGTGGTAATCGTCTCCTACGGCGCCAGAAATTAACGCAGATTGTCTTCTCAGTTGAGAAACGGAAGCCGTTTCTCACGCTCCATTCTCTAAGGTTGTCCAAACATTGCTGCAGGCGCCGTTGTAAGAACGCCGTGCGCTGAGAAGTGCAATAGACAGCGAAGTCGTCTACGAATAGGCATGACGAAACTCCAGGTGGAACACATTTCCAGATGGAGTTAATTGCTATAGCGAAGAGCGTGACACTTAGCACCGAACCCTGAGGTACTCCCTCCTGCTAAACAAAAGAATTAGAAAAAACCGAGCCGACCCTTACTCGGAAAAAGCGGTCCTTCATAAACTCCTGAATGAAAAGTGGTAGGCGTCCACGTATGTTCCAGGCATACAGGGAACGTAGAATCCCTGCTCGCCAGCACGTATCATAAGCCTTCTCAAGATCGAAAAATATGCCAACGGTTTGACAGTTCTTCATAAAGCCGTCCATTATCTGTGTCGATATTGACACAAGATGGTCAACAGTTGAACGGCGTCGTCGAAAACCACACTGGATGTTAGTCAGTAGGTTACGACTTTCTAACCACCATACCAATCGTCCATTGATCATGCGTTCCATCACCTTGCAAACGCAACTGGTGAGGGAAATAGGACGATAGCTGGAGGGAAGATGACGGTCCTTTCCAGCCTTCAAGATGGGAATAACGGTGGCCTCCCGCCAATTTTCTGGGAGTATACTGTCAACCCAAACACGATTATAGACCTCGAGCAGGAATGCCTTACCTTCAGGAGAGAGCCGTTGTAACATTTGTACATGAATACCGTCCGGTCCTGGTGCTGAACATCGCGAAGATTTCAGGGAATACTCCAGCTCTGCCATGGTGAAAAGGCGATTGTAATCTTCTACGTTTCTAGAACGAAACGAGAAGCCTTGAGATTCCACCTGAGTTTTAAATGGAAGGAAGTCAGGGGAGTAATTTTCCGAGCTAGACACTTGTGCGAAAGCACTGCCAAAGGTATTGGCCACTTCAAATGAATCAACAACAGCTCCTGTGGCTGTTTTTAGTCCCGCTATTGGTAATTGGGTCGTTTTAGCTGCAACACGCCTTAATCTATCCCACACAACCGAGGAAGGTGTGTGTCGGTTAAATGAAGCTACAAATTTGCTCCATGATGACTTTTTGCTATCCTTAATGACTTGTCTGGACCTGGCGCGCATTTTCTTGTACTCGATTAGGTTTTCCAAAGTAGGGTGACGTTGGAAAACCCTAAGTGCACGCCTTCGAGCACGAATGGCATTCCGACATTCTTCCGTCCACCAGGGAACGGGAAATCGACGGGGGTGTGTAGTCGACCGCGGAATCGATTGTTCAGCAGCAGAGAGAATCGTCTCCGTGAGATGCTGCGCCAAATTATTTACTGAGTCATGCTCGTTGTAGGTAAAGACAGCCAACTGGGTGTAGAGGTTCCAGTTGGCATGGTCCAAACGCCATCTGGGCATACGTGTGGGGTATGTATGTTGCGTCAAGAGACTAATAAGACATGGGAAGTGGTCACTAGAGTGTAAATCAGAGATGACATTCCATTGTAAGGAGACTGCCAACTGAGGTGAACAAACTGCAAGATCAAGGTGTGAGAAGGTGCTGTGGGAGTCCGAAATGAATGTAGGCTCTCCAGTGTTGAGGAGAGCTAGGTTGTGACTGTCCAAGAAATCGGAAATGAGTTTACCTCTCGCACAGGTGCGACTTGAACCCCAAAGTGGGTGGTGCGCATTGAAGTCTCCCACCAACAGAAACGGTGTTGGCAACTGGGAAACTAGATCTTCTAAATCAATGTGCGAGAAGTCATGGGACGGAGGCAAATATATATTACAGATGGTGAAATGAATGTCTGGCAGTAGAATCCTTATTGCAACTGATTGGATATCTGACTGTATTGGTACAGATTGCATATATATGTCATCTCTGACAAGTATCATAGCGCCGCCATGTGCCGGTACACCCTCTTCTGGTGTGACATCACACCGTACTGGGATGTATCGCCTTAGATGGAAAGCGTCTCGAGGACGCAGCTTAGTCTCTTGCAAACATGCGACCAGAGGTTCGTTTTCTTTGAGCAAGAGCTCAAGTTCTGGCCTTTGAGTTCGAATGCCACGTACGTTCCATTGTAGGATAGTCATATTGCATTGTGTATGGGATAGGTAATTCCAAGGTAACTCTTCATTACTTTGGAGCAGGCGGTTGTCGAACTAATTTAGCCCTTTTCTCTCTTGGGCTGACGTTCTTTTCGGACGCTTTTTCGCGCCTCTTTTCCACTGGGGGTCTCCCAGTGTGGGCAGATTGGTCCAAATCCATGTCCTCTGCCGAGGACGTGCGTCTTCCCATAGCAAACTTGGGTTCGAGTGTCTCGAACCGGTTGCTAATGGGGACCGGCGAAGATGAAAGACGCCGGTCTGAGTCCACCCCTGAAGATTCTCCAGAAGAGGATCTTCGAGGGGATCTCCTTGGACTTTTATATCCCTTTGATGTACTGGGATGAGCCTTATCTTCCTTGAGGAAGTCGTTTCTTGTATAAGTCTTCTTGAACTTGATCGGTGAGGCATCATATCTTACGGGCTTGCTTCTTTCTTGTGTTGATCTTGATGATTTTGATGGTGATGTGACGATGTTTTTTGCACTTACGGACTTTGTAGACGTTGACGCAGATGTGCGTGCCGATGTTGAGGGCTTTGGAATAGAGCTACGGGCAACAAGTGTCTTTTCAGAAATTGTTGCTCCATTGAAATCGCTGGTCTGCGTTGCGATCTCTCTGCTCGCTACCGCTTTAGCTGTAACAGAGCTATAGGTTCCAGATCTGGGAACAGAGGGTTGGCGTAGACGCAAGATCTTCCGGGCTTCTGAGAAGGGCACCTTCTCTTTAACGCGTATCTCTTGAATCGCTCTTTCCTCTATAAAGCGGGGGCAGTCTCGGGAACTAGATGGATGTTCACCTCTGCAGTTAACACATGAAGGAGCTGTAGTACATGCACCATCGTGGAGTTCATGTCCGCATTGAGGGCATGTAGCTAGTCCCTTACAAAGCTCGCTTGTATGTCCAAAGCGCTGGCACTTGAAACACCTGAGTGGGTTCGGAATGAACGGCCTAACTTCGATGGATTCATACCCTGCCTTAATCCTTTGTGGGAGATCTACCCGATCAAAGGTCAGGAACAGGGTACGAGTAGGCTTCAATTCACCGCTTTCTTTGCGATGAACCCGATACACACAAGTAACACCTTGATCTTCCAGGTTTTCCTTAATTTCTTCAACGCTGAGTCCGTCTAAAGCGCGGGTATTAACGACACCGCGTGACGAGTTTAACGTCTTATGCAGGTCAACACGTATTGGATAGCTGGCCAACAGGTTTGCTTTTTGTATTTTAGCTGCCTGTTCTGCTGAATGCGCTTCTACTAGAAGCGTGCCATTGCGCGATCTAGTACACGACTTCACTGGACCAGCTATCTTATCCAGGCCCTTCTGGATTATAAATGGGCTCACTGAAAGAAACTTTTTCCCTTCCTCAGTTCTAGTTATCACTAAGTAGCGAGGACCACTCAACTCTGCTACTTCCTTTACACAAACTTTATATTTTTTGTTTTGAGTTTTTGGAGAACTCATGGCGATGTCATCCTCCACCATTGCAAATGTCTCCGATGGCATGCTCACATCCTGGGCGCCACCCCGGCTTAGGTGAGAGTCCTGGCCTGGACCTTGCTCACCCTAGGGTCTCACCTCCCAATGTATAGACAGAGGGACCCAATCGCCTTCAGGAGTGCATCAGCTCATGCAATGGCCCCTCCCCGGGACTGACCTTTATCAGCGGATACGCACACAGATCCTACATGATAACCAGGGGCTGGGACTTACGCGATTACCCAGTCACCCCTTGCGTCACCCGCGCGTAGGTTATCCATCAGACTGTGTACAGGGAGGTAACAGGTGGGAGGTCAAACACAAAAGTGGACCAAAGTTGATTGGGCGTTTGGCATGTGCTCTCTCACCTCTTGGAGGAACCCAATCGAGAGTATGGCTCGGGGCCCCGGGTACGCCAAACCCGTACCTACCGTAGTAGGAGCCCCTGGGGGAGTTTGATTTCGGAGTCCTCTTCTCCTAGATGAGTCGTCGACCAAGACTAACGAGCCTCATCTACCCGTTGGAATGTTCTTAGCTTCCCCTCACCTCTTGCCTACCAGTGGTCACGAAGACTCACTTAGTAGGCCGTCTGGATCGGGTACTGAGCCCCTCCGCCACGGCAAGGCGACACTCCTTCGGAGGGGTAACCGTGCAGAGCACGAAGGATTCCATAGCGCCAGGTGGTGTCGTAGGCCTTCTCTAAATCAAAGAAGACACCCACGACATACTGCTTCAGCAGAAAGGCATTCTGGATGTAAGCCTCTAAGCGTGTCAGATGGTCGACGCTAGAGCGATGGCGACGAAAACCGCACTGAATGTTGGTGAGCAGGTTATGCGTCTCTAGCCACCACACTAAACGAGTGTTAATCATCCGTTCGAAGGTCTTACAAACAACACTCGTTAGGCAAATAGGGCGGTAACTAGAGGGAAGTGTCCTGTCTTTTCCAGGTCGAGGGATGGGGATGACAATACCCAGTCGCCAGGAGGACGGAAAGACCTGCTCGTGCCAGATACGATTATAAATACCAAGCAGGAAAGACGAAGCCGAAGGTGGAAGGTGAAGCAGCATTTGTCGATGGATGTCATCTGGACCAGGAGAGGAATCTTTAGCAAGTGACAAAGAGTGCTCTAACTCCGCTACGGTAAAGGGTGCGTTGTACGGTTCAGTACAGTCACTACTAAAAGGAAGAACTATCCGCTCGGCAGATTCCTTGAGAGGTATAAAAGCTCTGTCGTAACTACTCGTTTGGCTAGTAGCAGCAAACGAAGTAGCAAGGGCGTCGGCGATATCCTGTTCGCTGGTGTAATGCGATCCGCTTATGGCAAGGCTGGGAATGATAGTCCGGCGACACTTGCCATACATGCGGCGAACAGCAGTCCACACCCTCTGTACCGGAGTGCGACGGGACAGAGAAGAGACAAAAGTTTCCCACGATGTGCGTTTTGCACAGAGGAGGACAAATCGAGCCCTGGCACGGGAACGCTTAAAAGCTATCAAGTTCTCCTCCGTAGGATGTGAACTGAAGACACGCAGAGCACGCTTCCTTGCTTTAATAGCCAAACTGCATTCCTCGGACCACCAAGGCACAGGAACGTGACGAGGTGTAGTAGAACCACGAGGAATGCTGGAATTCGCTGCGAGCAGGACAGAACAAGTAAAATATTCCACCAGTTCATCGATGGTGGGGAAGACATCGTTGTGAAGGTGAATGAGGGAACGAAATTTCCCCCAGTCAGCCTTGGAAATAATCCAGTGAGGAAATCGTGTTGGCACAGGATGGAGAATAGATATGTGAATGCTAATGGGAAAATGATCACTGCCAAAGAGGTCGCTGAGCACCGACCAATCAAGGAGTGGCACCAGTGACGGGCTACAGAAGCTCACGTCTAAAGCGGAGTAGGTACCGTAGGCAGATGATAAAAAGGTAGGGGCACCAGTGTTTAATAGAAGTAGGCCAGACATATCACAAACGTCTGCTACAAGCCAACCACGAGCATCGTCAGTGTCGGAGCCCCACAAGGTGTTTTTGGCATTCAGATCACCTAGAAGGAGAAACGGTGGCGGAATCTGTGCCAAGAGAGCCCGAAGTTCGTTCTCGTGTACGACACTGACCGGTGGCAGATAGACATTACAGATAGAGAAAGAAAGGTTCTGCAGCTTTACACGTACCGCTACAGCTTGGAGCGGCGTGTTTAGTGGTATGCTGGTGGCATGGATGGTATTCGCCACCAGAATAGCAACACCACCGCTTGCCCGTCGATCAGCTGCAGAATCATGTCTAAAGGCCACAAATCCACGAAGATAGAGTGCGTGATGAGGTTGCAGATGGGATTCCTGTAGACAGACGATAGATGGACAGCGTTGAGAAATTAGATGCTGTATGTCCGGAACACGTGCCCGGAACCCATTAACATTCCACTGGATTATTTCCATAGTGAAAAAGGATTAATGGCTAGTCTTCATCTTTTTCTTCTTTTTCACCTTGGCTGACTTAGGTCCAACTATGTGGAAGTCGCCGTCCTCTGGCGATTCCTCGGAGGTGTGCGAGGCAGAGGATCCCCTACGACTCGCAGAGCGAGAGCGGGATCTCTGAGAGGACGTGAGACTACCTGCGCGAACTTTATGTCGCGAACGACTTCCATCGATAGGATCCTTACCGCTTCCTAACGGCTTGGAAACTGTGGTCTGCACGGCGGAAGATGTTTTAGACACTGCACTTTTTCGACTAACTGTTGGGGTGCTCTCTGGAAGGTCAGTCTGTGTCGAGGCATTTGCAACGGTGACATGTTGCAAGCCGACAGTAGCAACAGGAGGGCGCCGAGCTGCCGACGAATAAGCTAAGGTGGTGGCAGGCTTCAGTTGTTCGAAACGCCGACGCGCTTCTATAAATGTCAGGCGCTCCTTTACCCGCAACTCCTGAATACTCTTTTCGTCCAAGAACTTAGGACACTGACGTGAGCTAGATGGATGGTTACCCCCACAGTTCACACAGCATGGGTCTCGAGTGCAAGCCGTGTCTTCGTGTGCCGGTAAGCCGCAACGTTCACAAGCTGCAGGATGGTTACACGAGGTCCTAGTATGCCCGAATCTCTGACACTGAAAACAGCGCATGGGATTCGGGACATACGGTCGTACTGCAGCACGCTCGTAGCCACAGTAGATGTATTCTGGCAGCTGAGTGCCCTTAAACGTAAGGAATACTGTACGTAAGGCACACTCTTTCCCATCCTGTTTCCGAGTTAATCGGTATGCTTGGCAGACTCGCTGATCAGAGAGGCAGGTGACAATTTCTTCGTTGGAGAGATCGTCGAGGCTGGAAGTGGTTACTACTCCTCTACACGAGTTGAGGGTCTTATGTGGGGCTACCCGGATAGGGTAGGAGCCCAACAAACTCGCCTTCAACAGCTTCTGCGACTGATCTCCATTCATCATCTCGATCAATAACGTGTCATCTCTCTATCTGGTTGCGTTTTTAACCAGACCACAGATCCTATCGACTTCCTTTTTAATATAGAACGGGCTAATGTCCTTCATCGTCTTACCTTCACATTGCAAGGTCAGCACCAAAAAACTGTCAATGAGGGAGGGTTTGCGCGGAGACATGATTATTTGGACCCCCATCCGGAACCGTTGACGTCAGCCTGCCATCCGGGGGTCAAAGGATAAAAGACACCAAAATCTCCACGGTCTGTGCCGCCATGGAGACCCCTCCATGACTGACCTCAAGGCGTACTTCAGAGGAGCTACCCTCCGATCTCCACTGCTTGTCCGCATGGGTAAACCGTTCACCACGTGACACCCCGGTTTTATGCCCCCACCACAGGAACAACCGCCTGTGGCTCCCCGCTTTAGCACACGCTGCCTCAACGGAGTCAGCGTGGATTCAGGGGACTTCGGGTTGATTACACCGGGGCTCCGTCAGCGGTAACACGTCCGGCCGGTGATACTAACCCGACGGCACACGGCCGTCGGGAGATTAACACCGGCCGTGCCCTCAAGGAGCTACGTGGGTGTACTTGACGTGTGGACGGGCTCCGCACCTAAGGCTACACATGGGGGCAGTGTGAAGGGTCCGCACAACCTTCGCGCCTGAGACCTCCGAAGAGCACACAAGTCGGGGGCCGCGCTGAAAACCGTGGGACAGGACCACGGAGATAGGAAAGATCCCTGCTGGTGAGACAGGAGTTATAAATCTAGGAACTTACAAACTAATAATCAGAATAAACCTAGAAGAGGAAGAGGGTGATGTAAAAAGCAACATAAAACACTGCACGTGGCACAGTTAATGAAGGTGGAGGGGGTGAAGTGATAGTGAGCAGCTCGGGGCCCCGGGTGCGCCAAACCCGGACCTACCGTGGTAGGTTCCCCTGGGGGAGTTTGATTTCGGAGTCCTCTTCTCCTAGATGAGTCGTCGACCAAGACTAACGAGCCTCATCTACCCGTTGGAATGTTCTTAGCTTCCCCTCACCTCTTGCCTACCAGTGGTCACAAAGACACACTTAGTAGGCCGTCTGGATCGGGTACTGAGCCCCTCCGCCACGGCAAGGCGACACTCCTTCGGAGGGGTGCTCTTCTTGGTGCCGGTAGTCTCTCATCAGGTGTCCCGGCTGGCCACAACCCCAACACACGCCACCTGGTCTTCGTCGGCGTCCCTTGACTGGTCTGCGGTCTTCATCGTAGCGGACACTCCTTGTCTTCGAGGTCAGGGTAGCCGTCACTTTGGCCACTTCCATCCTTAATGCGGCCGTTAGTGCCTCATGGATGGTCTTGTAGTTGCCGAGCATCAGGCGTTGAGGTATCTCGGCATCGCGTACCCCGTCCACGAAGGTATAGGCGGCTTCTCGGAATACGATTTCGGAGGGCAGGTCGACCAAGGCTTTGCTGGCCATCTGTTCGATTGCCAGGGCGAACTCCTGCAGCGTCTCCACTGGCAGTTGCATCCTAGATTTCAGTTGGCTGCCGTAGGCTGCGGCTAAGCGGTGGTTTCCGAACCGGTTCTCCAGGGCCTCCCAGATGTCCTTAGGCGCTGGCGCTGTCTGCACTGCGTTCAGCACCTCTGCGGCTCGTCCCTGGAGGCTGGCTATCAGCTGCGCGGCCTCTTCTTCTGGCAACCATTTGTTGTGCTTGGCCACTGTGTCGAATTGACGGCGGAAGACCTCAAACGTTGACGTGCCATCGTACTTCGGTGGTTTGACGCGCGTCGATGTTGTGTCGCGTGCTGGAGCCTCGGCCTTGTAGTTCTTGAGCTTTTCACTAAGCATCCCTTCCACCATTGCATTTAGCTCCTTGAGGCTACCGTCGACCCTGTCTTCGAGGTTGTCGTTTGCCGTCTTCATCTCTGCTTTCAGCCCTTGTAAAAAGCTCACCAATGTAGCCTCCATCGTCATATCCCGCTTCTGACACCAATGTGACTTTGGTGGGTGTAAAGTAAAGAAGACAGATGTAGTCGAGATAAAGAAACACTTTTATTTCCGTAAACAGTAACTTTGTACACTCGTTGCAACAGCACGAAAGTCTTTTCCGATTCACCAACAGCACGGCTCCGAATTAGTAACACAGAAACTGTCCCTTCTCACACTTTACCGCTATTTATATCTCCCAGGCACTATTCTGGAAACTTCAGGAAAGTTTAGTTATTATTGCGGTGAAATACAAAGCAGAAAATTCCAGAAGTCTCTATCCCTTTCTCTCTTTCGGCAAGCGCCCCAACAATGCGACCATTCTCTGTCTCTTCCCTTCGGCTCCTTTGCGGTAGTGCCGACAATAATGCGATGGGTGACAATGTTCACTGTGTTAGATGAGTACACCATGATTACTTGAACACACTAAATACTTAAGAAGGTATTGTGCCTTCATTTGAGTGTTTGTAATATTTTTCGGATGTGCCAAATTGAACCAGCACCTTATAGAATGTTATACTTATATACTGAGTTAGAGATGTAAAATGTTGAAATACGCAGTAACCTTCCTTATGGCTGTATATTGTGGTCTAGATTGAACATTGTTTATCATGCATATGTTGCATTATATTACACAACCTGCAGTAAAACATGTAACTCACTTTGGGGTTATGGTTTTTGTTATGTAGTGTTTAACACCCAGTTTTACTACATATGGCACCGCAGGTGGTGACATTGATGATACATGGAATGAAGATGGAGCACCGGTAGAATGAGATGGCGGGGGAAACTGGAGAAGCCAGAGGAGACCCGCTCCAGCACCGTTAGGTCCGCCATGATTCCCATATGCTGTTGCCTGGAATCGAACCCGGGCTGCTTTGCTGAGGAGCGAATGGTCTAACCACTCGGCTATGGCACGCCCGGGGGTTATGGTAGTCACAGTTATATATGCAGTTATGGATGTCTACTCTTGAAACAAGCTATATAATAAAGGTTACTTAGATGCGAGGGTGCACAGCCCCAATCACCTGAATTATGCAATATCATGTTCCTAAACCACTACTTATTAATTCAGGCTAATTGTCCACCTAGCCAGGATATAGTGTAAGTGCTTCCTGATGATACTGCATTTTCGACGCATATGCAATAATAAGAATGCCATTGGGAAAAACACCTAACATTACTTATCGTACACTTGCAGCATTATATTGCACTTGTTTATTGCATAATCGAGAGCAATACACATCATTAACAGTAAATGACTGAAGATATAGAAGTTAAACACATATACATCAGTAATATGCACTTAAGTCATAAATGAAGCAGTAAATGCACAACATATTGGCCATGGTTAACACATATTCCACCTGAGATATTGTGGGAGCGTTCCTCTTCTGTTCATTCCTCCTTTCTCATGTCCAGCTATTGCCAACATCAGCAGCCAAATTTATCTAAATAGTGCTGTGAGTGTGTTAAACATCTAAAATTCTAAAGCCTAAGCAACATAAATGATACCCTTATTAGCATGTGTACAAATGAGTGGCAGAATTCTCTATATGAAGGGGTATAATCTTTATTGTGATGGTGGATAAAGGTCAGCTGCTGTATTAAAATAGCAATGTATTCACAACTTCCGGGAATACACATATTTGGCAATATGCTCCTCTAAGTAGTCTTCAAAATGGCCCTTCTTCTGACTGATGATGTTAGCAGCTCCAGCTTTTAAACATCTGAGCCACAAACTGCCCTCTACTGACCAAACACAGAGTATGAGTCACTATAGGTGCACATCTGCAGCAAGGTTACCCCTTTCTCCACTGTTGGTAAATTTTGTTGAACTTATTTTTGTACTACTGTATGCATGTTATGCAGGGTAGTATTACGTATTTGCTAAAATATATCATGATTCTAGCTCACAATTAACACTATATTGCACTGATTTATTGCACAAGGATTAACAATACACCATTAGATATAACAATTTTCACTCATTATATGGTGTTTATACCTATATATATATATCTCTGTGTGTGTGTGTGTGTGTGTGTGTGTGTGTGTGTGTGTGTGTGTGTGTGTGTGTGTGTGTGTGTGTGTGTGTGTGTGTGTGTAACATCCACTTAATTGAAGCAAGGTGCACAATTTTCAGAAACGAAAGAGCTGGTGGAAACACAGTGTATTTCCTATTTAAGCATACTCGAAAGAAGGTTTTTGGGCTGTTGCAGGAGTGCAACGAGGCGATATCATGTTCCAAAACAATATTAATGTACTCAGGTTATTTATGCGGGTACCCAACATTCTCTAACATAAGTATTTGTGAAGAAAATGCGATTTTAGTAACTAAGCATTTGTAGGTCACGCTCCAATTAATTATAATGGGTACATTTTATCAAATCAAGTAGTAACATTGAAAGTTATCTATTAAGAATAAACCAAGAAAGTACACACATAATAATCTTTCATAGATTTGATATTAGAAATGTGATTAAATGCTTCCGTCTATAAAACAGCCTATAAAGACCTGGAGTTTTCACATATTATCCTACGTTAAATGTCACAGGAAACTTGTGATTAAATCAGATGAAAGTATAACACTTAATGTTACTTACAGTAACTAAGAAATATGTTTTAACACAAAGACTCTCAGCACGTTTCAGTGTTATTTGGAAATCGAAAACAGGATAAACATCACAAATATGCCAGTTCACGTAACGTGAGGTAGCCAATCGATGAGAAATAAAATTAGTGGCATTACAATGTGAGTTTGAACTACATTAGATTAGAAAGCACTGTGTAAATTGCACGACGTCAAAGCATAGCTATGAATACTAAACTCTACAAGCAGAAAAGTGACGCATGTATTTCTTCCTCCGAAAAACCGAAGTTTTCTCCTGTTGGCTACTGTGCAATACACAGCCTTGTATGTTTCTGTTGCTGTGCTGCTTCTGTGTCTTGTGTAAAGTAAGTAAGTAAAGTGAAGTGTTATACTCACATCGTAGTTAATCACAAGTTTGCAGTATAATTAATTGGAATTATTTGTATAAATTAAGGCTAAATAAAATTTGTATCAACTTTATAAGACAAAGCGGTCTGGTGTTTAGGAAGCTTGATGCACAAATCGTGTCAGATTACGTTCCCTTAATTGAAACTAACAAGGCTGTACGTTTAGAGAGGATGTGGTGACAATTTAATAGTGGGCTGTTGATAATCAAGTGCTTGTTCCATCCGCTATCTGCTTTTTTCATGTTACTTGCTATCTGACTCACAAAGGCACTGCTAGTGTTTCCAACCTCCAAACACAAACTCGGATATAACTCGTTTTATGATTACAGTAGGAAAAAAAATTGTTTTTTAAAAACTGCTTATATAGACTTAAGCTAATCTAACATAAGGTTGGTAAGCTCCTTGGAAGAACATACACATATTTACTGTGCTAGATCATTGCATTGCTTTTTTTTTAGAGTGGTGGAAAAATCCATTTATGAAGACCCACTATGCTGGGAGGCACAGTATGGGCTGTGGGCTTCACCCGAAGGTACTACCCACTGAACAAACCTCCACCATAGAGGATTCAGGAGAGGAAGTCTGACAGTGCCGCTATTAAACATATATTGGCCGGCCACAGGGGCCTAAGCCATGCAAAAGTTGGATGCCAGGACGCAAACATGACCGAGGCTCTGATTGCACCCTTGGGAATTAAAGTGAGAATATGTAGGCCAAGTTGGGTCTTCCGACAGAGACGACATCATTGTGCCATTTGGTGTGCTAATGCAGTCCTGGAATAAGTGGACAAAGTCATTAGTTGTATTTATAGAATGAATGTGTCAAATTTGGTTTATTCAGACCTCGTGAGCTCTGATGTCATCATGCAGCTCTTGCATTTGTGCAGTCCTGGAATAAGCAACAAAGTCAGTAGTTACTGGTTTGCTAATGCACAAATTTGTGTGGTTCTCTCAGACCTAGTGAGGTCCATAGTCACCTAGTAGAAATCAATAAATTAATGTATGAATGTATTTTCTAGCTCGGATGTTGACTGCATCCTGTATATTTTTCTTTATTTCTTTTGAATTATAATTTATTTTGTGTTTGATTTATGTTAATACTATTTACAGAGTACATTGCTTGGTTGGAGTTGCTTTGTCATCTTAAACCTAGTGTTTTGTGTGTTTATGTCCTAGGTCATCGCTACTGGTCAGTATCAGGTGTCCGCCTAAACTGCCTGCCCAATCAGGGCAGAGCTGTGCTCAGACGACACCTGGAGAGGGAGACAGCCTTGACTACAATGAACAATGACTTAGAGGACCACTGTCAGGTTATTCTTTTTTCCCTGATTAGCCTCTCCTTATGTAGGACTTAATGGGGAGTATAGGGACCTGAGGACCGGACAGAGTGAAGACCTGGAAGCAGGTGGTTAACCAAGCACCAGGTATGATAGTGAAGAAGAGGATGATATGGAATGCAGGTAAAATGGATGATTGGAAAGGTGATAATGGAGCAATTGGTGGAATTAATGGCGGGGGAAACCGGAGAACCTGGAGTAAACCTGCACAAACGCTGCTTTGTCCACCATGAATACCACATGCAGGTCCTGCCTAGGTGAGCAGTCTAACCACTCAGCCACTGCGCCGCCATTATACTTTCAGACTCAGGAAAGGGTAAGGGATAATCCTGGCTGGAGAAAAATTCCTACCTTCCTGCCGGGAATCGAACCCCTTGCACAGCAGGCAGGTGCTCTACCAACTGCGGTACGGGGCCAGCTACGGTCAGGTTAAAAGATAGAAATGGAATGACCATACCAAGGGTGCATAGTTCAGTTGTGAAAGTATGAAGAAGTATGTGTATAAACGCGCCTAGATATTCTTGGATGTTTATCTCTTGTTCCATCAGAGTGATAGAGGTGTTTTGTACATGTCTTGTTCGTTGTTATACGCACCTAACTCGCAAATGAGGTGATTGTAGTTTTTTCTTTTCTGGCATATAAATTTGCACTTTGCAAATCGAGTATAGCTTTAGCTCGTGTATTTGAAAGACTGGAACCACCGGCCGTAGATTTGCTGTTCTAATTATCCTATTTTGGAGTGCTTGTAGTTTATTTAAATGGTTCTTGGCAGCATATACCTAGATGAGAGCCACGTATGTTAGAATTAGTCTGATCAAGGTTTTATATAAAATAAGGCCCATATTTAGCTGTAAGTGATTGTTACAGTTTATCATTGGGTAGAGTTTATTTAGTTGTCCATTGGCCATTTGCTCTAATTGTGTTCAGATGCTTTTCCCAGTTAAAACCTTGGTCCATAGTGACACCTGAGTAGGTGTCTTGGTCTTTTCATTCAATTCGCTCAGCTCTGTATGCCAGAGGCGGCTGTGAATGCCTTGGGTGCCTACGCTGTATGCATTTAGTGAAAATTAACGTTTCGCATTTATTAGTGTTTACTTCAATTCTCCACTTGGTGAACCAAGGCTCAAGCTCATTTAGAGCATTCTGCAGTTATAGGTGGATGAACTGCAGTTGTGTGGATTGTGTCATGAGAGCTATATTGTCAGCATATATGTCTTTTTCTGTTTGCTTGAATTCTGGCATATCATTTTTATATAGATTAAATAGTGTTTGGTCTTAGTAAACTTCCTTGTGGGACTCCTGGCCTAGTGGGTCTTAGAGAGGGAGCAGTTCTCCACTATTACCGTGAAGTGAGGTGTGCTTATGTAATCTTTGATTAAAGCAGTCGTTGAGTCAGTAAAATTGTAAGCTTTTAGTTTATGAAGCAGGCCTGCTTGACATACTTTATCAAAAGTGTGCTCAATATCTAAAAATATGGCACCAGTCGATTTATTTGTGTTATACCCTTTTGTAATTTGTTCAGTTAATCGCAGTGGTTGACTTGTCATGGAGTGTTACAATCTAAATCTGAACTGTTCTGAAATAAATATGTTGTGTTTTACGATATGGGAGTTTATTCTTTTGATAATTATTTTCTTAAGTACCTTTCTTACTATGTTTAATAGGCTAATTTGCCTGTAATTAGCAGATAAGGAGAGATTTTTCTTAGGCTTTGGAGGCATGGTAATCTTTGATCTTGTTGTGGGAGTAATTGAAAATATACATGCTGAGGCTTTCACTGCCGCGGTTAATCCAATAGATGATAGATTTCAGGCTTGTAGGCCGTGGTCCAATCGATGAATGTTCTGATGTGTCGCACAAGATTGCGTTGGGCATCTTCAGAGAATGTCCTACAGCTGGGGTTGACCATTAGAGGGCAATTGATGGAGCGTCCAGCTTATATATAGGTGACAGGGACCGCCTCTCATCTCATATTGGTTGTCCGTATGCCAACCACTATTATGGGGCTGTGGGAGCTGCTACATGATTGGTTCTGTTGGCGTTTTGGCGCTTTGGTTTTTTATCGTATAGCACTGGCAACCTCCCACACCTCAGTTCCAGGACGTACTGGCGTGTTTGCAACAATTGTTGCAAAACCATGGCCAGAGGATCTCCGAACTGTTGGTAAGTTTCCTCTCTGCCAACGACCAAGCCAGCAAAATGGCCATAGCCATGCAGGCACTCGCTTTCCTGACCACCGTCATCCGCACGCCCCAGAATGGCGGATCAGACTAGGTCTCGTACCTCGTTTAGGTTCGCGTTTTGGAACGCGTGTGGCCTGGCCGGTCAGGAGAATGAGCTCCACCATTTTGCTGGAGCGCATGCCCTAGACCTCATTCTGGTGTCAGAGACACATCTCCATCAGAACGTCACATCCAGACTCCAGGGCTATCACTATCTCAGATCGGACTGCGTCGGCCGCCGTGGGGGCGGCACAGCGATCTTCGTGAAGAACAGTGTGGTCCACAAACCCATCCAGCTCCCTCCACTTCAAACCCTAGAGACCACGGCCACTTGTGTCCACCTCGGAGATACTGAAGTCCTGATGGTGTCTGCGTATCACCCACCCCAGAGGCAGTTCGTTCCAAACGACTACCTCTCCATCCTTGCCCTACAGTCTCATGCCATTATTGCCGGGTACTTAAATGCTAAGCATCAGCGCTGGCATAGCGGCCCCCGAGCAGACGCTAGAGGCAACGACATCATCAGAATGGTAGACGCGGACCCTCAACTTAGAGTAGAGGGTCCCTGGCAAGCTACCCATTACCCGCTAGGTCTAGGGCGGCCATCCGTCATAGACTTCGCAATCATCAAGCATTTTCCATACCATCTATCACTCACATCGGTCAACGAACTTCATTCAGATCATAATCCCGTGTTGGCCATCATTAACACCCAGGTTGCCAGTCATGAGGTCCCGATCCAACATCGGAACGTAGACTGGGACTGCGTCAGAAGTTGCCAACCCCAACATCACAGACATCCCAACCCTAGAGGTTGCGGTCTCTTCCTTCACCCCTCTCGTGAAGCGAACGGTCCACAACCTCACCATCCACACCCCAGCTCCTCTTCATCCTGATGTCCTGCCTTCAGAGCTTCTTTTGCTCATCCGCCGCTCTTGGGCGGCTCGCAGGCGCTACCAGAGGCAACGCACGCCCCCTCATCTAGCGGTTCTAAGGCGTTTACGCCATGAGGCTCGTCTACGTCTACGCGAGCACCGAGTGCGCGCGTGGCAGGACACGATGACTCGTTTGAATCCGGAAGATGGCGACGTGTGGAAGATCGCCAAGCGACTCAGGAACCGAGGAGGGTCACACACCTCACCCATCCAAGGCACGCGAGCCCTGGCCTATGAACCCCAAGCCAAAGCAAATGTGTTTGCTGACTACCTGGAGAGGAATATGCATCCTAGAGATGATCCGCAGGACCTAGACTTCTCCGACCGTGTCCGCCAGGAGGTACGTCGATACCTTCGGCGTCCTCATGGGGAGGCGGATCGGCTTCCCATCATCAAACCAAGCGAACTCCAGGGCGTACTCCGGCGCCTTGACCGCAAAAAGGCTGCGGGGACTGACGGGTTAACCCCTGCCAGGCTCCGCCACCTTCCTTTCAAGGCCGTGTTCTTCCTCACCAAGGTCTTCAATATGTGCCTCGCCCTTAGTCACTTTCCACGCGAGTGGAGGGAGGCCCGGGTGATCTGCATATTGAAGCCAGGGAAAGACCCGGTTCATCCTGCCAACTACCGATCCATAAGTCTCCTGTCTGTACTCTCGAAAGTACTCGAGAGGCTTATTCTAGCCCGCTTGTCTCCCATCTTAGGGGACATCCAAGCCATCCCTCCCCATCAGTTTGGGCTCCGGCCTGGCCACTCAACATCTCAGCAGTTGCTGCGTGTGGTGGAGGCAGCCGCCCTGGGTTTCCAGGACAAAGCCTATACCGCCGCGGTTTCTCTAGACCTGGCATGCCGGTCTCCTCCACAAACTCATCCAACTGGAGCTACCCACACATCTAATACACCTGCTACACTCATTCCTAAAACATAGATCCTTTGTGGTCGCAGTTGCGGGAACCAAATCCACACGAAGGCCAATCAGAGGCGGAGTCCCTGAAGGTTCTGTATTGTCCCCTACGCTGTTCAGCGTATATGTGGCCGACATTCCATCCGAGCAGCACGTTAACATAGCCCAGTATGCTGACGACGTGCTGCTATACTGTACAATAAACACCCTCGCAGAGCCTTTCTCCCCATACAGCGACACCTCCGCCTCATCGAAGAGTGGTGTAGGCGCTGGCGATTGTCCATGAACCCGGAGAAAAGCCGCGCCATACTTTTCACCAAACGCCGGTTTCCCGCCAACTTCCCCACATTCACATACCTTCGCCGAAGGATTGAGTGGGTAGATTCCCTTTCCTACCTGGGAGTAAAGCTCCACAAGGACCTAACTTTTCGGTGACACATCAACGACCTATCAGCGCGGACCAGCGGGGCAATTGTCTCACTGTACCCTATGCTGCGGTCGGGGATGCCAATCCCCTTAAAGCTACGTCTCTTTCGGACTCACATTATCCCTATCCTCCTGTACGCCTGCGAAATCTGGGGCATGGCTGCAGACACCCACCTCCTGCGTCTGCAACGTATACAGAATAGAGGTCTTCGTGTAATCTATTCTGTATACTGCAGATTCCCTACGAGACTACTGCACGAAGCCTCGTCCCTCCCGTACGTGGAGGACGAAATTAGGCGCCGGGCAACTAAATTCTACGACCAGTTTCCACAACATCGGAGCGACCTGGTTAGGTCTCTTGGGGACTATATCCCTAGAGAACGCACGCTTGTGCGACACCGGGTTCCCCGCATGGCTTGCGGGCACCCCCGGTAACACAGGAGCTACCCCATCAACAGCGCAAGCTGAACTCCTTACAGTCCTTCCAAGAGTAGTTTGGAAGTCCAAAATATTTCGCCAAATTTCCATATTTGGACCACCCATCAGCAGTGCCCAGCGGCAGTTGCATGCTGAAATTAACATCCGACGAGAAGCATACAAATGCTACCTCCCAACAACCTTCAATCCTCATTCTTCACCAGCCATCCTATAACTTCCTAATCCCGTCATACAGTGGTTAAGCCATAAAAGGGCAGGTACACGAATGACACACCTCGGGCTGTTCTCAGCCTGCCATCTGGTAGTCTAGTCTAGTCTAGCACTGGCAATCGGACTGTGTATATTCGTGCAATTTCTTCTTTTCTATTCTAGTTATTCTTATGTTTATGTATCTCAATTGCTTCTCGGTACAGCTGTGTATGGTAGCATGCTGTATTGTCCAGAACTTCAGTGTCATCAAACTTGATCTCATAGCCCGCTAAAAGTGCATGCTTGGCTACTGCCAATTTCTCAACGTGTCCTTGCTGGCAGTTGCTTTTAGGTTCTTTTAAGCAGGTTTTCATGCTCCGTTTGGTAGTGCCACCATAAACTTGGCCGCAGCTACTAGGTATACGATAAATTCTCTGTGTCAGCAGTGGGTCCTGCCTCTCCTTTGCTGATCTCAGATCTTTGAGATTCTTACTGGGTTTAAAGTTTGTTTTTATACTGGCTTTTTCCAGAAGTTTGCCAATGCGATCAGTGACGCCCTTGTTATAAGGCAAGAATGCCTTATGCTGTTGTCCTGTGATCTCGGTGCAAGTTTTTATTGTCCTTGGATGAGAGCTCGAGTTATTACTTTCATCCCGTATTCGTTGGCCTGTATTGCCTGGTGCAGGTGTTTGAGTTCCTGGTTCATAGCGGCTGGTTCACAGATACGCTTTGCACATTCTGTTAACATCTTTATTATGCCTCTCTTCTGCCAGGGATAGTGATTGGAACGTTTGTACAGATAGCGGTCTGTGTGGATTGGTTTCCTGTAGACTGTATGCCCTAGTGTCAAATCGGGTTTTCTGGATACGAGGACGTCTAAAAAGGCAATATTTTGGTCTTTTCTTCCTCCATAGTGAACTGTATGTTTTTATTGATGCTTTTGAGGTGGTGCAGGAATTTTCCTAGTTCTTAATTTCCTTGTGGCCATATTACAAACGTGTCATCCACATATCGCCACCACACTTTAGGCTTGTGAATGACAGATTTCAAAGCTATTTGCGTTATATCAAGGGCTTCCCTGATCGCAATGGCAAACTTCCGGAAAGAGTTGGAATAAATACAATCTTTAAACCCAGGCACTCCATCAAGACTGACCTCCCACACCTTAGTTCCAGGACGTACTGACGTGGTTGCAACAGTTGTTGCAAAACCATGGCCAGAGGATCTGTGAACTGTTGGGAAGTTTCCTCTCTGCCAGCGACCAAGCCAGCAAATTGGCCATAGCCATGGAGGCGCTCGCTTTCCTGACCACCGTCATCCGCACGCCCCAGAATGGCGGATCAGACTAGGTCTCGTACCTCGTTTAGGTTCGCGTTCTGGAACGCGTGTGGCCTGGCCGGTCAAGAAAATGAGCTCCACCATTTTGCTGGAGCACATGCCCTAGACCTCATTCTGGTGTCAGAGACACATCTTCATCAGAACGTCACATCTCGACTCCAGGGCTATCACTGTCTCAGATCGGACCGCGCTGGCCGCCGTGGGGGCGGCACAGCGATCTTCGTGAAGAACAGTGTGGTCCACAAACCCATCCAGCTCCCTCCACTAAAAAACCCCAGAGGCCACGGCCAGTTGTGTCCACCTCGGAGATACTGAAGTCCTGATGGTGTCTGCTTATCACCCACCCCAGAGGCAGTTCGTTCCAAACGACTACCTCTCCATCCTTGCCCTACATCCTCATGCCATTATTGCCGGGGACTTAAATGCTAAGCATCAGCGTTGGCATAGCGGCCCCCGTGCAGACGCTAGAGGCAACGACATCATCAGAATGGTAGACGTGGACCCTCAACTTAGAGTAGAGGGTCCCTGGCAACCTACCCATTACCCGCGAGGTCTAGGGCGGCCATCCGTCATAGACTTCGCAATCATCAAGCATTTTCCATACCATCTATCACTCACATCGGTCAACGAACTTCATTCAGATCATAATCCCGTGTTGGCCATCATTAACACCCAGGTTGCCAGTCATGAGGTCCCGATCCAACATCGGAACGTAGACTGGGTCTGCGTCAGAAGTTGCCTGAATAGCTCCATCCCCGCCAACCCCAACATCACAGACATCCCAACCCTAGAGGTTGCGGTCTCTTCCTTCACCCCTCTCGTGAAGCGAACGGTCCACAACCTCACCATCCACACCCCAGCTCCTCTTCATCCTGATGTCCTACCTTTAGAGCTTCTTTTGCTCATCCGCCGCTCTTGGGCGGCTCGCCGGCGCTACCAGAGGCACCGCAGGCCCCATCATCTAGCGGTTCTAAGGCGTTTACGTCACGAGGTTCGTCTCCGTCTACGCGAGCACCGAGTGCACGCGTGGTAGGACACGATGACTTGTTTGAACCCGGAAGGTGGTGACGTGTGGAAGATCGCCAAGCGACTCAGGAACCGAGGAGGGTCACACACCTCACCTATCCAAGGCGCCCGAGGCCTGGCCTATAAACCCCAAGCCAAAGAAAATGTGTTTGCTGACTACCTGGAGAGGACTATGCGTCCTAGAGATGATCCGTAGGACCTAGACTTCTCCGACCGTGTCCGCCAGGAGGTACGTCGATACCTTCGGCGTCCTCATGGGGAGGCGGATCGGCTTCCCATCATCAAACCAAGTGAGCTCCAGGGCGTACTCCGGCGCCTCGACCGCAAAAAGGCTGCGGGGACTGACGGGTTAACCCCTGCCATGCTCCGCCACCTTCCTTTCAAGGCCGTGCTCTTCCTCACCAAGGTCTTCAATATGTTCCTCGCCCTTAGTCACTTTCCACGAGAGTGGAAGGAGGCCCGAGTGATCTGCATATTGAAGCCAGGGAAAGACCCGGTTCATCCTGCCAACTACCGATCCATAAGTCTCCTGTCTGTACTCTCGAAAGTACTCGAGAGGCTTATCCTAGTCCGCTTGTCTCCCAACTTAGGGTACATTCAAGCCATCCCTCCCCATCAGTTTGGGTTCCGGCCTGGCCACTCAACATCTTAGCAGTTGCTGCGTGTGGTGGAGGCAGCCGCCCTGGGTTTCCAGGACAAAGCCTACACCGCCGCGGTTTCTCTAGATGTTGAGAAGGCCTTCTCTACGACCTGGCATGCCGGTCTCCTCCGCAAACTCATCCAACTGGAGCTACCCACACGCCTAATACACCTGCTACACTCATTCCTAAAACATAGATCCTTTGTGGTCGCAGTTGCGGGAACCAAATCCACACGAAGGCCAATCAGAGGCGGAGTCCCTGAAGGTTCTGTATTGTCCCCTACGCTGTTCAGCGTATATGTGGCCAACATTCCATCTGAGCAGCACGTTAACAAAGCCCAGTATGCTGACGACGTGCTGCTATACTGTACTAATAAACACCCTCGCAGAACCTTTCTCGCCATACAGCGACACCTCCGCCTCATCCAAGAGTGGTGTAGGCGTTGGCGATTGTCCATGAACCCGGAGAAAAGCCACGCCATACTTTTCACCAAACGCCGGTTTCCCGCCAACTTCCCCACATTCACATACCTTCGCCGGAGGATAGAGTGAGTAGATTCCCTTACCTACCTGGGAGTAAAGCTCGACAAGGGCCTAACTTTTCGGGGACACATCCACGACCTATCAGCGCGGACCAGCGGGGCAATTGCCTCACTGTACCCCATGCTGCCAATTCCCTTAAAGTTACGCCTCTTTCGGGCTCTCATTATCCCTGTCGTCCTGTATGCCTGCGAAATCAGGGGCATGGCTGGAGACACCCACCTCCTGCGTCTGCAACGTATACAGAATAGAGGTCTTCGTGTAATCTATTCTGTACACCGTAGATTCCCTACGAGACTACTGCACGAAGCCTCGTCCTTCCCGTACGTGGAGGACGAAATTAGTCGCCGGGCAACCAAATTCTACGACCAGTTTCCACAACATCGGAGCGCCCTGGTTAGGTCTCTTGGGGACTATATCCCTAGAGAACGCATGCTTGTGCGACACCGGGTTCCCCGCATGGCTTGCGGGCACCCCCGGTAACACAGGAGCTACCCCATCAACAGCGTAAGCTGAGCTCCTTACAGTCCTTCCAAGAGTAGTTTGGAAGTCCAAAATGTTTCGCCAAATATCCATATTTGGACCACCCATCAGCAGTGCCCAACGGTAGTTGCACGCTGAAATTAACAACCGATGAGGAGCATAAATGTATGCTACCTCCTAACAACCCTCAATCCTCATTCTTCACCAGCCATCCTATAACATCCTAATCCCGTTAAGCCCTAAAAGGGCAGGTACACGAATGACACACCTCGGGCTGTTCTCAGCCTGCCATCTGGTAGTCTAGTCTAGTCTATCAAGACTGAAACCGGTTGCTGCGAGCGGCAGAACGACTTCTACAGTGACAGGCAGGACTCCGAGGCACTCCCGTCTCTTCGGCACTGTGTGTGCCGGACTAACTGATAACTGGGCAGAGTAGTAAGGCCTCAGCCAACAGCTTATAGCTGGTATCTAGGCGCCCGGCTGTGTTGGCCCTCTACTACTCACGCTTCTTAGCACCCTATATCAGCTCTTTCATACTCTTTCTACTTTCTGCTTTTGTCTATCTAGACTAAGCTCCCCACTCTTCTTAGGCATAATCACTTCAATCCCCAGATACTAACCCACCCAACTTTCCTGGAAACAGCCATGACACGGACCCGACGCGGCACCATGACCGACGAGACTGACAGTCGACATCCCACCCCTGGCGCTTCCCCGCCTATGCAAGACCAGCCGCCTCAGCCACCTTCAACTATTAGGCTGATGAGCCACAGAAGACATGTCCCAGAGATGACGGACACCCCAGCCACGTTGCTGGTCTCCAATCATCCGAGCCACCCCTCATCCCCCACCCCTGACCCTGAGCTCCCCCTGCCTCGCCTTTACCCAGCACCTCCTCAGGCAATCAGCCCCTGCTACTTGAGACTTACGGCACTGGCGACGGCACGTCCACTCACCCTCCGACTAGACCCCCCTCTGCTTCCTCCCAGACCTTTGCTGAAGTTGCAGCCAGGGAATATCAGTCCCCCATCTATGTGTTCAAAGACGAGTCCCCCCGAATGCCTGCAGTGATCGCGGAGTTTGATAGAGCCTACAACCCGGCCTCTATTCGTGTAACCGAGCTCCAGTCTCCCATGACACGATGGTGCGATTTACCCGTAAGGAGGACTATAGGAACTTCTGCGAGTTCCTGCGTGAAAAGGGGGTCCTATTCAACGTTACCAACGTCCACAGGGAAGACCGCTCCCACAGAGCAGTGGTAAAGCCACTGTTTCTGGACGGGTCGGCTTCAGAAATCAAGGAAGAATTACAGGTCAAAGGGGTACGCACAATAAGAGTGCAACAACTTAGACGCCTTGCCAGAGACAGCACACTCCTTCCTATCTATTTGATCGAGGTCCCCTCTACTGAAGACCTGCAGAAACTCAGACAAATCACTTCCCTACTGTATTTCAAGATCACAATTGAAGACTTCCGCCCTCCAGCCACTATCATACAATGTCTCAAATGCCAGAGGTTAGGGCATTCGTACCAATGATGCCCCGCCCCCGAACCCGTGTGCTCCAAGTGTGCACGGGGGCACTAATCTCGCTCGTGCACCGTGCCCCTTGAGAGGCGAACCTGCGCCCTATGCAGATTACCAGGGCATGGGGCCTCATTCCGGGGTTGCCGTGAATACCAGCGCCAGCTGGCGAGACTGAGGGGACAAGTGCCCCCAATCCCTACTGCCCCCAGGGATCACGCACAAGCCCCCACACAGAATAACATCGCCCCCCCCTGCAACGCCTCCTATGGCCCAAAGCCGCGACATCTTAAATCTGAGACCAGCGGCCAGTACATCGAGACCCCCCGCCCCCACCCATGACCGCCAACAAGGCACACAAGCCCAATTTCAACCCCCAAAGCCGGCGACCCCACCTACCCTAACCCCTGCCAAACTGCAAAGAAACCTTACCTTCCCGCGAATGACCTGGGTCCAAGCGCGGCACGAGTGTATCCACATACGCTCTTACTAACCCAGCCACACCTCACTCACGAGGGCCTCACCACGTACTCGGGCTTCTTTGCACTCTTCTCTGACCTAGATGCCTTTGCACTTGAGTAAACTGTCCCTCCCCTGAACAGCTCTTGCTTAATATCGATGACGACCACTGCAATGACACGGATAATGAATTGGAATGCGCGTGGCATTTACCACCGAAAAAGCGAACTTGCGGACTTCCTACACATCCACAACATAGACATTGCACTAATCACAGAGACTCAATTAAACCACAGATCCAGACTAAACATTGCCGGATACCTAACCTATAGAACTGACCGGGACAGACGTGGCGGAGGCACAGCTGTAATTATCAAGCGTACCATAGAACACAAACAAGCATTGATACCCCCCCCCTACGACGTATGGAGGCGACAGGCGCGTACGTCAAAATTAATAACACCCGCGCACTCATTGTTGCTGCGTATAATCCCCCGGGCGAATTAATCACACATGACCTGGACGACCTGTTCCAATTAAGCAACCCCAGTCTAATTGCCGGAGACCTGAACGCCAAGCACCCGCTCTGGAATTGCCACACAGGTAACCCAGCTGGCTCCCAACTCCTGAAACAAGAGAACTCCAATTATGTCATATATGCACCAAGCGAGCACACATTCATACCCACACAGCGTAACCACCAGCATGACATCCTCGATATCACCTTAGTACGACAACTACACCTCCGGGTCACGCTTAAAGTAATCAATGCCCTGTCCTCAGATCACCTACCTGTTCTAATCAACCTAGAAGGCTCTCCGGCACCTTCCATGCAACCCCTCAGACGCAACTACAACAAAGCAAACTGGGAAACCTTTAACCAGGTTGTATCGGCTGAAATTCACAACACACCAATCACGTCATGCAACGAGCTAGAACAAGCCGTAGCAAACCTTGAAAACACAATACAATATGCCATTAACACCTCGGTCCCCATTCACGCACGTAACCGCGGCCCTCACACCATGCCTACTGACCTCAAAGACCTAGCAAGAGTCCGCAATAAAGCCCACCGCAAATGGCAACACACGAGACGCCCTCAGGCCCTACAGCAGCTGCGTGAACTTAACTTACACATCCGAAAACGCACAGCCGACTTCCTTACCTCCCAATGGGAAAGGACAGTCGCTGATCTAGACACGGACCGCACATCACTCTGGCGCATTGCGAAATGTCTAACACGCGAACCCACCTCCATTCCGCCCCTACACATCAATCAACGTATAGCTACACCCGACACCGAAAAAGCTGAAGCACTCGCAGATGAGCTGGAACGCACACTAACACCGAACCTTACACCAAGTTCACCACAATTTACTGCTGAGACCGAAACTCTAACTAATAACATACACATCCACAACTCACAACCAAGTCAGAAAAACCTCACCATCTGAGGTTATGTGGATTATTAAGCATCTCCGGAAAAAGAAATCGCCCGAACCAGACACCATACCCAACATAGCACTTAAAAACTTACCTCCCGACGCCATTAACCGACTTACAGAAATCTTCAACTATGCCCTCAGAAGCGGCACCTTTCCACAGCGCTGGAAGAAGGCCAAAGTCCTCCACTTCCCCAAGCAAGGCAAAGACCACGCCAACCCAGCCAACTACAGACCCATCAGCCTACTGAACTCACTCAGTAAGGTGCTAGAGAAAATAATACTTAAAAGACTAAACGCACATCTAATCAAACACGGCATCGTCATTCAAGAACAGTTCGGCTTTCGAGCCAAACACTCGACCACGCTCCAACTACTCCGTATCACCGAGGACATAACCCACGGGTTTAACATAAATAAAACCACGGAGTCCTGTTCCTGGATATTGAACGTGCCTTCGACCGGGTATGGCACCCAGGACTCCTACGTAAACTAACTTCCCTAAACGTACATGACACTATGGTAAAACTCATCTCAAACTACCTACGCGACCGCCAGTTCAGCTCCTCAGTAAACAATGCACTCTCCTCTCCACGTATTATGCAAGCAGGGGTCCCGCAAGGCAGTTTATTGGGGCCCACACTCTTCAACATTTATATCAACGACATACCCAAAACCACAAACACATCACTTTACTTGTATGCAGATGACACGGCTATCGCAGCTCAGTCTGGCAACCCTAGATTTGTACGCGACAGGCTACAAACGTCGCTCACCAACTTGGAAGATTGGCTCTCCAAATGGCGAATCAGGGCCAACCAAGCCAAATGCCATGCAGTAATACTCACTAAGCGCCACTCACATAGAAGCGCTGCACGTAGACTCCCTCCCTTAACACTGTTTGGCGAAAAACATTAACTGGACTAACCAGACCACCTATCTCGGACTCACAATGGACCAAGGCCTCACTTGGCACACACATACACATCCAAAATTGCCGGCGCAAGTACAAGTAAGGAGACTCTACCCCCTCCTTTGCACAGGATCACATATCTCCCCGAAACTCGGACTTACCCTATATAAAACACTAATCTGACCGATACTGACGTACGCAGCCCCGGTCTGGGGATACGCCGCCTCCACCCACATTAAGCGCCTAAACTCCTTTCAGAACCGGATCCTAAGGATAATCACCGGCGTACCCAGGCGGGCGCCGGCCTACAAACTGCACGAAGAACTGCATATGCACACAATCGAAGAATTCATCAAAAAACTTGCCTCCGACCTCTATGGCGAAAATTCCCGCCATCATAACCCACTCATTGCCAACCTCGGCACATATCATCTCGAACTAAACACAAAACACCACTCTATCTTTTTCAACGTTCTCTGAACAACACAGATGCCAGGTGCCCGCCTCGACAGCGTGATGGTTAGCGTGTCTGCCTCACGTTCAAGAGGTCGCGAGTTCGAATCTCGCTTAGGGTAAGTTATCCGGGTAAGGTTTTTTTCCGAGGTTTTCCCTACCCTGAGAAGACGAATGTCGGGTAACTTAAAGCTCCATGGACCTCGGGCTCATTTGAGCATCATTTCACCCATTTCATTTCATTCATTCGTCCGATATGACACAATGTTGGAGGACGTTAATTTAAAAAAAAAATAGATGCCAGAGCCCACCTATTCAATATTCTGAATCACAAATAACTACTTACAACCTTCTGCCAACAGATGAGGAAAAAATTATTTTGTTGTTTAACGACGCTGTCAATTGCCAGGATCACATCAGCATCGGCGGTGTGCCGGAATTTTGTCCCGCAGGAGTTATTTTACATACCAGTAAATCTACTGACATGGAGCTGTCGTTTTTAAGCACACTGAAAAACCATCTGCCTGGGCCGGGTTTGAACCCGCGACCTTGGGATCAGTAGGCCAGCGTCTAACCAACTGAGCCACCCAGACCGACAACAAACAGATGAGAACCGTAAACGCCCGGACCACATCCATTTTTTCTCAAGATCAGGTATACAGGATACTACCGAACTCACAACAGGTACGTAACGACTCCTAAACCTGCCCCCACCACTGCATTCCTTTAAATGTAAATAGCCATTTCATAGCTTGTAAGCACGCACAGTACTAATCCCCTTAAATTAGCACGGCTGTAACACTCTGTAGCACATAACACCAACCACTCCTTACTAACAAGCTTTCCCTCCCTGGGTGCTGCACAGACCTCGGTATGTGTTGACTGCCAGGATACATATCACGCGCTCGCATGCACCGCATGCCAGCTAGGTAATAACCGGGGTGCTATCGCGGAACCCTTCCTAACTGTATGTATCGCTACACTAACAAGTACCCTGTCTTCCTCTGCCTTGGATGTTTAGTTTACTAACCGCATGTGCATGGGGAGACGATGTAGCCTCTGAGGATGATCGTCACCAGGGCTGGCGGGTGTGGGGCCAGCCTTAAAAAAAATGTGCCCTCAGTTCACTCTGCACCTGGTAGCGGACCAGGTAGGACCTACCTGCGAGCGCCAGAAAGCGGTTCATCCTCAAGGGATCATGGGAAGGAAGAAGCATCGCCGAAGATCGCCATCTTCGCCAAAGGAGCCACATCGGCCCCTGAACCCGAAAGCATCACCTCAACGCAAAACTCCAAAACACTCAGCACACCCGCCGTAGTTCTGGCCGGAGCCGCGCCGAGCGCCACTAGCGCTCCCACTGCCGCGCCGCAACAAGAGAGTCGGCCAGTCCAGGGGCCACTGCCGTCAAGGCAGGAGGTCAGCTCCCCGGGAGAGACAGTGGCAGTGCCAATCCCGGAGTTGCCGGCTACGTCACCGCCACCTACCGACCATCAAACGGCCACCGCACCACCGCCACCTGCTCACTCTGGTTCCTCCTCGGGGGCCAGTGTTATCATCAGAGGAGTTCCTCGAGACATCCCAGCGAGGTATTTAATTAGCGCAGCACAACACGAGTGGCCATCAGTAATGAGGGCCACTCGCATCGTCACCTCCCGGGGTCCTTCACGCCTGATGAGGATCATCTTCGCAGACTTAGCAGATCGTGAAGCCGCATTGAGGACGGGCCTGCCCTTATTTGGGCGGCGCCTGCTAGCTGAGCCCGGCCGTACCACCAGACAAGTGCCCTGCCGCCGATGCTACCTTTTTGGGCATGACGCCACCTCCTGCAACGCCGCTCATAGGTGTCACTGCTGTGGGGCCCACTGCCTCACACAAGAGTGCACCAGCCATGATCTACGCCGATGTCGCCGGTTCTGCGCCACCTGTAATGGCCTCGGCCACTTTACAGGACAGGCGCAGTGCCCACTATACCCCAGGCAACATAACAGGCAGACAACTCCATCCAGCGCAGCCACACAACCACATCACGTGACTACACCAATCTCCACCGACGCACCCACATCACGTGGCACTACCTCCTACGCTGCAGTAACGCCAAGTGTGGAACATCGCAGTATCGAGGCCCATGAACTACATTCCACAGTCACTGGCCTCGACCAACGCCTACGCCGCATCGAGGACGCCTGCAAACAACTGACCATCGCCCTCACTTCACTAACATCAGCTGTTACCGCCCTGCCGCATCACCCTGTTCACGACCTACAGGCCACAACTTCTGCAGTTCAAGAAGTCCGAGACATCGCCGCAGAGAGTGTCACAGCTCTCTCACACACCGTCTCGACACTACACTCCAAGACCAACAAGCACATACGGGAGACCTGCAAGCGCCATGCTGCGATCGCCCGACAACTCACACATCACACCACCGGGTTCAACGCGGCAGCCCGGCTACTACACCAACTACGAACAGCTATCATCGACCTAGACAACACGGATCTTCTCGAGTCCATACAACGCAAGCTGTATCGGATAGACTACACTCAGTGCAGCTACAATAGAAACCACCACGAATACTCCTCAGCCAGCAGTACCAACACAAGCGGCAACACAACAACCACCTATACTAAGTTCAGTCTTAGGTTTGTCCGCGTCAAAACAAACCCATGTGACCAGTGCACCGTGGTACAACACGGTAGCAATGCGTGCAGGGAAGTAGTCCCATCCTGGTAATCTGAGTTTTAGAATGACTTTATCGTTAAATTATGTAATATTCTACACAAATACCTAAGAGGTTAATTATAGCTGATGTATACTGATAAACAGAGCTACAAGTTCCAACATGCAACTCGTAGAATTACCTGATATCTGAGTATTGTTTACAGCAGCAGTTTCTATTTAGAATCATGGCGGACGGCCGCGGTGAATTTGCTCTGCGTCTTCGTCGACTTATGCAAAACATAAGGCGGGAAAACCATTGACTAGTGGTGGAAAAAAAATAGTGTTTAACGTGTATTATAAGTTGTGTGAGAAATATCCAATGGTTCCACTCAAAGAAGTAGCGAAATTAACTTCTGAGTTCACCGGTTTTTCGAATACCAGTATAAACAGTGCTCGCAAAGAAAAATAATAATTATGACATGTGCATCGTTTATTTTGTTGTGACTATCAATCTTACCGTCTCTAGTTACATGTTAGTCATCTTTAAATTGACGGAATAAGGGATCGTTTCCTTTCTGTTGCGTACCGCATGCACTCACTAAATAGTTGTGACAGTATTTCTGGCGCGAATGGCGGAAGGATACATTATAACTGTGAACTGGCCACCTGGGTTCAGTTTCGCGCGTATCAACCTTAGAATGAATAGATAGTAAACTGGCACCAGAGCAAATTTCACTCGTCTAGAGGAGAGGCTACTTCAGCCACACAGGACATCCATGTGTCAACAAGTGCCGGACCATGCTCTTTAGCGGCACCGGACTAACACATGCGGACATCCTGCCCTATATCAGCGGCCCCTCGAAGCCACCAACACAGTCTTCCCAAGAAACCACAAAAATGAACACCCAACTCTAATAAAGAACTTCACATTTAACTCCCCCTCAACACTCTCTCTTACTTCTCTTACCCACCTTCACCTTTAACCCCACGGTCATTGCCAGTGCCTCGTGTAATGGCCATGTCCTGGACCCTACCTTTGCGCACTCCCGCTATGTGCGGCAGCTTGTATCCTAACATATACTAACGGAGGTGCTGACGCGGTACTGCAACAACCCTTCCTTTGAATCCTACCAACTTCTCACCCATGAACATAAAAAAAAAGAAAAAAAAAAAAAAAAAAAAAAAAGAAAATTGCCCTCTAGGGCGGTTCATGGAGTGTTCAACCAGCAGGCAGAGCGGTCGCATCTAAGTAAACGGCAGTACGGAGCGCGAGTGATTCTGAGCTCGGCAACCGGCCCACCAACAACCGGCCAACCTCCGCGGCCAGCGCCGTGGCGTAGCTCTACACTTTGCCCGAAGTAAACCCGGGGGAATCAAAGTGTAGTGCTTTACGCAACTGTGCCAGTGCACTGGCAGTGCCAGCAGCATCACAAACATCATTCCCGTGTTACACCCGGGAGGATAGTGTAAAATTTTTTCCCCGTGTTACACCCGGGAGGAGATAGTGGTGCTAGCTAAAGTGTTAGATATAATCAGTGATAATTTTAGTGTGTCAGTGTTTTTTATTTATTTATGTACTGTGACAGTGATACGTTTTTAGCGAGTGTTATTAGTATATTAAGTCCGCGTGGGGCACGCTTAGCGTTCCCCCGCGCATATAAGCAATGGCGTCCGCCGCAGCACATCCTTCCACATCGACGATCGGCAACGAACTGGGCGACAGTTAAACTTACACATAAACTTATTTTATTGACTAATATATTTGCCTGGTGCCGGTACAAAGGGGCCCGGCTTACAGGCTCAAATTTACATTATATACAGTTAACAATTTTAAATGGGCACTCTGGTTTTCTTGTTTCACAACAAAAACCCATACGGTGAGCAGCCTTAGCTCACCGAGAACAGTTTTAGGGTGCATTTTCAGTATTTATGTTTGTCCTCTTTTTTAGAGTTTTTTAATGTACATTGATCCATACGCTCACTCACTCCTGGGCATACCTCACATATGTCCCATCACTCGTACACACACACACACACACACACACACACACACACACACACACACACTCGTATATAAATATTTACACACGCTACACTATATACATTTCACTATTTAGAGTTTTTCCGCAGTTTTCCTGTGCGGCCAGGTTGCAGCTCTTGTGGCGTTTCCGAGGCACAGACCTCTTCCGGAGTGTGTGGCCTAGGGCCTGGGTTGCATGGGTGCGCATCAGTCGGCGGGCCATGCAATGTCTAGAACATTTTAATTCTAGCATGTTTACGATGCTTTGGCTCGCCCTTGCCAATATTGGCAATCACGTCATTTTGGTGATTCCTGATGCGCGCCCACGCGACAGTGGCTCTTTTTGTTATTGCCTCGGGTATGGATGGGATTTGGGTTTCGCGGTGAACGGTTTGGTTAGTGGTCAGGATGGGAGCAGAGAGGATTTTCTGGAGGCAGAGGTTATGGAGGGTTTGGATAGTCTTCAGGGCGGTTTTTGAGGCGTTTGCCCAGGCCACACACGCCTAAAGAACCACCGACAGCATGAAAGCTTTATACAGGACGAGTTGGGACTTCAATTGCAGCTGTTTGCTGCGGAAGATGGGGGCGCACAACTTTGGCCGCTGTCTGCCTTTGTTGGCGCTATTTTTATGTGGTTGGACCAGCACATTGTGCGGTCCAAGGTAACCCCTAAGTGTTTAACTTGCCGACGACAGTGCAATACCTGACCACCAACCGCTAGGTCCATTGCCCAAGTGTGATGCCGCTTAGAGAAATGAATCAGCTGGCATTTGTTGGGATTAATTTTAATTTTCCACCCATGTTGCCATGAGAGGAAGTTGTTAACATAACGTTGCATTTCTGCAAGTCCGAAACGTGGATTTCTATGGTGGTTGTATATTACAGTGTCGTCAGCATACATGGCGACCTTACATCTGGCGTCCACTGGGAAATCATTAGTGAATAATATATACAGAAAGGGTGACATGATTGTACCTTGTGGGACGCCAGCCCGCAATACTCGCTCCCGTGAGGAGGAGCGGCCTACTTGGACGTAAAACTTCCGTTTTTCTAGGAAATTGTGCAGCAAGTATAGATAACTTTGAAGAGCCGGGAAATTGTGGTGCAGTTTGTAAATAAGGTCATTGTGCCAGCACCGGTCGAATGCGGCTTCTACGTCCAGAAATAGTGCCAACGTTGAAGCCCCATTATTAAATTGCTCTGTTACGTCATATGTTAGTCTGAGAAGCTGCAACTCAGTAGAATGTCCTTTTCGAAAGCCAAACTGTGAATTTGAGGGTTCATGGGATTCCGAGACTTGTTTCTGAAGTCGAGAAAGTATAAGTTTTTCGAGCAATTTACCAATAGTAGACAAGAGACTAATGGGGCGGTAGTTTTGCGGTTGTCTGGTGCTTTTCCCTTGCTTTGGGAGCATAATTACCTTGGCTCGTTTCCAAGTAGAGGGGAAATAGCCTTGCTGCAGACAGGCATTAAATATTTTGGTCAGTTGCACCAGGGCTTTTCTTGGGAGATGCTTAAGTTCCTCATTAGTCACCTTGTCTGGGCCGGCAGCTTTCCCATTAAGTAATTTCCTAATGAGCTTGTAAACTTCCTGCGGTGTTATTAGGGGTAGCTGTTGTTCTTGCTTCTACGCCATCCAGGTTTGTACCCATGTCTGTACCTCCCGTTCTATATCGCGGTTGGTAACTGGGTTTTCGCTGAATCTATCTTCAAGACCGTCAGCGAAGACCTCGGCTTTCTCCTCTTCGGAGAAGTGCAGGCCGCCATGAGTGTGCAGCGCCTCAGTTGCGGAGTTGACGCTCGTGGAGACCTTAAGTGCCGTTAATAATTTCCACAAGGAAGAGTCCGAATGGGTGGTACTCAGCATTTTGTTTTCCCGCTGTTCAGTTTTGTTCATTTTAATTTGATGCCGAATGATGTTGCGTAGCCATTTTGCTAGCACTTTATATGCAGGCGGGCGGGTATACCGCCACAGTCTTGTCTACCGTCGTCTCCGCGCAATGAGTTGCTCTACATCGGGGTACGTGCAAAAAGAGGGTGGTCTTGTGGTGTAAGCGGTAGCGCTTCTCTTGGCCGTGTGTAGCGAGGCAGTGAAGTTTTCAATGGCGACTTCTATGTCTGCCTCGCTATAGTATGACAGCCTGTGGGTTGCGCCATCCTGTGCATTTCCATGGTGAACTTATGCCGTTCGCTCTCAGCCCTCCTTCGGGGGCCAGAGGCACCGGCTGAAATATCAGCCTGTATATCGAAATGCACGGGAAGGTGGTCGGAGTCCAGGCTGTGATACACTGTAAAGTTAATTAAAGGTGTGGCATTTTTTGTTAGTACGAAGTCCAAAATTTCGGGGTCAAAGTGCCCCGATCTGTGCCAAAATGTGGGATCTGGGGGAAGGTGTACCTCTAAGTCGTCATTATCAGTTATAAGTTCAACCAGGAGATTTCCATCCGTGTTTTCCCGGCGTGAAAACCACCAGGGGGGCCGGGCATTGAAATCTCCTGCAATTATAACGTGCTCCTCTAAAGCGAGGATTTGTTCGAGGTCACGTATGAAATCTGTGAAGTTGGGGGGCCGATAAAGCGCTACCAGCATCACCGTTTGACTATTTACACGTGTTTTAAGTGCTTTGCACTCTAACGCTGCCATTGCAGGCAGCATAACAGAAGCATGAGCAATAGTGTTTCTGAGCAAAATAGCAGTCTGCCAATTCTGTCGTTCCGAAAGATTTGATACCCCTGGAGCTTAAAAGGGTGCTCTTGGTGTAATTTTGTTTCGCAAATGAATGCGACATCAATTTTGTTACGCCGCAGGTAATTTTCAAGTTCGTGTTGCCTCCTGTGGATGCCATCTGCATTCCATAAGTTATGCCTCCCGTTGAAGTAGCCATTTACTCGAAGAGAGTGGTAAGCAAATATATGATGGCTTCCAGCCTCTCCATGGTACTGTTGCAGCTTTTTAATCTTGCGATTATGGGCCGCAACTTTGTTAATAGTACTGGGAGTTTTAATTCCTTGAAGAGGCTGAAAATTTCTTTCAAAACTCCCAGGTTGCTGGTGGGTGCCTGTGAGGGCTGGGGTTGTGGAGGGGGACCATTCGGTGGTTGCGCAGGTGCATTTTGCCCTCCGGCGGCTCCTGCAAAAGAGGTGCCGTTTTTGACCCGGGCCGGGTAGAGCATAGGGCGTGGCCCTTGTTGAGTACCAGGAGAGTTCGAGACTGCGACTGCCAGTTGACGGCGGTGACGTTCCATCTTGAATGTCTCACACCCCCTGTAGCTGGCAGGATGCGCCTCCCCACAGTTCGCACAGTGGGGTACAGTGTCCTCCTTGGCCTTGTTTGGGCAGTCAGCTAGGCGGTGGAGGTCACCGCAAAGAACACACCGGGAGGTCATATGACATTTTAAAAGTATGGCCTAATTGTTGGCAGTTAAAGCACTGCGTGATGTTTTGGAAGGTTTTGAAGATCTCCACGGTGACCATCATATGGCACACTTCTTTTTCCTGTATAAGTTTCTGGTTGTCAGTAGTTCTGTCAAGGCTTAGCTGATAATTCGGGAGAGGCCTGCCGTGGGACACCATCTGTCGTACCTGAACGCCGGTGTAACCCTTCTGCTCCAGGTCCTCCTTTATGTAATCCACCTGCAGATCTGCAGGCAGGCGTTTGATTACATAACGCAGGGGCTGGTCATTTCTCGGCGTGAAGCTGTAGCTTTCTACACGGGCGTTCTTCAGGAGCTGCATTGTTGGAATGGCGTCCTGCAGTCCCTCGTTGTTTGTATTTTATATATTCCATTCTGTAGTCTGTTTCGGAGTATTTGGAGGACCTTCACTGCTTGTTTGGTGTCTGGTATTATGATCCCTGGCGGCTTTTGGTTCTCTTGTGTTGTTGTGGTCGTCGGGGCTGTAGGTGTGTTGCTGCTGAGGTGGAGGGGACTGGGTTTGAGGGGAGGGGTGCGTGGTTTTGTTGGTGGTTTATGCTCAGCTATGATTTTTGGTTTCAGTTTTGGTAGTTGTGGATATGGATCTTGTGTAGGTATTGGCAGTGAAAGGTCCTCTGTGACTTCGCGTTCTGCTGTTTCCAGTGCGGAAGAAAAAGATCTTCAAAGTGAGGGGATGCGGCGGCGTGGGCTGCCTCTGGATCCTCTTGTTCACTGCGTGTTGGCCAGGGCGTTCACTGTCCGAATCACCCTCCCGGCCATTGTCACGGGTGCGTTTTTTCCTTTATGAGGCAGTCTTCCACCCCTCGTTCATCCTTACCAGCTCTCTTTTCTTCACCGCGTAGTCTTTGTAGCAGAACGCGAGGTCCTGCGTAAACTTGTAAAATTTGTCTGAGTCGGCATCCATATTTGTCAGTATATTGGTGTAGTAGTTAATCTAGGATTTTATGTCATCAACTTCTTTTTGTAACTTCTGGAGGGATTTTGCCCTACGCTCTTCCTCCATCGTCGTAGCCTGGTCAGTGTCCATTTGATCCTGTCTCGAGGCGGCGGCCAGTAGTGCTGACTTAACCTTATAATGCACACCGGTCCAGGGGCGAAGAAAGCCGAAGTGTTGGAGTCACCTAACATGGCTGGGCGTCACGTGACATGCATCACGTGGCTATTAATTAGAAAGTTGACTTGCTGGAAATATGGCAGTCAGTTTGTTATTGAAGGAGCTGTGGCTTGTTTACTGCATTTTTGATGGCTGACGTGTGTATCGCCACAGTTTTGTCAAGCGTCGTCTCCGCGCAATGAGTTGCTCTACCTCGGGGTACGTGCAAAAACCGGGTGGTCTTGTGGTGTATGTGGTAGCATTTCTCTTGGCTGTGTGTAGCGAGGCAGTAAAGTTTTCAATGGCGACATCTATATCTGCCTCGCTATAATATGACAATCTGGGTTGCGCCATCCCGTGCATTTCCAAGGTAAACTTATTCCAGTCGGTCTCAGCCCTCCTTCGAGGGCCAGAGGCACCGGGTGAAATACCACCCTGTATGTCGAAATGCACAGGAAGATGGTCAGAGTCCAGGCTGTGATACACAGTAAAGTTATTTAACAGTGTCGCATTTTTTGTTAATACGATATCCAAAATCTCAGGGTCAAAGTACCCTGATCGATGCCAAAAGGTGGGTTCTGGGGGAAGATGTACCTCAATGTCGTCATTATCAGTTATAAGTTCAACCAAGAGATTTCCCGCCGCGTTTGCGCGGCGTGAAAACCACCAGGGTTGCCGGGCATTGAAATCTCCTGCAATTATAACATGCTCCTCTAAAGCGAGGATTTGTTTGAGGTCACGTATAAAGTCTGGGGAGTTGGGGCCCGATAAACTGCTACCAGCATCACCGTTTGACTATTTACACCTGTTTTGAGAGCTGTGCACTCTAACGCTGCCATTGTAGGTAGCGTAACAGGAGCATGAGCGATAGTATTTCTAAGCAAACTAGCAGTCCCTCCTCCTTGTCTGCCAATTCTGTCGTTTCGAAAGATTTGATATCCCTGAAGCTTAAAAGTGTGCTCGTGTTTTAATTTCGTTTCGCAGATGAATGCGACGTCAATTTTGTTACGCCGTAGGTAGTTTTCAAGTTCGTGTTGCTTCCTGTGGATGCCATCTGCATTCCACAGGAGTGCGCGGGTTAAAGTTGTGCTTTCCCTTACTTGGGCTATTTATTCTAAAAAGGTTGAGAGGAGACATATGATGGTCGCTATTTTCTCCCAAGTGCTGCTGCAGCTCATGAATTTGGCGAGGAAAGGCGGCGCCTTCATCATTAATGATGGCAAATTTAGATCTTTGAACAGGTTTAATATGTCTTTTTTCCCGCTGAAATCACCAGTGGGTGACTGTTGGGGTAGTGGAGGGGGACGATTCTGTGGTGGCACTGGTGCCTTTTGCCCTCCGGTAACTCCCGCAAAGGAGGTACCTGTTTGAACCAGGGCCGGGTGTCTGATGGGTCTTGGCCCTGTCTGAGCACTGGGAGAGCTCCTGGCTATGGATGCCAGTTGGCGGCGGTGACGTTCGTTACGAAACGTTTCACACCCCCTGTAGCTGGCAGGATGCGTTTCCCCACAATTTGCACAGTGGGGTACAACGCCCTGCTTGGCCTTTTTTGGACAATCAGCCAGACGGTGGAGGTCACCGCAATGGACACACCGGGAGGTCAAGTTGCAGTTCCTAAAAGTGTGCCCCAACTGCTGACAGTTGTAGCATTGGGTTATATTTTGATTTGTTTTCAGGACCTCCGCGGTGACCATCATATGGCATACCTCTCGTTCCTGTAGTAGTTTTTGGTTTGCGGTGGTCCTGTCAACACTTACCTGAAAGTTTGGCAGAGGCCTGCCACGTGATGTCATTTGTCGTACATGGACGCCGGTGTAGCCTTTTAGGACCAGGTCCTCTTTCACGTAGTCTTCCTGTAGGTCCGCTGGTAGACGTTTGACTACGTAGCGAAGAGGCTGGCCCCCCCGTGGAGTAAAACTGTAGTTTTCTACCCCGGCGTCTTTCAGGAGCTACCTTGTCGGTATTGAGTCTTGCTTCCGTTGGAGGAAGAGCTTAAGACAATCTTTAGTTGTCTACAGTTTGTATGTGCTGGCAGGGAGGGAGTCACGCAGGATGCGGAGGACCTTTACCGTTTGTCGGACGTCAGGGACTATTATTCGAGGTGGTTTCTGGTGGTCTGTTGTTGTGTTGTTGGATGTACCTTGGGCGGGGTTGGGAGTGGGTGTGGTGTTCGGGGTAGTACGCCTCTTCTGTGCTTGAGTGGGGGCTTTGGTGGGGGGTAGTTTAGAGAAGGTGTCTCTGGAGGTGGAGGCTATTCCGGGTTGTGGTTCCTCGGACGACTCGTCGTCGGATTCTGCCTCGTTGTCTGCCCTCAGCGGAGCGTAGGTGTTCCTCGTGGTGAGGGGATGTGGTGGCGTTTTCTGTTTTGACACTCGTTTTTGGCGCTGCTGGCCGGGAGGTTCACTGTCGGAATCGCTTTCCCGGCCGCTTCCTCTGTTTCTTTTGTTTCTTATGGTAACGGTTTGCCACCCCTCACTGAGGGTGACTAATCGCCGCTTTTTGAGGGCATGTTCTTTGTAGCAGAACCCGAGGTCCTGTGCGAGTTTTGCGAAGTGCTGCGGCTACCCATCCATATTCGCCAGCACTTTCTGGTAATAGATGATCTCTCCTTTAAGGTCGTCTACTTCTTTTTGTAGTGTCTCTACTTCTAGTGCCTTAAGCTCTTCCTCAGTTATCTGGGTTGTCCTGGTGCGTTGGTCCTTGGTTCGTCGGTAGTTGACGGCTGTATTCAATGGCGCTGCGGGGGGCGGGGCGAGTGCGGTGGCAGTCGCGGCTGTGGCGCTCAGTTCCTCTCTGGCAGCCGGCAGGTCAAGATGGGCTGCGCTGGATGCTATCTCTCGTCTCGCTCCGCTCTCGGCGGCCGGCGGGTCAGGGGAGGCAGACGCCATTCCCCTTCTTGTTCCCGCTCCCAGCCGCAAGTGCTTCTGGGAGCTACACTTGGCGTGGGTACGCCATGTTTCCCGCGCTTTTTGCACACAATCACTACACTAAGACTATTTACACTATAACTAAACGTGGAATTATTTACACAAGGAGGGAGTATTATATACACTCATTTTCACCACTCGTTCGTTATTTCACTTTGCACAAAATGTCCGTCCGGGTGTACACGTACAAAACCAGGGGACAATATCCGTCCGGGTGTACACGTACTGGGGGAAAGATTGGGGAAAATATTTACACTTGCACTAAATTGCGGCAGTTGCAATATGATACTCCCATCCGGGAGTACACGGAGAGTACACTTTCCAGGGTGCGCGGCGCTGTTGCGCAGATGTCTCGTCACTCGCGGCGGCACTGACCGGCCTTTCACGAGAAACGCGCTCCTGCTAAACATCTGAATGAACCGACATGAACCACACGTACTCTCTTCCTGTGGGCGACAGTGGCGCGCAAGCACCACTCTGCCTGGGCGAGAGTGGCGCGTAAGCACCACTACTTATAGACTTGGCCAACCCCGGCTGGAGCGCCACTAGTCCAGCCCACCGCTGCACCACTGGCCGCCGGCTCGAGACAGGATCAAATGGACACTGACCAGGCTACGACGATGGAGGAAGAGCGTAGGGCAAAATCCCTCCAGAAGTTACAAAAAGAAGTTGATGATATAAAATCCGAGATTAACTACTACACCAATATACTGACAAATATGGATGCCGACTCAGACAAATTTTACAAGTTTACGCAGGACCTCGCGTTCTGCTACAAAGACTACGCGATGAAGAAAAGAGAGCTGGTAAGGATGAACGAGGGGTGGAAGACTGCCTCATACAGGAAAATACGCACCCGTGACAGAGTGAACAAGAGGATCCCGAGGGAGTCCACGCCGCCGCATCCCCTCACTCTGAAGAACTCTTTTTCCGCACTAGACACAGCAGAACGCGAGGTCACAGAGGACCTTTCACTGCCAACACCTACACAAGATTCCTACCCACAATTACCAAAACCCAAACCAAAAATCATAGGGCAATATAAACCACCTACAAAAACCCGCCCCCCTCCCCACCCCTCAAACCCAGTCCCCTCTACCTCAGCAGCCACACCTACAGCCCCGACGACAACAACAACACAAGAGAACCAAAAGCCGCCAAGGATCATAATACCAGACACCAAACAAGCAGTGAAGGTCCTCCAAATACTCGGAAACAGACTACAGAATGGAACACACAAAATACAAATAACGAGGGATTGCCTGAAGCTCTTCCTCCAGAGGAAGCAGGACGCCATTCCAACAATGCAGCTCCTGACGAACGCCGGTGTAGAAAGCTACAGCTTCACGCCGAGAAATGACCAGCCCCTGCGTTATGTAATCAAACGCCTGCCTGCAGACCTGCAGGTGGATTACATAAAGGAGGACCTGGAGCAGAAGGGTTACACCGGCGTTCAGGTACGCCAGATGGTGTCCCGCGGCAGGTCTCTTCCGAATTATCAGGTAAGCCTTGATAGAAATACCGACAACCAGAAACTTATACAGGAAAGAGAAGTGTGCAATATGATGGTCACCGTGGAGGTCTTCAAAACCTTCCAAAACATCACGCAGTGTTTTAACTGCCAACAATTAGGCCATACTTTTAAAATGTCATATGACCTCCCGGTGTGTTCTTTGCGGTGACCTCCACCGCCTAGCTGACTGCCCAAAAAAGGCCAAGGAGGACGCAGTACCCCACTGTGCGAACTGTGGGGAGGCGCATCCTGCCAGCTACAGGGAGTGCGAGACATTCAAGATGGAACGTCACCGCCGTCAAATGGCAGCCGCAGCCTCGAACTCTCCTGGTACTCAACCTCCCAGTACTATTAACAAAGTTGCGGCCCATAATCGCAAGATTAAAAAGCTGCAACAGTACCATGGAGAAGCTGGAAGCCATCATAGGTTTGGTTACCACTCTCTTCGAGTAAATGGCTACTTCAAGGGGAGGCATAACTTTAACTCGCGCACTACTGTGGAATGCAGATGGTATCCACAGGAAGCAACACGAACTTGAAAATTACCTGCGGCGTAACAAAATTGATGTCGCATTCATTTGCGAAACAAAATTACAGCAAGAGCACACTTTTAAGATCCAGGGGTATCAAATCTCTCGGAACGACAGAATTGGCAAACTGGGGGGAGGGACTGCTATTTTGCTCAGAAACACTATTGCTCATGCTTCTGTTACGCTGCCTGCAATGGCAGCGTTAGGGTGCACAGCACTTAAAACACGTGTAAATAGTCAAACGGGATGCTGGTAGCGCTTTATCGGCCCCCCAACTTCACAGATTTCATACGTGACCTCGAACAAGTTCTCGCTTTAGAGGAGCACGTTATAATTGCAGGAGATTTCAATGCCCGGCACCCCTGGTGGTTTTCTCGCCGGGAAAACGCGGCTGGAAATCTCCTGGTTGAACTTATAACTGATAATGACGACTTAGAGGTACACCTTCCCCCAGATCCCACATTTTGGCACAGATCGGGGCACTTTGACCCCGAAATTTTGGACTTCGTACTAACAAAAAATGCCACACCTTTAATTAACTTTACAGTGTATCACAGCCTGGACTCCGACCACCTTCCCGTGCATTTCGATAAACAGGGTGACATTTCAGCCGGTGCCTCTGGCCCTCGAAGGAGGGCTGAGACCGACTGGAATAAGTTCACCATGAAAATGCACAGGATGGCGCAACCCAGGCTGACATACTATAGAGAGGCAGACATAGATGTCGCCATTCAAAACTTCACTGCCTCGCTACACATGGCTAAGAGAAGCGCTACCACTTACACCACAAGACCACCCGGTTTTTGCACGTTCCCCGAGGTAGAGCAACTGATTGCGCGGAGACGACCCTTGACAAGACTGGCGGTATACCCGCCAGTCTGAATATAAAGTGCTAGCAAAATGGCTACGCAACATCATTCGGCATCAAATTAAAATGAACAAAACTGAACAGCGGGAAAACAAAATGCTGAGTACCACCCATTCGGACTCTTCCTTGTGGAAATTATTAACGGCACTTAAGGTCTCCACGAGCGTCAACTCCGCAACTGAGGCGCTGCACACTCATGGCGGCCTGCACTTCTCCGAAGAGGAGAAAGCCGAGGTCTTCGCTGACGGTCTTGAAGATAGATTCAGCGAAAACCCAGTTACCAACCGCGATATAGAACGGGAGGTACAGACATGGGTACAAACCTGGATGGCGCAGAAGCAAGAGCAACAACTACCCCTAATAACACCGCAGGAAGTTTACAAGCCCATTAGGAAATTACTTAATGGGAAAGCTGCCGGCCCAGACAAGGTGACTAATGAGGAACTTAAACATCTCCCGAGAAAAGCCCTGGTGCAACTGACCAAAATATTTAACGCCTGTCTGCAGCAAGGCTACTTCCCCTCCACTTGGAAACGAGCCAAGGTAATTATGCTCCCAAAGCAAGGGAAAAGCACCAGACAACCGCAAAACTACCGCCCCATTAGTCTCTTGTCTACTATTAGTAAATTCCTCGAAAAACTTATACTTTCTCGACTTCAAAAACAAGTTTCGGAATCCCATGAACTTTCAAATTCACAGGGCTAACTAATGACGTAACAGAGCAATTTAGCAACGGGGCTTCAACGTTGGCGCTATTTCTAGACGTAGAAGCCGCATTCGACCGATGCTGGCACAATGGCCTTATTTACAAACTGCACCACAATTTCCCGGCTCTTCAAAATTATCTATACTGGCTGCACAAATTTTTAGAAAAACGGAAGTTCTACGTCCAAGTGGGCCGCTCCTCCTCACGGGAGCGAGTGATGCGGGCTGGCGTCCCACAAGGGGCAATCATGTCACCCTTTTTGTATATACTGTTCACCAACGATTTCCCAGTGGACGGCAGATGTAAGGTCGCCATGTATGCTGACGACTTTGGATTTGGTTTAAGGGCGCTCAACTTCTAGGTCATCAGCGATGCTGACGACACTGCAATATACAACCACCATAGAAATCCACGTTTCGGCCTTGCAGAAATGCAACGCTATGTTAGCAACTTCCTCTCATGGCAAAATGACTGGAAAATTAAAATTAATCCCAACAAATGCCAGCTGATTTATTTGTCTAAGCGGCGTCACACTTTGGCAATGGACCAAACGGTTGGTGGTCAGGTATTGCACTGTCGTCGGCAAGTTAAATACTTAGGGGTACCTTGGACCGCGCAATGTGCTGGTCCACCTACATAAAAAATAGCGCCAACAAAGGCAGACAGCGGCTAAAGTTGTGCGCCCCCATCTTCCGCAGCAAACAGCTGCAATTGAAGTCCAAACTCGTCCTGTATAAAGCTTTCATGCTGTCGGTGGTTCTTTACGCGTGTGTGGCCTGGGCAAACGCCTCAATAACCGCCCTAAAGACTATCCAAACCCTCCAAAACCTCTCCCTCCGGAAAATCCTCTCTGCTCCCATGCTGACCACTAACCAAACCCTTCACCGCGAAACCCAAATCCCATCCATACCCAAGGCAATAACAAAAAGAGCCACTGTCGCGTGGGCGCGCATCAGGAATCACCAAAATGACGTGATTGTCAATATTGGCAAGGGCGAGCCAAAGCATCGTAAACATGCTAGAATTAAAATGTTCCAGACATTGCATGGCTCGCCGACTAATGCGCACCCATGCAACACAGGCCCTAGGCCACACACTCCGGAAGAGGTCTGTGCCTCGGAAACGCCACAGGAGCTGCGACCTGGTCCGCACAGGAAAACTGCGGAAAAACTTTAAATAGTGAAGTGTATATAGTGCAGTGTGTGTAAATATGTATATACGAGCGTGTGTATGTGTGCGTGTGATGGGACATATTTGTGGTATGCCCAGGAGTGAGTGAATGTATGTATCCCTGTATATAAATTAAAAAAAAAAGCTATCAAAAACAGACAAACAAAAGACTGAGAAGAGTGAGTGAGTAGTGGGGTTTACGGGCCCGTCAACAACTAGGTCATTAGGGCCCGAAGTCCAATGTAAAAGCAATCAAAGAAAATAAAACCTCACCCGCTTTAAAGCTAAAAAGTGAAAGTTAAAATACCTAAAAATAAACGTTAAAACCACTAAAAAGAGAGCTAAAAACAGGTAAAAAAGGAAAATTAAAAACCAATAAAACCATATTACGAAAACCCTAAACTACTTATACTGTTGAAAAAAGGGTAAAAACACGAGTAAAACATCCTAAAAGTATTTTTCCGCCAAGATAAAAGAAACCTTACACTTGCTTACCAAAATCGATACGCGCAACAAACCGCAGTACTGTATTTACAGCTGCTGGGTCGTTGCCTAACATGGTGCACAGTGTAAGACCCAGGCCAAAGGACTGGCGCTCACGAGCATACCGCGGACAATCAGCGAGGACATGTGCAACGGAGAGTGGGACATTGCACGTCGCACAGACAGGCTCCGGATCACCGCGCAAAAGGTGTGCATGCGTGGCTCGAGTGTGGCCTATCCTCAGGCGGGTTAAAATCACCTCCTCACGCCTGGAATCCCTGCAAGATGTTTGCCAGGGTTGTACCGTGTCCTTGATTGTCCTTAACTGAGTGCCAGATAACGCTTCCCAAGATTGTTGCCAGAGAGTAAATAGATGGCGACGGAAGTACTTCTGCACATCTATATAGGGTAGTGTACGGGTGGAATATTCCGGAAGGCGACATGCAGACTTCGCAGCCGCATCAACCGCCTCGTTGCCCGGAATACCCACATGACCTGGGATCCACGTAAAAACGAACTGGTATCCGCGAGATAACAACTGAGATAAAAGTGTCTGTATTTTAATAATTGACGCCGAGTTGCCAACAAATTGTTGCAGCGCCTGAAGAGCGCTCAGGGAGTCGCAACACAATAAAATGTCCAGGAGCTGAACGGGAGATAAAAAGTAAGAAATAAAAGATGGCAAACAGCTCGGCGGTAAAAACTGAACTGGCGTCTGGAAGGCGGTATGTGTGAACCTCACCGTTGTATATAAATGCGGAACCCGTCGTACTACCCAACTGGGAGCCATCGGTGAATACCGGTGTATAAGTCCGGTATCGGCCCAGAACTGCGGTGAAGAGTTGACGGAACACCGAAGGAGGGGTAGCAGTCTTTGGACAGCCCGACAGCTCCAGGTCCAAGCGTGCACGCTGGAGCTGCCAGGGAGGACAGTGGCCAAATGAATGCCGCTCTACAACTGGCAGTCGGAGGGCGTTTGCAACAAGTAGTTCTTGAAACCTGATACCACTTGGACGGGAGATTGTTTTATTCCGCATATAACGGTGCTCGAGATCTGGACGCAATACAGGTGGAAACGAAGGATGACCTGGATGAGCGGCCAACCTTGCCACATAAGAACAAAGTAATAATGAGCGTCGAACAGACAGTGGAGGTTCGCCAGAATCAGCATACAGGCAATCCACTCTACTTGTGCGGAAAGCCCCAGTAGCGAGACGGATACCAGTGTGATGAATTGTGTCTAAAAGGCGGAGTTTAGAGGCTGATGCAGAGCCATAGATAAAACAGCCGTAGTCTAACTTGGACCGGACCAGTGAGCGATACAACCTCAACATTACCGTGCGATCGCCGCCCCAAGATGCCCCAGACAGGACCCTGAGTACCCGAAGCGAGCGACCGCAGGAAGCACGAAGGTGACGTATATGGTGCTCCCATGTGAGTTTGCTGTCGAGGTGTAAGCCCAAGAACTTCAGGTGCGGAACAAATGGAAGACGTGTGCCACGCAAATGAAGATCAGGAGGAGGGTGTACACCACGGAGTCGGTGAAAGTGGAGACACTGTGTTTTCGTAGGGGAAAACCGAAAGCCGGTGCGAGACGCCCACTCGGCGATGGATGTTATGGTCATCTGCAGTTGACGCTCGATGTGCTCCAAACTATAAGAGCGATAGTATATCGCAAAGTCGTCAACATACAGCGACATCGGGATTCCGCTACGAACAGCGCTGGTGATGCCATTAATGGCAACGGCGAAAAGCGTAACGCTGAGAATCGACCCTTGGGGTACACCATTCTCCTGAACCTTCTCTTGGGAGAGCGTGTTGCCTATGCGGACACGAAAACGGCGACTTAGTAAAAAGTTAAAAATAAAAAACGACAAGTTACCGCGTAAACCATAACCGTGTAGAGTACGGAGAATGCCATAGCGCCATGTAGTGTCGTAGGCCTTCTCCAGATCAAAGAAGACACCCACGACATGCTGCTTCAAGAGAAATGCATTCTGTATGTAGGCCTCCATGCTTGTCAGATTGTCGACACTGGAGCGATGGCGACGAAAACCGCACTGGACATTACTCAGCAGGTTATTCGTCTCCAGCCACCACACTAAACGAGTGTTGATCATACGTTCGAGGGTCTTGCAAACGACACTCGTTAGGCAAATAGGGCGGTAGCTAGAGGCAAGTGCCCGGTCTTTCCCGGGCCGAGGTATAGGGATGACGATACCCTCGCGCCAGGAAGACGGGTAAACCCGCTGGAGCCAGATTCGGTTATAGATGCTCAGCAGGAAGGAAAGAGCCTGAGGTGGTAGATGAAGCAACATTTGTCGGTGGATGTCATCCGGACCGGGAGAAGAGTCGTGCGCCAGAAACAAGGAGTGCATCAGCTCTGCTATGCTAAAAGGCGTGTTGTATGGTTCACTACCGTCGCTGTTAAAATTAAGAACTATCCGCTCCGCAGATTCCTTGATAGCTAAAAACGGCCTATCGTAACTTTGGGTTTGGCTGGTAGCAGAGAAAGATTCGGCAAGGGCGTCGGCGATCGCCTGCTCGTTGGTGTAATAAGAGCCCTGTACGGCAAGACCGGGAATAATCGTCCGGCGACACTTGCCGTACATACGCCGAACTACAGTCCACACCCTTTGTGTTGAAGTGCGTCGAGAGAGGGAAGAGACGTAAGTTACCCAGGATGTGCGTTTTGCACTGCGAAGTACAAAACGAGCCCGGGCACGCACACGCTTAAAGGCAATGAAGTTCTCTTCCGTAGAATGTGCACTGAAAACTCGCAGAGCCCGTTTGCGGGCTTTAACTGCCAAACGACATTCCTCGGACCACCAAGACACAGGAAGATGACGAGGTGTAATAGAACCGCGAGGAATGCTGGAATTTGCTGCTAGCAGGACAGAACATGTAAAATACTCCACCATGTTGTCAATGGTGGTAAAACCATCGTCCGTAAGGTGAATGAGGGAACGGAATTTCCCCCAGTCAGCCTTGGAAATAATCCAGTGAGGGTATCGTGTTGGAATGGGATGGAAACCAGTAATGTGAATGTTAATGGGAAAATGATCACTGCCAAAGAGGTCGGAGAGCACCGACCAATCAATAAGTGGTACCAGTGACGGGCTACAGAAGCTAACGTCTAAGGCGGAATAGGTACCATAGGCAGATGATAAGAAGGTAGGGGCACCAGTGTTCAACAAAAGGAGGCCGGACATATCGCAAACGTCTGCTACAAGGCACCCACGAGCATCGTCAGTGTCGGAGCCCCATAAAGTGTGTTTGGCATTCAGATCACCAAGGAAGATAAGCGGTGGCGGAATCTGAGCCAAAAGAGCCCGAAGGTCGTTCGCGTGTACGACACTGACCGGTGGCAGATAGACATTACAAATTGACAGACTCACGCCCTGCATATGGACACGCACTGCTACAGCTTGCAGCGGCGTGTTTAGCGGGATGCTTGTGGCAGAGATGGTATGCGCCACCAGAGTAGCAACACCACCGCTTGCTCGTCTATCAGCTGCAGAGTCATGTCTAAATACCGAAAAACCACGAAGATGTAAGGTGTGGTTAGGCTTCGAATGGGTTTCTTGTAGACAGACGATTGAAGGTGAATGGTGCCAAGCTAAGTGTTGTATGTCCGGGGCACGGGCCCGGTACCCATTAACATTCCACTGAATTATTTCCATAATAAAAAGGTTAAGGCATAGTCTTTATCTTTTTCTTCATCTTAACCTTGGCGCACTTGGGACCAATGATGTGCTTTTCACCGTCCTCAGGCGACTCCTCGGAACTTCGGGAGTCAGAAGATCCCCGGCGGCTCGCGGAGCGGGAGCGGGACTTCGTGGAGGTACGACTACTCGCCCGATGTTTAGGTCGCGAACGATTTGTGGGAACAGGCAATACGGTGTAGCCTCTGCTTGTGGACGGCTGGTGAGCGTGTGTCTGCACAGCGGAAGATGTAGTTGCTGGTGCAGTTTTATCACGACGCGGTGGAGAGGTGCTCGCCGGTAAATCTGTTTGTGTCGAAGCATCTGCGACGGGTACATGCTGTATAGCAACAGTGTTCACAGGAGGGCGACGAACAGCGGATGCAAAACCTGTGGTGGTAGCAGGTTGCAGTTGTTGAAAGCGACGGCGCGCTTCAACAAACGTCAGGCGTTCTTTCACGCGCAACTCCTGGATACACTTTTCCTCGAGAAACTTCGGACACTGTCGCGAGCTGGATGGATGACTCCCTTCGCAGTTAACGCAGTAAGGGTCACGGGTGCAAGCCGTGCCCTCATGGTATGGTAGTCCACAACGCTCACACGTAGCAGGATGGGTGCACGAAGGCTTAGCATGACCGAACTTCTGACACTGAAAACAGCGCATAGGCTTCGGTACATACTGCCGAACTGCGGCACGCTCGTAACCGCAGAAGATGTACTCGGGTAACTGAGTACCCTTAAATGTCAAAAACACAGTGCGTAAATCGATCACTTTTTCATCCTGTTTTCGAGTGAGACGGTACGCCTGACACACCCGTTGATCTGAAAGGCAGGTGACTATCTCTTCATTAGACAGACCATCAAGGCTGGAGGTGGTGACAACCCCTCTGCAAGTATTCAGTGTTTTATGTGGGACTACCCGGATAGGGTAGGAGCCCAATAAACTCGCTTTCAGTAGTTTCTGCGACTGGTCTGCAGTAATCACCTCTATCAATAGCGTACCGTCGCGTATTCTGATCGCATTTTTTACAGGGCCACAGATTCGGTCAACTTCCCGTTTAATATAGAAGGGGCTAAGATCCTTTACCGTTTTCCCGTCACAAGCCAAAGTCAAAACCAAAAACGTGTCAAATGAGGAGGGTTTGCGCGGATGCATTATGAATTGGACCCCCATCCGGAACCGTCGGCGTCAGCCTGCCATCCGGGGGTCAAAAGATAAAAGACACCAAAATCTCCTCGGTCTGTGCCGCCATGGAGACCCCTCCATGACTGACCTCAAGGCGTACTTCAGAGGAGCTACCCTCCGATCTCCACTGCTTGTCCGCATGGGTAAACCGTTCACCACATGACACCCCGGTTTTATGCCCCCACCACAGGAATAACCGCCTGTGGCTCCCCGCTTTAGCACACGCTGCCTCAACGGAGTCAGCGTGGATTCAGGGGACTTCGGGTTGATTACACCGGGGCTCCGTCAGCGGTAACACGTCCGGCCGGTGATACTAACCCGACGGCACGCGGCCGTCGGGAGATTAACACCGGCCGTGCCCTCCAGGAGCTACGTGGGTGTACATGACGTGTGGACGGGCTCCGCACCTAAGGCTACACATGGGGGCAGTGTGAAGGGTCCGCACAACCTTCGCGCCTGAGACCTCCGAAGAGCACACAAGTCGGGGGCCGCGCTGAAAACCGTGGGACAGGACCACGGAGATAGGAAAGATCCCTGCTGGTGAGACAGGAGTTATAAATCTAGGAACTTACAAACTAATAATCAGAATAAGCCTAGAAGAGGAAGAGGGTGATATAAAAAGCAACATAAAACGTTGCACGTGGCACAGTTGATGAAGGTGGAGGGGGTGAAGTGATAGTGAGCAGCTCGGGGCCCCGGGTGCGCCAAACCCGGACCTACCGTGGTAGGTTCCCCTGGGGGAGTTTGATTTCGGAGTCCTCTTCTCCTAGATGAGTTGTCAACCAAGACTAACGAGCCTCATCTACCCGTTGGAATGTTCTTAGCTTCCCCTCACCTCTTGCCTACCAGTGGTCACGAAGACTCACTCAGTAGGCCGTCTGGATCGGGTACTGAGCCCCTCCGCCACGGCAAGGCGACACTCCTTCGGAGGGGAAAAGACTAAGAATAGGCCCCAAAACTGTTCTTGGTGGGCTAAAGCCGCTCAGTGTATGGGTTTTTGATGAGATAAAAGCTAACAAGAGTACCCATGTAAATATTGTAATATTGTAATATTAATTGATTATTAATGTCAATTATAGCCTGGAAGCCGGGCCCCTCTGTACTGGCACCAGGCAAATTTTTTCTCAATAAAATAAGTCTAAGTCTAAGTCTTGCCCTCTAGTTGTCAACCAACTATGAGACATTCTCTGAAGATGCCCAACGCAGTCTTGGTCAAAATGTCAGAACATTCATCGACTAGACCACGGCCTACAAACCTGAAATCTACCATCTATTGTAATTGAAAATGTTTGCTACAAGCAGAAGCGCTACTTGTGGGAGATTTTTAAGCACCACATTGGGTATTTTATTCGGCCCTGGGGTCTTTCAACTGGGCAGATGTCTGATAATCCAGCCTATCTCACCAATATTAGTTTTTTGCATTTTAGTGTGTGTGGGTGAGTAGTCTGTTTGATTGACTCCTTGTTCAACTCTTGGTATTTTGTCTTCATTTGCCTATCCCACTGCAGAATTTGGTTTGAATACTTCTTCCAGTGTTGAGGTGAAGACTTCAGCTTTGGCTGAAGGAGCTCAGCGATAGTGTTATTGTCAAGATTTATAAGCGGCAGAATTACTGTTTTTGAGCATGTTAAGGATTTTGCTATTTGCCAAACCAAATTTGATAGCGGATTGAGATTCACTAAAGGTTGATTCCATTCATTCTCCATGTATTCTCTAGTTCGGACAGTTATTTCGTTGCATCCAGGTAACCCTGTCGATGAATTGGATTCCTGGTCTGTTGTCGTTTGCCGTGTAACCAATTACGGTTTTTGTGCAAGAGTTTAATGTTGTTCGGATACCAGACATTTATTGCTGGCCTGTGGTATGCATTTTGTTGACATGAGTTAAATTGCAAGTTCTAAATTTTCAATTGATTCCCCATGTGTTTGTGGTGAACTTGTCTCAATATCAGGTATATAGTTTTCTACTATGTTCCTGAAATCATCCCGATTCATCTTATTATTGTTTAACATGGGTGCTTCTGGTTTAAACCTAAGAGGCACTGTAACTTCCATTAGCACAGGAAGATGATCTGACATTACTTCATGCCTTTGAGGGTGAGTAACTATTGGGTGAGAGGGTGAGACCTTCCTGCCTTTTGTGAGGGTATCTTTTGTGTGTTTGTGGTCGAGGATGTGGAGCTCGCTCATTCCTTGCTGGGTTCTCCTCGGTGACTAGTCTGGAGGCGGCTGTAGGGGCAGGTCAGGTGCTACTTTGCCTATCCATTGTGACCACCTTGTGTGGTGTATTACTGCACTAGCAGCAGACTGTGAATAGCTATTTGTCGTGCTTATATTTTGAGGGGTCTGTGAAGCTGCACGGTGTGTATTGGCAAGGTCTTTGTGACTGCTGCTTGGTATATGGTACAACCATGCCAGGTTGCACCATGGTCCCTATGGCCGCAAAACACGCAGTACTGCTCCGCTGTCAGAACGATGCATGTACCTGGGGGTGTGGGTCTGAACATAGGCACTACATAACCTGGTGACCTGCATTCTCTCTGTATGTGCCACAGCTGTTGGCATCGTGTACATTGCTTTGGTTCAAGCATGATTGTGTATCTCTATATCCTAAACCTAAAATGTGCCAGGTATTTTAGAGCTAGTAATTTCTGCTCTTCTTTATAGGAACCTGCTATCTCTATGAGGTACATAGGCAGTGGGGTGCGAAACCAGTTGGATTTGCACATTTGATCGGCTCTAATCACCGACATCCCTAGGTAGGCCAGGTTTTCAGTTTGCCCCCGGTGATTTTGGCATATGGTTTTTTAATTACGAACTTAACTGTTCTTTCCTGGGGATGGAACTGTACGTCTACTTGAGGTATTCTACCAAAATCTGCTAGTCACTGAGATAGGACAGCTTGATTGCAAAATTTCTGGAGTTACTAGCTGTTGATATTGTGTATGTGTGTCTGTAAGGTTACAGGACTTGTCAAAGTTGTGTGCCAGGGAGTGTATGTCTTGTGTATGAAGACTGGTGCAAGGTCTGCCCTCTTTTCTCTAAGTGTATCTGTGTGAGGTGGTGTGGAGCTGGCAATCTCTGTGTTGGTGGTGTTTGTGTGTGTTTGTCTGGGACAGTTTGCATCTCATCATGTGAGGTGCTGGCTTATGTGAGTCTAGAGAGGTGGGAGGAGGCTCTTTGGTATTTGGAGAAGCTTTGGTGCATGTTTTGTGATTTGAGGTAGAGGGCTTTTTGGCAGAGGATTTGGTAGGTTTGCTTCTCAGTGTCATGGTAGTCTCGATCGTTGTGGCTCCCTTAGAGTTTCCTGCCATTGCATCTAAGCATATGCCAATAAGTGAGTTAAAGACTGTGTGAGTTCAAAGGGATGTGTGTTGTAAACAGGTTGAAGAAATAAGGGGGTTGTCTTAAAACTAGATGGTGGAAAGAGGAAAAGAAAGGAGTAGAGAAAAGTACAGTTAGTGAGTGCTATGAAGCACTGGGAAAAGGGAGTCAGACCTCAGAGAGGCACTTAAGCTAATCTTATGATTACTCACTGTGGTCTTATTCCCTTACTTGTCTATACCGTAATATTACAGCATAAGCGCTTAGTTGAGCTTTGGTATTCACACTACAGCAATACTTGAACTGTTGGTCTTGGTATTGCTACTGTGACTGGAAATTCAACAATGGTAGCTTCTTTACTGCAACAATTTCTTCTTGTAGATCTCTTGTGTCACCTTGTTGAAGATTCACCAACAACTGGCCGCTGCATACTGGGGCTTGTCAGGTTTTTATACAGGCAGCCAGGTGGAGTTAAGTCGTGATTGGCCAGGTGATTCTCTGCACTTCAGCAGGTTGAGGTGAACTTTGATTGGCCAAAATTCCTGTGCACTGGTATGCCACTAATGCAGAGTCACTGCAATTTGGCAGAGATGTAGTGTGTTCTTTAGTTTTTTTTTTTTTTTTTTTTTGTTTGTTTTCCCAATGGTAATGAACCAGAGTTTATTAATATAATCTCACAATTATTAAAGTTTTGTGAACAACAGGTAATTTCTAATGCCTCTTTAATCTTTCTTGGTGACTGTCTGTTATCCCTTGTTTAAATAGTATTGTAGGTTTTGTTTTCTGACCATGCAATGCAACAGCTGATTTCTCTATGTAGTTGTGTTTGCATTGACAGATTTGCTCCTGTAATCTTTGTTTCCCACCTATATATGATTTGCCAGAGCTGCAGGGCATTTTGTGAACACTTGGTTTATTAAGCGTTGGTACTTTGTCATTTACATTTACTAGTAAATCTTATACTTAAAGTGGCTGCCTTGCATGCCAGCTTGACATCTGCTTCTTTTCTTAATTTTCCTATTCGTTCTATGACTCTTACATATGGAAGTACTGCTGGTTTTTTTTGTTTTTTTTATTTGTTTTACTTGACATTCCTATTTAAATACTGCCACTGCCCAGACTCGATATATATCCCACCATTCGGACCTCACAAAAATTCCTTCTCTTTGTCCTACACTGGAAGTGTCGCAAGCTCTTTTTGCTCACAAGGCCAAAGTTTTGATATTTACCTTTTTGGTTTTGGGGTGGTGATTGGATTGTGCATGTACATAGCAGCGTCTGCTGTTTTCCTATAGACTGAATGTCCAAGTCTGTCATTTTCATGTCTAATAAACAGCACATCCATATAAGGAGGTTGTTCGTTTTTCTCCAGTTCCATTGTAAATTTTACCTGAGGATGGCGCTAAAGTACAGTACAACATCTGTGCCACATTGCAATGATTCTGCATTATTGACATAGCAGTGTAGAGGAATTCTGGCCAATCAGAGTTCACCTACACCTGCTGCAGTGCAGAGAATGAAATGGCAATCAGGGCTCACTTCTACCTGCCTGCCTGCATAAAATGCCGACAAGCTGCAGCATATGGCACAATGTGCCTTTGAAGACAACCATGACATGATGGTCTAAATGCCAGTTTTATCCAGCTTGACTTCGCAAAAACTAGATAGCCAAGACATTTTCAACAATAGTCAGCAAGTGTATATCACTATCGCATACAATTGACCCTATGCAGTGAATATTTACCTGTTGAATGAGTTATTAAAGAATTCCTCTGTGGCATATGGTGAATGAGTATATAAGAATGAGTTTACATTTTTCTTGAGATTTCTTCCTGAATAGGATTGCCTAGTAGCTTTAGATATCATTGGATGGATTTTATGCATTTTTATTAGAGAATAGTAACATTCCTTATGGAACAGTTTTAAGGTATTTGCTGGTACAGTATAATTCTGATAACTGTACATTTCTGTACATTTCAAGTAACTTGGGAACCTTTTTTATATTAATGTTGTTTTTAGTTTTTGTCCTTAAACTTGACTGTAACAATTTCTTCTATCTGCTATATGGTATAAATAGCATAGGTAAATTTTAATTAATATACGTATACAACGTACCACAGTGTTTTTTGTAGCTTTTAACACCCTCTTTTACTACATACAGCACCACAGGTGGTGACACTGATGATACATGGAATAAAGATGGAGCACCGGTGGAATGAGATGGTGGAGGAGACCAGGAAACCCAGAGGAAACCCATCCCAGTGCCACTTTGTTTGCCACAAATCTCACATGCGGTTGCCTGGGATTGAACCTGTGCCGCTGTGGTGAGAAGTGAATGGTCTAACCACTCGACTACAGTGCAGCCGTACTTACTGCATACTCCCTTAGAATAAGAAAAGGGCGGACTATATAATTATTTACCTTTGATATGTAGTTGGAACTCATGCAGATGGCAGACCATGTCACGAAACCAAAAGCTTGGCCTCTAATAATGTGGATATAAAGCACATTTGGAAGGTTTGAAGGTTTATTGCTTTACTCAGTACAAAGCTATTTTTTAGACATGACAGTTGTGCAGTGGTTTATGATTGAGTCCATTTTTATAAGACCATGAGGGTCTCAGGTGAACTGTCCAACTTCTGTGGACTCTGCATGATTAAGTATAGTGCCCAATCACATTATTAGCAGTGTTGTTTATTTCAAGGAAGTAAAAGAGACAGCACCCACATCATCAATTTGTATGATGTCACTCATGACCATTGAAGCAAGATCGTTCACCATGTGTAAGAGTGAGTGAGTGAGTGTGTCGGGTTTAAGGGCCCGTCGACAACTTGGTCATTAGGGCCCCGAGTCCAGAAGTAAAATTACATACCGTCAAGTGTTAAAACATCACCCATTAAAAACTAAAAATCTACGGTTAAAATAGATAAAAAACCTCTAAACAACTATTAAAACGTTTCATTTAAAATGTTAAAAACAGAAAGTTAAAATTGCTACAAAATAAAAAACACTAAAACGTTAAAAAACCCAAAAATACGGCAATCCAAAAGGCTAAAATCTCTGAAATAAAATAACCTTACACTGACTTCATAAAATCAATTGTGCAACAAAACCGCAGCACTGTATTTACAGATACTGGGTCGTTGCCTAAAACTGACGACAGTGTAAGGCCCAGGCCAACGGACTGGCGCTCACGAGCGTATCGCGGACAATCAAGAAGGACATGTGCGACGGAGATTGGAATATTACACGTCGTACAGACAGGTTCCGGATCACCACGCAGAAGGTGTCCATGCGTGGCTCGGGTATGGCCTATCCTCAGGCGGGTTAAAACCACTTCTTCCCGCCTGGAATTCCTGCAGCTGGTATGCCAGGGTTGTACCGTGTCCTTGATAGTCCGTAATTGAGTGCCAGATAACGCTTCCCAAGATTCCTGCCAAAGAGCAAATAGATGGAGACGGAAATATTTCTGCACATCTATATAGGGGAGCGTACGGGTGGAATACTCCGGAAGGCGACATGCAGACTTTGCAGCCGCATCCGCCGCCTCGTTACCGGAATACCCACATGGCCTGGGATCCACGTAAAAACAAACTGGTATCCGCGAGACAGTAGCTGAGAAATCAACGTCTGGATTTTAACAACCAATGCCGAGGTGCCGATAAACTGTTGCAGGGCCTGGAGAGCGCTAAAAGAATCGGAACAAACGATAAAACTTCCAGGACCTGAACTGGAGATAAAAAGGAGGAAATAAAATATGGCAAACAACTCGGCGGTAAATACTGAACTGGGGTCCGGTAGGCGGTACGTATGAGCGTCACCTTTGTATATAAAGGCGCAACCCGTCGAACTACCCATCTGGGACCCATCGGTAAATACCGGACAGGAAGTCCGGTATCGCCCCAGTAGTTCCGTGAATAGTTGGCGAAACACGGAATGAGGGGTAGCTATCTTAACACAGCCCGACAGCTCCAGGTCAAAGCGTGCGCGCTGGAGTTGCCAGGGAGGACATCGGCCACGTGAATGCCGCTCTACTGCTGGCAGTCGAAGGGCGTGTGCAGCAAGCAGTTCACGAAACCGGATACCACTTGGACGGGAGATGGTTGTATTTCGCATATAACGGTGCGCGAGGTCTGGACGCAACACGGGTGGAAACGAAGGGTGACCTGGATGGGCGGCCAGCCTTGCCACGTAAGAACAAAGTAATAAAGAGCGTCGAACAGACAGTGGAGGTTCGCCAGAATCAGCATACAGACAATCGATTCTGCTGGTGCGGAAAGCCCCAGTAGCGAGACGGATACCAGTGTGATGTACTGTGTCTAAAAGCCGCAGTTTAGACGCAGACGCCGCGCCATAAATAAAACAGCCGTAGTCTAATTTGGACCGGACCAGAGAGCCATATAACCTCAACATGACGGTGCGATCGCCGCCCCAAGATGCCCCAGATAAGACCCTGAGTACCCGAAGCGAACGATCGCAGGAAGCACGAAGATAGCGGATATGGTGCTCCCATGTGAGTTTACTGTCGAGGTGTAAGCCCAAGAACTTAAGGTGCGGTACAAAAGGAAGACGTGTGTCGCGCAGATGAAGATCAGGAGGAGGGTGTACTCCTCGCAGTCGGTGAAAGTGTAGACACTGTGTTTTCGTAGGGGACAGCCGAAAGCCCGTGCGTAATGCCCACTCGGCGATGGAGGTTATGGTCAGCTGCAGTTGACGCTCGATGTGCTCCATACTATAAGAGCGATAGTAGATCGCAAAGTCGTCAACATACAGCGACATCGGGATACCGCTACGAACAACACTAGTGATGCCATTAATGGCAACTGCGAAAAGTGTGACACTGAGGATGGATCCCTGGGGTACACCATTCTCCTGGATCTTCTCTTGAGACAGCGTGTTGCCTATACGGACACGAAAACGGCGAATGAGTAAAAAGTTAAAAAGGAAAACGGCTAAGTGACCGCGCAAACCATAACCGTGTAGAGTACGGAGAATGCCATAGCGCCAAGTAGTATCGTAGGCCTTCTCCAGATCAAAGAAGACACCCACGACATGCTGCTTCAGGAGAAACGCATTCTGTATGTATGCCTCCATGCGCGTCAGGTTGTCGACACTGGAGCGATAGCGACGAAATCCGCACTGAACATTGCTCAGCAGGTTATTCGTCTCTAGCCACCACACTAAGCGAGTGTTAATCATCCGTTCCAAGGTCTTGCAGACGACACTCGTCAGGCAAATAGGCCGGTAGCTAGAGGGAAGTGTCCGGTCTTTTCCTGGTCGAGGGATAGGGATGACAATGCCCTCTCGCCAGGAAGAACGAAAAACCTGCTGATGCCAGATGCGGTTATACATGCTCAACATGAAGGAAAGAGCTGCAGGTGGAAGATGAAGCAGCATTTGGCGGTGGATGTCATCAGGACCGGGAGAAGAATTCTTTGCTAGGGACAAGGAATGCGCTAGCTCCGCCTCGGTAAATGGTGCATTGTACGGTTCACTTTGGGCACTGTTAAAACTAAGGCCTATCTGCTCCGCAGATTCCTTGATAGCTAAAAACGCTCTATCATAGCTTTGGGTTTGGCTAGTACAGGCAAAACACTCGGCAAGGGCGTCGGCGATGTCCTGCTCGGTGGTGTAACGGGAGCCCTGTACGGCAAGGCCAGGGATGGTCGTCCGGCGACACTTGCCGTACATTCGCCGAACAGCAGTCCACACCTTTTGCGCCGAACTTCGACGGGAAAGAGAAGATACATACTTTTCCCACGATTTGCGTTTTGCGTCTCGAAGTATAAATCTTGCCCTAGCACGAGCACGCTTAAAAGCGACAAAGTTCGCCTGCGTAGGATGTAATGTAAAGATACGCAATGCACGCTTGCGTGCTTTAGTAGCCAAACGGCATTCCTCGGACCACCAAGGCACAGGAACGTGACGAGGTGTAGTGGAACCACGAGGAATGCTGGAATCCGCTGCACGAAGGATAGAGTAAGTAAAATATTCCACCATGTCATCAATGGTGGTAAAACCATCGTCGGTTAGGTGAATGAGGGAACGAAACTTCCCCCAGTCAGCCTTGGAAATAATCCAGTGAGGAAAGCGTGTTGGCACAGAACTGTGGCCCGATAGGTGAATGCTAATGGGGTAATGATCACTGCCAAATAAGTCGGAAAGTACCGACCAGTCGAGTAGAGGTACCAGTGACGGGCTGCTAAAAGAAACGTCAAGTGCGGAGTGTGTACCATAGGCAGATGATAAGTAAGTAGGCACGCCAGTGTTTAATATGACTAGGCCGGACATATGGAAAACGTCTGCTACAAGGCACCCACGGGCATCGTCAATGTCGGAGCCCCAATGAGAGTGCTTGGCATTCAGATCGCCGAGAAAGATGAGCGGTGGCGGAATCTGTGCCAAGAGAGCCCGAAGATCGTTCGTGTGTACGACACTGACCGGTGGCAGATAGACATTGCAAAGGGAGAAACAGAGGCTCTGCAGCTGCACACGCACCGCTACAGCTTGTAGCGGCGTGTTGAGTGGCACACTGGTGGCAGAGATATCATGCGCCACAAGGATAGCAACACCCCCGCTGGCTCGCCTATCAGCTGCAGAGTCATGTCTAAATGCCGAAAAACCACGAAGTTGTAATGCGTGGTTAGGGTGCAAGTGCGTTTCTTGTAGACAGACGATTGATGGAGACCGTTGCGAAACGAGATGCTGTACGTCCGGAACACGTGCCCGGAACCCATTAACATTCCACTGGATTATTTCCATGGTAAAGAAGAATTAGGGATTCGTCTTCATCTTTTTCTTTTTCATCTTTACCTTAACCGACTTCGGACGGGGTAGGTTAAATTCGCCATCGTCTGGTGACTCCGCCGACGTCCGGGAGTCTGAAGATCCCCGGCGGCTCGCTGAACGAGAGCGGGAGCGGGACCTCATGGACGATGTGCGACTGCTGGCGCGACCAGAAAGTCTAGAATAATGGCTGTCAACAGGCTGGCTGCGGCTAGTTGTCTTGTGAGCTGGTGTCTGCACGGCTATAGATGTAGTAGCAGGTGCAGCTGTGGCACGAGACAGTGAAGGGGTATTCGCAGGTAGTTCAGTCTGTGTAGAAGCATCTGACACAGGAACGTGCTGGATCGCTACGCTGCTGGCAGGAGCGCGTCGGGCAGCCAAGGCATAACCTGTGGTGGTAGCAGGTTTCAGCTGCTCAAAGCGACGACGCGCTTCTGGAAACGTGAGATGTTCTTTCACGCGCAATTCTTGTATACACTTCTCATCCAGGAACTTCGCACACTGTCGCGAGCTGGATGGATGCTTCCCTTCACAGTTTACACAGAGGGGATCCCGTGTACATGTCGGGTCCTCATGGGCTGCTAAACCACAGCGCTCACATATAGCAGGATTATTGCACAGGGTCTTAGTATGGCCGAACCGTTGGCACCTAAAACAACGCATGGGGTTCGGCACATACTGGCGCACGGCGGCACGTTCGTAGCCACAAAAGATGTACTCGGGCAATTTAGTTCCTCTGAACGTCAGAAACACCGTACGCAAAGGTACATCCTTGCCATCCTGCTTTCGGGTAAGACGGTAAGCCTGACACACACGCTGGTCGGAGAGACAGGTGGTAATCTCATCGTTCGACAGATTGTCCAGACTGGAGGTGGTGACAACTCCCCTACATGTGTTGAGCGATTTGTGTGGGGCTACCCGAATTGGGTAGGAGCCCAACAAACTCGCCTTTAAAAGTTTCTGGGTCTGGTCTGCCGTGTTGGTTTCGATCAACAGCGTACCGTCTCGAACTCTGGTCGCGTTCTTAACCGGGCCACATATTCTGTCGACTTCTCGTTTTATGTAAAATGGGCTAAGGTCCTTTATCGTTTTCCCGTCACATGCCAAAGTCAAAACTAAGAAAGGGTCAAAGGAAGAGGGGTTGCGCGGAGACATGATTATTTGGACCCCCATCCGGAACCGTCGGCGTCAGCCTGCCATCCGGGGGTCAAAGGATAAAAGACACCAAAATCTCCACGGTCTGTGCCGCCATGGAGACCCCTCCATGACTGACCTCAAGGCGTACTTCAGAGGAGCTACCCTCCGATCTCCACTGCTTGTCCGCATGGGTAAACCGTTCACCACGTGACACCCCGGTTTTATGCCCCCACCACAGGAATAACCGCCTGTGGCTCCCCGCTTTAGCACACGCTGCCTCAACGGAGTCAGCGTGGATTCAGGGGACTTCGGGTTGATTACACCGGGGCTCCGTCAGCGGTAACACGTCCGGCCGGTGATACTAACCCGACGGCACGCGGCCGTCGGGAGATTAACACCGGCCGTGCCCTCAAGGAGCTACGTGGGTGTACATGACGTGTGGACGGGCTCCGCACCTAAGGCTACACATGGGGGCAGTGTGAAGGGTCCGCACAACCTTCGCGCCTGAGACCTCCGAAGAGCACACAAGTCGGGGGCCGCGCTGAAAACCGTGGGACAGGACCACGGAGATAGGAAAGATCCCTGCTGGTGAGACAGGAGTTATAAATCTAGGAACTTACAAACTAATAATCAGAATAAGCCTAGAAGAGGAAGAGGGTGATATAAAAAACAACATAAAACGTTGCACGTGGCACAGTTAATGAAGGTGGAGGGGGTGAAGTGATAGTGAGCAGCTCGGGGCCCCGGGTGCGCCAAACCCGGACCTACCGTGGTAGGTTCCCCTGGGGGAGTTTGATTTCGGAGTCCTCTTCTCCTAGATGAGTCGTCGACCAAGACTAACGAGCCTCATCTACCCGTTGGAATGTTCTTAGCTTCCCCTCACCTCTTGCTTACCAGTGGTCACAAAGACACACGTAGCAGGCCGTCTGGTTCGGGTACTGAGCCCCTCCGCCACGGCAAGGCGACACTCCTTCGGAGGGGACCATGTGTAAGAGATACCTGTGTACTTGGTAGGCTAAAATTTGAGTTACATATGTCTTTTACAGCGCAGCTTACTATTAGTGTTGTGTTTGTGTCAGTGAAAATATGAAATGAGAAGAAGAGAAGTTAACATGACAATGGAATTATTATTTATTTATGCCAACAAACTTACTGTTGGTGTTTTTAAACACACAAGCCGTGTGTGGGCAAAGTTTGAAAGGTAGAGCTGGAACTTAAAAATTTAATGCCACAACTGGGGTTTGAACCACAGATCTTCTGCTTACCAGGCGGATGCTCTACCACTGAGCTATTGTGACAAACTGCCAGAACGGCATTAAATTCTCAAACCAGTTCGTATTTCTCCTGGCAAACCACAAAGGCAGTCTCACATCAGAGACAAATTACCCCAATGGTGACTTACTATTGTAAGTACTTTATATCCCAGGATTAACTAACCTTCAGATGGTAATTATTATTTATGCCAACAAACTTACTGTTGGTGTTTTTAAACACACAAGCCGTGTGTGGACAAAGTTTGAAAGGTAGAACTGGAACTTAAAAATTCAATGGTTCAAATCCCAGTTGTGGTATTGAATTTTTAAGTTCCAGTTCTACCTTTCATGACAATGGAAATTAAATTGGATTAAAGAATCCAGACAAAGGGAAACATTATGGAATTAATTTAAAATATGCTATACATTTGTTTCCTCTATTGTGTTAGAATATGTATTTATGTAATTTGCAGTATTATGTTATGAGTTATGAATAAGTAGGGCTAGGAAGTTCATGCATTTGCATGTTTTTTCATAGGGGTTAAAAATGTATGCTTTTACATTATGTGCATGAATTATGGAATTTTAAGTTATTTGGACGTGATTTTATGGTGCATATAACTGCATATTTTCTTGATTTTGATAAATGCATACTATTTCAATACTATAGCCTCTATATAGCATATTTGAATGATTTTTATGTTTTTTTTTTTCCACTTGGATAATATTTTTCATATTGGTAGTGTTGCATATGATGATGTAACTCGCGAGGTGGCGAGAAGCAATGCTGAGTCATGTTGTTATGCAGTAAATCCCCTGTTTCCATCCTTTCATTATATGTATGTGCGTAGAGAATAATCAATGCGTTATCTGAGAGGTTTATATTAACAAAGATAAAGTGCAGGTCAACGCTTTGAGCAGCATGATTATATCAATGCTTGCCTCTGCGTGGTCTTCAAACGTATGAGACAGAATATTAGACCCCAATAGAAAATCGTTCATATAAATGTTTGTTAAAAGTGTATAAATTTCTAGTTCTTGTTTGGGTGTATCAGGAACTTATTTTTAATATTCAGGATAGCCAATGTTTTCTTGTTATTAGATAGTCTGTTGTGTTCAATAATAAAAACTATTTGCGCGGATGAATACAAAATGGCGGTGTGTCGTACCAAAGCGACGCCAAGGGATCATTCATTAGCGTCTATATGCTCAAGGTGATAAGACATGTTTTGATAGCGTGTGAACATGGAACTTTCACCAAACTTTTATCCAGTGTAGATTCTACCAAATCATTAAAGTGTGAAGGTCTTTGAGTATTTAATATGGTGCTGGGAGTGTAAAATAACGAAGTGTTAATGAATAAATATGTTGTGATAAAGGAACATTGATTTATACATTCCATTCTGTTACCACGACCCTGTAGATAGGAATCGCGCGTGCTATCACAGTATTCCATCTTTCTAGCAAGAACATTATTCTTGCTGCTATGTGTTAATAATCATTTTAAAAACTGCACCAGTTATGCAGTAAATCCCCTGTTTCCATCCTTTCATTATATGTATGTGTGTAGAGAATAATCAGTGCGTTATCTGAGAGGTTTATATTAACAAAGATAAAGTGCAGGTCAACGCTTTGAGCAGCATGATTATATCAATGCTTGCCTCTGCGTGGTCTTCAAACGTAACAGTGTTGTGAACTGGTTCCCTCCAAATTAAATTAGGTGTATAAAATGTTAAGAAGCTCCTCAAATGCCGAAAATAAAACCAACTTCGAGTGCGAGATTAATTAATTTACAGAAAGAGTTTTTGGATGATTTAATATCTACAGATAATAGGGTACTGTTTAGTGGAGCATGTGAGAAAAATGTAAGGAGTGAGAAAAGATTTCAAATAGTTCAGCACATAAACACTGCAAATCATAAGGAGGATTTAATCACAAAACTCGCAAACAAAGAACCTGTTCAAAAACAGCTAGTAGACTGTTTAGGAAGTAGGGTTACTGAATTTTCCTATTACTTGTGCCAAGCATTTTTAGCTGCTGATATTCCCTTGTTCAAAGTTAATAATTCGATATTTGAAAACTTTCTTGCCAACTGCACTCAACAACATGTGCCTGAAGAAAGTACACCTCGTAAGACTTATGTAGGCCATTGTTACAATAACGTATTGTCAAATATACAAAATTTAGCGGATCAGTTTGTGTGGTTATCTGTTGATGAAACCTCTGATTCTGAACGCCGTTCTATTCGTGGGTGCCTTAAATAATGAACAAAAGACTACAGCTGCAAATTGTCGGCCACTGACAATATAACTGTGACACAGTTTGTGATGAACTCTTTGAAATTACCATGCCCATGTGGAATCAAATACAACTGGTTGCTTTTATTTGTTACCTTAAAATCAGGAAAAACTCTGAAAGGTATTTTTCCTAACTTAATTCATATAACTTGTTAGGCACACACTCTTCATCGAATTTCTGAGACAATACACGATTCTTTCCTACTGGTAGATAGATTTGTGTCCAGTACAAAGAGAATTTTTGTTAAATCTCCTAAAAGAGTTAAGTTGTTTAGATCAACAGCACCTCATATCCAACTTCCTTCTGCACTGGTGTTAACTCGATGGGGAACATGGGTCGATGCAGTTTTACATTACGCTGAGCACATAGAAATAGTCGAAGAGGTTGCTAATTAATTGGACTCGAAAGATGCTTCATCAATAGAAATTGTGCAAAATATTCTATCAGGCACTGGGTTAAAAGAGGATCTTAATTTCATATTTGCCCATTTTTCTTTCTTACTAACAGTCATAACGGCATTGGAAGCTGTAGGATCTCCTTTGCATGAATCATTTACTGTCTTTGAAACAACAATATGTAACTCAAGTTCGGTTCCTTGTAGCAAAAAGTGAAAGAGAAGGTGAATTATGTAATTTCAAAAAATTCTGGTTATAAACAGATGATCGATATTTGAGACATCCGCGAAAGAAAACCATCTGCCACACCAAGAGAGTTGACTCGCTGTGAAACAGTTAATATCATTTGAATAAGCCCCGATAACATCTTGTGACGTGAAGAGAACTTTTTCATGTTACAAAAGTGTTTTGCCAGACAATAGACGACGTTTTACTGTTGAAAATTTGTGTAGTGTTGGTTGTGAACTGCAATTTAGCAGTTAATAGTACCAGTGGGACTGCTTCTGCTTCAACCTCTAAGGAATAAGGTAACTTTATTATTTACACTAACTCGTCTACTGCAAAGGGACATGAACTGTTCTAATGAAATAGTGCATATTTCTTGGCATATTTTGAAGTTTTTAAGAGCATATTTGCATGCATATTTCAGTGTTTTTTAGGGCATGAACTTTCGAGCCCTATGAATAAGACATATGATTCTGTCATATTGCACATTTTGGTAACGACATCTTCTCAGTCCTAACGATGAGAGGTTTTGCTTTTTAACAAGGTAATTATATTTCCTAACCCTCTGGGAATTGTGGAGTCCATTCAAATTTCCAGTTGATTTAGTCATGTCTTTTTAAAATTTTAAATACATTACAGTTTGGGTCAAATCTGTTTTGCTTTTCGTTACATTAAGGATATATGTGTTCAAGGCATTAGCTATGGTGCAATAATTTCTGAGTTCGTTGTTGGTAACAACTCTATACTTAGTGATGAGTTCCTTATTTAATCAATTTGTAGTGTTGCACCATTAATTCCTTGGCATGTAGACTTTTCAGTTGACATGATTATAGCCTCAAACAATCAGGAAAATTACATGGCATGGATCTAAGTAGTTGTTTACATAGAGAGTACTGATATGGGTAAACAAAATTGCCTTGGGTCATGCTCAGAAGTTGAGTGGTTGATGCCTTCTTTTGAAGGTTAACAAGAGTTAACTAACAATTCACTGTAATAGTCTGATGAAATGCATAGTTCTTAACATTTAAAACTTCAATTAAAAGTCAGTAAGCTCTCAGCAATTTTAACTTTGGTTGAGGAAACACACTAAAAGAAACTAAATCTGATAAGTAAATGGTTTGATATGAGAACTAGAGGAAATTCAAAAAGAGGACATATGATATGAATATTCTTTCACATTTTGTTGGTAAATGAACTGCATGTAATTTTGATGATTTTACTGAATCCATTAGCCACCACGTTATTGAATATATATATATAGGTTTGTGCTGGTGACAATTGTTATTTATGATTAGCTGTGTGTGGGGACTAAGTTGGCAAGTTGCATTTGACTTCAAAAATTATATCTGCTGCTGGGACTGGAACCATGGAGTACGGTGCTTTCAGTCAATGTTCTTACTCCTTGACCTGATATGGCAAGATGTCCATGCAAGTATTTAACCTTCTAAATTAAGTATCACAATAAGATTTCAGGATTGTTTCAAATATAGAGTTATTCCTCAAAGGTGACCTGTATGGTTGCAGGTGCTTTATAATTACCAGTACTGTGCTTAATGTTTCACCTTATTTGCTGCACATGACTGGTGTAGAAGAACAAATTAATTATTAAAACACAAAACGACCCAAATAGTAGTCAACATTCAGTTGTGGCATTGAATTTTTAAGTTCCAGTTCTACCTCTCATTCAAAGTTAATTTTGAGGCAAAGTTAATATCTGAGATTTTCTTGAAGGTTATCCCTGGTACTTGAAACAGATGCAAAGTTTAATGCTCATGCACATACCTCAACAAGATAGCTGAGTGATAATAGCACTGCTATTAAGGGACAAACATCTTTGGTTGCAGTCCAGGACGTGACATTGAATTTCACAAGTCTTTTCAAGAGTTATGTTTATTGGTGAATGAACAGTACTGCTGTGTGATAAGATTTGAACATTGGTTGATGGTAATTATTATTTACTTATGCCAGCACTCTTACTGCTGTTGTTTTTAAACACACAAGCTGTGTGTGGGCAATGTGTGAGAGGAAGAATCAGAGCTGAAAAATTCAATACCATAACTGGGAGTTGAACCATGAATCTTGCCTTTATCTATTGGCCGCTTGAACCACTAATTTACCATGGCCAACTTGCCAGTATGACAAATTCTCCAGCCCATTCATACTTTCCCAGTAGACCACAAGAGAATCTCACATCAGAGATAAGTACCCCAAGGGCGACTTATAAATTGTAAGTACTGTCCCTGGTTAGGTACCCTTTAGATGGTAACTATTATTTATTTATGCTGTCAAACTTACTGCTGGTGTTTTTATACACACAAGCCATGTGAGGGCAATGTTTAAGAGGTGGAACCAAGACTGAAAAATTCAATGTCAGAGCCACGTATCTTCTGCCCTTCTTGTTAGTCGTGCTTGGGGTATTTATCTCTGATGTGAGATTCCCTTGTGGTTTACTAGGAAAGTATGAATCGACTTGGGAATTTAATGTCATACTGGCAAGTTGGCCATGGTAACATAGTGGTTAAAGCAGCTGCAAGATAAGCGACAGATCTGTGGTTCAAATCCCGGCTATGGCATTGAATTTTTCAGTCCTGATTCCACCTTTTAATGGTTGATGCATTCAAAGAAACTGATATTTGAAATTATACATATTTTAAGGTTACATATCTCTCTTTGTCCACAGACTTGTTCCTGAAGTTCAGAACAGCAACATCAGATCCAGCAACAATTTTGAAATGGATACGAAACTAGAAATCAAAGAAGAGAAATCTCTTCCAGATTATGTAGCCCCTCAGAAGGAGACAGAATTCTTTCCCAAGGTTGTTACAATGAGGAGAAACAGTGATGCTGTGCTTCAGGATGATCATTGTGATGTGCCAATCAAAATAGAAATTAAATCAGAGGCACGTTTTACCAAACATCTTGTAAAACGGATCAAATCTGAAGCTCTTATATGCAGTGACAACTGCGAGATAGATAGGAAAGTAGTGATTGATGAACAGACTCTGACTTCAGACTTTGGTTCACAGAGTGAGGGAGAACTTCTTTCAGAGGATCCTGTAACAAAGTTAGAGAAATTCAACACTGGTCATGAAATGGGTAACAAAATAGAAATTAAAGAAGAACCTTTGTGGCCAGAAACAGATACTTCAGACACGTGTGATGATATTGAGTTAAGTTTTGTAGAACTCCACTGTGATTATACTTCTTGTAGTGCCAATAATGCATTTTAATTATTTAATGCAAAATTAATAAGTCTTTGAGGCAGTTAGTGAATGTGTAATGTATTTTGTGAAATACGATATATAAATAGTTGAAAGTACTAGAGATAAAGAGATAAAGATATTGGAAATTATGATGCTTACAGCGAATACTCGTATTGCACATCTCAGGGTCAGTTCTGCTCTGGTGGTCAGGTCCCACTTTGCTGAAATGTTACTGGTGTCGCAGAGTGCAATGGTAGGAAGTGGAAAAAACGGTGTGACAAGGTGTTCTGAAATAATGCATGGGAATTTGTTTGCTCTAACACCTCACTGCTGTTTCCTGCAAGTTTGTGATGTTGGATTATTGTAGTCTTCCATGAATTTTTGCAGCACCTCAAAGTTAACTTCTGCATGGCACTTCACATACTCCTTTTTTGCACTTGTGAATATGGTGGTATTATGTACCTGGCAGGTAGGTGCCTAGTTCAGTGCAGCACAGTAGTGGTACCTCGGTGGTGAAGTGCACCTATCTACAGTGTGCCCAGAAAGGCAGCGGTGGCAACAGGGTGGTATCTACAATGTCTGGCTGAGCTCTATTCTCCGGAGTTGGCCTAGGAAGTCCAACCCAGAGGTTAGAGTGGCATTGTAGTGTGGTGAATAGTCCCTATAGACAAGCCGCACAATACAAGCTGGACATTTGCGGGTGCAGATGCTGGTTACCTTCATGACCAAAGGCCAATGATGTTTTACGTAGTCTGTAGCATTTATATTGGTAGCTGTGTATGCACTCCCACAACCAAGGGACTGTGTTCACCATGGTGCAGATCCCGTACATGAGCAGGAGACTGCGGTGGATGGCATTGCGGTTTCGGCTGGGACCAGTGTAGAGCATTCCAACTATTAAGGGATGGTGCAGGGGCTGGTCAATGAGCTTCAGCCACTACGACATGGACAGTTGCCAATGCAGCTCCCAAATTGGTCGCTGTGTTGGCAGCCAGTGATTGCTTCTTCTGGCATCTTCTCTCCATTTTGGAAAGAAACTCGTACTAACTTGAAGGTTCATGGCGATATGTACAACCTAAAGCAAGGTCTGCTGCTAATTCAGAACACATGCCTTATATGATAGAAAGTGGTAGTCCACAGTTTTGCTGCATGGGGACCAGATTTCTTTACTCTGCTGTTGGACGCTGTGCCCTCTTCAAACCTGAGGAAACTTTTTATTGGCTCTAGTTTAAAGGTTTGAAGTTAACAGATTTTGCTGTGATCATTGGCAAATAATTCCACGTGTTACTGGTGTCTATTTTACCAAAATTTTGCAGAAAACAATGTGCAGCTATGGCATTGTTCATTTCTCATTAAGCACATAAATTAAGACACTGACACAATTTTTCAAGAACTTATGAATGGTGTTATTTTTTATTTGCTGGGGCCAAAACTGCAGAAATTGATTACGTCGGTGTAGATTGATTGGCAGTAATGCAGTAATCAGCATGATCTAATACTTTCTTTAGGTGTATCTGGAAATATCACTACATGCTTCTGTTGATGTCATTCCAAGATATTCTGTGATACCTTAATATCCTTTTGATCAGCTATACTTGAAACATTGAATTAAATGGATGGCAAAAAAACTTATAGGATGTTCAGTGACTTGAAGATAACACATAACCCAAATATAAAGCCTATTAATGTTTGGCCATTTGAAATCCACACTTGCAGTTCAGGAATACCCAGCAAACATCTTGGTATTTAAGTTATCCTGCAGACCAAACCTTTATTCTTTGCTCAAAAAATGATGGTTAACTTACAAGATACTTTAATGAGACTCTCAGTATATTAACTATATTATGTATCAACTACAAAAAGCAGTGCTGTAATTATCTACAAAATGTAAAACAAAAGCTTGGTTTGATGCCGGTTTACTGAGCCAAAAGAGTTGTTAAACTTTGTTTAATGTTACCAAGATTCAACAGTTACATTACATTACAAGCAAACAGCTGTTAGTAGCAAATCAGTTCTCCTTTCCAAGCTCTCTGTTTGTAGCTGACTTAATACATGACACTTAGTAAATCCTTTAAGGGGGTAGAAGTGTTTGAAGCTGTTAGTAAACAACACACACACTGATCAGTTTTGGGTGTTTATTGGTACTGTCCTTCACAAAAGTAAATACCCAACTTCATTGAGACCTGCAGGAGGGGTCACCTAATCCTCAGATGTTTTCTAATAGATGTTATGAGAGTGAAATTTTTTGCACATGCTTCCCTCACTGTTCAGAGGCATGGCAGCCATTGGCCTACCTTGCAGCTTTGAAAAACAATATTTCAGCAATCATTCTAAATTAATGGTTAAATATTGAAAATTCAACATTATTACACATGCAGTAAATGTTATTAGGTTTTTATTAAATAGTCAACCTGAAGTAACAACGATACCAGTGTTGGGTTCTTCACTTGCTAGTGTGAGCTTAATGATAAACACATAATTCCTGTACTCAGTAGTAGCTGAACATGTTAAAGTGTGTCAGTGCTGACTTAGAGTGATACCCTAAACATGGATTGAATATAATGAAATGCATCTTAAACCCCTGTTCTTTTCTATCTTAAGGGGAACATCATTGTTAATACAGGATGTCCCCCTCGAATCTCCCTGATTTCTATTGCTTTGCAAATTAAAACCAAGGATGCTAGGACAATTTTATAAATTTTATTGAAAAGTACAACTCAAATATTTTCTTGAAAATAATCAGTAGGTTTCTATGTGCACTCCTTGGGTTTCATGCAGAACATCCAAACATTATTCAATTTCCGTTCAGGTTCACTCCAGCATATCTGGTGTGATGGTTGCTACTGTTTCTATGATGCGTGTATGTAAGGCATTAATGTCAGGTACTTTGGTAGCATACATAATGTTCTTTGCATAACCCCATAGACAAAAATCGAATGGAGTTATGTTGGGTGAACAGGGAAGCCAAACTATTGGCCCGTCATGTCCGATCTAGTCGTATGGGAAACCATTGTTCAGAGATGTACACCCAAAGTGACTCCAGTGAGGTGGCGCACCATCTTGCTGGAAGATTATGTCTGGCTGTTTTAGTGCTATCAGGGGAAATGCATACTGTTCAAGCATGTCTAAATATGTAATGCCTGTAACAGTTGACTCTATGACGAAGAAAGGACCAGCAATGTCCTTCGTGAGACCACACCATACTTTTACTTTAGGGCTGTCTTGTATATGTTCCTGGATGACATGTGGGTTTTCTGAGCCCCATATTATAACGTTGTGTCAGTTAACTTTCCCAAACACATGGAAAGTTGACTCATCCAGAAACATGACTCGAGAAATTGTTTTGATTGATACGCTCCAGAATGGCAGCTGCGAAATTCTGTCACTGTGGTCTGCCTGTGGCTTGATTTTGCAAAGAAGCTGCAACTTATATGTGTATAACCACAGTCACTTGGTAGAACTCTTTGTAGTGTTGCAAGGGGCATCTGCAATTCACGTGATGAACGCCTTATGGATTTGCACGGGCTATGATAAAGGCACTTCTAGCTTCTACTCGCTCTTCAGATATGCACCTTACCGCCTGTGATGCCATATGTAGTAAAAGCGGGTGTTAAACACTATGGAAAAAAAAAAGATGCACCGACCTCCATGTCGCTTTTGTGCAGTGCCTGTAGCTAAAAGTCTTGCAGTCCATTCTTTCATGGTCCTTGGATCATGAGCATTTTTCTGGCACACATGCCTAAATTGTCTTTGCACTGTAATGAGACTTAGCTCTGCAAACCATAAAATTGCCTGCACTTTCTCTTGCATTGACACCATCTTGAATACACTACACTAGTGCCGTTCAGTGATGAATTCAGAATTTCAAAAAAATACTGGTTAAACTTGTTTCCCCTTTCCTGCACTTCAAACTAAAACACAATATGTGCAACAGAGAAGTTTTAAAAGTAAGTTAAAATCAGGGAGATTCTAGGGCGCCACCTGTATAATCTGTGCCAAATGTATTCTATTACACAATATATATATATATATATATATATATATATATATATATATATATATATATATATATATATATATATATACACATATTGGTGCCATATAATGGAAATTGTAGAATTGAAAGCTTTAGAAAATATTGATTACAGTTGTTGTAGATAAAACAGGGGATATGTGTACTTCAATTGTCAATCACTCCTCCAGAAATTAATATGTAATATTTTTCTTTAAATGCCTGCATGCAAAGAAATCACTCCTCCAGAAATTAATATGTAATATTTTTCTTTAAATGCCTGCATGCAAAGAAATCTCTCTATAAATATAAATTATTGCCATGTTAAAGGATTTATTCCTGTTGTGCACTGTTAATGTTTATTTAGTTTACAATGGATACAAGAGAGAAAACATTGACATGCATGTAAACTAAAACGTTTCAGGTACAAGAAATGAAAATGATACTGAATTATTTTAAATAATTCAGTATCTCAGCATGATTACATACATTTATACTTCTGTACTAATGCAGCACTCTGTACTCTGCATAGATGATTATGTGAAACTGAACATTTGAATTATTCTGTTACAGGATGGGGACTTACCTCCAGTAAATTCTTCAAGGTAAGACTTGACGTTTTTCAATAATTACAAGCCTTATGTTTACTTTTAATTCTTATATAACCATCAGCATTATGTTGTAGCAGATGTCTCATGCTCTTGAACTGATAGAAATGGGAATGTAATAATCAATACATCAAACAACATATCGAAGTTTGTTGCCTAATATGAATCCACAGATACTTTAATGGGTTTTAGACCCTTATACGAGGTTGTATGAAATACAAACCAGAGTTTTACTATTGGGACTACATTCCTATAGAGTAAATTTTATATTCCACTTCTTTTAGCACCCTGTATGATGTTATTATAAATCGTTTTATAGCTCTGATAGTATGCCCTGATTTTGATACTCCTGTTTCTGTTACTCAGTTACTCAGAAATCTCAATTTTTACTAGATGCACGTGTTCCTTTCATAATCAAGTTTGTAGCTGGTTTGTCCTTTAAACAGATTCTTTTCAAAGGTATAGCAGTACTAATATAATAACTAAACATATTTTGAAAATTCCCAAATCACAAACATCAGTTTGTGTACATTTGTTCCCAGTCTTCTTTTGAAATTAAGAACTTCAGGTAATGTATGTTTTCACTTTCAGTACATTGCTTATATCCATACCTATCATTATTGTTATTTTTGTTATGTGTACCTTCTAATTTATGTAAAACTGTAAAGTTCTGTCCATGATGGTCTTTTATGCCACTATCAATAATTTCTATATTGTAATCAGTGTGTTTTCTATTTATTATTATCTGATGAATTGTGTTTTTGATGCATTTGATATTTGAGTAGCAGTAGTTACTACAGCTTGCATAACATAATTTATAAGCAGTTGTATCATATTTAGTTTATTTATATTTTGCATGTGAAACATCCATTTTGGTTGTGAAACATGGACGATAAAGAAAAAAGAATGGGATAAAATAAATGCAGCAGAAATGAGATACCTTAGAGCAATACAAGGATCTACAACAATGGATAAAATAAAAAATGAAGAAATAAGAGAAGAACTAGGTATTTGCCCAATAAATGACAAAATAATTCAATATAGGAAAAGCTGGAGAAATCATTTACAAAGGATGGACAATACCCAATACCCCAAAATGGCATATAATTACCAAACTTATGGGAGGAGAGATGTTGAAAGACCAATGAGAAGGTGAGAGACTTGAGGCCGGAACAGGAGAAGTCTCCTAATCCATGAAGTTGGCGCGGTTTTTGCAATTATTATTACGGAATGTGCTGTGCTATGAGACTCCTTTTCTATCTAGGTCGTGGTAACGGATGGAATGAAAAATCACACGATGTTTCTTCACCACAATGTATTATTTTATTAACACTTCATCGATACTATACATTAAATAATTTCTCTCAGCACCATTCTAAATGATTTAAAACGCTTCCACCTTCTCATTTAGTGGAACCAATGCTTGATGAAAGTCTGGTGAAAATTCTATGTTCACGCTACCTAAATATGTCCTTTCAGCTCGAACACACACACGCGAATGAACAGTTTTTGGCGTCATTTCACGCGACACCGCCTTTTTCATATACATCCGCGTATGCGTTCATCAAATAGTTCTTTCTGGTTAGGGAAGCGATCCCTAACCATTGTCCCCTACTTTTATTATGAAACACATATAATTCTAATATTTATACATATATATTAAAATTAAATATGGAATATGACCTCTTTGGGCAAACTTAGTTGTTCGTAACAATGAACCTTATTAACATGTTTTCGTCATTTAGCTATCTCATACCAACATCAAAAAACGAATTACACTTTTAACAAACATTCACATGAACGATTTTCTTTTGGGGTATTCTAATATTCTGTTTCAAAGTGTTGATGATGACTTCTGTCATTTTACATTTCTCTTGGAATTAAAAAAAAATTATTTTTTTGTTTAACGACGCAGTCATTTGCCAGGATCACATCAGCGTCTTTGGTGGGCCAGAATTTAGCTCCGCAAGAGTTCTTGTACATGCCAGTAAATCTTCTGGCATGGAGCTGACATTTTTTAGCACACTTAAAAACCATTGGTCTGAGCCAGATTTGAACCTGTGACTGTGGGATCAGTAGGCCAGCATCTAACCAACTGAGCCACCCAGAAATTATATTTCTCTTGGGAAATATACAACACATTATGATGGTGAAATACCAGCAATACTTACAGCTCTACAACAATTGTTTCTTCATATCAATTCTTTCCAAACTAATTCTTTCTGATTCTAGACCATAGAATGACAGAAGCCAAAAATTATATCAGGATGTTAAAAAATCTAAACAAACATGTGTTACAATGGATCCCAGCACATTGTGGTTCGGAAGGAAATGGACAGCCAACATCAAAGGGCAACCGAAAAGCAAGTTTTAGAGATTGACATGCCCAGAAATTACAGCAAATTAGCACAAATAGATCTGGAGGTTTATGAGTTGCACTAAACTTGATTTAACTTATGTAAAGGAGTTGATTTTCATTGCTCCTAGCACCGAAACCTAAGTTTATTGTATTATCTCCTTACTTTATAGTTTTGGTTAAACAGACCTAACACTTTTTAAGGGACAAACAGCTTTTCATAAATTTTCCTTAGGAAGATTTTCTTCCGGGTTAATTATGCCCAGTATTTAATATTTTTTTCTACGTAATGCTTCACATTTGAAAATTACATGAGAGGCAGTTTTGTCCTCTTTATTAAGAAACCTGCATGCTGTTCCTCTTTCCAGATCCCCCATAGTATGAAGGTACTTTCTTAATCTGTAATGTCTATCAAAACCTGGTTGTCAGGTTTATTTGAGTTCTACAGAGTGTAAGTATACTTTCAGTAAGTGAAAGTGTTTGTACTCAAGTGGCACTATTACGAAACTAGTTTGCTTTGAATTTCAAGAACTTGCAGCAAATATTAGGATAAGTGAAGCTTATAGTCTCTAAGATATTTGTTAAATATTCTTCATCAGTGGCTTGGCTGATTGTGTTATGTGGTTTTGGTTAAATTAATTAGTTAAGATTTTAGGTATAAATGTTTGAAAAAAATTGTTTGACATGTTTCAAATGTGGTCAAATTTGGAACAAAATTATGGTAGCTAATATATATGGACCGAATCACAGTGGTATAACTGTTTCATCTAAAATGGAGGAAATGTCATTTACATATGTGCTGGCCTATCACAGCACAACAGCGTCCCTCAGAGGCACATGAGGGGAAGGTCGGTGGATCTAAATATCACCTATTTAGTCCTCCCGGCTAGGTCCGATGGGCCCGTTGACCAACGATAGGTGTGGTCCCCCTTGCAAAATGGGGGTCTAAGTCGGGTGATGTAACTGCCACATTGTAAAACTGGTGCCTGTTAACAAAACAGTTACATGAAAGTCACATACATGAATATGAGTGCTAAAGATAAACATTCCGGAGTTAAAACTGTCCCCCAATCAGATCTCCGGGTGGGGACATCTTTAGGCAAATTTCATCACAACAATTCCAATACTTTAAGAATTCTACAATGGAATGCAGGAGGCATGTCCCAGCCTAAAAACAAGGGCTAATGAAAATATTAAAAGACCAAAATATAGATGTCTTCACAGCACAAGAAGCCAATATATCAGAAGAACAGGAAATATACTTTGAAATGGATCAGTACACTACACATATACTTCCAAAGGCTCATCAAATAGCAAGTGGCATTCTTACAGGAATTAAAAGAAATATGAAAGCTACTATCCAAATCCAAAAAAACAATGGAAGAACAAGATAAATCAGAAATAGTTAAAATTGAAGCATGGAAAAGTAACTACCACTATGGAATTTACAGTATCTACAATCCTCCAGAGAATACACTAGATCTAAATTCTATTCCCATAGAACCCAAAAGTATTTAATAGGTGATTTTAATGCACACTCCCCTAGGTGGGGCTACAGAGATATAAATTCAGCAGGAAGAGTCATAGAAGACCTATTAAACTCATCAACAATTAATATTTAATCCAAATGATCCACCCACTTACCTTCATTATAATGGTTCAGGTGCAAATACTGATCTTCTGATGGTGTCATCTGACATAATTGACAATACAAAAAGAGAAATAATAGAAGACCCAGGTTCAGGCCTCAGAATCACCATAAACTCCGTAAGAGGTCTAATAAACAAAAGTAACAAACCAAAAATTAAAACTTCTTGGAATTTTAAAAAAGCAGATTGGTCCAGTTTCCAAAATGAGATAGAAGGGAAGTGTAATATACTGTTAGAATCAGAGTTCAAGTCAACAGATGAAATGAATAAAAAAAGGTGTGAAATATTATTGACAGCAGCCAAAACACATATCCCCAAAGGAAAGTTAAAGAAATATAGCTACTTTTGGTCTCCATCTTTATCTAAGTTAAAACACGAAAGAAATATAGCAAGAATCAAAGCCGTAAGAACCAAGTGTCCACAAGATGTACAAAACTGGAGAAGAAAAGCAGCCATTTTTAAGAAAGAATTAATTACAGCAAAGAGGGCCAGTTTCACAAATTTTGTAGAACATATTGACTATAGGAAAGATGGAAATAAAATACACAAATTCCTTAATAAAACAAAATTATCAAAAAATACAACTGAACCATTAAAACATAATAACAAGAGCTTAACTACAGATAGGGAAATAGCAGAATCCCTTAACAAGTTTTATGCTCAGTCAAAAAGAATACCCCAAGCGTATAAAAAACAAGATAAAGCTATCCAAAAAACTATCAGAGTAACTAATAAGCCAAAAGGTATACAAAATGATATTTTTATTCAGGATTTTAATGAAACAGAACTGGATTTAGCAATAGACCAATAAAATTACACAACAAAAAATCTCCAGGACCTGACAAGATCCACCCAGAGTTTATTAAACACCTTGGCAGGAAAGGAAAAGAAATCCTACTTAAGCTGTATAACACGTGTTGGAGAATGACTGTACCTTCCGACTGGAAAAAAGTCATTATCATCCCGATTTTAAAGAAAAACAAACCTTCAAACAATATTAATAGTTTCAGACCAATATCTTTGACCAGTGTTATTGCAAAAGTGATGGAAAGAATGGTGGCATCTAGACTTAACTGGTTCCTAGAATATTACAACTTAATTAATAGTTCACAGACCGGCTTCAGACAGAATCATAGTACAAGTGAAAATGTACTCCTACTAAGCCAAGACACCAAGGAAGCTTTCAATAGAAAGGAGGATACCTTAGCAGTATTCATTGATTTTAAATCAGCATATGACTCAGTCTGGAGAAACAAATTAATTGAGAAGTTGCAATCAATAAGTGTGAAAAGTAATATGCTTAAATGGATAACCCAGTTTATTTCACAAAGATTTTGTGCCACAAAATATAATACATACATTTCCAAATATAAACAAACACACCGAGGACTTCCACAAGGTACTGTTCTGAGCACAACACTCTTTAACATATATATATATATATATATATATATATATATATATATATATATATATATATATATATATATATATATATATCTAAATGACCTTCCGTCAATAATAAAAACTTTAGAAACCAAAATTGCTTTATTTGCTGACAATGTAGTCATTTGGACTTCAGGCTCTCCAAAAAAACCTGAATTAATTAAAGACAGAATAGAAACAGCCCTAAACAAAGTACATGAATGGAGCTCCAAAAACCTCATGACTATCAATGTGGAAAAACCATATTATGAATTATTTACACTAAAATACAAACCAGTTAATATTAACATAAATTATAATGGTAAACCACTCAAAGCAGTTGTTGATGCCAAATACTTAGGCATCACTTTCAACAGAAAGCTAAGCTGGAAAAAACATATAACAAACATCTCAGAAAAGGTTGAAAAGAAACTGCAGATCCTGAAAACGTTAGCTGGTGCTAAATGGGGCTGCTCAAGGAGAGTCCTTAACACAACATACAAAATGTATGTTCAACCAAACCTCTTGTACTGTTCTGAAGCTTTAATAACAGCAGCAAATGCTAACATCAATAAACTTGAACAAATATAAAATCAGGCTCTTCGCCTAATCACTGGAGCAGTTAAATCCACACCTATTTATGCCATGCTTGCCTTAACACGGACCCCATCAATAACAACAAAAATAGAAGAACAAGCAACATGCAACAAGCAACACGAGAAAATGTTACGACTGCCAAACTCTAAATGGACAGAAGAGAACCTCCCCCTTCAATCCTTAAAACTCATAGTAGTTTCCTAGAAAAGGTAACACAGATTAAATCCAAATTGAACATTCCTAACACCAGAGAAAGTCTACTTATTAGAGAAAATCCATTGGAATTCTTGCAACCTACCTTCAGTTTGGAATTAATAGAGGAAATAAGTAAATCACACACCAAAAGAAATACAAAAACTTCTAGCTCTGGAAACAATCAATACTAGGTATCCCACAGAAGAATGGCTGCACATATATACTGATGGATCCTCCAAGGAAAACCTTACTGGAGCTGGAGTTACGTGTTCACATTTTTCCTTTTATCATTCTGTTGGCAGAGACACAACAAATTATGGTGGAGAAATAGAGGCTATACACATTGCTCTCCGACAATTATTAAATCTTCCCTTAAATAAATTTAACAAGGCAGTTCAGGGAATATGTTCAAATACTACAAAGAAGTCAACAAAAATTAGAGAATGCTACAAAATGTTAACACAACTCCAAAAAGTTAATAAGACTGTTCAGCTCCAATGGATTCCAGCACACTGTGGAGTCATGGGGAACGAAGCTGCAGACTCACTTGCAAAGAAAGGCACAACAATAAAACAAAAGTCTAAATTCAATTTCTCATATTCCTCAATAAAACGCTTGATCATTAAAAAGTTTTCTCATTCATACCTACAAGAAATAGAAACAAATGTCAAAGATAAAAAATGGATTACACTACTTTCCAATCCAGATATAATCCCCCAGAGACCAAGGAAAACAGCGGTTGCAGCCTTCTGACTACTGACAAATCACGACTGCTTAGCAAGTCATCTCTACAGAATAGTAGAGCCTCACCAATATGTGTCCTGTGTAACGATCCAACAGAAATGAACGAATACCATTTGAAGATCTGTGAAGCATTAAGATCAGAAGAAACTACAGTTCAAAAGTATTGGCACTAGAAAACAACAACATATTTTGCATGAAGTTATTATTTAGTCACCTATAATAGTTATATTTATTTGTTTCCTTCGGTACAAATCTAACAGTATCTCTAGCTTGTCAATAACTTGATTTACATTGCCACTTGTGTTTCTACATTTCAGATTATGTATACAAGGAGTTTCCAGTGGTGTCAGTGGTAAATCACAACTGTTTGCTGCTGAAGTCTCAGGAAGAGGTACAAGCTTCTATCTTGGGCAGGATAATCCTGAATATGAATATCAGAAAAGTAATGGCACAGAACATCCAAGCGCAGAAGAACATGTTCTTTCAGAACAATTTGGTATATGTAATAAGAAAAAGGACATGTACATAAGGCCTATAAAGTTGAAACAAAAGACTTCGATTCATAAGCGTGAAAGACCACACAAATATGAAACCAGTGACAGTAGCTTGACTCAGTTGTCACACTTGGAAAAACATAATTTGATTTAAGGTAATAAGCCACACCAATGTAAAACTTGCAATAAGAGGTTTACTCAGTTGTCACACTTGAAAAGACATTATTTGCTTCATGAAGGTAAGAAGCCACACCAATGTAAAACTTGTGACAAGAGTTTTAGTCAGTTGTCAAACTTGAAAACACATTATTTGATTCATGAAGGTAAGAAGCCACACCAATGTAAAACTTGTGGTAAGAGCTTTATTTCGTAATCACTTGATAACACATTATTTGATTCATGAAGGTAAGAAGCCACACCAATGTAAAACTTGTGACAAGAGTTTTAGTCAGTTGTCAAACTTGAAAACACATTATTTGATTCATGAAGGTAAGAAGCCACACCAATGTAAAACTTGTGGTAAGAGCTTTATTTCGTAATCACTTGATAACACATTATTTAATTCATGAAGGTAAGAAGCCACACCAATGTAATACTTGCGATAAGAGGTTTACTCAGTTGTCACACTTGAAAAGACATTATTTGCTTCTTGAAGGTAAGAAGCCACACAAATGTAAAACTAGTGACAAGAGCTTTACTCAGTTATCATACATGAAAAAACATTCTTTGATACATGAAGGTAACAAGCCACACCAATGTAAAACTTGTGACAAGAGTTGGGATCCTTGAACACACATTCTTTGATTCATGAAGCTAAGAAACCACACAAGTGTGAAACTTGTAATAACAGCTTTAGTACCTTATCACATTTTAAAAGACCTTATTTAACTTATGTAGTAAGAAGTAATGTTGGATGAAGTATAGTACTAGAACTAGGTCCTCTGTGCACTCTGAGATGTGTCAAGGGAGCATTTCCAGTTCCACCCTGACAATGTTCTGTTTATGGCTTTTTGTTAACATATCCATAAATGGCGTGGGAGTAGCATGCCTGCGTCTCATTTATGAATGACGATTATGGTACATTACATAGATAAGGTTTCCGCGTGGTTTTTACTTTTCTAAAAAGATAAATTTGGGTAAATAGGTTTAAAGACCCTGGGCTCATCTAAGCAAAATTTCACCCATCTCATTCCTTGATGTGATGTGGTTAAATGTCATAGATATTTATTAATCTAGTTTGTTTAAGAGGATTTATGTACAGATTCATCATCAAAAATAGCAAATTTTACAATTTGTTAAAAGATAAGTGTGCCCTTAAATGACCTAAACATGTATTGTACTTAAGAGGTAGAACTGGAACTTAAACATTCAATGCCACAACTGGGATTTGAACCACAAACCTTCCGCTTGCCGGGCGGACGCTCTAACCACTGAGCTATTGTGACAAACTGCCAGAATAGCATTAAATTCTCAAGCCAGTTCGTGTTTAATGCTATTCTGGCAGTTTGTCACAATAGCTCAGTGGTTAGAGCGTCCGCCCGGCAAGCGGAAGGTCTGTGGTTCAAATCCCAGTTGTGGCATTGAATTTTTAAGTTCCAGTTCTACCTCTTAAACTTTGCCCACACACGGCTTGTGTGTTTAAAAACACCAACAGTAAGTTTGTTGGCATAAATATATAATAATTACCATGTGAAGGTTATTTAATCCTGGGATATAAAGTACTTACAATAGTAAGTCACCATTGGGGTAATTGTTTCTGATGTGAGACTGCCTTTGTGGTTTACCAGGAGAAATACGAACTGACTTGAGAATTTAATGCTATTCTGGCAGTTTGTCACAATAGCTCAGTGGCTAGAGCGTCCGCCCGGCAAGCGGAAGGTCTGTGGTTCAAATCCCAGTTGTGGCATTGAATTTTTAAGTTCCAGTTCTACCTCTCAAACTTTGCCCACACACGGCTTGTGTGTTTAAAAACACCAACAGTAAGTTTGTTGGCATAAATAAATGATAATTACCATGTATTGTACTTGTTTAATCCATGTCAGCATTTTATATAATTAGTCTTATAAATCATATTTAGCTAATACTTTTTTATCCTTTCACAAACAATTACCCTTTGCAATGTCACTGCCAGAATGGTATCAGCTGGGGCAATAGTCTGAATTTCCTGAGAAATTCTACTAATCTTCAAGATGGAAGAAAAAAGTAGTTAAGGGCTCTAAATATAAGAAATATAGCAACATTTGGTTTTCTCACTGAGTTAAGAAATCAGAAAACTAAGTGGAAACTTACTTCTGTGCCCGTTTTATATAGAGGAGTAAATAGCTTCAACTTTAATTTACATATTTTCAGGATGTGTCCAACAGTATAATGACCTTGTCTGATTTTCTAGTATTCCCTATACTCAGTTTTCACTCTCATTTATATGTTGGGTTTAATTTGCAGCCTAACTCACATGTGTGGTTCAGATTTTGCCGATAGTTAACTTCTTTCACTGCCACTTTGATGTGAACTAGTTCTTCTATTGGTTTACTTTGTTTCACGATATTCACATTCCTTTCTTTTTTTTTAAATGGATGGGCCGCTCCCTGCTTGCACTGGTGTCGGTCACCCGGTCATTCTACATCTTCCCCCAACCCACTTCACTTTATTGTCATTGATATAGCGATGTAGTGCAGCAATCCGTCTGTGACTACTTGCAGATGGTGTCCTCTCTGGGGAGTCAAACCAGGATGTGAAATCATTAAAAGTTTGTGGAGGGGGGGGTGGAAAGCATTTTAGAATGGTGTGTTTCATTGTTTTGCTATATAAACCGTTCCCCTGGGTATTATTATTGGGGGAAACTCTGGGTATAAAGTTTATTTGTTTATGCCAACAAGCTACTGCGGGGTGTAAAATCTCCGGTGGGGGAAGTTCTATCCATCCGTGCTGGGATTTTGCTCACTGAGTCAAAGCCATTATGTCTCCAATCCCATGCTGTAACAGAACTCACCGAACTTTACCATTATCACAAATTAACTCACAAAAGTAGCACTCCTTAATTCATTTTCTCATTCACTCATATATCCACTAAAATACTCGTTGACTCACTTTCAAACACTGCAAGACTCATCTTGACAGACTCCAAGACCTGCTCACATTGCATAATTAAATAATGTGTAATCTTAATTTCTCTGTATTACAGCTAATTAAAATCAGGCCTAACTAGTGAATTTCACTCCATCCCTTAAGTTGGCACTCTCAGTCCTGCATGCACAGTATCCTTCACATATCACTTTCTGCTGCCCTCAAGTTCTAATTCTTCTATAAAAGTAAACCTCAATAGTAAGGATTGATTAAGCATGGGAAAGAGTTGTCCTTTGCAGAATACACGCGACAAGCACAAACTGTGCATACGTCAGTCACGCTTGAATGATGTCATCTTAGAATTCAGGGCCGGCAAGTTGGGCACTGGAAGTGTGAAGTGCTTTATCCTTTCGATCACCTCCCCCAGTTTCCTTCTATGCGGCAGGTAAACAGGGAGGTGGCGCGTGTGCCGCATTGATGGTCATTCGGGTGAAACGTCTTTTGCGACGTGATCAAATGCATACTTTTGAACTCAAGAGTTGGCTAGGAAAGCACAAAGAGAGTTAATGACACTAGCGAATATGAGTGAAGGACGTAGACGGCTCATATTGGCATTGTGTGAGAAACCGCTCTCTCACTACATTACTGAGTCTAGCCAAACCTTAAGTTGACAAAAGCACTTCTATAGAATTAATATGTTTATTCACTTTGTTTTGTTATACAATAGTTGTTGTGCAGTTCCCTTGTACTGCTAAATACATTTAAACTTTTTATACTGTATTCTCAAAAATAAATGTTATAATTTATATGAAAAGTGTATTGACATTGTTTACAATGTATATTTTATTAGTTTCTTTTTTCTTTTATTAATGAATAATTTTTGTGCATAGTACCACAATTGTGCTACATAGGTTAATCTAGTATTGTCATGAAGCGTGTTCTGAGGGTTACATTCATTGATGTTCCTCAATCAATCAATAGATCTGTGTGTCTTTTCCTCTTGAGACGGCGCTGTGGTTGTTCTTGTGGCATGTTTTGTGGTATTTGTTTCATCAAGACGCTCGGGTGATTTGCTAATGTTGTATACAGATTTCTATAGGAAGAGTGGAGAACTGTGGTTACTTTAGATAAATTTAGATCTAAGTGGAGATTTTCATTTCTTATGTACCAGGGTGAGCTGGTGATTATCCTTAAAACCCGGTTCTGGAATGTCTGGATACGCTTAACTTGGGAATTAGAGGCAGAACTCCATAAGGAGCATGCATATTGCCAAATTGGTTTGATAATCATATTGTATATGAGTCTCTTGTTAGAAATGGATAGGGTTGAGTTTTGATGCAGTAACGATTTTAACTGTCAAAGTCTGTCTCTTAGTTTTTGTAGAATGTGATCAATGTGTTTCTTCCATGTTAAACGTGTGTCAAGGAGAAGACCAAGGTATCTTACTTCATTAGCTTGTGGTATGGCAGTGTTGTTTAGGAATAAAGGATAAGTATGTTCTTTTCTGAGATAGGTGAAGGTGACGGCATACGATTTTCTTGGATTTATTACAGTTTTCCATTGTTTCTTCCATGATTCTATTTTATATAGGTAGTCTTGTATATGTGCTATAACTTCTTCACCAGTGTATGCTCTACACGTAATAGCTATATCGTCTGCAAATTGGGCAATACGTAGATCGTCAGATTTGGGCAAATCATGTGTATAGACTACATAGTATAGAAAGGGTCCCAGGATGCTTCCCTGAGGAACTCCTGCATTAATAGGTCTGACGTGGGACTGTACATCTTCGTAAACTACAGAATAAGTGCGTTTGTAGATATATGATTGAATGATTCGGTAATATGTATCCGGCAGATGATGCTTAATTTTTGATAAAAGACCATCATGACATACTTTGTCAAGCGCCTTCTGAGTGTCTAAAAATACGCCTAAACAGATCTTCTTGTTTTCATAGGTGTCCATTATTTCATAAATAATTCTGTGAAGTTGTTGTGGGCAGGAGTGGAGTTTTCTAAATCCAAATTGTGTAATGGGCAGTAATGGCCCAAGAAGTATCAAAGGTCTGGGCAATAACAAGCGCTCAAATATTTTGGAGAACAGTGGTAGAAGGCTAATGGGCCTGTAGCTTGATGGATCATTGCGAATTTTGTTGGGTTTCAGTATCATTATAATATTGGCATGCTTCTATGCTGTTGGAAAGTATGTTAAACCTAGCATTGCATTGTAGATTTGTGTTAGCAACACTAAGGTTTTGCGTGGTAAATTTTTAAGCAAAGGTTGCACAATATGGTCAAATCCAGGAGCTTTATTAGATGGTAATCTATTGTCACCGCGCCCGCCGCATCTGATTGCCTGCACTGGGGAGGGGGGACCCAGCCAGTCGCCTACCTGGCCTAACGACCAACCTTGAGGAGGGAGCAGTGTCGCCCATCGCATTATTGTCGGCACTACCGCAAAGGAGCCAAAGGGAAGAGATAGAGAATGGCCGCATTGTTGTGGCGCTTGCCGAAAGAGAGAAAGGGATAGAGACTTCTGGAATTGTCTGCTTTGTATTTGACCGCAATAATAACTGAACTCTCCTGAAGTTTCCAGAACAGTGCCTGGGAGATATAAATAGCGGTAAAGTGTGAGAAGGGACAGTTCTTGTGTTACGAATTCGGAGCCGTGCTGTTGGTGAATCGGAAAAGACTTTCTTGCTGTTGCAACGAGTGTACAAAGTTACTGTTTACGGAAATAAAAATGTTTCCTTATCTCGCCTACATCTGTCTTCTTTACTTTACGCCCACCAAAGTCACACTATTAATGGTATTTTGTATTATTCCTCGAGTAAATAGTTTACACATTGGTGACAGTTGTAGTGGCTGCACTAGGGTGTTATATACTTTCTCATTCATGGTAGGGTCTTCTGAGATGTTGGGTTTAAACTGATACTGTAGAATTTCAGAAAATTTGTTTACCTTTTCTTGTGAGGTTATAAGCCATTGATTACCAACTCTAAGTGGAGGGATTTTGTCAACGACCTTGGTCAAAATTTTTGTTTTTCTCCAAATGCTGCCGTCTTTGGCTTCGAAAGACTGTAAACGTTTTTCTTTGGTTTCTCTGTTGAGTTCTTTTAATGCCAGTTTTAACTCATTGGTGGCATTGTTATAATTTCTCTTATGTGGAGGGTACATAGTTCTTTTTCATAGTTTCCTAGCTGAATTTGTCACATATTGAAGTTGTAATATGTGAGATGGAAAAATAACTCTTCTGTTTCTAAAGCATTTATCTGAATACATGGAGGATGCAAGATTAGCTGCTGTCTGGATATTTTTGGTTATTGTACTGACTGCTATATCAACATCTCTCTTGGTTTTTAAAGGGATTTTTGTAATTGTAGTGCTATTCAGATATGATTTGTACGTTGACCAGTTAAATGGATGGTTTATGAGGGAGTATTTCTTTGTGTTATTTGGGACAGTTGCAGATATTTCAAGTAGAACAGGATAATGGCCGGAGCTTAGGTCATGAATAACTCTTGGGAAGCTGCATAAGTGAGAAAATTGTTTTCCAACAAAGAAATCAAGAACATCAGGTCTATTTCCTGTATCTGGAAAGTGCGTAGGTTCTAATGGATGTGCTATTTGTAGTCTAAAGTTATGTATCTGTTCATACAGCATTCTTCCTCGTGGATTAATTACACTAGATCCCCACCTTGGATGCTTACTGTTGTAATCTCCTCCTAATATGAATTTATCCCCCATTTCATGCATTATTCCCCATGTTATGCTACGAGTTACATGTTGGTCAGGAGCTGAATAGAAAGCTCCTAGTTGGTAGTTTACATTTTCGATCTGTACCTCTACTCTTGCAACTTGCACTTCATTTTCTGAGATAGGAGGGAGCTGATTGTGGTTAATATTAGCTCTAATGATTATTGCAGCCCCACCTTTCCTGCTGTGAGAAGGATGATCTGCCCTATATATTTTATAATCAGGCATGAAAACATTTAAAGATGGAGTGAGTTTTGTTTCTGTCACCATCAATAAGCCTATATTGTAATTTTTTAGAAAAAAGTTCAACTCGTGATATTTATTATTTAGACTTTGACAATTCCATGTGCTACTTTTGAATACCCTGTATGCTGTATTATTCATTGTGGAGAATTTTAGGAATCAGCATATTTAATGTGTTAATGGTAGTTTGAAGTAGTGATAAAAGCATGTCAATCTTTTTGATCATATCAGTCATTACTGTGCTATTTATTGTGTTACCGGTGTTATCTTGTTTGTTTCTGGAGTTCCCTGCAACATAAGCATAAGTAGGTCGATTGGTAGCGTCAGTGTAGTTGGGTAGAGCTGATCCTCCTTGGTTTGTAGCTGGAGTTTGTGCTGTTACTGTTGTTGCGTTCTGAGATGTGGCAACGATTAATGGATGCTTTCTGTCTGTGGTTTGCTGGAATTTAGGAGATCTTCTCTGGATTCTTTGGTGCTCGGGAGAACCCCTGTAGTTGGCTGGATGACATCCTTTGCAGTTTGTGCCTATCGGCAAGGTGTCCTTGGGTTTGTTGCAACTTTCCGTAAGATGAAGTCCTTCACATTTTACGCATCTTGCTGTTTGATTACAAAAGTTTTTGGTATGCCCATATTGTTGACATCTATGGCATTGTATAATTTCTCGCTTTGGTTTGGGTGGCTCTACTTTAATAACAGCATTGTAAAGCCGGGTTAGGTTATAGATTTCTGGATTTTTTTTAATTTGGTTTTAGGTCCAGAAAAAACAGTAATATGGGTAATTTTGTGACTGGGTGTCTGACTGGTAACATTTGTAATGGTTCATACCCCAGCTCCTTTAATTCAGCCATCATTAATTCTGTGCTACAGGTGTAATGTAGTCCTCTTATGAGTACTGTGAAAGCCCTATCAGATTTTAATTTATAGGTGTGATATTCTGCCTTTTGCATTTCTAAGAACGCAGTTACTTTTCTATATCCTTCTATTAGATCCATATTTAGCTTAAGTACATTATTCTCCACTGTCTTGTATCTAAATTCTCCACAATTAAGGGAATTTAGTTATTTAATCATAGCATTCATGTCGTGTATATTGTGAATATAAATTGGTGGTGGTTTACTTATCTGTGAATTTTCCATCACTGGCTGTACTGCTGATTCTTGCACATGTTGTTCATCAAGGCTGGCTAGAGGTGCAAAAGCATTTGATGTTGGTATAGTGATTTATTTATCCATTCTTATTTTCTTTAAACAGCTTTCATTACTATTAGAGGAGCTGGATGAGCTTTGTTGTGTCATATTTAATGCTGATTTTGTTGAACGGAAAGAAAAAGGAACAGAAAAGGTAACCTATATAGGTTAGGGAAAGTTCCCTGCCAGTGGCTTAATTGTCACTGAATGTTATGTTTACACAGATTTTATTATCACAAAACACGCACAATTGTATCACTGCACTGTGTATTCAGAAAGATTGTTTATTAAACTCAAATTTAACTTAAAAACTGAAAATGAAGCGCACAGAATTCTCATGGTACCTTTCTCAATTCCATGACCCACTCATTTTATTAGTGGCGTAGTCATAATGATACTGGCCTAGTTTACGTGGTTGGATTTCTGGGTTACTTTTTTACTTTCTCTACTGGTAATAGAGGGAGTATTGTACTCTGCCCAAAAATTCAATGTCGAGATTTCTCCAGAAATATGTTTTGAGATCGCCTGAATCCAAAAAGAGCATTTTTAGAAAAAGGTCTCTCTCTCTCTGTGTCTATCTGTCAGTCAGCATAACTCAACAACGAAAAGTCGGTTAAAAACCAAAGTTGGTATTTGAGTTTAATGTCTTCAACGATGCGACACGAAGATTTTGAAGAAAACAGTCCTTCCCTAAACTACCCTTTACATGCAAAATATTTCAAAAACTTCGATTTTCTTGAAAATCGCACTAACAATTTTGATTAAAATTACATGTTTAAGAATTTTTTATGACAAATGAAATTTGAATTTCCTGGCTATAACCTATGCAGTCCTGTTTACTCTGGATGACATTTGAATAACTCGTAAACCGTAAGAGATGGACAAAATCATACTCTACAAAAAAATGTATATCTCGCTAAAACACACAATCTATGTCTAAATAATTTTATTTCTTTGTAGAGTGAACCATTTCGGAGATATTCCTTGTTATTTGGGTAAGTTTCAGAAGACCTACATTTTCGTGAAATGCAACAGCGTTGTTCATTTTTTTATATTTTAAGCGTGCAAAGAGAACGGAATCTCAAAGCTTTAAAAGATTTGACCACAGATTATATTGGATTATATTGGATTTGACTATCACTCAAAGCCTACTATATTCTAATATTCCCCTTGCACTTACAAGGAAATAAACAATAAGATAATATCTGTAAATGTTTATCTAAAGTAACATGAAGAAGATAGTATAGGAAGAACAGTTTTTAAGAATGGTTAGTACAAGAGTAGAGAAAGTCATGTGAGTGTAATACATCAGATTTATTAAATATTAGCATTTCGATGTCCAACTGCAAACTAGATGAACTTAAATGTAGAACACATTGAAAATGTTTATCCGTAGCAGGCTCTTGTTCAATGTCAATATGCTGAACAGTTGTTCACATTGACAAGTTGTACCAAACATGGTCAGTAATTTACTTGCAAAAAGGTGCAGCTTGGGAAACATTTTGGCAGTGATGTGTACATATCCGAAACAAGTTTTCCTAAAATGCACAATAATGTGTTGCTTTGAAGGTTCAATTAATTCCAATTGCAGTTCTTCTTGGGCCACAAAAAGATCATATGTAAATGGATCTTTAATATTAGTAATTTCGTCTATGGCAAGGGAAAGTGAACAATGTTCTCCTAGTCCTGATTAAACCTTCGTTGTTGATTCATGCCACATCTGCAGCCACCACTATAACAAGAAACAACTGGCTGTTGAAAGACAGTAGTGGGACGAGATGGATGATAAATTCACACCTTGAGTGCCTTCCTTCCCACCTCTGTCTTAGGTGGTAACAGGGTGCTTCAAGGTTAAACGTTTTTAACAGACTTAGACTTATTTATTGAGGGAATATTTGCCTGGATCTGGTACAAGGGGCCCGGTTTACAGGCTCAAATTTACATGACATATAATTTACAGTGTTACATGGGCACTCTGGTTTGCTTTTTCTCAAAAAACCCATACGGTGAGCAGCCTTAGCTCACCGAGAACAGTTTTTGGGCTTATTTTAACAGTTTTTGTTTGTCCTTTTTGATACACATGTTTTTGTATGTTTGTTTGTTTTTTGTTTGTTTATGTACACGGACACATACGCGCACTCACTCCTCGGCATACCACACATCTGTCCCATCACACGCACACACATACGCTCGTATATACATATTTACACACACTCTCACGCCCACTGGGCACTCCAGAAAGATGCGTCCCAGTACTTCCACTGCACTATATACACTTCACTATTTATAGTTTTCCCAGTTTTCCTGTGCGGCCAGGTTGCAGCTCCTATGACGTTTCCGAGGCACAGACCTCTACCGTAGTGTGTGGCCTAGGGCCTGGGTTTCATGGGCGCGCATCAGTCGGCGAGCCATGCAATGTCTAGAACATTTTGATTCTTGCATTTTTCGGTGCTTTGGCTCGCCTTTGCCGATGTTGGCAATCACGTCATTTTGGTGATTCCTGATGCGCGACCACGCAGCAGAAGCCCTTTTTGTTATTGCCTCGGGAATGGATGGGATTTGGGTTTCCAGGTGAAGGGTTTGGTTAGTGGTTAGGATGGGAGCAGAGAGGATTTTTCGGAGGGAGAGGTCTTGGAAGGTTTGGATCTGTTTCAGGGCGGTTTTTGAGGCGTTTGCCCAGGCCACACACGCCTATAGAGCCACTGACAGGATGCAAGCTTTGTACAGGACGAGTTTGGACTTCAATTCCAGCTTTTTGCTGCGGAAGATGGGGGCGCATAACTTAAGCCGCTGTCTGCCTTTGTTGGCGCTATTTTTTATGTGGGTGGGCCAGCACATTGTGCGGTCCAAGGTAACCCTTAAGTATTTAACTTCCCGACAGCAGTGCAATACCTGACCACCGACCGTTAGGTCCATTGCCAAAGTGTGATGCCGCTTAGAGAAATGTGTCAGCTGGCATTTGTTGGGATTAATTTTAATTTTCCAATCATGTTGCCATGAGAGAAAGTTGTTAACATAACGTTGCATTTCTGCAAGGCCGAAACGCGGATTTCTATAGTGGTTGTATATTGCAGTGTCGTCAGCATACATGGCGACCTTACATCTGGCGTCCACTGGGAAGTTGTTAGTGAATAATATATACAGAAAGGGTGACATGATTGCCCCTTGTGGAACGCCAGCCCACATCACTCGCTCCCGAGAGGAGGAGCGGCCCACTTGGAGGTAAAACTTCCGTTTTTCTAGAAAATTTTGCAGCAAGTATAGATAATTTTGAAGAGCCGCGAAATTGTGGTTCAGTTTTTAAATAAGGCCATTGTGCCAGCACCGGTCAAATGCGGCTTCTACGGCCAGAAATAGCGCCAACGTTTAAGCCCCATTGTTAAATTTTACTGTTACATCATCTGTTAGCCTGAGAAGCTGTAACGCAGTAGAATGTCCTTTTCGAAAGCCAGACTGTGAATTTGAGAGTTCATGGGATTCCAAAACTTGTTTTTGAAGTCGAGAAAGTATAAGTTTTTGGAGTAATTTGCCAATAGTAGACAAGAGACTAATGGGGCGGTACTTTTGCGGTTGTCTGGTGCTTTTCCCTTGCTTTGGGAGCATAATTACCTTGGCTGGTTTCCAAGTAGAGGGGAAATAGCCTTGGTTCAAACAGGCGTTAAATATTTTGGTCAGTTGCACCAGAGCTTTTCTCGGGAGATGCTTAAGTTCCTGATTAGTCACTTTGTCTGGGCCGGCAGCTTTCCCATTAGGTAATTTCCTAATGAGCTTGTAAACTTCTTGTGGTGTTATTAGGGGTAGCTGTTCCTCTTGCTTCTGCGCCACCCAGGTTTGTACGTTCTAAATCGCGGTTGGTAACTGGATTTTCGCTGAATCTATCTTCAAGACAGTCAGCGAAGACCTTGGCTTTCTCCTCTTCGGAGAAGTGCAGGCCGCCACATTTTCAACAGGATAAGACGTGCTTGGCTATGTAAAAAGAGACGGTGAGTAAAAAGGGGTGGGGTCAAGGGAAACTTTGATCCTTTCTGGACTGAAGCATGTGAGTTTAGCTCAGGCCCCTGAGCCAGAAGCATCGCCAGAGATCTTGTTTGTGTCAGTGCGAATCAACATATGTAAGTTTTGTTAATACAATTAGTTTTTAAAGAATCTGTTTTATACTCCTAGCGGCATGGGCGTCGGCAGATCGTTTTTCAGGGGAGGACCGTATGTTGCAAGTTTGTAATCAAACAATATGAATTCAATATTCTGTTGTCAAAATTTATAGTATTTGCTGCGGATAACCATATTAATTTGTGCTAAGTAAAAATTGTTCTTTACGTCAAAATTGAAATAATAGTCTAATATCCAGTAACTGACTGCACATTAAATTCATTAATTTCCAAGAATGGGACCGCGGCCCCCCCCCCCCCCCGTTGCCCCCACCCCTTTGCGACGTCCATGCCTAGTGGTATTTCCCGATTATTTCCTTTGTGTGTACCTCTACTGCCCTAACCAACTAAGTTCAGTACCCCCGAAGTCATGAACTTGCCTAAATAACATTGAAATTATACCTTAAAAACCCCATACGATGACAATATTTGGTGTTTTAATTGAAAAAAAAATTGTTTAATTTGGTTCATGAATTATGAATAATGTTTATTAAATTAATTTAGTATTTTTTATTGAAATGCATGGAATTTTAAATTATAAAATTGTGTAAATATATTTGGTAAAATTGTATTAGATACTAGGTTAGTATTTTAAATTCAAATTTTGCTGTTTATTGGTTGATATTAAATTAATATTTGTATATAAAATATATATATTATACTCGGCGCCAAACAAGAAGGGGATTGACAGTTAATACCCACGTGGTGCAAAGGTCAAAATAAACACGAGGGGATGGATGTGTCATGGCGATCGTTATAGCAGCGGAAAGAAGAGCCAATTTAAACTAAGACGTTTCCATAGCAACGCTAAACTCTAAACCAGTGTTGTCGATGTTTAACACGTGATTAGCGTGTGCCTGACCTGCAATCCAGCAGTAACATAAACTGTGCGTCTTATCTTCTGTGATCCCTGCAATATGTACAATGTTTCCCTCCAGCTGTACCTTGCATCGGTTACAGATTGCCTGTGTGCTGAAAAGTTCGTTTACATCATTCTATTTATGTGGTTATTTGCCTTGTATTTACCTGTGTCTGAACCCGTGCATCTGTGCCTACGTTGTGAGCATTTACAATTGTCTCTTTTAAGGAATATTTAGTTATGTCCAAAAATATTGACAAAGACAGCGTAGCCAAACGAAACTTTACGTACTCGAGAAGCGAATAAAATTCTGTTTGGTACACATTCCAATTAAAGGATTATGCAGTCGATGGTATTGCTGAAGAATATGGTCGCAAATTTGCTTGGTTTGCCCCTTTCCTAGTGTAATCCCATTTAATTAATTTGGGCTTAAGTAAATGGTTACGTTGGGCGAAACAACAAAGATTTCACTGTGTCATCTGTAATAAAGCTACATCAATAAAAAGCTGAAAACCGTGAACAAGGGGTTACTGACACAAAGGGAACATAGGAAAATGAGATTTAGAAGAAAGGATAGAGAAGTGTCATTTTCGCGGGTAATTCTAGCAACAATAGCATGATGCAAGCGATTCAGATATCAGCTGCATTTTTCCATTACAATATTTCACAGGTGGATTTTTCCATTACAATATTTCGTTAACGTAAATCTTTACATTGATATATTGCATGTGCTATCCTTTGAATGGAGATTCACTATTTTACTATTGTCTTCGAATAAGAATATAAATTTTACCTGCTCCACATTCCAAACGCAATTCAGCCATCTTCTTACGCATAATGCTCACGCGCTTTCCACGTGGTCGCGAAGCCTCTTGCCTCTTTCACCGAGAACTGTCAATACCTTTTTTGTTTGGCGCCGATAATAAATTATGAAATTATTTAAAAGAATTTCGTAACATTTTAAGTTGGTATTACTTTGGTAATTTGAATTGAAGATTTTATTTTATTGATTTGATGATTTTTTGGGAATTTTTAATTAAAATACTTGCAAACGTAATTGATTTAATATTAACTTATATATTTATTTGAATTATTTTGGTAAATTGACTGATTTTTTGTATATTAATTGGAAGCTTTGTTGGCTGCTTTGGTTTGATTAATCAGGAATAAGTTTAATACATTAATTAATATTTTAAATGAAATTATTTGTTTAATAAGTTATAAAATTTGGAAAAATGTAACTAGGTAATTTTGAAATTTTAATTTGAGGCATTTTTTCATTTTAGTTGTTGAATTATGAGTATTTTATTAAATTATATTTATATTTTATATATGTATATATTAAATTAATTGTTAGTATTGTGATTGTTTCAGGTATTAGAGGAAATGGTAGTATAGAGATTAGAACTGATAGGTTATAAATTTGAGTATGTTTAATTTGTGTATGTTACATAAAATTGTGCTTTAATTGTTGCATATTATATTTTTGTTGTGTAGTATTTAGGTTTTTATAACTTGTAGAATTTTGTTGCTGTGTTAAATAAGACTAAGGATCTGGAATGTAAGTCACGGTTTAAGTAATTAGTTGCTGGGTTTCTTATTGCAGATCTTTATTTATTTGTTTATTAATTAATTTACTTATTTATTTCTGAGGAATTACACAAAAATAAATAACATGAAATACCCTTTATAGGCTGGCGATTCGTACAAAATTCTGATATAATTTTATTTATAATGTGAATATATATATATATATATATATATATATATATATATATATATATATATATATATATATATATATGGTACATATACCTAACCCTTGAACCTATAATTTTTTAATCAATAAAGCAAACCTCAAACTTATTTTCTTAACTGAAGCTTAGCTATTTCTGTTACACATTGTACATAATAACCACAAGTAAGTTTGCAATTCTCAAGCTTGTCTCTAAAAGATGTTCTTTGTTGAAATTGGATATTGATAATCAGCTCCATTGAACATGCTGTCAAGTTCACGACAAGCAAATAATTAAAATGCTTAATAAGAGATTATAAATTTAATATTGAGCTCAGGTATTAATGTAAGATAAGTAACTCCACTCCACAGTTCAAAAATGTAAACAAAATTACACATCTTTGAGAACAAATTAGTTGAAGATTTATAAGTTGAAATGTACAATTTTTGGAGAATGAGTCAGATGCCTCCCCTTAGCAATTCTGCACTGACTCTAAGATTAGCTGATAGAATTAACCTCCACACTATTTGCAGCTGTTTTACTTTCGTAATTACTCTAAAGTATCCCTAAAAAACTTGTAAACTAAGCCCCTCTTCTCCTTCTTGCTCCTCCTTTTCCTTCTTCTGTTGGAACAAGTCAGGCGTTCTAGCATTTCAAATCCGCGTTAGCATTATGGTCCTTCAAGAGATGTATCATTTCCTGGTGATTAAAGTAGGCGGCAATTGCTAGCGCTGTACAGCTATCATTTCTTCTTAAATTTACATCAGCACCATGTTCTAGCAGGGCTCTTGCTGCTTTGACATTGTTCTTCTGAGCAGCCGCATGTAGTGGCGCCCAACCGTCGTTACATTTTAGCTCAGTGTTAGCATTGTAATTCATCAAGAGGCGTACCATATCTTCATGGTCTGCGTAGGCAGCTATGTATAACGGTGCACAGTTACCGACTCCTCTGATGTTTACATCAGCACCATTTTCTAGCAGGGCTCTTGCAGCCTTGACATTGTTCAAATAAGAAGCATCATGTAGTGGCGCCCAACCGGTGTTACATTTTAGCTCAGTGTTAGCATTGTAATTCATCAAGAGGCGTATCATATCTTCATGGCCTTTGTTGGCAGCTACATATAACGGTGTACAGTTCTTGAGTGCTCTGATGTTTACATCAGCACCATGTTCTAGAAGGGCTCTTGCAGCCTTGACATTGTTCTCCTGAGAAGCAATCTGTAGTGGCGCATAACCGTCGTTACATTTTAGATCAGGGCTAGCATTGTACTTCATCAAGAGTTGTACCATCTCTTCATTATCATAGTAGGCAGCTATGTATACCGGTGTACAGCTATCGACTCCTCTGATGTTCACATCAGCACCATATTCTAGAAGAACCCTTGCAGCCTTGACATGGTTCTCCTCAGAAGCAATATATAATGGCGGCCCACCCTCGTTACATTTTAAATCAGCACCAGCATTGTGCTTTAACAAGAGACGTATCATCTCTTCATGGCCAATCCTGGCAGCTGAGTATAGCGGTGTACAGTTCTCGACTCCTCTGACGTTTACATCAGCACCATTTTCAAGAAGGATTCTTGTGAGTCCAATAAAGTCCTTTTCGACGGCTATGTGCAACGGTGCCGAGTTATTGTCACACTTCAGGTTTGGGTTGGCTCCACTGTCGACCAATAACCGAGCAATCTGTTCATTACCAGACCATGAAGCCTGATACAGTGGTGTACATCCGTCACTTGTTCTCACATCCGTAGTAGCGCCTTCACTCAGCAGCAGACGAACCAACTCCAGGTGTCCGTGTTGTACTGCTACGTGAAGAGGTGTGTACTTGTCTTTCTTCCTGACTAAATCTTTATCAGCACCTCTGTTTAGTAGCAACTGCACCATCTTTGCATGTCCATGTTGAACCGCAGAATGAATGACGGTGTTTGGATCCGCGCCACATTCTAGGTACTCCTTGGCAAGGGACAGCTTCCCTGTAGAAGCTGCAAAAGTTAATCCGTCGTTCAAAGCTTCACCCTTTGTTCCTTGGGCGTCTCTTGCACAAGAGGTTCTGGAGTGGCAAATCTGAAACAACGACATATTTGTAACTTGTGGTATATACTAAGCAGACATTTTCGGGTATATAGAATATAAAGGAAAATAATAAACGAGAAAGTTTCAAATTTTTGAATGAGTCAATGTGCATTTGAGATCCTATTTAAGAGGAATTGTATGGCTGTGTGATTATCAGGAGTGCTCTTAGGACTAGCGAGAAGGGGAATTGAAAGTGAGATAACTACACCATTGAGCATCTAGTTAAACATTGTCTTACTTTTCATTGAGGGGAATTGACCTGTGCCTGTTATCTCTCTCGTATGAACATTACAATGTGAGAGATGCCTTTTATCTTGGTACACTGTCACTTTACAAGGTACAGAAATAAATTATATGTCCATTTGAAGGTAAAAGCAAGTGTGCAAGCATTTTGATGCTGAGGATATTGTCGCGTTGGCATAGAACAGTTATGAAACGCTCAGCGCCGTGCGACAGAGCTGACTGTAACCAAGAGTTGTAGTTATCTTATTACTAGGGCTAGGAAGTTCATGCATTTGCATGTTTTCTCATAGGGGTTAAAAATGTATGCTTTTACGTTATGTGCACGAATTATGGAATTTTCAGTTATTTGGACATTATTTTATGGTTCATATAACTGCATATTTTCTTGATTTTTGATAAATGCATATTGTTTCAATATTATAGCCCCTATATTGCATATTTTAATGATTTTTATGTTTTTTTATTATTGTTTTCCATCTGGATAATATTTTTCATATTGGTAATATTGCACATGATGATACAACTCACGAAGATTTCAATATTATAGCCCCTATATTGCATATTTTAATTATATTTATGTTTTTTTATTTATTTTTCCATCTGTATATCTTTCACATTGGTAGTATTGCACATGATGATGAAACTCACGAGGTGAGTCATGTTGTCATATATATATATCAGGTAACGTGATTCTTTCCCGTGGGTAGATAGATTTGTGTCCAGTACAAATAGAATTTTTGTTAAGTCTCCTAAAAGAGTTAAGTTGTTTAGATCAACAGCACCTGATATCCGACTTCTTCCTGAACCAGTGTTAACTCGATGGGGAACATGGATTGATGCAGTTTTACATTACGCTGAGCACATAGAAATAGTCGAAGAGGTTGCTAATTAATTGGACTCGAAAGATGCTTCATCAATAGAAATTGTGCAAAATATTCTGTCAGGCACTAGGTTAAAAGAGGATCTTAGTTTCATATCTGCCCATTTTTCTTTCTTACTAACAGTCATAACGGCATTGGAAGCTGTAGGATCTCGTTTGCATGAATCATTTACTGTCTTTGAAACAACAATATGTAACTCAAGTTCGGTTCCTTGTAGCATAGGACAAAAAGTGAAAGAGAAGGTAAATTATGTAATTTTAAAAAATTCGGGTTATAAACAGATGATCGATATTCGAGACATCCTCAAAAGAAAACCATCTGTCACACCAAGAGACTTGACTCTTTCTGTGAAGCAGTTAACATCATTTAAATATGCCCCAATAACATCTTGTCACGTGGAGAGGTTTTTCTCGTTACGGAAGTGTTTTGTGAGACAACAGACGATATTTTACAGTTGAAAATTTTTGCAAAGTGTTGATTGTGAACTGCAATTTAACAGTTAATACTAGCAGCGGGACCACTTCTGCTTCAACGTCTGAGGAATAAGGTAACTTTATTTATTATTTATACTAACTCGTCTTGTCTACTGCAAAGGGACACAATCGTTTAAATTAAATAGTGCATATTTTTTGGGCATATTTTCAAGTTTTTAGAGCATATTTGCATGCATATTTCAGTGTTTTTTAGGGCATGAACTTCCGAGCCCTACTTATTACTCAATGGCTGATGTCACGTGATGAAAAAGTTTGTTAGTTTGTGTGAAAAGCAACGATTAAGAATTGAGTTTGTGTTTTTGGGTAACTTTGAGGTCAGTGCTGAGATAAGCAGTGGAGATGAATAAAAATAAATTATTTTGTTCCAATATGCTTAAAATTGCTGGGACTAGCTTCGCACTCTTTCGGTTATACATATTTAATAATTTATCAATAATAAATAGTACTAATAATACTATCACAAGAGCATTACTAAACTATTCATTGCTTTGGTAAGGATATGTAAAAAACTGATGACAGAGATAGATTCTTTTGGTACCTGTTAATATATAATTAAAATCAAATGAAGCGAGTAAATAAACTATTAAGAAGTATTTGAATATATTTTCAAACGTGTCCAGAAAACGCAGATAGTAGAGTAAATATGCATAAAATACTTTTATCGGGAAAATGAGGGGTTTAGTTTCAATCTGAGTCTGTTCCACTTTAACTAAAATTTGAGATATTAGTGTTAACAGAATGTTTGGCAGATTATGTTTCATCAGAATAACACAATGATTAGTGTATTCCTATATCAAAATCATGTAGAAATAGCGAGTTAGTTTCAAAGTGCACTCTTTCCAATCTTGCGTTACTTTCAGAATGCGTTATTTCCGTTCAGCCAATCAGAAGCACGAGTGACAAGGACAGCGACATTATTGTATCGCGGGCGAAACCACCAAGTTATGCACTTGTAGATCATATTAGTATATTGTTATAGTGTATTAGTATATTTTAGTACGTCATCATCATCATCATTCATCATCATCATCAGTTTTAAGTGATAATTTTAGGTAATATGGACAGACGTATTATTCCTTCTCCACCTGGATGTGGAAGAAAGAAATCCCGGCATCCAAGCAACTTGGAAAGAGAAAGAGAGAAAGATAAGCTGGGCGTTTATGTTTGTATTTTAAAGATAACCATTTTACTTTCTCCACTACGTAAAGTAGAGAAAGTATTGTATTCCACCCAAAAGCTCGATGTCGAGATTTCACCGGAAATATATGTTTTGAGGCCCCCTGAATCCAAAAAAGATGAACTTTAGAAAAAAGTCCGTGTGTGTGTCTGTCACACTGTGGACATTATAACTAAAAAATCTGATGTGTTGCACTCACATGACTTTCTCTACTCTTGTACTAACCATTCTTACAAACTCTTATTCCTATATCTTCTTTCTTGATAGTTGAGATACGCATTTGTACAAATTATCTTATTGCTTATTTCCTAGCAGGAGCAAGTCGAATGTTAGAATACAGTAGGCTCTGTGCGATAGTTAAATGTTTGAGATTCTGTTGTCTTTGCACACTTAACATATACAAAAAATGAACAACGATGATCCATTTCACGAAGGTTCTCAGTTTTCCGAAACTCACACACACAACAAGGAATATCTCCGAAATGGTCCACCCTACAAGAAAATTTACTCAGACATAAATTGCGTATTTTAGCAAGATCTACAATTTTTGTATAGTATAAATTTGTCTATCTCTAACGGTTTACCAGTTATGCAAAAGTCGTCCAGAGTAAATACCACTACAGGGGCTATAGCCACAAAATTCAAGATATACATTTCATTTGTCATCAAAATATCTCAAACATATGACATTTTAATCAAAATCGTTAGACCCATTTTCAAAAAAATCAAAATTTTTGAAACATTTTCCATGTAAAGGGTAGTTTAGGTTGGGGCTATTTTCTTCAAAATCTTCATGTCGCATCCTTAAAAGACATTAAACTTAAGTACCAACTTTGGTTTTTAACCAACTTTTCGTTTTTGAGTTGCTGTCAACAGACTGACAGACTTGAATCTAGTATACTCTTGTAGAACACCAGGGTTGTGGTTTGCTTCAGCTGATGGAGACTCCTCGTCTTGACTCTAGTATATTCTTGTAGAACACCAGGGTCGCGGTTTGCTTCAGCTGATGGAGACTCCTCGTCTTGACTCGAGTATATTATTGTAGAACACCAGGGTTGTGGTTTGCTTCAGCTGATGGAAGCTCCTCGTCTTGACTCTAGTATATTCTTGTAGAACACCAGGGTTGTGGTTTCCTTCAGCTGATGGAAGCTCCTCGTCTTGACTCTAGTATATTCTTGTAGAACACCAGGGTTGTGGTTTGCTTCAGCTGATGGAAGCTCCTCGTCTTGACTCTAGTATATTCTTGTAGAACACCAGGGTTGTGGTTTCCTTCAGCTGATGGAGCCTCCTCGTCTTGACTCTAGTATATTCTTGTAGAACACCAGGGTTGTGGTTTGCTTCAGCTGATGGAAGCTCCTCGTCTTGACTCTAGTATATTCTTGTAGAACACCAGGGTTGTGGTTTGCTTCAGCTGATGGAAGCTCCTCGTCTTGACTCTAGTATATTCTTGTAGAACACCAGGGTTGTGGTTTGCTTCAGCTGATGGAAGCTCCTCGTCTTGACTCTAGTATATTTTTGTAGTACACCAGGGTCGTGGTTTGCTTCAGCTAATGGAAGCTCCTCGTCTTGACTCTAGTATATTCTTGTAGAACACCAGGGTCGTGGTTTGCTTCAGCTGATGGAGACACCTCGTCTTGACTCTAGTATATTCTTGTAGAACACCAGGGTCGCGGTTTGCTTCAACTGATGGAGGCTCCTCGTCTTGAATCTAGTATATTCTTGTAGAACACCAGGGTCGTGGTTTGGTTCAGCTGATGGAGACTCCTCGCCTTGAATCTAGTATATTCTTGTAGAACACCAGGGTCGCGGTTTGCTTCAACTAATGAGGCTCCTCGTCTTGACCCTAGTATATTCTTGTAGAGCACCAGGGTCGCGGTTTGCTTCATATGATGGAGGCTCCTCGTCTTGACTCTAGTATATTATTGTAGAACACCAGGGTCGTGGTTTCCTTCAGGTGATGGAGGCTCCTCGTCTTGACTCTGGTATATTCTTGTAGAACACCAGGGTCGTGATTTGCTTTAGCTGAGGGAGGCTCCTAGTCTTGACTCTAGTATATTCTTGTAGAGCACCAGGGTCGTGGTTTCCTTCAGCTGATGGAGGCTCTTCGTCTTGACTCTATTATATTCTTGCAGAACACCAGGGTCACGGTTTGCTTCAGCTGATGGAGGCTCCTCGCCTTGACTCTAGTATATTCTTGTAGAACACCAGGGTCGCGGTTTGCTTCAGCTGATGGAGGCTCCTCGGCTTGACTCTATTATATTCTTGTAGAACACCAGGGTCGTGGTTTGCTTCAGCTGATGGAAGCTCCTCGTCTTGAATCTAGTATATTCTTGTAGAACACCAGGGTCACGGTTTCCTTCAGCTGATGGAGACTCCTCGTCTTGACTCTAGTATATTCTTGTAGAGCACCAGGGTCGTGGTTTGCTTCAGCTGATGGAGGCTCCTCGTCTTGACTCTAGTATATTCTTGCAGAACACCAGGGTTGTGGTTTGCTTCAGCTGATGGAGACTCCTCGTCTTGACTCTAGTATATTCTTGTAGAACACCAGGGTTGTGGTTTCCTTCAGCTGATGGAGACTCCTCGTCTTGACTCTAGTATATTCTTGTAGAACACCAGGGTTGTGGTTTGCTTCAGCTGATGGAAGCTCCTCGTCTTGACTCTAGTATATTCTTGTAGAACACCAGGGTTGTGGTTTGCTTCAGCTGATGGAAGCTCCTCGTCTTGACTCTAGTATATTCTTGTAGAACACCAGGGTTGTGGTTTGCTTCAGCTGATGGAAGCTCCTCGTCTTGACTCTAGTATATTTTTGTAGGACACCAGGGTCGTGGTTTGCTTCAGCTAATGGAAGCTGCTCGTTTTGACTCTAGTATACTCTTGTAGAACACCAGGATCGTGGTTTGCTTCAGCTGATGGAGACACCTCGTCTTGACTCTAGTATATTCTTGTAGAACACCAGGGTCGCGGTTTGCTTCAACTGATGGAGGCTCCTCGTCTTGAATCTAGTATATTCTTGTAGAACACCAGGGTCGTGGTTTGCTTCAGCTGATGGAGACTCCTCGCCTTGAATCTAGTATATTCTTGTAGAACACCAGGGTCGCGGTTTGCTTCAACTAATGAGGCTCCTCATCTTGACTCTAGTATATTCTTGTAGAGCACCAGGGTCGTGGTTTGCTTCAGCTGATGGAGGCTCCTCGTCTTGACTCTAGTATATTATTGTAGAACACCAGGGTCGTGGTTTCCTTCAGCTGATGGAGGCTCCTCGTCTTGACTCTAGTATATTCTTGTAGAGCACCAGGGTCACGGTTTCCTTCAGCTGATGGAGGCTCCTCTTCTTGACTCTGGTATATTCTTGTAGAACACCAGCGTCGTGATTTGCTTCAGCTGATGGAGGCTCCTCGTCTTGACTCTAGTATATTCTTGTAGAGCACCAGGGTCGTGGTTTCCTTCAGCTGATGGAGGCTCCTCGTCTTGACTCTATTATATTCTTGCAGAACACCAGGGTCGCGGTTTGCTTCAGCTGATGGAGGCTCCTCGCCTTGACTCTAGTATATTCTTGTAGAACACCAGGGTCGCGGTTTGCTTCAGCTGATGGAGGCTCCTCGGCTTGACTCTATTATATTCTTGTAGAACACCAGGGTCGTGGTTTGCTTCAGCTGATGGAAGCTCCTCGTCTCGAATCTAGTATATTCTTGTAGAACACCAGGGTCACGGTTTCCTTCAGCTGATGGAGACTCCTCGTCTTGACTCTAGTATATTCTTGTAGAGCACCAGGGTCGTGGTTTGCTTCAGCTGATGGAGGCTCCTCGTCTTGCCTCTAGTATATTCTTGCAGAACACCAGGGTCACGGTTTGCTTCAGCTGATGGAGGCTCCTCGCCTTGACTCTAGTATATTCTTGTAGAACACCAGGGTCGTGGTTTGCTTCAGCTGATGGAGGCTCCTCGTCTTGACTCTAGTATATTCTTGCAGAACACCAGGGTCACGGTTTGCTTCAGCTGATGGAGACCCCTCGCCTCGAATCTAGTGTATTCTTTTAGAGCACCAGGGTCGTGGTCTGCTTCAGCTAATGGAGGTTCCTCGTCTTGACTCTAGTATGTTCTTGTAGAGCACCAGGGCGGGGGTTGCCTCGAGTCATATCCAAAGTGTTGAATTAAAATCTTATCAACGTGATGCAGCTTTTCTTCTTCAAGTTTAACGCTCCCTTCTGGAAGTACTCTTTTTGGGTTTGACAGTGTTATATTTTTTCCCACTTTAGATGCACGTTGCACACGGATAAGGAATCAGTTCCTAGAAACTGCTGACCAGTTACTTATGCATTACCACGCCAGCCTGTGATGGAAATCCTCTTGGCCAAGTTGAATTTAAAGTGCCCTTTTGTTGGCGATTTTAACACGTTTTTCAAATTATTCCTCCACTCATACAGGGGAAAATCTGTTCCTAAAATCAAAGCCTTCCAAATGAGGAGAAAACGTCATTGCGTTCTTCTGGATTTATGATGTGGCATCTTCTCTATATGTGATTCTATGTTGCCAAAAACTCTGTTGAAAAGAAACTGTTACCTGGCATTTCAATCTTCTGTACATTCACTGGAGCTGTTGATAACCACTTTACAACCTACCTACCACTGTTTTGTCCAGCGAAACCGTCAGCTAGAAGGTGAATCACATTTTGGTTTACTTTTCGGTAATATTAGCACAGTTCAACGTGTGATACACTGGTGATGCTATTTCATTAGACCCTTCACTGTATTCATTTTCAGTCGAAGTATGTGTTCTAACCGTTCTAACCGTTTCATGCTGCGCATGAGAACATCCCTGAACTACATTGAAGTTAAATACAGCTGTCGAGAATAATAAGCTGCTTGGTCGGGTACTTCAGGTTGTACAAAGTTCTTCTTTGGCAGTCCAGCTATACGTCAATACATTTGGGTGAAGCTGTTTCAGGAAACTATAACAAACATTGGCTCTAAGCCAATTAAATTCTATCATGAATTTGCTCTTTCGTTTTGCATCCTGTTCATTGCTTACTCGTTCTTTATACTCCAGATATTTTGAGCATACATCTTTCATAGGACTTCCAAATCCAATGCTATAATCAACATTAAAGTTATTCCTGAAAAGTGATTCTCTAACTTTAAGGTGTACTTCAACTTTGACATTGAACATCTGCCATAGTGTTTTTTATATTGAGCTCACTTGGTAAACAATGACAACGCCCATTTGGTTGAGATGTGCAATTGTGGCTTTCTGTACCTTTTAATGATTGAATGATTTTGTGCACAGCCTCTCTCTGAGATAAAAATACAACACAGTTTCGGTCACCACCACGATTCTTTAGGCAACTTACCAGTCTTATGGAACTTCTTAGCCGGCCTTGACATCCTGTCCCTCTTAACATTAAGAACACACTTTTGCAAACTCGAGTCACCATTCTGTGTGTTACATATACAATTTATACTTGCAGCATAAACTCCTTGGTCTAACAGTGACTTCATATCGCTTCCTATGCGGTACTGTATTTGAAATATGTTTCAATATGAAGGTGTCTTGCTCTACTTCACTTTGGCATGCATAACATTTCTCATGACACTCACGAACATCTTTCATAACAAGAAGCCGACATTGGAATGCTTGGTGTGGTTTTCCTCTATGCTGACATTGCGGGTATACGGGAAGGGCCAGTGACTTGTCTTACCCGGAAATAAAGCTATGTATAATATTAAAACCATCCACTTCCACGTGTGAGTCACATAGGTTTAGTAACCTGTTTAGGTTATCTTTAGTGGCCGCGCCGTAACCAGATCGTTAGACCATTCGCTTCTCACCAAGCAGCCCGGCTTCGATCCCAGGAAACCACATGTGGCATTCATGGTGGAGGAAACGGCGCTGGGGCTGGTTTACTCCGAGTTCTCCGGTTTCCCCCGGCATCTCATTCTACTGGTGCTCCACCTTAATTCAATGTATCATTAGTGTCACCGCCTGCTGTGCCTTATGTGGAAAAAGCAGGCGTTAAATACTACAAGAAAAATCTGATGTGTTGCTCTCACATGACCCTCTGCTCTTGTACCAAGGATTCTTACAAACATTTATGCCTAAATCTTCTTCATGTTAGTTGAGATAAACATTTGTACAAATTATCTAATTACTAATTTTCTTGTAAGTACAAGGGGTAGATTAGAATACACTAGCGTTTCAGCCATAGTGAATTCTTTTAAAGCTTTGAGATTTCGTTTTCTTTGCACTGTTAAGATATAAAGAAATGAATAACGATGTTCTATTTGACAGAAATGTAAATTCTCCAAAACCTACACAAATAACAAGGAATATATCCCAAATGCTTCACACTACAAGAAAATTTATTTGGACATAAATTGTGTGTTATAGTAATATTTAATTTTTATATAGTAAGACTTGGTCAATGTCTTACGTTTTACCAGTTATGCAAAAGTCATCCAAACTAAATATATGGGCTATAGTCAGACAATTCAAATCAAACATAAGACATTTTAATCAAAACCGTGAGAGCCATCAGCTGAAGCAAAGCACGACCCTGGTGTTCTACAAGAATACACCAGAGTCAAGACGAGGAGCTTCAATCAGCTGAAGCAAACCGTGATCCTGTTGCTGTACAAGAATATACTAGAGTCGAGAGAAGCAGCTTCCATCAGCTGAAGCAAACCGTGACCCTGCTGCTCTACAAGAATATACGAGATTCAAGACGAGGAGCTTCCATCAGCTGAAGCAAACCGTGACCCTGTTGCTCTACAAGAATATACCAGAGTCAAGACGAGGAGCCTCCATCAGTTGAAGCAAACCGCGACCCTGGTGTTCTACAAGAATATACCAGAGTCAAGACGAGGAGCCTCCATCAGTTGAAGCAAACCGCGACCCTGGTGTTCTACAAGAATATACCAGAGTCAAGACGAGGAGCCTCCACCAGTTGAAGCAAACCGTGACCCTGGTGCTCTACAAGAATATACCAGAGTCAAGACGAGGAGCCTCCATCAGTTGAAGCAAACCGTGACCCTGGTGCTCTACAAGAATATACCAGAGTCAAGACGAGGAGCCTCCATCAGTGGAAGCAAACCGTGACTCTGGTGCTCTACAAGAATATACTAGATTCAAGACGAGGAGCCTCCATCAGTTGAAGCAAACCGCGACCCTGGTGTTCTACAAGAATATACCAGAGTCAAGACGAGGAGCCTCCATCAGTTGAAGCAAACCGTGACCCTGGTGCTCTACAAGAATATACCAGAGTCAAGACCAGGAGCCTCCATCAGTAGAAGCAAACCGTGACCCTGGTGCTCTACAAGAATATACTAGTTTTAAGACGAGGAGCTTCCATCAGCTGTAGAAAACCGTGACCCTGTTGCTCTACAAGAATATACTAGAGTCAAGACGAGGAGCTTCCATCAGCTGTAGAAAACCGTGACCCTGTTGCTCTACAAGAATATACTAGAGTCAAGACGAGGAGCTTCCATCAGCTGTAGAAAATCGTGACCCTGTTGCTCTACAAGAATATACTAGTTTTAAGACGAGGAGCTTCCATCAGCTGTAGAAAACCGTGACCCTGGTGTTCCACAAGAATATACTAGAGTGAAGACGAGGAGTCTCCATCAGTTGAAGCAAACCGAGACCCTGGTGTTCTAGAAGATTATACTAGAGTTAAGACAAGGAGCCTCCGTCAGTTGAAGCAAACCGTGACCATGGTGTTCTACAAGAATATACCAGAGTCAAGACGAGGAGCCTCCACCAGTTGAAGCAAACCGTGACCCTGGTGCTCTACAAGAATATACTATACTCACGACGAGGAGCCTCCATCAGCTGAAGCAACACGCGAACCTGGTGTTCCACAAGAATATACTAGATTCAAGACGAGAACTCTCCATTGGCTGAAGCAAACCGCGACCCTGGTGTTCAACAAGGATATACTAGAGTCAGGACGGGAAGCCTCCATTAGCTGAAGCAAACGGCGACCCTGGTGTTCTACAAGAACGTACTAGAATCAAGACGATAAGTCTACATTAGCTGAAGCAAACGGCGACCCTGCTGTCCCACAAGAATATAATAAAGTCAAGACGAGAAGCCACCATCAGCTGAAGTAAACCGTTACACTGCTGTTCTACAAGAATATACTAGAATCAAGACAGGGAACCCCCATTAGCTGAAGCAAACTTTAACCTGGTGTTCTTAAAGAATATCCTAGATTCAACACGAAGAGCTTCCATCAGTTGTAGCCAACAAGACCCTGTTGCTCTACAAGAATATACTAGAGTAAAAACAAAGAGTCTCCATCACCTGAAGAAACCAGGACATTGGTGTTCTACAAGAATATACCAGACTCAATGCGAGGAGTCTCCATCAGCTGGAGCAAACCACGGCTGTGGTGTTCTACAAGAATATACTAGAGTCAAGACGAAGAGTGTCCGTCAGCTGAAGCAAACCATGAATGTGGTGTTCTACAAGAATACACTTACTAGATTCAAGACGAAGAGCTTCCATCTGCCGAAGTCAACAAGGCCCTGGTGTTCTCCACAAATATACGAGAGTGAAGAAGAGCAACCTCCATTAGCTGAAGCAAACGGCGACCGCGGTGTCTTATAAGGATATAATAGAATCAAGACGAGGAGCCCCATCAGCTGAAGCAAACCGTGACCGTGGTGTACTAATAGATTATACTAGAGTCCAGACAAGGAGCCTCCATCAGCTGAAGCAAACTGCCAACCTCATGTTTTAAAAGAATATGCTAGAGCCAAGACGCCCCCACCACCTGAATCAAACCGTGACCCTGTTGTTCTACAAGAATATTAAAGAGTCAAGACGCGAAACCTCCATTAGCTGAAGCAAAACGCGACCCTGGTGTTCTACAAGAATATACTAGAGTCAGGCGAGAAGCCGCCATTGGCTGAAGCAAACCGCGACCCTGGTGTTCTACAAGAGTATACTAGAGTGAAGACGAAAAGCCTCCATTAGCTGAAGCAAACCGCGACCCTGGTGTTCTACAAGAGTATACTAGAGTGAAGACGAAAAGCCTCCATTAGCTGAAGCAAACCGCGACCCTGGTGTTCTACAAGAATATTCTAGAGTGAAGACGAGAAGCCTCCATTAGCTGAAGCAAAACGCGACCCTGGTGTTCTACAAGAATATACTAGAGTCAAGACGAGAAGCCTCCATTAGCTGAAGCAAACCGCGACCCTGGTGTTCTACAAGAATATACTAGAGTTAAGACAAGAAGTCTCCATTAGCTGAAGCAAACCGCGACCCTGGTGTTCTACAAGAATATACTAGAGTCAAGACGAGAAGTCTCCATTAGCTGAAGCAAACCGCGACCCTGGTGTCCTACAAGAATATACTAGAGTCAAGACAAGAAGCCTCCATTAGCTGAAGCAAACCGCGACCCTGGTGTTCTACAAGAATATACTAGACTCAAGACGAGAAGTCTCCACTAGCTGAAGCAAAACGCGACCCTGGTGTTCTACAAGAATATACTAGAGTTAAGACAAGAAGTCTCCATTAGCTGAAGCAAACCGCGACCCTGGTGTCCTACAGGAATATACTAGAGTCAAGACAAGAAGCCTCCATTAGCTGAAGCAAACCGCGACCCTGGTGTTCTACAAGAATATACTAGAGTCAAGACGAGAAGTCTCCATTAGCTGAAGCAAAACGCGACCCTGGTGTTCTACAAGAGTATACTAGAGTTAAGACAAGAAGTCTCCATTAGCTGAAGCAAACCGCGGCCCTGGTTTCCTACAAGAATATACTAGAGTCAAGACAAGAAGTCTCCATTAGCTGAAGCAAAACGCGACCCTGGTGTTCTACAAGAATATACTAGAGTTAAGACAAGAAGTCTCCATTAGCTGAAGCAAACCGCGACCCTGGTGTTCTACAAGAATATACTAGAGTCAAGACGAGAAGTCTCCATTAGCTGAAGCAAACCGCGACCCTGGTGTCCTACAAGAATATACTAGAGTCAAGACAAGAAGCCTCCATTAGCTGAAGCAAACCGCGACCCTGGTGTTCTACAAGAATATACTAGAGTCAAGACGAGAAGTCTCCATTAGCTGAAGCAAAACGCGACCCTGGTGTTCTACAAGAGTATACTAGAGTTAAGACAAGAAGTCTCCATTAGCTGAAGCAAACCGCGGCCCTGGTGTCCTACAAGAATATACTAGAGTCAAGACAAGAAGTCTCCATTAGCTGAAGCAAAGCGCGGCCCTGGTGTCCTACAAGAATATACTAGAGTCAAGACAAGAAGTATCCATCAGCTGAAGCAAAACGCGACCCTGGTGTTCTACAAGAATATACTAGAGTCAAGACAAGAGGTCTCCATCAGCTGAAGCAAACCGCGACCCTGGTGTTCTACAAGAATATACTAGAGTCAAGACAAGAAGTCTCCATCAGCTGAAGCAAACCGCGACCCTGGTGTTCTACAGGAATATACTAGAGTCAAGACAAGAAGTCTCCATCAGCTGAAGCAAACCGCGACCCTGGTGTTCTACAAGAATATAATAAAGTCAAGACGAGAAGCCACCATCAGCTGAAGTAAACCGCGACACTGCTGTTCTACAAGAATATACTAGAATCAAGACAGGGAACCCCCATTAGCTGAAGCAAACTTTAACCTGGTGTTCTTAAAGAATATCCTAGATTCAACACGAAGAGCTTCCATCAGTTGTAGCCAACAAGACCCTGTTGCTCTACAAGAATATACTAGAGTAAAAACAAGGAGTCTCCATCACCTGAAGAAACCAGGACATTGGTGTTCTACAAGAATATACCAGACTCAATGCGAGGAGTCTCCATCAGCTGGAGCAAACCACGGCTGTGGTGTTCTACAAGAATATACTAGAGTCAAGACGAAGAGTGTCCGTCAGCTGAAGCAAACCATGAATGTGGTGTTCTACAAGAATACACTTACTAGATTCAAGACGAAGAGCTTCCATCAGCCGAAGTCAACAAGGCCCTGGTGTTCTCCACAAATATACGAGAGTGAAGAAGAGCAACCTCCATTAGCTGAAGCAAACGGCGACCGCGGTGTCTTATAAGGATATAATAGAATCAAGACGAGGAGCCCCATCAGCTGAAGCAAACCGTGACCGTGGTGTACTAATAGATTATACTAGAGTCCAGACAAGGAGCCTCCATCAGCTGAAGCAAACTGCCAACCTCATGTTTTAAAAGAATATGCTAGAGCCAAGACGCCCCCACCACCTGAATCAAACCGTGACCCTGTTGTTCTACAAGAATATTAAAGAGTCAAGACGCGAAACCTCCATTAGCTGAAGCAAAACGCGACCCTGGTGTTCTACAAGAATATACTAGAGTCAGGCGAGAAGCCGCCATTGGCTGAAGCAAACCGCGACCCTGGTGTTCTACAAGAGTATACTAGAGTGAAGACGAAAAGCCTCCATTAGCTGAAGCAAACCGCGACCCTGGTGTTGTACAAGAGTATACTAGAGTGAAGACGAAAAGCCTCCATTAGCTGAAGCAAACCGCGACCCTGGTGTTCTACAAGAATATTCTAGAGTGAAGACGAGAAGCCTCCATTAGCTGAAGCAAAACGCGACCCTGGTGTTCTACAAGAATATACTAGAGTCAAGACGAGAAGCCTCCATTAGCTGAAGCAAACCGCGACCCTGGTGTTCTACAAGAATATACTAGAGTTAAGACAAGAAGTCTCCATTAGCTGAAGCAAACCGCGACCCTGGTGTTCTACAAGAATATACTAGAGTCAAGACGAGAAGTCTCCATTAGCTGAAGCAAACCGCGACCCTGGTGTCCTACAAGAATATACTAGAGTCAAGACAAGAAGCCTCCATTAGCTGAAGCAAACCGCGACCCTGGTGTTCTACAAGAATATACTAGACTCAAGACGAGAAGTCTCCACTAGCTGAAGCAAAACGCGACCCTGGTGTTCTACAAGAATATACTAGAGTTAAGACAAGAAGTCTCCATTAGCTGAAGCAAACCGCGACCCTGGTGTCCTACAGGAATATACTAGAGTCAAGACAAGAAGCCTCCATTAGCTGAAGCAAACCGCGACCCTGGTGTTCTACAAGAATATACTAGAGTCAAGACGAGAAGTCTCCATTAGCTGAAGCAAAACGCGACCCTGGTGTTCTACAAGAGTATACTAGAGTTAAGACAAGAAGTCTCCATTAGCTGAAGCAAACCGCGGCCCTGGTTTCCTACAAGAATATACTAGAGTCAAGACAAGAAGTCTCCATTAGCTGAAGCAAAACGCGACCCTGGTGTTCTACAAGAATATACTAGAGTTAAGACAAGAAGTCTCCATTAGCTGAAGCAAACCGCGACCCTGGTGTTCTACAAGAATATACTAGAGTCAAGACGATAAGTCTCCATTAGCTGAAGCAAACCGCGACCCTGGTGTCCTACAAGAATATACTAGAGTCAAGACAAGAAGCCTCCATTAGCTGAAGCAAACCGCGACCCTGGTGTTCTACAAGAATATACTAGAGTCAAGACGAGAAGTCTCCATTAGCTGAAGCAAAACGCGACCCTGGTGTTCTACAAGAGTATACTAGAGTTAAGACAAGAAGTCTCCATTAGCTGAAGCAAACCGCGGCCCTGGTGTCCTACAAGAATATACTAGAGTCAAGACAAGAAGTCTCCATTAGCTGAAGCAAAGCGCGGCCCTGGTGTCCTACAAGAATATACTAGAGTCAAGACAAGAAGTATCCATCAGCTGAAGCAAAACGCGACCCTGGTGTTCTACAAGAATATACTAGAGTCAAGACAAGAGGTCTCCATCAGCTGAAGCAAACCGCGACCCTGGTGTTCTACAAGAATATACTAGAGTCAAGACAAGAAGTCTCCATCAGCTGAAGCAAACCGCGACCCTGGTGTTCTACAGGAATATACTAGAGTCAAGACAAGAAGTCTCCATCAGCTGAAGCAAACCGCGACCCTGGTGTTCTACAAGAATATAATAAAGTCAAGACGAGAAGCCACCATCAGCTGAAGTAAACCGCGACACTGCTGTTCTACAAGAATATACTAGAATCAAGACAGGGAACCCCCATTAGCTGAAGCAAACTTTAACCTGGTGTTCTTAAAGAATATCCTAGATTCAACACGAAGAGCTTCCATCAGTTGTAGCCAACAAGACCCTGTTGCTCTACAAGAATATACTAGAGTAAAAACAAGGAGTCTCCATCACCTGAAGAAACCAGGACATTGGTGTTCTACAAGAATATACCAGACTCAATGCGAGGAGTCTCCATCAGCTGGAGCAAACCACGGCTGTGGTGTTCTACAAGAATATACTAGAGTCAAGACGAAGAGTGTCCGTCAGCTGAAGCAAACCATGAATGTGGTGTTCTACAAGAATACACTTACTAGATTCAAGACGAAGAGCTTCCATCAGCCGAAGTCAACAAGGCCCTGGTGTTCTCCACAAATATACGAGAGTGAAGAAGAGCAACCTCCATTAGCTGAAGCAAACGGCGACCGCGGTGTCTTATAAGGATATAATAGAATCAAGACGAGGAGCCCCATCAGCTGAAGCAAACCGTGACCGTGGTGTACTAATAGATTATACTAGAGTCCAGACAAGGAGCCTCCATCAGCTGAAGCAAACTGCCAACCTCATGTTTTAAAAGAATATGCTAGAGCCAAGACGCCCCCACCACCTGAATCAAACCGTGACCCTGTTGTTCTACAAGAATATTAAAGAGTCAAGACGCGAAACCTCCATTAGCTGAAGCAAAACGCGACCCTGGTGTTCTACAAGAATATACTAGAGTCAGGCGAGAAGCCGCCATTGGCTGAAGCAAACCGCGACCCTGGTGTTCTACAAGAATATACTAGAGTGAAGACGAGAAGCCTCCAATAGCTGAAGCAAAACGCGACCCTGGTTTTCTACAAGAATATACTAGAGTGAAGACGAAAAGCCTCCATTAGCTGAAGCAAACCGCGACCCTGGTGTTCTACAAGAAAATACTAGAGTGAAGACGAGAAGCCTCCATTAGCTGAAGCAAAACGCGACCCTGGTGTTCTACAAGAATATACTAGAGTCAAGACGAGAAGTCTCCATTAGCTGAAGCAAAACGCGACCCTGGTGTTCTACAAGAGTATACTAGAGTTAGGACAAGAAGCCTCCATTAGCTGAAGCAAACCGCGACCCTGGTGTTCTACAAGAATATACTAGAGTTAAGACAAGAAGTCTCCATTAGCTGAAGCAAACCGCGACCCTGGTGTTCTACAAGAATATACTAGAGTCAAGACGAGAAGTCTCCATTAGCTGAAGCAAACCGCGACCCTGGTGTCCTACAAGAATATACTAGAGTCAAGACAAGAAGCCTCCATTAGCTGAAGCAAACCGCGACCCTGGTGTTCTACAAGAATATACTAGAGTCAAGACGAGAAGTCTCCATTAGCTGAAGCAAAACGCGACCCTGGTGTTCTACAAGAGTATACTAGAGTTAAGACAAGAAGTCTCCATTAGCTGAAGCAAACCGCGGCCCTGGTGTCCTACAAGAATATACTAGAGTCAAGACAAGAAGTCTCCATTAGCTGAAGCAAAGCGCGGCCCTGGTGTCCTACAAGAATATACTAGAGTCAAGACAAGAAGTATCCATCAGCTGAAGCAAAACGCGACCCTGGTGTTCTACAAGAATATACTAGAGTCAAGACAAGAGGTCTCCATCAGCTGAAGCAAACCGCGACCCTGGTGTTCTACAAGAATATACTAGAGTCAAGACAAGAAGTCTCCAGCAGCTGAAGCACACCGCGACCCTGGTGTTCTACAGGAATATACTAGAGTCAAGACAAGAAGTCTCCATCAGCTGAAGCAAACCGCGACCCTGGTGTTCTACAAGAATATAATAAAGTCAAGACGAGAAGCCACCATCAGCTGAAGTAAACCGCGACACTGCTGTTCTACAAGAATATACTAGAATCAAGACAGGGAACCCCCATTAGCTGAAGCAAACTTTAACCTGGTGTTCTTAAAGAATATCCTAGATTCAACACGAAGAGCTTCCATCAGTTGTAGCCAACAAGACCCTGTTGCTCTACAAGAATATACTAGAGTAAAAACAAGGAGTCTCCATCACCTGAAGAAACCAGGACATTGGTGTTCTACAAGAATATACCAGACTCAATGCGAGGAGTCTCCATCAGCTGGAGCAAACCACGGCTGTGGTGTTCTACAAGAATATACTAGAGTCAAGACGAAGAGTGTCCGTCAGCTGAAGCAAACCATGAATGTGGTGTTCTACAAGAATACACTTACTAGATTCAAGACGAAGAGCTTCCATCAGCCGAAGTCAACAAGGCCCTGGTGTTCTCCACAAATATACGAGAGTGAAGAAGAGCAACCTCCATTAGCTGAAGCAAACGGCGACCGCGGTGTCTTATAAGGATATAATAGAATCAAGACGAGGAGCCCCATCAGCTGAAGCAAACCGTGACCGTTGTGTACTAATAGATTATACTAGAGTCCAGACAAGGAGCCTCCATCAGCTGAAGCAAACTGCCAACCTCATGTTTTAAAAGAATATGCTAGAGCCAAGACGCCCCCACCACCTGAATCAAACCGTGACCCTGTTGTTCTACAAGAATATTAAAGAGTCAAGACGCGAAACCTCCATTAGCTGAAGCAAAACGCGACCCTGGTGTTCTACAAGAATATACTAGAGTCAGGCGAGAAGCCGCCATTGGCTGAAGCAAACCGCGACCCTGGTGTTCTTCAAGAATATACTAGAGTCAAGACGAGAAGTCTCCATTAGCTGAAGCAAAACGCGACCCTGGTTTTCTACAAGAATATACTAGAGTGAAGACGAAAAGCCTCCATTAGCTGAAGCAAACCGCGACCCTGGTGTTCTACAAGAATATACTAGAGTGAAGACGAGAAGCCTCCATTAGCTGAAGCAAAACGCGACCCTGGTGTTCTACAAGAATATACTAGAGTCAAGACGAGAAGTCTCCATTAGCTGAAGCAAAACGCGACCCTGGTGTTCTACAAGAGTATACTAGAGTTAGGACAAGAAGCCTCCATTAGCTGAAGCAAACCGCGACCCTGGTGTTCTACAAGAATATACTAGAGTTAAGACAAGAAGTCTCCATTAGCTGAAGCAAACCGCGACCCTGGTGTTCTACAAGAATATACTAGAGTCAAGACGAGAAGTCTCCATTAGCTGAAGCAAACCGCGACCCTGGTGTCCTACAAGAATATACTAGAGTCAAGACAAGAAGCCTCCATTAGCTGAAGCAAACCGCGACCCTGGTGTTCTACAAGAATATACTAGAGTCAAGACGAGAAGTCTCCATTAGCTGAAGCAAAACGCGACCCTGGTGTTCTACAAGAGTATACTAGAGTTAAGACAAGAAGTCTCAATTAGCTGAAGCAAACCGCGGCCCTGGTGTACTACAAGAATATACTAGAGTCAAGACAAGAAGTCTCCATTAGCTGAAGCAAACCGCGGCCCTGGTGTCCTACAAGAATATACTAGAGTCAAGACAAGAAGTATCCATCAGCTGAAGCAAAACGCGAACCTGGTGTTCTACAAGAATATACTAGAGTCAAGACAAAAAGTCTCCATCAGCTGAAGCAAACCGCGACCCTGGTGTTCTACAAGAATATACTAGAGTCAAGACAAGAAGTCTCCATCAGCTGAAGCAAACCGCGACCCTGGTGTTCTACAGGAATATACTAGAGTCAAGACAAGAAGTCTCCATCAGCTGAAGCAAACCGCGACCCTGGTGTTCTACAAGAATATACTAGAGTCAAGACAAGAAGTCTCCTTCAGCTGAAGCAAACCGCGACCCTGGTGTTCTATAAGAATATACTAGAGTCAAGACAAGAAGCCTCCATTAGCTGAAGCAAACCGCGACCCTGGTGTTCTACAAGAATATACTAGAGTCAAGACGAGAAGTCTCCATTAGCTGAAGCAAAACGCGACCCTGGTGTTCTACAAGAGTATACTAGAGTTAAGACAAGAAGTCTCCATTAGCTGAAGCAAACCGCGGCCCTGGTGTCCTACAAGAATATACTAGAGTCAAGACAAGAAGTCTCCATTAGCTGAAGCAAACCGCGGCCCTGGTGTCCTACAAGAATATACTAGAGTCAAGACAAGAAGTCTCCATCAGCTGAAGCAAACCGCGACCCTGGTGTTCTACAGGAATATACTAGAGTCAAGACAAGGAGCGCCCATTAGCTGAAGCAAAACGCGGCCCTCGTGTTCTAGAAGAATATAATAGAGTCAAGATGAGAATCCCCATCAGCTGAAGCAACCCGCGACCCGGGTGCTCTACAAGAGTATACTAGAGTAATGACGAGAAGCCTCCATCACCTGAAGCACACCGCGACCCTGGTGTTCTACAGGAATATACTAGAGTCAAGACAAGGAACCCCCGTTAGCTGAAGCAAACCGTGGCCCTGGTGTTCTACAAGAATATAACAGAGTCAAAACGAGTAGCATCATTAGCTGAGGCACACCGCGGCCGTGGTGTTCTACAGGTGTCTATGTTCTATGGTCAAGACGAGGAGCCTTCATCAGTTGAAGCATACGGCGGGCCTATTGTTCTACAAGAATATTGTCGCCCATCGCATTATTGTCGGCACTACCGAAAAGGGGCCGAAGGGAAGAGACAGAGAATGGACGCATTGTAGGGGCGCCTACCGAAAGAGAGGAAGGGATAGGGACTTCTAGAATTTTCTGCTTTGTATTTAACGGCAATAATAACTGAACTTTCCTGAAGTTTCCAGAATAGTGCCTGGGAGATATAAATAGCGGTAAAGTGTGAGAAGGGACAGCTTTTGTGTTACGAATTCGGAGCCGTGCTGTTGGTTAATGGGAAAAGACTTTGTTTCTTTTGCAACGAGTGTACAAAGTTATTGTTTACGGAAATAAACGTGTTGCTTTATCTCGACTACATCTGTCTTCTTTACTTTACACCCACGAACGTCACACTGGTGTCAGAAGTGGGATACGACGATGGAGGCTACAGTGGTGAGCTTTTTACAAGAGCTGAAAGCAGAGATGAAGACGGCAAACGACAACGTCGCTGTCGAGCTGAAAGAGATGAAGACGGAGCTATCGGCGAAAATTGACGAGCAACTGGCTGGCGTAAGGAAGGATATGAAAGAGCTCGGTGGAAAGGTGGAAGAGCTCGTTGGAAAGATGGATGACCTCGGCTAACGCGTTGGCGCCCTGGAGAATTTCGGGGAACGGCTTAGCGTTGTCGAAGACAGGGTCGACAGTAGCGCCAAGGAGCTAAATGCAATGGTGGAAGGGTGGCTTAGTGAAAAGCTCAAGAACTACAAGGCTGAGGCTCCAGCACGCGACACAACATCCACGCGCGTCAAACCACCGAAGTACGATGGCACGTCAACGTTTGAGGTCTTCCACCATCAATTCGACACAGTGGCCAAGCACAACAAATGGTCGCCAGAAGAAGAGGCTGCGCAGCTGATAGCCAGCCCCCAGGGACGAGTCGCAGAGGTGCTGAAAGCAGTCCAGACAGCAGCGGCGTCCAAGGACATCTGGGAGACCCTGGAGAACCGGTTCGGAAACCACTGCTTAGCCGCAGCCAACTGAAATCTAGGATGTAACTGCCAGTGAAGACGTTGCAGGAGTTCGCCCTGGCAATCGAACAGCTGGCCAGCAAAGCCTTGGTCGACCTCCCCTCCGAATTCGTATCCCGAGAAGCCGCCTATACCTTCGTTGACGGGGTACGCGATGCCGAGATACGTCAACGCCTGATGCTCGGCGACTAAAGACCATCCACGAGGCACTAACGGCCACATTGAGGATGGAAGCGGCCAAAGTGACGGCTACCCCGACCTCGAAGACAAGGAGCGTCCGCTACGATGAAGACCGCAGACCAGTCCAGGGACGCCGACGAAGACCAGGTGGCGTCTGTTGGGGTTGTGGCCAGCCGGGACACCTGATGAGAGACTGCCGGGACCAAGACGAGCAGCCGGAAAACGAGTAATGGCCGGCGTGGCGAGGGGTACGTCGGCGCCATCACCATCATCCCCTCGAGTGACACTGCGCGCTGTGAGCCGACGGATGGATGACAGCCTCATCGCGGACGGTTGGGTGAGAGGGAAGCCGTGCCGCGTGCTTTTTGACACTCGAGCAGCCGTGACTGTCATCAGACCTGACGTAGCCAGGGGCTTGCCGTCGAGAAAACCGAGCCGACCGTACCAACTAGTGACGGCATCGGGTGACACCTTGCCTGTGGAGAGGGAGGCCCTGCTGCAGTTGACCTTGGGGCGAAGTGTCCTGCGTTTGTTGGTGTTCGTCGCGGAGGTGGCTGAGGAGGTGATACCGGGACTGGATACCCTCAGGAGCCACGAGGCGACGGTCGACATCGGCAAGAAGGTTCTGCGGCTTAGGGGAGTGGAAGTAATGCTCCGTCACCCCGAAGAACGGCTCGGAATCTGCAGGGTCATTCTCAGGGAAGACGTAGTTGTGCCCGCGAGAAGCGAGATGGTAGTGACAGCGCGACTGGAAGGCCAGCGCAAGAATAACATGCTGCTGGACCGGAAGACGCATGTGCACGGGCTCTGTGTAGCCGGGACGTTGTTGCCGTGCCGAGAGGAGGTGCCGGTGAGACTGCTCAACCCGACAGACACCGATCACGACGTGCAGGCCGGGACGGAGTTGGGGGCGTGCGAGCCAGTGGTCAGCGTAACACCAATAGACAAGACCCAGGAGCCGGTGCCGACGCAACACCTGGGGCCCCGACTGGAAGGCTTACTGGAGAGGGCGGCCGACCACCTGACCGCTGAACAGAGCGAGAAGGTCCAACAACTGCTGAGACGATATCAGCGCGTCTTCAGCCAAGGCAGCAGCGATTACGGCCGCACGGACCGAGTGCTTCACCACATCGACACCGGAGACGCCGGGTCTATTCGGCAACCACCTAGACGCGTTCCGTTGACTAAACAAGCGGCGGTACGAGACATGCTGCAGGACATGAGAACCAAGGGAGTGATCGAAGACTCTGACAGTCCTTGGTGTTCCCCTGTAGTTCTGGTGAAGAAGAAGAATGGCGAGCTACGCTTCTGCGTAGATTACAGGAAGCTGAACGCTGTCACCAGGAAGGACTGCTTCCCCTTACCCCGGATTGACGACACCCTGGGCACGCTTGCTGGTGCACAGTGGTTCTCAACCCTGGACCTGAAAGCGGGTTACTGGCAGGTGGCTCTAGACTCGGGAGACAAGGAGAAGACCGCATTCTCGACAGGCCAAGGACTTTGGCAGTTCACAGTTATGCCCTTTGGTCTCTGCAACCCACCAGCTACCTTCCAACGCCTCATGGAGTCAGTAATGAGATGATTGACTTATGATGCCTGCCTATTATACCTGGACATCATCATCGTCGGCAAGACATTCGAAGACCATCTTGACAAACTGAGCAAGGTGCTACAGACGTTGCAGGCGACCGGCTTGGAGCTGAACGCCAAGAAGTGCCAGCTCTTCCGCAGGGAGGTCATCTACTTGGGCCACATAGTCTCACCAACCGGAGTGGCCACGGTTCCGGAGAAGACACAGGCCGTGAGAGACTGGCCTCGCCCAAAGGATAAGCGAGAACTGCGCAGTTTCCTTGGATTGTGCAGTTATTACCGCCGCTTCATAAAGGGTTTCTCCAGCATCGCCAAACCCCTCACTCGCCTGACGGAAGACCACCGACCTTATGTGTGGACGGAGGACGCCGAAGGCGCTTTCCGGCAACTGAAGAGGACGCTCTGCAGTGCTCCTATTTTGGGATTCCCACAACCAGGCGACGCCTTCATTGTGGACACCGACGCCAGCAACCATTGCATTGGAGACGTCCTATCCCAAGTCCAGAACGGCCACGAGCGAGTGATAGCCTACTACAGCAAGACGTTGTCCATGGCAGAGAAGAACTACTGTGTCACCCGACGAGAGCTACTGGTGGTAGTGAAGACCTTGGAGCACTTCCACAAGTACCTGTACGGTCAGCCATTCCACCTGAGGACAGACCACTCCGCCCTAACCTGGCTACTTAGCTTTAGAAACCTGGAGGGCCAGACAGCCCGTTGGGTCCAGAGGTTGCAGGAGTACCACTTCACCACCGAACATCGCAGAGCGAAGAGCCACGGCAACGCAGACGCCATGTCCCGAAGACCCTGCCCAGAAGAGTGCGGCCAATGCGCAAGAGTGGAAGAGAAGGAGCGTACTGCAGCTGTCAGAGTGGTCACGGCAGTGCCTGCGGATGGATGGGATAGCGCAGGCCTGAGGAGGGAGCAGCTGGCGGACGCCGACTTGGGGCCACTCTTGAGAGAAGTGCAGGCAGCGACGAGACCAACCTGGGAGGACATCGCACCCAGAAGAGCTACATACAAGTCGTACTGGGTCCAATGGGACTCGTTGAAGACCAAAGAAGGCGTGCTGTTCCGGGTATGGGAATCACCTGATGCGAAGACCCAGAAAGAGCAATTGGTACTTCCCCGAAGTAAGGTCCCGGAAGTCTTGGAGGAAGTGCACGACGGACCTCGGGTGGACACCTAGGAGCAAACCGGACGATTGACAAACTCCGACAGCGCTACTACTGGCTGAGGCTCCGAGCAGACGCTGAGAACTGGTGCCGCCCAATGTCACGTGTGCGCGGCGGATCGCGGCCCCAAGACTAGGAGCCGGGGTCGCATGCAGCAGTACAACGTCGGAGCGCCCTTCGAACGCATCGCCGTCGACATAGCTGGACCATTCCCAGTGTCCGATCGAGGCAACAAGTACCTGATGGTAGCTGTGGACTACTTCACCAAGTGGCCGGAGGTGTATGCCATACCGAACCAAGAGGGAAAGACGATTATAGACTGCCTCGTGGAACAGCTGTTTTGCCGTTTTGGGGTTCCGTTAGAGCTCCACAGCGACCAGGGCACCAATTTTGAGTCGCACCTAATGAAGGAGGCCTTGGAAAGACTTGAGGTGAACAAGACCCGCACAACACCCTACCTCCACAGTCGGACGGCATGGTCGAGAGATACATCAAGACCCTAGAAGAGCACCTGAAGAAGGTCGTGGCCAGCCATCAGCGAGACTGGGACCTCAAGGTACCACTGTTCTTGCTGGCATACCGTTCGTCGACACACGACACCACCGGGATGACACCAGCAAGGCTAATGTTCGGCCGAGTTCTACGCCTCCCTTGTGACCTGGCTTTTGGGAGCCCCCCGGAAGCGAAACAGCCGGCAACCGAGTATGTGGAGAATCTAGTAGACCATCTCCACGACATGCACGAGATGGCTCGTCAGAACGTCCAGGTGGCGAGCGACCGTATGAGGACCCGGTACGACAGGCAAGCCAACAGCCGAGGATTCCAGCAAGGTGACATGGTCTGGTTGTACCGCCCTTCTCGGACCAAGGGACGCTGCCCTAAACTTCAACACCTGTGGCAAGGACCGTACCGAGTGGTAAAGAGGATTAACAACGTAGTCTACCGAATCCAGAAGGTGCCCCAAGGAAAGATGTTGGTGGTACACCTGGATCGTCTGGCCCGTTACGATGGTGCTCTTCGGGATGATCAGCCTTGAGGAGGGAGCAGTGTCGCCCATCGCATTATTGTCGGCATTACCGCAAAGGAGCCGAAGGGAAGAGACAGAGAATGGCCGCATTGTTGGGGCGCTTGCCGAAAGAGAGAAAGGGATAGAGACTTCTGGAATTTTCTCCTTTGTATTTAACCGCAATAATAACTGAACTTATCTGAAGTTTCCAGAATTGTGCCTGGGAGATATAAATAGCAGTAAAGTGTGAAAAGGGACTGTTTTTGTGTTAGGAATTCAGAGCCGTGCTGTTGGTGGATCGGAAAAGACTTTATTGCTGTTCGAACGAGTGTACAAGGTTACTGTTTACGAAAATAAAAGTGTTTATTTATCTCGACTACATCCGTCTTCTTTACTTTACACACACGAAAGTCACAATATACCAGAGTGCAGACGAGGAGCCTCCATCAGCTGAAGGACACCGCGGCACTGGTGTTCTACAAGAATATAGTAGAGTCACGAGGAGGGGTCCCATCAGCTGAAGCAAATCACGCCCCTGGTGTTCTACAAGAATATATTAGAATAAAGACGACGGGCCTCCATCAGCAGAAGCAAACCAAGACCCTGGTGATCTAAAATAGTATACTAGACCCAATAGGAGGATTCTCCATAAGATGAAGCACACCACGACCCTCGTGTTCTAAAATAATATACTAGACTCAATACAAGGACTCTCCATAAGCTGAAGCAAACAGCGACCCTGTTGTTCTACAAGAATTTACTACAATCAATACGAGGAGCCCCCATCAGCTGAAGCAAACAGCGACCCTGTTGTTCTACAAGAATATACTACAATCAATACGAGGAGCCCCCATCAGCTGAAGCAAACCACGACCCTGTTGCTCTACAAGAATATACTAGATTAAAGATGAGGAGGTTCCATCAGCTAAAGAAAACCGTGACCCTGTTGCTCTACAGGTATATACTAGAGTGACGACGAGCAGCCTTGATCAGTTGAAGCAAACCGAGACCCTGGTGTTCTACAAGAATATACTAGATTCAAGACGAAGGGCTTCTATCAGCTGAAGCAAACCGGGACCCTGATGTTCTACAAGAATATACTACAATCAATACGAGGAGCCCCCATCAGCTGAAGCAAACCACGACCCTGTTGCTCTACAATAACATACTAGATTAAAGATGAGGAGGTTCCATAAGCTGAAGAAAACCGTGACCCTGTTGCTCTACAGGTATATACTAGAGTGAAGACGAGCAGCCTTGATCAGTTGAAGCAAACCGTGACCCTGTTGCTCTACAAGAATATAGTAGAATCAAGACGAGGAGTGTCCATCAGCTGAAGCAAACCACGACCCTGGTGCTCTACAAGAATATAGTAGAATCAAGACGAGGAGTGTCCATCAGCTGAAGCAAACCACGACCCTGGTGCTCTACAAGAATATAGTAGAATCAAGACGAGGAGTGTCCATCAGCTGAAGCAAACCACGACCCTGGTGCTCTACAAGAATATAGTAGAATCAAGACGAGGAGTGTCCATCAGATGAAGCAAACCACGACCCTGGTGCTCTACAAGAATATAGTAGAATCAAGACGAGGAGTGTCCATCAGCTGAAGCAAACCACGACCCTGGTGTTCTACAAGAATATACTAGATTCAAGGCGAGGAGTCTCCATCAGCTGAAGCAAACCACGACTCTGGTGTTCTACAAGAATATACTAGATTCAAGGCGAGGAGTCTCCATCAGCTGAAGCAAACCACGACTCTGGTGTTCTACAAGAATATACTAGATTCAAGGCGAGGAGTCTCCATCAGCTGAAGCAAACCACGGCTCTGGTGCTCTACAAGAATATACTAGATTCAAGGCGAGGAGTCTCCATCAGCTGAAGCAAACCACGACTCTGGTGTTCTACAAGAATATACTAGATTCAAGGCGAGGAGTCTCCATCAGCTGAAGCAAACCACGACTCTGGTGCTCTACAAGAATATAGTAGAATCAGGACGAGGAGTGTCCATCAGCTGAAGCAAACCATGACCCTGGTGTTCTACAAGAATATACTAGATTCAAGGCGAGGAGTCTCCATCAGCTGAAGCAAACCACGACCCTGGTGTTCTACAAGAATATACTAGATTCAAGGCGAGGAGTCTCCATCAGCTGAAGCAAACCACGACCCTGGTGTTCTACAGGAGTATACTAGAGTCCAGATTAAGAGTCTCCATCAGCTGAAGGAAACCACGAACTTGGTGTTCTACAACAATATCCTAGAGTCAAGGCGAGGAGTCTCCATCAGCTGAAGCAAACCACGACCCTGGTGTACTACACGAATATACTAGATTCAAGACGGGGAGTCTTCAACTTTTGAATCAAGCAGCGACCCTGGTGTTCTACAAGATTATACCAGAGTCAAGAGAAGAAGCCTCCATCAGCTGAAGCAAACCGTGACCCTGGTGTTCTACAAGAATATACTAGAATCAAGACGAGAAACCTCGATCAGCTGAAGCAAAACGCGATGCTTGTGCTCTACAAGAATATACTACAGTCAAGACGAGTACTCTCCATTTGCTGAAGCAAACAGCGGCCCTGGTGTTCTAAGAGAATATAATAGATTCAAGACGAGGAACCTCCATTAGGTGAATGTCGTTCCGGGTGGCTCAGCTGGTTAGATGCTGGCCTACGGATCCCAAGGTCGCGGGTTCAAACCCGGCCCAGGCCGATGGTTTTTAAATTTGCTTAAAAACTACAGCTCCATGTCAGTAGATTTACTGGCATTTAAAAGAACTCCTGCGGGACAAAATTCCGTCTCACCGGCGACGGTGATGTGATCCTGGCAATTGACAGCGTCGTTAAACAAGAAAGTAATTTCATTTTCCATTACCTGAAGCAAACGGCGACCCTGTTGTCCTACAAGAAGATAATAGAGTCAAGACGAGAATCCTCCATCAGCTGAAGTAAACCGCGACGCTCCTGTTCTAAAGGAATATACGAGAGTCAAGAGAAGGAACCCCCATTAGGTGAAGCAAACTGCGAACCTGGTGTTCTTAAAAATATACTAGATTCAAGACAAGGAGTCTCCAGCAGCTGAAGCAAACCACGACCCTGTTCCTCTACACGAATATACTAGAGTCAAGACGAGGAGCTTCCATCAGCTAGGGCAAACCGTGAACCTCGTGTTCCACAAGAATGTACTAGATTCATGACGAAGACCTTGCATCAGCTGAAACAAACTGTGACCCTGTTTCTCTACAACAATACACTAGAGTTAAGACGAGGAGCCTCAATCACCAGAAACAAACAACGACACTTGAGTTCTACAAGAGAATTTTAGAGTCAGGCGAGGAGCTTCCATCAGCTGAAGCAAACCGTGACCCTGTTGCTCCAAAAGTATATACTACATTCAAAACGAGGAGCTTCCATCAGCTGAGGCAAACCGTGAACCTGTTGCTCTACAAGAATATACTAGATTCAAGATGAGCAGCTTCCATTAGCTTTAGCAAACAAGAACCTGGTGTTCTACAAGAATATACTAGAGTCAAGACGAGGAGTCTACATCGGCTGAATCAAACCACGACCTTGGTGGTCTACAAGAATATACTAGAGTCAAGACGAGAATTCTCCATTAGCTGAAGCAAACCGCGACCCTGGGGTTCTACAAGAATATACTGAAGTCAAGAGAAGTAGCTCCCATCAGCTGAAGCAAACCGTGAACTTGTTGTTCTACAAGAAGATACTAGAGTCAAGACGAGGAGTCTACACCAGCTGAAGCAAAGTGCGACCCTGATGTTTTACAAGAATATACTAGAGTCAGGACGAGAAGCCTCTATTAGCTGAAGCAAAACTAGACCCTGGTGTTGTAAAAGAATATACTACAGTCAAGACGAAAATTCTCCATTAGCTGAAGCAAACCGCGACCTTGGTGTTTACAAGAATATACTATAGTCAGGATGAGAAACCTCCATTAGCTAAAGCAAACAGCGACACTGGCGTTCTACAAGAATATACTAGATACAAGTCGAGAAGTCTCCATTAGCTGAAGCAAACCGGGGACCCGGTGTTCTACTAGAATATAATAGACTCAAGACGAGGAACCTCCATTAAGTGAAGCAAACGGCGACCCTGGTGTCCTAGGAGAATATAATAGATCCAAGACGAGGAGTCTCCATCAGCTGAAGCAAACCATGAACCTCGTGTTCTACAAGAATATACTAGATTCAAGACGAAGAGCTTCCATCAGCTTTAGCAAACAAGAACCTGGTGTTCTACAAGAATATACTAGTGTCAAGACAAGGAGTCTCCATCATCTGATGCAAACCACGACCCTGGTGTTCTACAAGAATATACTAGAGTCAAGACGAGGAACCTCCATTAGCTGAAAAAAACGGCGACCCTGGTGTCCTACAAGGATATAATAAAATCAAGACGAGGAGCCGCATCAGCTGAAGAAAACCTCTATCCTGGTACTCTACAAAAGTATACTAGAGTCATGACGAGAAGCCTCGATCAGCTGAAGGAAACCGCCAACTTGGTGTTTTAGAAGAATATGCTAGAGTGGAGACGCCCCCATCACCTGAAGCAAACCGTGACCCTGTTGTTCTACAAGAATATACTGGAGTCAAGAGAAGGAGCTCCCATCAGCTGAAGCAAACCGCGACCCTGGTGTTCTACAAGAATATACTGGAGTCAAGACGAGGAGTCTCCATCAGCTGAAGCCAATCGCGGCCCAGGTGTTCTACAAGAATATACTAGATTCAAGACGAAGAGCTTCCATCAGCTTTAGCAAACAAGAGCCTGGTGTTCTACAAGAATATATTAGTGTCAAGACAAGGAGTCTCCATCAGCTGAAGCAAACCACGATCCTGGTGTTCTACAAGTATATACTAGAGTCAAGGCGAGGAGTCGACATCGGCTGAAGCAAACCACGACCCTGGTGTTCTACAAGAATATACTAGGGTCAAGACGACGAACCTCCATTAGCTGAAAAAAACGGCGACCTTGGTGTCCTACAAGAATATAATAAAATCAAGACGAGGAGCCGTACCAGCTGAAGAAAACGTCGAATCTGGTACTCTACAAGAGTATACTAGAGTCAAGACGAGAAGCATCCATCAGCTGAAGCAAAACGGGACCCTGGTGTTCTACAAGAATATACTAGAGTCAGGACGAGAAGCCTCTATGAGCTAAAGCAAAACGCGACCCTGGTGTTCTACAAGAATATACTAGAGTCAAGACGAGAATTCTCCTTAGCTGAAGCAAACCGTGGCTCGGGTGTTTACAAGAATATACTAGAGTCAGGACGAGAATCCTCCATTAGCTGAAGCAAACCGCGACCCTTGTGTTATACAAGAGTTTAGTAGAATCGAGACACGAAGTCTCCATTAGGAGAAGCAAACCACGACCCTTGTGGTTGTTAGAAATTACATACATTCTGATGAGAGGCATTTGAGGCGATATTATTTAGAAGAAGCGTCCTAAGATAGTTAAAATTTGTGTTCATAGTGGTGGCAGAAAAAGCCCCCTAAAATTGTGAATCATTGTCCTAGTGGGCAATGAAATAGATCTTCAACTGTCTGATCTTGTTCATGTATTATTGGAAGAACATTGTGTTTTAAAAGTTAACAGGAGTAAAAATGCAGAGAACTAATATATAATTAATAAGGCTGCATCAAAGGATATAAGAAGATTACGAACTCGTAAAATTACGTAGTCCGTGTTCGGGTTGTGTGAACCCCGCAGGGCTTGTGACAAAGGACGCCAATCCAGAATATTTGTATTATTGTTTGTGATGTGAAGGAACAATAAATAAGTATACTAAAAATATAAAAAGGAAATTTAATCATCCTTGTAAGACGTAGACCCGTACCACGCCCTGAGGTACATCGAGAACTTCGATGAAAAGCTTCAAGAGTCTCATCGCTTCATTCACCGGTAAATTCTTCTGATCTTATTTGTTCCCGTCAACTTCCCCACTTTCGCATATCTTTGAAGAAGAAGGAGGTACAAAAAAAAAAAAAAACGTACCAAATGGCGCCCAACGTGGGGCTCGAATTGGGTCAACGCGAGGTAAAAGAAGAAGAAACGAGGAAACCTAAGGACAGCGAAGGTCGCTATAAGAGAGGAGAAATTGGTGAAGTGAAATATTTGACAAGTAAGACTGTTCTAATTATATGTAAAAATAAAAAAAAAAATAATTAATTTTGGACAATAGTTTAAATGATACTGAGAAATAGGAAATTAGTAAAAAAATGGAAAATGTTAAAGAGTTAAGTGGTAGTAAAGAGGGAGAGAATAGTGAAGAATCAGTGGTAGAGGTTTGTGAGACAGAGTTAGGATTAAAAGAACTCTTGCAGCAATTATTATCTAAACAGATGGAGTTATCTCAAAAGATGAACAATAATAAGTCAGAATTAAATAAAAAATTGGATAGTTATGAGAGAAGTTTAAATGAAATAAAGTTGTAATTATACAAAAATAAGTAAGACTTAGAAAATAAATTGGATAGTAATGTGAATAGTTTAAAAAATAAGATGGACAGTAGCTTAGTTACTGTAACTGAGAGAATTGAAATGGGTAGGAAAGAGGATAAAATTAAGCATGAGATAGATGCAATAGCAGAAAATTCTAAGACAGTTCATAATGAAAATAAATTAACTCAAGGTAAACTTGCTGTAGAAATGAGTAACCTAAGCAGTGTTTTGAAAACTATGGGTACTGAAATGCAATTACAACGTGAGGAGTTCAATAAGTTCAGTGGGGTAGCAAAAATTAATATGCAAGAATTGCAAGATAATTTAGAAAAAGAAAAGGAAAATACTGGGAAGTTAACCCAAGCTGTAATTGCATTGCAGGCCAATAATGTTAACGAAAGTCAAAATGTAAATGTAGGTAGGAATGTGACTGAGATTGACTTGCCTGATAATGGCAGTAACTTTGGTAACCTCCATGGAAATGTTTTGACTAAAATCTATAATATAGCAAATCAAGGTCACCCTTACAATACGAATTACCTGTTACGTGGCTTAACCCCATCATCTTTTGATGAGGAAGTTAGCGACAACGCGCAATACCAACATGAGAGAATAAGGTTAGGAACTCAAAATAACAAAACTGTACAGCACTCGCAATGGAAAAATACGAGAGACGAGGCATACAGACATAATGTTGAGGATGACCAGACAGACAGTAATTCCATCAAGAGGTTACGGTATGGGAACCACAAAGTTTAAACAAAAAAAAAAACAAAAAAAGTCAGATATTGTGACAATGTATATAGATGTTTGTTATGTATATGTTCTTCATGTTTATGTAAATGTTAAAATTGTTAACTTGTGTGTAATTTAAATTGTCCAGAGGCATTCATCAGAATGTATGTAATATAGGTACCGTTTTGTTTTGTGCTTGTTACTTTCCTTTTTGTGTGTGTTAGAAATTACATACATTCTGGTGAGAGGCATTTGAGGCGATATTATTTAGAAGAAGCCTCCTAAAATAGTTAAAATTTGTGTTCATAGTGGTGGCAGAAAAAGCCCCCTAAAATTGTGAATCATTGTCCTAGTGGGCTATGATATAGATCTTCAATTGTCTGATCCTGTTCATGTATTATTGGAAGAACATTGTGTTTTAAAAGTTAACAGGAGTAAAAATGCAGAGAACTAATATATAATTAGGAAGGCTGCATCAAAAGATATAAGAAGATTACGAACTCGCAAAATTACGTAGTCCGTCTTCGGGTTGTGTGAACCCGCAGGGCTTGTGACAAAGGACGCCAATCCAGAATATTTGTATTATTGTTTGTGATGTGAAGGAACAATAAATAAGTATACTAAAAATATAAAAAGGAAATTTAATCATTGTTGTAAGACGTAGACCCGTACCACGCCCTGCGGTACATCGAGAACTTCGATGAAAAGCTTCAAGAGTCTCATCGCTTCATTCACCGGTAAATTCTTCTGTTCTTATTTGTTCCCGTCAACTTCCCAACTTTCGCATATCTTTGAAGAAGAACGAGGTACGGAAAAAAAAAAAAAAAAAAAAAAAAAAACGTACCAAATGGCACGTATAAACGTTCCAAAACCGTGACCCTGGTGTTCTACAGGAATATACCAGAGTCAATAAAAGGAACCCCCGTTAGCTGGAGGAAATCGTGGCCCTGGTGTTCTACAAGAACATAATAGAGTAAAGACGAGGAGCCTATACTAGCTGAAGCACACCGCGGCCCTGGTGTTCTACAAAAGTATACTAAGGTGAGGACGAGGAGCCTCCATCAGCTGAAGGAAACCGTGGCACTGGTCTTCTACAAGAATATAGTAGAGTCAAGAGGAGGGGCCCCATCAGCTGAAGCAAACCATGGCGCTGGTGTTCTACAAGAATATAATAAAATAAAGACGAGGACTCTCCATAAGCTGAAGCAAACCGCGACCCTGTTGTTGTACAAGAATGTACTACAATCAATACGAGTAGCCCCCATCAGCTGAAGAAAACCACGGCCCTGGTGTTGTACAAGAATATACTAGAGTCAAAACGAGGAGCCTCCACTAGCTGAAGCAATCGGCGACGCTGGTGTGCTACAAGACTATAATAGAGTCAAGACAAGGCGCCTCCGTCAGCTGAAGCAAACCACCAACCTGGTGTTTAAAAGAATATGCTAGAGTCTAGACCCCCTATCACCTGAAGCACACCGTGACCCTGTTCCACAGGAATATACACGATTCAAGAGAAGGAGCCACCATCACGTGAAGCAAACCGCGACCCTGGTGTTCTACAAGAATTAACTAGACTCAAGAGGAGAAGCCTCCGTCATCTGAAGCAAACCGCAGTCACTTTGTTCTACCAGAATATACCAGATTCAAGACGAGGAGTCATCATCAGCTGACGCAAAAACCGGGCCCTGATGTTCTACAAGAATATACTAGTCAAGGCGAAGAACCTCCATCAGATGAAGCAAACCGCGACCCTGGTGTTCTACAAGAATATACTAGAGTCAAGACGAGGAACCTCCTTCAGCTGAAGCAAACCGTGGCCCAGTTGTTCTGCAAGAATATACTAGAGTCAAGACGAGGAAACTCCATCAGCTAAAGGAAACCGTGACCCTGGTGTTCTAAAAGAATATGCCAAAGTCAAGACGAGGAGCCTCCATCAGCTGAAGGAAACCACGACCCTGGTGCTCTACAAGAATATACTATATTCAAGACGAGGGCCTCCATCAGCTGAAGCAAACCGCAACCCTGGTGTTCTAAAAGAATATACTAGAGTCAAGACAAGCAGCCTCCATCAGCTGAAGCAAACCGTGACCCTGGTGTTCTACAAGGATATACAAGAGTTAAGACGAGCAGCCTCCATCAGCTGAAGCAAACCGTGACCCTGGTGCTCCACAAGAATATACTAGAGTCAAAACGAGAAGCCTCCACCAGCTGAAGCAAACCGCGACCTTGATGTTCTACTGGAATATACTAGAGTGAAGAGGGTTAGCCACCATAAGATGAAGAAAATCGCGTCCCTGGTCTTCTACAGGAGCATACTACAGACATGACGACAAGCCCACATCAGCTGACGCAAACCGCGTCCCTGGTAGTCTACAGGAATATACTAGAGACATGACGAGTAGCCCTCATCAGCTGACGCAAACCACGACACTGGTGTTCTACCAGAATATACTAGGGTCAAGTGTAGGAACTTCCATCAGCTGAAGCAAACCGCGACCCTAGTGTTCCACAAGAATTTACTAGAAACAAGTCGAGCAGCCTCCATCAGCTAAAGCAATACTTGACCCTGGTGTTCTGCAAGAATATACCCGAGTGAAGTCGAGGAGCCACCATCAGCTGAAGCAAACTACGGCCCTGGTGTTATACAAGAATATACTAGAATTAACACGAGCAGCGTCTACCAGCTGAAGCAAAGAACGACCCTGGTGTTCTACAGGAATATATTAGCGTCAAGACGAGCGGCCTCCATCAGCTGAAGCAAACCGTGAACCAGGTGTTCTACAAGAATATACTAGAGTCGAGACAAGAGGTGCTCATCAGCTGAAGCAAACCACGACCCTGGTGGTCTACAAGAATATACTTGAGTCAAGATGAGGATCCTTCATCAGCTGAAGCAAAAATCGACATTGGTGTTCTACATGAATATACTAAAGTCAAGACGAGGAGCCCCATCAGCTGGTGCACACCGGGACCCTGGTGGTCTACAAGAATACACTAGAGTCAAGGCGAGGAGCCTTCATCAGCTGAAGCAAACCGCGACCCTTGTGTTGTACAAGAGTTTAGTAGGATCGAGACAAGAAGTCTCCATTAGGAGAAGAAAACCACGACCCTTGTGTTCAACAAGGTTATACTCGAGTCGAGACAAGAACTCTCCATCAACTGAAGGAAACCACTACAATGGAGTTCTACAAGAACATACTAGGATCAAGACATGGAGTCTGCATCAACTGAAGCAAACCACAATATTTGTTGCTCTAAAAGAATATACTAGAGTCTTGACAAGAAGTAGGAAACCACAACCCTGGTGTTCTACAAGAATATACTAGAGTCAAGACGAGGACCTTCCATCTGCTGAAGCAAAGGACGCGACCCTGGTGTTCGACAAGTGCACACCAGTATCAAGACAATAAGCCCCCATTAGCTAAAGCAAACCGCGGCCCTGGTGTTCTACTAGAACGTAATATTGTCAAGACGAGAAACGTCCAGCAGCTAAAGCAAAATGCGACCCTGGTGTTCTACAAGAATTTACTAGATTCAAGAGGAGAAGCCTCCATCAGCTGAAGCGAAGCGCGACGCTGGTGTTCTACAAGAATATAATAGAGGCAAGACGAGGGCCTAACATCAGATGACGCAAATCACGAACCTGGTGTTCTAAAAGAATATACTAGAGGGAAGACAAGGATGCTTCATCAGCTACAGGAAACCGCGATCCTGGTGTTCTACAGAAATATACTAGAGTCAAGACAAGGTTGCTTCATCAGCTGAAGCAAACAGCGACCATGGTGTTCTACAAGAATATACTAGAGTGAAGATAAGGAGGATCCATCAGCTGAAGCGAACCGTGGCCCTGGTGTTCTACAAGAATATACTAGAATCAAGACGATGATCCTCCATCAGCTAAAGCAAACCCTGGCCCTGGAGTTCTACAAGAAGATAGTAGAGTCAAGACGAGGAGCCTCCATCAGCTAAAACAAACCGTGACCCTGGTGTTGTATAAGAGTATACGAGAGCCATGACGAGCAGCCTCCCTCAGCTGAAGTAAACCACGATCCTGGTGTTCTACAAGAGTAAATAGAGTCAAGACGAGAAGACTCTATCAGAAGAAGCAAACCGTGATCCTGGTGTTCTACAGGAATATTCTAGAGTCAAGTCGAGTAGTCTCCATCAACTGAAGCAAACCGTGCTCCTGGTGTTGTACAAGAATATACTAGAGTCAAGACGAGGTGTCCCCATCAGCCGAAGCTGTCCACGACCCTGGTGCTCTACAAGGAAATACTAGACTCAAGACGAGGAGCTTCCATCAACTGACGCAAACCGCGACCCAGGTGTTCTACAAGAATGTAGTAGAGTCAAAACGAGGAGCCTGTGTCAGCTGAAGCAAAATACTACCCTGATGTTGTACAAGAATATACCACAGTCAAGACGGGGAGCCTCTATCTGCTACAACAAACCGTGAACCTGGTGTTCTACAAGAATATACTCATGTCGAGACAAGAAGTCTCCATCAGCTGAAGAAACCTTGACCCTGGTCTTCTACAAGAATATACTAGAGTCGGGACAACAAGTCTCCATCAGCTGACGCAAACCGTTACACGGGTGTTCTACAAGAATGTACTAGAGTCGATAAAAAAGGTCTCCATCAGCTGAACCAAACTGCGACCTTGGTGTTCTAAAACAATATACTAGACTCAAGAGAGAGAGACCCATCAGCTGGGGCACACCGCGATCCTGGTGCTCTACAAGAATATACTAGAATCGAGAGAAGAAATCTCCATCAGCTGAAGCAAACCGTGACCCTGGTGTTCTACTAGAATATACCAGAGTCAAGACGATGATCCCCCATCACCTAAAACAAACCTTGACCCTGGATTTCTACAAGGATATACTAAGTCTAGACAGAATGCTTCCATTAGCTGAAGCAAACCACGACCCTTGTGTTCTACAAGAATGTACAAGCGTTAAGACGAGGAGCCCAATTCACCTGAAGCAAACCGTGACACTGGTGGTCTACAAGTATATATGGTAGTCAAGATGAGGAGCCCCTATCAGCTGAAGGAAACCGCAACCCTTGTGTTCTACAAGAGTTTACTAGAATTGAGACAAGAAGTCTCCATCAGGAGAAGCAAACCACGACCCTTGTGTTCAACAACCTTATACTAGAGGCGAGACAAGAGGTGCTCATCAGCTGAAGCAAACCACGACCCTGGTGGTCTACAAGAATATACTTGAGTCAATACGGGGATCCTCCATCAGCTGAAGGAAACCTCGACATTGGTGTTCTACATGAATATACTAAAGTCAAGACGAGGAGCCCCATCAGCTGGAGCACACCGCGATCCTGGTGTTCTACAAGAATATACTGGAGTCAAGGCGAGGAGCCTTCATCAGCTGAAGCAACCCGCGACCCTTCTGTTGTACAAGAGTTTAGTAGAATCGAGACAAGAAATCTCCATTAGGAGAACTAAACCAGGACCCTTGTGTTCAAAGAGATTATAGTAGAGTCGAGACAAGAACTCTCCATCCACTGAGGCAAACCACTACCATAGAGATCTACAAGAATATACAAGAATCAAGATGAGGAGCCTGCATCAACTGAAGCAAACCACGATCTTTGTGCTCTAAAAGAATATACTAGAGTCGAGACAAGAAGTAGTAAGCCACGACCCTGGTGTTCTACAAGAATATACTAGAGTCAAGACGAGGACCTTCCGTCAGCTGACGCAAAGGACGCGACCCTGGTGGTCTACAGGTGCACATTAGTGTCACGACAAAGAGCCCCCATTAGCTAAAGCAAACCGCGGCCCTGGTGTTCTAGTAGAACGCAATATAGTCAAGACGAGAAGCGTCCAGCAGCTAATAAAAAATGTGAACCTGGTGTTCTACAAGAATGTACTAGATTCAAGAGCAGCAGCCTCCATCAGCTGAAGCGAACCGCGACCCTGGAGTTCTACAAGAACATACTAGAGTCAAGACGAGGACCTAACATCAGATGACGCAAATCACGAACCTGGTGTTCTAAAAGAATAAACCAGAGGGAAGACAAGGAGGATTCATCAGCTGCAGGAAACTGCGACCCTAGTGTTCTACGAGAATATACTAGAGTCAAGACAAGGTTGCTAAATCAGCTGAAGCAAACCATGACCATGGTGTTCTACAAGAATATATTAGAGTGAAGATAAGAAGGGTCCAATAGCTGAAGCAAGCCGCGGTCCTGGAGTTCTACAAGAATATACTAGAGTCAAGACGAAGAACTCCCATTAGCTGAAGCAAACCGCGGCCCTGGTGTAAAACAGACCGTGAACCTGGTGTTGTAGCAGAGTATACTAGAGTCATGACGAACAGCCTCCATCAGCTGAAGCAAACCGTGACCCTGGTGCTCCACAAGAATATACTAGAGTCAAAACGAGAAGCCTCCACCAGCTGAAGCAAACCGCGACCTTGATGTTCTACTGGAATATACTAGAGTGAAGAGGGGTAGCCACCATAAGATGAAGAAAATCGCGTCCCTGGTCTTCTACAGGAGCATACTACAGACATGACGACAAGCCCACATCAGCTGACGCAAACCGCGTCCCTGGTAGTCTACAGGAATATACTAGAGACATGACGAGTAGCCCTCATCAGCTGACGCAAGCCACGACACTGGTGTTCTACCAGAATATACTAGGGTCAAGTGTAGGAACTTCCATCAGCTGAAGCAAACCGCGACCCTAGTGTTCCACAAGAATATACTAGAAACATGTCGAGCAGCCTCCATCAGCTAAAGCAATACTTGACCCTGGTGTTCTGCAAGAATATACCCGAGTGAAGTCGAGGAGCCACCATCAGCTGAAGCAAACTACGGCCCTGGTGTTATACAAGAATATACTAGAATTAACACGAGCAGCGTCTACCAGCTGAAGCAAAGAACGACCCTGGTGTTCTACAGGAATATATTAGTGTCAAGACGAGCGGCCTCCATCAGCTGAAGCAAACCGTGAACCAGGTGTTCTACAAGAATATACTTGAGTCAAGATGAGGATCCTTCATCAGCTGAAGCAAAAATCGACATTGGTGTTCTACATGAATATACTAAAGTCAAGACGAGGAGCCCCATCAGCTGGTGCACACCGGGACCCTGGTGGTCTACAAGAATACACTAGAGTCAAGGCGAGGAGCCTTCATCAGCTGAAGCAAACCGCGACCCTTGTGTTGTACAAGAGTTTAGTAGGATCGAGACAAGAAGTCTCCATTAGGAGAAGAAAACCACGACCCTTGTGTTCAACAAGGTTATACTCGAGTCGAGACAAGAACTCTCCATCAACTGAAGGAAACCACTACAATGGAGTTCTACAAGAACATACTAGGATCAAGACATGGAGTCTGCATCAACTGAAGCAAGCCACAATATTGTTGCTCTAAAAGAATATACTAGAGTCTTGACAAGAAGTAGGAAACCACAACCCTGGTGTTCTACAAAAATATACTAGAGTCAAGACGAGGACGTTCCATCTGCTGAAGCAAAGGACGCGACCCTGGTGTTCGACAAGTGCACACCAGTATCAAGACAATAAGCCCCCATTAGCTAAAGCAAACCGCGGCCCTGGTGTTCTACTAAAACGTAATATAGTCAAGACGAGAAACGTCCAGCAGCTAAAGCAAAATGCGACCCTGGTGTTCTACAAGAATTTACTAGATTCAAGAGGAGAAGCCTCCATCAGCTGAAGCGAAGCGCGACGCTGGTGTTCTACAAGAATATAATAGAGGCAAGACGAGGGCCTAACATCAGATGACGCAAATCACGAACCTGGTGTTCTAAAAGAATATACTAGAGGGAAGATAAGGAGGCTTCATCAGCTACAGAAAACCGCGACCCTGGTGTTCTACAGGAATATACTAGAGTCAAGACAAGGTTGCTTCATCAGCTGAAGCAAACAGCGACCATGGTGTTCTACAAGAATATACTAGAGTGAAGATAAGGAGGATCCATCAGCTGAAGCGAACCGTGGCCCTGGAGTTCTACAAGAAGATAGTACAGTCAAGACGAGGAGCCTCCATCAGCTAAAACAAACCGTGACCCTGGTGTTGTACAAGAATATACTAGAGTCAAGACGAGGTGTCCCCATCAGCCGAAGCTGTCCACGACCCTGGTGCTCTACAAGGAAATACTAGACTCAAGACGAGGAGCTTCCATCAACTGACGCAAACCGCGACCCAGGTGTTCTACAAGAATGTACTAGAGTCAAAACGAGGAGCCTGTGTCAGCTGAAGCAAAAAACTACACTGATGTTGTACAAGAATATACCACAGTCAAGACGGGGAGCCTCTATCTGCTACAACAAACCGTGAACCTGGTGTTCTACAAGAATATACTCATGTCGAGACAAGAAGTCTCCATCAGCTGAAGAAACCTTGACCCTGGTCTTCTACAAGAATATACTAGAGTCGAGACAACAAGTCTCCATCAGCTGACGCAAACCGTTACACGGGTGTTCTACAAGAATGTACTAGAGTCGATAAAAAAGGTCTCCATCAGCTGAACCAAACTGCGACCCTGGTGTTCTAAAACAATATACTAGACTCAAGACAGAGAGACCCATCAGCTGAAGCACACCGCGATCCTGGTGCTCTACAAGAATATACTAGAATCGAGAGAAGAAATGTCCATCAGCTGAAGCAAACCGTGACCCTGGTGTTCTACTAGAATATACCAGAGTCAAGACGATGATCCCCCATCACCTAAAACAAACCTTGACCCTGGATTTCTACAAGGATATACTAAGTCTAGACAGAATGCTTCCATTAGCTGAAGCAAACCACGACCCTTGTGTTCTACAAGAATGTACAAGAGTTAAGACGAGGAGCCCAATTCACCTGAAGCAAACCGTGACACTGGTGGTCTACAAGTATATATGGTAGTCATGATGAGGAGCCCCTATCAGCTGAAGGAAACCGCAACCCTTGTGTTCTACAAGAGTTTACTAGAATTGAGACAAGAAGTCTCCATCAGGAGAAGCAAACCACGACCCTTGTGTTCAACAACCTTATACTAGAGTCGAGACAAGAGGTGCTCATCAGCTGAAGCAAACCACGACCCTGGTGGTCTACAAGAATATACTTGAGTCAATACGGGGATCCTCCATCAGCTGAAGGAAACCTCGACATTGGTGTTCTACATGAATATACTAAAGTCAAGACGAGGAGCCCCATCAGCTGGAGCACACCGCGATCCAGGTGTTCTACAAGAATATACTAGAGTCAAGGCGAGGAGCCTTCATCAGCTGAAGCAACCCGCGACCCTTCTGTTGTACAAGAGTTTAGTAGAATCGAGACAAGAAATCTCCATTAGGAGAAGTAAACCAGGACCCTTGTGTTCAAAGAGATTATAGTAGAGGCGAGACAAGAACTCTCCATCCACTGAAGCAAACCACTACCATAGAGATCTACAAGAATATACTAGAATCAAGATGAGGAGCCTGCATCAACTGAAGCAAACCACGATCTTTGTGCTCTAAAAGAATATACTAGAGTCGAGACAAGAAGTAGTAAGCCACGACCCTGGTGTTCTACAAGAATATACTAGAGTCAAGACGAGGACCTTCCGTCAGCTGACGCAAAGGACGCGACCCTGGTGGTCTGCAGGTGCACATTAGTGTCACGACAAAGAGCTCCCATTAGCTAAAGCAAACCGCGGCCCTGGTGTTCTAGTAGAACGCAATATAGTCAAGACGAGAAGCGTCCAGCAGCTAAAGCAAAATGCGAACCTGGTGTTCTACAAGAATGTACTAGATTTAGAGCAGCAGCCTCCATCAGCTGAAGCGAACCGCGACCCTGGTATTCTACAAGAACATACTAGAGTCAAGACGAGGACCTAACATCAGATGACGCAAATCACGAACCTGGTGTTCTAAAAGAATAAACCAGAGGGAAGACAAGGAGGATTCATCAGCTGCAGGAAACTACGACCCTAGTGTTCTACGAGAATATACTAGAGTCAAGACAAGGTTGCTCCATCAGCTGAAGCAAACCATGACCATGGTGTTCTACAAGAATATACTAGAGTGAAGATAAGGAGGGTCCAATAGCTGAAGCAAGCCGCGGTCCTGGAGTTCTACAAGAATATACTAGAGTCAAGACGAAGAACTCCCATTAGCTGAAGCAAACCGCGGCCCTGGTGTAAAACAGACCGTGACCCTGGTGTTGTAGCAGAGTATACTAGAGTCATGACGAACAGCCTCCATCAGCTGAAGCAAACCACGATCCTGGTGCTCTACAAGAGTAAATAGAGCCAAGACGAGAAGACTCCATCAGCTGACGCAAACCGCGACCCAGGTAATCTACAAGAATGTACTAGAGTCAAAACGAGGAGCCTCTATCAGCTTTAGGAAAAAACGATCCTGGTGTTCTACGAGAATATACTGGAGTTAAGACGAGTACCCTCAGTCAGTTGAAGCAAACCGTGAACCTGGTATTCTACAAGAATATACTAGAATTAACATGAGGAGTGTCTATCAGCTTAAGCAATCAACCATCCTGGTTTTCTACGAGAATATACTGGAGTTAAGACGAGCACCCTCGGTCAGCTGAAGCAAACCGTGAACCTGGTATTCTACAAGAATATACTAGAATTAATATGAGGAGCGCCTAGCAGCTGAAGCAAACCACGACCTGGTGTTCTACAAGAATATATTAGAGTCAAGACGAGCGGCCTCCATCAGCTGAAGCAAACCGTGAACCTAGTGTTCTACAAGAATATTCTAGAGTCGAGACAAGAGGTGTTCATCAACTGAAGCAAACCACTACCATGGAGTTCTACAAGACTATACTACAATCAGGACGAGGAGTCTGCATCAACTGAAGCAAACCACGGTCCTTGTGCTCTAAAAGAATATACCAAAGTCGAGACAAGAAGTAGTAAACCACGACCCTGGTGTTCTACAAGAATATACTAGAGTCAAGACGAGGACCTTCCATCAGCTGACGCAAAGGACGCGACTCTGGTGTTCTACAGGTGTATACTAGTGTCAAGACAAAGAGCCCCCATTAGCTAAAGCAAACCGCGGCCCTGGTGTTCCACTAGAACGTAATATAGTCAAGACGAGAAACGTCAAGGCAGCTAAAGCAAAATGCGACGATTGTGTTGTACAAGAATGTACTAGATTCAAGAGGAGAAGACTCCATCAGCTGAAGCGAAGCGCGACCCTGGTGTTCTACAAGAATATAGTTGAGGGAAGACAAGGAGGCTCCATCAGCTGCAGGAAACCGCGACACTGGTATTCTAAAAGAATATACTAGAGTGAAGATAAGGAGGATCAATCAGCTGAAGCAAACCGCGGCCCTGGTGTTCTACAAGAATATACTAGAATCAAGACGATAATCCTCCATCAGCTAAAGCAAACCGTGACCTTGGTGTTGTAAAAGAGTATACTAGAGCCATGACGAGCACTCTCCATCAGCTGAAGCAAACCACGATCCTGGTGTTCTACAAGAGTAAATAGAGTCAAGACGAGATGACTCTGTTGGCTGAAGCAAACCCCGACACTTGTGATCTACAGGAATATACTAGAGTCAAGAAGAGAAGCCACTATCAGCTGAAGGAAACCGCGGTCCTGGTGCTCTACAAGAATAAACTAGAGTCAAGACGAGAAGCCTCCATCAGCTGAAGCAAACCGTGGCCCTGGTGTTCAACAGGAATATACTAGATTCAAGACAAGGAGTCTCCATCAGCTGAAGAAAACCGTGATCCTGGTGTTCTAGAAGAATATTCTAGAGTCAAGTCGAGTAGTCTCCATCAACTGAAGCAAATCGTGATCCTGCTGTTGTACAAGAATATACTAGAGGCAAGACGAGGTGTCCCCATCAGCTGAAGCTGTCCGTGACCCTGGTGTTCTACAAGGAAATACTAGACTCAAGACGAGGAGCTTCCATAAGCTGACGCAACCCGCGACCCAGGTGTTATACAAGAATGTACTAGTATCAAAACGAGGAGCCTCTATTAGCTGAAGCAAAAAACGACCCTGGTCTTCTACAAGAATATACTAGAGTCGAGACAACAGGTCTCCATCAGCTGACGCAAACCGTGACATGGGTGTTCTACAGGAATATACTAGAGTCGATAAAAAAGGTCTCCATCAGCTGAAGCAAACCACGACCCTGGTGTTATAAAACAACATACTAGAGTCAAGACAGGGAGACCCATCAGCTGAAGCACACCGCGATCGTGGTGTTCTACAAGAATATACTAGAATCGAGACAAGAAATCTCCATCAGCCGAAGCAAACCGTGACCCTGGTGTTCTACAAGAATATACCAGAGTCAAGGCGATGATCCTCCATCATCTAAAGCAAACAGTGACACCGGATTTCTACAAGAATATAGTAGAATCAACACGAGAAGTCTCCATGAGCTGAAGCAAACCACGGCCCTTGTGTTCCACAAGAATGTACCAGAGTTAAGACGAGGAGCCCAACTCACCTGAAGCGAACCGTGACCCTGGTGGTCTACTAGAATATATTGGAGTCAAGATGAGGAGCCCCCATCAGCTGAAGCAAACCGCGACTCTGGTGTTCTACAAGGATATACTAGAGTCAAGACGATGATCCTCCATCAGCTAAAGCAAAGCGTGACCCTGAAGTTCTACAAGAATATAGTAGAATCAACACGAGAAGTCTCCATGAGCTGAAGCAAACCACGATCCTGGTGTTCTAGAAGAGTATACTACAGTCAAGACGAGAAGCCTTCATCAGCTGAAGCAAACCAAGACCCTGGTGTTCTACAGCAATATACTAGAGTCAAGACAAGACGCCTCCATCAGCTGAAGCAAGCCGCGGTCCTAGTGTTCTACAGGAATATACTAGATTCAAGACGAAAGCCTCCGTGAGCTGAAGGATCTCGAGGTCCTGGTGCTCTACAAGAATAAACTAGAGTCAAGACGAGAAGTCCTAATCAGCGCAAGCAAACCATGGCCCTGGTGTTCTACAGGAATATACTAGATTCAAGACAAGGAGTCTCCATTAGCTGAAGCAAACCGTGACCCTGGTGTTCTACAAGAATATACTAGAGTGAAGGCGAGGATTCTGCATCAACTTAAGCTAACCGTGATCCTGGTGTTCTACAAGAATATACTAGAGTCAAGACGAGGGGTCTCCATCAGCTGAAGCAATCCGCGGCCCTGGTGTTCTACAAGAATATAGTAGAGTCAAGACGAGAAGCTTCCATCAGCTGACGCAAACCGCGACCCAGATGTTCTAAAAGAATATACTAGAGTCGAGGGAAGAGGTCTCCATCAGCTGAAGCAAACCACGACCCTGGTGTTGGACAAGAATATACTAGAGTCGAGACAAGAAGTCACCATCAGCCTAAGCAACCCACTGCCCTGGTGTTCTAAAGAATATACTAGAGTGCAGACAAGAAGTCTCCATCAGCTGAAGCAAACCACGACCCTGTTGTCCTACAAGATTAATCTAGAGTCCAGACAAGATGACTCCATCAGCTGAAGCAAACCACGACTCTGGTGTTCTACAAGAATATACTAGAGTCGAGACAAGAAGTCTAAATCAGCTGAAGCAAACCGTGACCCTGGTGTTCTACAAGAATATACTAGAGTCAAGACGAGGACCCCCATGACCTGAATCACACCACGACCCTGGTGTTCTACAAGAATATTCTAGAATCAAGACGAGGAGTGTCTATCAGCTGAAGCAAACAACGACCCTGGTGATCTTCAAGAATATACTGGAGTTAAGACGAGCAGCCTCCATCAGCTCAAGGAAACCCTGAACCTGGTGTTCTACAACAGTGGTGTCAAGGTCACAGGCTCTTCGGGGCTAAACTGTGCATCAGCTACATGCAGCGGGCAAAACATGACGTAATACATATCAACACTAGAAGCTTTATCAATTGACACCTGTTTACTTGCAAGTTGGTTGCGTCCGCGAATAAAACCTTTCTTGGAGTGGGTACACCTTATGAATTTTTGCCTTGAGAATTGCCTACAAGGATACATAGCACAGGTACAAGTTGGATCTGTGAAGGGGAACAGTACATCTCACGCGTAAATAAAAAACTACTTGACATAGTTATTAAAGTTGGTTAAAATAGTTGCAACCTTCTGATGATTAGGCTGAATTATAGGTACTATTAAACCTACCCCAGCCCTTGGGTTAGCATTCTCAAGCTGGAAAGTACACCACTCACGCACTTACATGCCTCTTAAAGATAGATGTTTTTGTTACTTTTCAATCCCAGGTGTAAAAATGTCATTCTATTTTAAATGATCGAATACATAAATAAGAGAATAATTACACGGAATTCATAATAGTGCTTTTAATACGTACTTGTATTAGATATAATCTATATAAAAAGTAAATAGCAGCTTTCAAATCCGTTGTACCTTAAATAAATATTCTTAGCTATTTTGACTAAGCATAATAACAGAATATTTACTTGTATTATCTTCAAATAAGTGAAATAACACGAAACATTATCAGTAACAGGGGTTGGCGATTTCCTCCAAAATTAAAGGAAAGGACTACATGCAAGATGTTTGAAAACTACTGTCTTTAAAGATACGTATTTTAGTGTTAAGCGTCTGCATAACGCATTTAAGACAATCTTGCTGAAAACCTAAGTAAAATACCACATGATACACATTTGTAGGATCAGTCACTTGGCATATTTTTTAATTCACACACTTTTCAAAAATTGACTTACAAAGACAGATTCTAAGACTGGATGCCGAATTGCTATCCGAGAGTCTGTTTCTGTGGAGAGTTTTCAGGAGCTGCATTATAGAGAAACCCTGTTCACAAAGGAAGGTACTGCCAAACATTGCCATACTTTTTGCTGCGTTGGGAATCAAATTTGGGAAACGCCTAATGTAAACTTTCCACTAGAATTCGATCATGAATTGTCAAATTTCTCATGAAGGCGACTCACACTGTACTTCTTTCAGCTCCAGCTGAACTGCTTTATTACTTTATCTATTTTCATAATGACATTGTATGTTGTATTTTTAATGCAAGATACTGATTGCATATTAGGTACTGAATATTACTACCACAACTTTACAGAGGAATTGTTTTCCCATTCGAAACATGCAAATCCAAATGACTCATGCCTGTGCTCTCGGACGCAGCCATTGCTCTGCCTGCATCACATGGAAAACTGCACTGAACTGGTTTCTAACGGTCTGGCCCTCTATGCCCAGGGCACGGCGAATTGCTCTCTCTGTGGCATTGCCACTCGGGGCCACGATTGACACCACTGTTCTACAAGAATATACTAAACACAAGACGAGGAGCCACCATCAGCCGAAGCATACAGCGACCCTGGTGTTCTACAAGAGTATATTAGGGTCAAGACGGGCGGCCTCGATCAGCTGAAGCAAACCGTGAACCTGGTGTTCTACAAGAATATACTAGAGTCGATACAAGAAGTGTCCATCAGCTGAAGCAAACCACCACCCTGGTGTTCTACAAGAATATACTAGATTCGAGACAAGAAGTGTCCATCGGCTGAAGCAAACCACGACCCTGTTGTTCTACAAGAATATACTTGAGTCAAGACGAGGATTCTACATCAGCTGAAGCAAACCTCAACATTGGTGTTCTACAAGAATATACTAAAGTCAAGACGAGGAGCCCCATCAGCTGGAGCACACCGCGATCCTGGTGTTCTACAAGAATATACTAGAGTCAGGGCGAGGAGCCCTATCAGCTGGAGCAAACCGTGACCCCGGAGTTCTACAAGAATATACTAAGTCTAGACAAGAAGGCTCCATCAGCTGAAGAAAACCACGACCCTGGTCTTCTACAAGAATGCACTAGAGTCAAGACGAGGAGCCCAATTCAGCTGAAGCAAACAGCGACCCTGGTGGTCTACAAGAGCATAGTAGAGTCAAGACGGGGAGCCCCCATCAGCTGAAGCAAACCGCGACCCTGGTGTTCTACAAGAATATACTAGAGTCAAGACGATGAGCCTCCATCACCTACCCCTCCGAAGGATTGTTGCCTTGCCGTGGCGGAGGGGCTCAGTACCCGATCCAGACGGCCTACTAAGTGTGTCTGACCACTGGTAGGCAAGAGGTGAGGGGAAGCTAAGAACATTCCAAACGGGTAGATGAGGCTCGGTAGTCTTGGTCGACGACCCATCTAGGAGAAGAGGACTCCGAAATCAAACTCCTCCAGGGGAACCTACTACGGTAGGTCCGGATATGGCGTACCCAGGGCCCCGAGCCACTTACAATCATTTCACCCTCTCCACCTTCATTAACTGTGCCACGTGCAACGTTTTATGTTGCTTTTTATATCACCCTCTTCCTCTTCTATGTTTATTCTGATTATTAGTTTGTAAGTTCCTAGATGTATAGCTCCATTCCCACTAGCAGGGATCTTTCCTATTTCCGTGGTCCTGTCCCACGGTTTTTGGTGCGGCCCCCGACTTGTGTGCTCTTCGGAGGTCTCAGGGGCGAAGGTTAGGCGGACCCTTCACACTGTCCCCATGTGTAGCCTTAGGTGCGGAGCCGTCCACACGTCAAGTACACCCACGTAGCTCCTTGAGGGCACGGCCGGTGTTAATCTCGCACGCACCGGCCGGACGTGTTACCGCCGACGGTACGCCGGTGTAATCAACCCGAAGTCCCCTGAATCCACGCTGACTCCGTTGAGGCAGCGTGTGCTAAAGCGGGGAGCCACAGGCGGTTATTCCTGTTGTGGGGGCATAAAACCGGGGTGTCACGTGGTGAACGGTTTACTCATGTGGACAAGCATTGGAGATCGGGGGGTAGCCCCTCTGAAGTACGCTTTGAGATCAGTCATGGAGGGGTCTCCATGGCGGCACAGACCGTGGAGTTTTTGGTGTCTTTATTTTCTTTGACCCCCGGATGGCAGGCTGACGCCGACGGTTCCGGATGGGGGTCCGATTTCAACATGCATCCGCGCAAACCCTCCCATTTCGACAGTTTTCTAGTCATGATCTTGGCCAGTGAAAGGAAAACGATGAAGGATCTGAGCCCCTTTTACATCAAGAAAGAACTCGACAGGATCTGTGGCCTTGTTAAAAACGCCACCCGAGTACGAGACGGTACGCTTTTCGTAGAAGTGACCACCGCAGACCAGTGCTAGAAATTGTTGAAAGCCACTTTTTTGGGCTCCTACCCCATCCGGGTAGCCCCACATAAATCTCTAAACTCATGAGAGGAGTCGTCACCTCATCCAGTCTGTACGGTCTGTCAAACGAGGAGATTGTTACTTGCCTCTCCGACCAGCGTGTGTGTCAAGCGTACCGTCTGACGAGAAAGCAGAATGGTAAAGTGATTGACTTACGTACGGTTTTCCTCACTTTTAAGGGCACACAGTGGCCCGAATACATCTTCTGCGGGTACGAGCGTGCCGCCGTACGTGAATATGTCCCGAACCCTATGCGCTGTTTTCAGTGTCAGAAGTTCGGACATACTAAGACCGCGTGCAACCATCGTGCTGTTTGTGAGCGTTGTGGCCTATCACCCCATGAGGGCACGGCTTGTGCCCGTGACCCTGATTGTGTTAACTGTGGAGCCGGTCATCCATCTAGCTTGCGTCAGTGTGCGAAGTTTCTGAATGAAAAATGTATACAGGAGCTACGCGTGAAAGAACATCTTACATTTCCAGAGGCGCGTCGTCGCTTTGAGCAGCTGCAACCTGCGACCACCACAGGTTATGCCTTGGCTGCCCGCCGCGCTCCTGTCCACATCGTAGCCATACAGCATGTCCCTGTATCAGATGCTTCCACACAGACAGACCTACCAGCGAGTATCTTTCCACTGTCTCGTGCCACACCTGCACAAGCTACATCTACAGTCGTGCAGACACCAGCTCACAAGGCGTCCACAAGTCGTAGCCAGCCTGTTGATAGCCATTCCTCTAGGCCTGCTGCTCGCGCCAGCAGCCACACGTCATCAATGAAGTCCCGCTCCCGTTCCGCGAGCCGCAGGGGATCTTCAGACTCCCATACATCCGCGGAGTCACTAGGGGATGACGAAATTAACCTACCCCGTCCAAAGTCGGTTAAGGTAAAGATGAAAAAGAAAAAGATGAAGACGATTCACTAATTATTCTTTACCATGGAAATAATCCAGTGGAATGTTAATGGGTTCCGGGCACCTGTTCCGGACATACAGCATCTTGTTGCGCAGCGCTCTCCATCAATCGTCTGCCTACAAGAAACACATTTGCACCCTGATCACGCATTACATCTTCGTGGTTTTTCGGCATTTAGGCATGACTCTGCAGCTGATCGACGAGGAAGCGGTGGTGTTGCTACTCTGGTGGCAAATACCATCTCTGCCACAAGCATCCCGCTAAACACGCCGCTGCAAGCTGTAGCTGTGCGTGTCCAGTTGCAGCGCCTGAGTCTGTCAATTTGCAATGTCTATCTGCCACCGGTCAGTGTCGTACACGAGAACCACCTTCGAGCTCTTTTGGCTCAGATTCCGCCACCCTTTCTTCCTTGGTGATCTGAATGCCAAACACTCTTCATGGGGCTCCGACACTGACGATGCTCGTGGGTGCCTTGTAGGAGACGTTTGCGATATGTCCGGCCTCCTTTTGTTGAACACTGGTGCCCCTACCTTTTTATCCTCTGCCTATGGTACGTACTCCGCCTTAGACGTTAGCTTCTGTAGCCCGTCATTGGTACCACTCATTGATTGGTCGGTGCTCTCCGACCTCTTTGGCACTGATCATTTTCCCATTAACATTCACATTTCCGGTTTCCATCCTATTCCAACACGATACCCTCACTGGATTATTTCCAAGGCTGACTGAGGGAAATTTCGTTCCCTCATTCAACTTACCGGCAATGGTTTTACCACCATCGACAACATGGTGGAATATTTTACATGTTCTGTCCTGCTAGCAGCAAATTCCAGCATTCCTCGCGGTTCTATTACACCTCGTCATCTTCCTGTGTCTTGGTGGTCCGAGGAATGTCGTTTGGCTGTTAAAGTCCGCAAACGGGCTTTGCGAGTTTTCAGTGCACATCCTACGGAAGAGAACTTTATTACCTTTAAGCGAGTGCGTGCCCGGGCGCGTTTTGTACTTCGCAGTGCAAAACGCACATGCTGGGTAAGTTACGTCTCTTCCATCTCTCGACGCATTTGAACACAAAGGGTGTGGACTGCGGTTCGGCGTATGTACGGCAAGTGTCGCCGGACGATTATACCCGGCCTTGCCGTACAGGGCTCTTATTACACTAGCGAGCAGGCTATCGCCGATGCCCTTGCCGATTCCTTCTCGGCTACCAGCCAATCCCAAAGTTACGATAGGTCGTTTTTAGCTATCAAGGAATCTGCGGAGGGGATAGCTCTTAACTTTATCAGCGACGGTAGTGAGCCATACAACACGCCTTTTAGCATAGCAGAGCTGATGCACTCCTTGTCTCTCGTGCACGATTCTTCTCCCGGTCCTGATGACATCCACCGACAAATGTTGATTCATCTACCACCTCAGGCTCTTTCCTTCCTGCTGAGCATCTATAGCCGAATGTGGCTCCAGCGGGTTTACCCGTGTTCCTGGCGCGAGGGTATCGTCATCTTTATACCTCGACCCGGGAAAGACCGGGTACTTGCCTCTAGCTACCGCCCTATTTGCCTAACGACTGTCGTTTGCAAGACCCTCGAACGTATGATCAACACTCGTTTAGTGTGGTGGCTAGAGACGAATAACCTGCTGAGTAATGTCCAGTGCGGTTTTCGTCACCATCGCTCCAGTGTCGCCAATCTGACAAGCATGGAAGCCTACATACAGAATGCATTTCTGTTGAAGCAGCATGTCGTGGGTGTCTTCTTTGATCTGGAGAAGGCCTACGACACTACATGGCGCGACGGAATCCTGCGTGCTTTGCACGGTTATGGTTTACGCGGTAACTACTCGTTTTTTATTTTTAACTTTTTACTAATTCGCCGTTTTCGTGTCCGCATAGGTAACACGCTCTCCCAAGAGAAGGTTCAGCAGAATGGGGTACCCCAGGGGTCGATTCTCAGCGTTACGCTTTTCGCCGTTGCCATTAATGGCATCACCAGCGCTGTTCGTAGCGGAATCCCGATGTGGCTGTATGTTGACGACTTTGTGATATACTATCGCTCTTATAGTTTGGAGCACATAGAGCCTCAACTGCAAATGACCATAATATCCATCGCCGAGTGGGCGTCTCGCACCGGCATTCGGTTCTCCCTACGAAAACACAGTGTCTCCACTTTCACCGACTCCATGGTGTACACCCCGCTCCTGATCTTCATTTGCGTGGCACACGTCTTCCATTTCTTCCGCACCTGAAGTTCTTGGGCTTACACCACGACAGCAAACTCACATGGGAGCACCATATACGTCACCTTCGTGCTTCCTGCGGTCGTTCGCTTCGGGTACTCAGGGTCCTATCTGGGGCATCTTGGGGAGGCGATCGCACGTAATGTTGAGGTTGTATCGCTCACTGGTCCGGTCCAAATTAGACTACGGCTGTTTTATGTATGGCTCTGCATCAGCCTCTAAACTCCGCCTTTTATACACAATTCATCATACCGGTATCCGTCTCGCTACTGGGGCTTTCCGCACAAGTAGAGTGGAATGTCTGTATGCTGATTCTGGCGAACCTTCACTGTCTGTTCGACGCTCGAGGTTACCTTGTTCTTACGTGGCAAGGTTGGCCGCTCATCCAGGTCATCCTTCGTTTCCACCTGTATTGCGTCCAGACCTCGCGCACCGTTATATGCGGAATAAAACAATCTCCCGTCCAAGTGGTGTCAGGTTTCGAGAACTGCTTGTCGCAAACGCCCTCCCACTGCCAGTTGTAGAGTGGCATTCACTTGGCCACTGTCCTCCCCGGCAACTCCAGCGTGCACGATTTGACCTGGAGCTGTCGGGCTGTGCAAAGACCGCTACCCCTCCTTCGGTGTTCCGTCAACTCTTCACCGTAGTTCTGGGCCGATACCGGACTTATACTCCGCTATTCACCGATGGCTCCCAGTTGGGTAGTACGACGGGTTCCGCATTTATATACAACGGTGACGTTCACACATACCGCGTTCCAGACGCCAGTTCAGTTTACACCGCCGAGCTGTTTGCCATCTTTTATTTCTTACTTTTTATCTCCGTTCAGTTCCTGAACATTTTATTGTGTGTTGCGACTCGCTGAGCGTCCTTCAGGCACTGCAACAATTTGTTGGCAACTCGGTATCAATTATTAAAATACAGACACTTTTATCTCAGTTGTTATCTCGCGGATACCAGTTCGTTTTTACGTGGATCCCAGGTCATGTGGGTATTCCGGGCAACGAGGCGGTGGATGCGGCTGTGAAGTCTGCATGCCGCCTTCCAGAATATTCCACCCGTACGCTACCCTATATAGATGTTCAGAAGTACTTTAGTCGCCATCTATTTACTCTCTGGCAGCAATCTTGGGAAGCGTCAGCTGGCACTCAGTTACGGACAATCAAGGCCACGGTACAACCCTGGCAAATATCTTACAGGGATTCCAGGCGTGAGGAGGTGATTTTAACCCGCCTGAGGATAGGCCACACTCGAGCCACGCATGCACACGCTTTGCGCGGTGAGCCGGAGCCTGTCTGTGCGACGTGCAATGTCCCACTCTCCGTTGCACATGTCCTTACTGATTGTCCGCGGTATGGTCGTGAGCGCTTGTCCTTTGGCCTGGGTTTGACACTGTGCACCGTGTTAGGCAACAAATCAGTAGCTGTAAATACAGTACTGCGGTTTGTTGCGCATATCTATTTTGGTAAGCAAGTGTAAGGTTTCTTTTATCTTGGCGGAAATATACTTTAGCATGCTTTACTCGTGTTTTTACCCTTTTTAACAGTAACCAGTTTTATATTTTTCGTAATGTAAGTTTTTATCGGTTTTTAATTTTCTGTTTTAGCTGTTTTAGCTGTCTTTTAGCAATTTTAATGTTCATTTTTAGGTATTTTAACTCTCACTTTTTAGCTCTAAAGGGGTGAGGTTCTATTTCTTTGTTTTAATTTTTGGACTTCGGGCCCTAATGACCTAGTTGTCGACGGACTCGGAAACCCCACCCCTCACTCACTCACTCACTCACTCACTCACTCACTCACTCACTCACTCACTCACTCACTCACTCACTCCATCAGCTAAAGCAAACCGTGACCCTGGAGTTCTACAAGAATATAGTAGAATCAAGACGAGAAGCCACCGTCAGCTGAAGCAAACCACGATCCATGTATTCTACAAGAGTATACTAGAGTCAAGACGAGAAGCCTCCATCAGCTGAAGCAAACCACGACCCTGGTGTTCTAATGAAATATACAGAGTCAAGACGAGAAGCCTCCATCAGCTGAAGCAAGCCGCGGTCATGGTGTTATACAGGAATATAAAAGAGTCAAGACGAAAGCCTCCACCAGCTAAAGGAAACCGCGGAATGGTGCTCTGCAAGAATAAACCAGAGTGAAGACGAGAAGCCTCCATCAGCTGAAGCGTACCGTGGCCCTGGTGTTATACAGAAATATACTAGATTGAAGACGAGGAGTCTCCATTAGCTGAAGCGTACCGTGGCCCTGGTGTTATACAGAAATATACTAGAGAGAAGGCGAGGAGTCTTCATCAACTGAAGCAAACCGTCCTCCTGGTGTTCTACAAGAATATACTAGAGTCGAGACAAGAAGTCTCCATCAGCCTAAGCAAACCACGACATTGGTGCTCTACACGAATATACTAGAGTCCAGAAAAGAAGTCTCAATCAGCTAAGCAAACAAGGAATCTGGTGTTCTACAAGAGTATACTAGAGTCGAGACAAGAAGTCTAAATCAACTGAAGCAAACCGTGACCCCGGTGTTCTACAAGAATATACTAGAGTCAAGACGAGGACCCCCATCACCTGAATCAAACCACGACCCTGGTGTTCTACAGGAATATACTAGAATCAAGACGACGAGCGTCTATCAGCTTAAGCAAACAGCGACCCTGGTGTTCTAAAAGAATATACTACAGTCAAGACGAGGTGCCACCATCAGCTGAAGCAAACCACGACCCTGGTGTTCTACAAGAATATACTAGAATCAACACGAGGAGCGTTTATCAGCTGAAGCACATAACGACACTGGTGTTCTACAAGAATGTATTAGAGTCAAGACGAGCGGCCTCCATCAGCTGAAGCAAACCGAGAACCTGGTGTTCTACAAGAATATACTAGAGTCGAGACAAGAAGTGTCCATCAGCTGAAGCAAACCTCGACCCTCGTGATCTGCTTGAATATACTTGAGTCAAGACGAGGATCCTCCATCAGCTGAAGCAAACTTCGACATTGGTGTTCTACAAGAATATACTAGAGTCAAGGCGAGGAGCCTTCATCAGCTGAAGAAAACCACGACCCTTGAGTTCTACAAGAATTTACGAGAATCAAGACGAGGAGTCTGCATCAACTGAAGCAAACCACGATCCTTGTGCTCTAAAAGAATATACTAGAGTCGAGACAAGAAGGCTCCATCAGCTGAAGCAAACCGTGATCCTCTGTTCTACAAGAATATACTAGAGTCAGTACGAGGAGCCACCATCAGCTGAAGAAATCCACGACCCTCGTGTTCTACAAGAATATACTAGAGTCAAGACGAGGAGCACAGATCAGCCGAAGCAAACCACGACCCTGGTGTTACACAAGAATATACTAGAATCAAGACGAGGAGCCTCTATCAGCTGAAGCAAACCACCACCCTGGTGTTCTACAAGAACATACTAGACTCAAGACGAGGAGCTTCCATCAGCTGAGGCAAACCGCGACCCCGGTGTTCTACAAGAATATACTAGGGTTGAGACAAGAAGTGTCCATCAACTGAAGCAAACCACGATCCTTGTGCTCTAAAAGAATATACTAGAGTCGAGACAAGAAGGCTCCATCAGCTGAAGCAAATCGTGATCCTCTGTTCTACAAGAATATACTAGAGTCAGTACGAGGAGCCACCATCAGCTGAAGAAATCCACGACCCTCGTGTTCTACAAGAATATACTAGAGTCAAGACGAGGAGCACAGATCAGCCGAAGCAAACCACGACCCTGGTGTTACACAAGAATATACTAGAATCAAGACGAGGAGCCTCTATCAGCTGAAGCAAACCACCACCCTGGTGTTCTACAAGAACATACTAGACTCAAGACGAGGAGCTTCCATCAGCTGAGGCAAACCGCGACCCCGGTGTTCTACAAGAATATACTAGGGTTGAGACAAGATGTGTGCATCTGCTGAAGTAAACCACGACCCTGGTGTTCTAAAAGCATATACTAGAGTCAGCACGAGGACCTTCCATCAGCTGAAGCAAACAGTGACCCTGGTGTTCAAGAAGAATATACTAGAGTTAAGACGAGGAGCCACCATCAGCTGGAGCAAACCACGACCCTGGTGTTCTACAAGAATATACTAGAGTCAAGACGAGGAGCCTCTATCAGCTGAAGCAAACAACGACCCTGGTGTTCTACAAGAATATACTAGAGTTAAGACGAGGAGCCTCAATCAGCTGAAGCAAACCGTGAACCTGGTGTTCTCCAAGATTATACTAGAGTTGAGAGAAGAAGCCTCCATCAGCTGAAGCAAACCGTGACATGGGGGTTCTACAGGAATATGCTAGAGTCAATGCAAAAGGTCTCCACCAGTTGAAGCAAACGACCCTGGTGTACTAAAAGAATATTGTTACCCATCGCATTATTGTCGGCACTACCGCAAAGGAGCCGAAGGAAAGAGACAGAGAATGGCCGCATTGTTGGGGCGCTTGCCGAAAGAGAGGAAAGGATAGAGGCTTCTGGAATCTTCTGCTTTGTATTTCGCCGCAATAACTGCACTTTCCAGAATAGTGCCTGAGAGATATAAATAGCGGTAAAGTGCGACAGACAGAGGACAGACGTATGTGAAGCGTTGAGTAGTCGTACCGACGGAGAAGGGACAGTTCTTTGTGTTACGAATTCGGAGCCGTGCTGTTGGAGATTCGGAAAAGACTTTCTTGCTGTTGCAACGACTGTACAAAGTGACTGTTTACGGAAATAAAAGTGTTTCTTTATCTCGACTACATCTGTCTTCTTTACCTTACACCCACCCAAAAAGTCACACTGGTGTCAGAAGCGGGATTTAACGATGGAGGCTACATTGGTGAGCTTGTTACAAGAGCTGAAAGCAGAGATGAGGACGGCAAACGACAACCTCGCTGCCGAGCTGAAAGAGATGAAGACGGAGCTATCGGCGAAGATTGACGGGGGACTCTTTGTCGTGACGGAAGGCGCGAAAGTACTCGGCGAACTGGTTGATGTGAGGGAAGACATGGAAAAACTCGGCGAACTGACTGGCGTGACGGAAGACGTGGAAGAACTCGGCGAAAAGGTGGAAGACTTCTGCCAGCATGTGGACGTCGTGGAGGACGACGGGGAACGTCTTGGCGCCCTGGTAGTAAGAGTTGACGAGAGCGTCAAAGTACTGGATGCAAGGGGGAGACGGAATAGCGCGGAGGCGGGGAGGGAGCACCTAGTGGCCGAGGCGACAGTTGCGCCCGTTTCAGATGATGTGAGGGAAGACGTGGGACAACTCGGCGAACTGATTGGCGTGACGGAAGACGTGAAACAACTCGGCGAACTCATTGGCGTGAAGCAAGACGTGGAACAACTCGGCGAACTGACTGGCGTGACGGAAGACGTGGAAGAACTCGGCAAAAAGGTGGAAGACCTCTGCCAGCATGTGGACGTCGTGGAGGACGACGGGGAACGTCTTGGCGTCCTGGTAGTAAGAGTTGACGAGAGCGTCAAAGTACCGGATGCCAGGGGCAGACGGAATAGCGCGGCCGCGGGGAGGGAGCAATTAGTGGCCGAGGCGAAGGCTGCGCACGTTTCAGATAGCGAAAGTGTACGTCTCGGGGAAGACAAAGGGGCAGTTCAGGGACGTCGTCGAGGATCCCCTGGAGGAGTGTGTCGGGTACGTAACCAACCAGGATATGATGTGGAGGACGATTAGCAGGGCAGCGCACAAGCAAACGAGCAACATGCGAGAACCGACTTGGCGTGGGACATGGGGGGACCGTCGGAGCCATCCAATCACCTGACGCATAGTGCCGTGAACGGAAGAGTGTCGGACATCATCGTGGACGGCAGGATGCAGGAGAAGCCATGCCGAGCACGAGTGAACACGAGTGCTGTGGTGGACGTCACGCGCGCGGATGTGGCGGGGGTTGATGCCGGACCCATCGGAAGCAACGTGGCTGCGAAGGTGCGCCAGAGAGGTCGGCGGACATGGTACCCAGTGAGCCGTTTCCAAGTGCGCAGGATGGCCCGTCAACACACCAGGAAGAAGGGCAACTGGACGAGGGACCGTCAAGACCGGCGTTACTGTTGCAGAATTTCGAAGAAGGATGGCATACATCGTCCTACCCGGACCAAGGGACACTATCCAACAGCGATACCTAGAATCGTGCCTCCTGGAGAAGAGGTTGGATGGGTTAGTCCACCGGGGCGCAAGGGAGATGCCGCAGTGATAGTGCTGGTCGGGACGACCAGCTCTGAGGGGGGAACAGTGTCACCCATCGGATTATTGTCCGAACTACCGCAAAGGAGCCGAAGGAAACACACAGAGAATGGCCGCATTGTTGGGGCGCTTGCCGAAAGAGAGAAAAGGATAGAGGCTTCTGGAAATTTGTGCTTTGCATTTCACCGCAAGAACTGAACTTTCCAGAACAGTGCCTGGGAGATATAAATAGCGGTAAAGAGCGACAGACAAAAGAAAGACGTATGTGAAGCGTTGAGTAGTCGTGACGACGGAAAAGGGACAGTTCTTTGTGTTACGAATTCGGTGCCATGCTGTTGGAGATGTGGAAAAGACTTTCTTGCTGTTGCAACGAGTGTATAAAGTGACTGTTTACGGAAATAAAAGTGTTTCTTTATCTCGACTACATCTGTCTACTTCACTTCACACCCACCAAGAAGTCACAATATACCAGAGTCAAGACGGGGAGCCCCATCAGCTGAAGCACTTTGCGATCCTTGTGTTCTACAAGGATATACTAGAGTCGAGACAAGAAGTCTCCATCAGCTGAAGCAAACCGTGACCCTGGTGTTCTACAAGAATGTACTAGACTCAAGACGACGAGCCCACATCAGCTGAAGGAAACCGCGATCCTGGTGGTCTACAAGAATATATTACTCAAGACGAGGAAACCCATCAGCTGAAGCAAACCACGATACTGGTGTTGTACAAGAACATAGTAGAGTCAAGAATGGAAGCCTCCATCAGCTAAAGCAAACCACGGCCCTGATGTTCTACAGGAATATACTAGAGTAAAGACGAGCAGTCTCCATCAGCTGAAGCAAACCCGCGACTCTGGTGTTCTACAGGAATATACTAGAGTACACACGAGGAGTCTCCATCAGCTACAGCAAACCGAGAGCCTGGTGTTCTACAAGAACATACTAGAGTCAAGACGAGAGGCCTTCATCAGCTGAAGCAAACATCGGCCCTTTTGTTCTACAGGAACATACTAGAGTCAAGAAGAGAAGCCTCCATCAGCTGAAACAAACCACGACCCTGGTGATATATAAGAATATACTAGAGCCAAGACCAGGAGCCACCATCAGCTGAGCAAACCACGACCCTGGTGTTTTAAAAGAATATACTAGAGTTAAACGAGGAGACAATATCAGCTGAAGCACAACACCAATCTGGTGTTTTACAAGAATATACTAGAGTCAAGTCGACGAACCTTCCTCAACTGAAGCACAGCACGACCCTTCTGTTCTACAACAACATACTAGAGCCAAGACGAGGAGTCTTCATCCACTGAAGCAAACCACGACACTTGTGTTCTACAAGAATATACTAGAGTCAAGATGAGGACCTTCCATCAGCCGAAGCAAACAACGACCATGGTGTTATACAAGAAAATACTAGAGTCAAGACGAGGAGCCTCCATCTACTGCAGCAAACCGCAATCCTGGTGTTCTACAAGAATATACTATAGTCGAGACAAGAAGTCTCCATCAGCTGAAGCGAACCACGACACCTGTGTTCTACAAGAGTATACTAGAGTCAAGACGAGGAGCCTCTATCAACTGAAGCAAACCACGACACTGGTGTTCTACAAGAATATACTAAAGTCAAGGCAAGGAGCCTCTATCAACTGCAGCAAACCACGACGCTGGTGTTCTACAAGAATATACTAGAGTCAAGACGAGGAGCCACCATCAGCTGAAATAAACCGTGAACATGGTGTTCTACGAGAATATACTAAAGTCGAGACGAGAAGCGTCCATCAGCTGAAGGAAGCCGTGAATATGGTGTTCGACAAGAATATACTAGAGTCAAGACGAGGAGCCTTCATCAGCTGAAGCAAACTCCAGTCCTGGTGTTCTACAGGAATATACTAGGGTCAAGATGAGAAACCTCTATCAGCTGAAGCAAACCGCGACCCTGGTGTTCTACAGGAATATACTAGAATCAAGACGAGGAGCCTCCATTAGCTGAAGCAAAAAGCGGCCCTGGTGTTTTACAATAATATACTAAAGTCAAGGCGAGGAGCCTCTATCAATTTAAGCAAACCACGACCCTGGTGTTCTACAAGAATATACTGGAGTCAAGACGAGGAGCCCACATCAGACGATGAAACTACGACACTTGTGTTCTACAAGAATATACTAGAGTGAAAACGAGGAGCCACCATCAGCTGAAATAAACCGTGAACATGGTGTTCTACAAGAATATACTAGAGTGGAGACGAGAAGCCCCCATCAGCTGAAGGAAGCCGTGAACATGGTGGTCGACAAGAATATACTAAAGCCAAGACGAGGAGCCTCCATCAGTTGAAGCAAACCCCGGTCCTGGTGTTCTACAGGAATATACTAGGTTCAAGATGAGAAACCTCCATCAGCTGAAGCAACCGCGGCCCTGGTGTTCAACAAGAATAAACTACAGTCAAGACGAGAAGCCCCCATCAGCTGAAGCAAACCGCGGCCCTGTTGTTCTACAGGAATATACTGGAGTCAAAACGAGGAGTCTCTATCAGCTGAAGCAACCCGCGACACTGGTGTTCTACAGGAATATAAAAGAATCAAGACGAGGAGCCTCCATTAGCTGAAGCAAACAGCGGCCCTGGTATTCTAGAAGATTATACTAAGGTCAAGACGAGGAGTCTCTATCAGCTGAAGAAACCGCTACCCTGGTGATCTACAGGAATATACTAGAGTCAAGAAAGATCTCTACATCAGCTGAAGCAAATCACGACAGTGGTGTTCTACAAGAATACACTAGAGTCGAGACGAGAAGTCTCCATTTGCTGAGCAAACCTTGGCCCTGGTGTTCTACAAGAATATACTAGAGTCCCGACGAGGAGCCTCCATCAGCTGGAGCAATCCGTAACGCTGGTGTTCTACAAGAATATACTAGATCCAGACGAGGAGCTTCCATCAGTCGAAGCAATCCGTGACCCTTGTGTTCTAAAGGAATATACTAGAATCAAGACGAAGAGCATCTGTCAGCCAAAGTAAACCACGAACCTGGTGCTGTACAAGCATATACTAGAGTCAAGATGAACAGCCTCCCTCAGCTGAAGCAAATCGTGATCCTGATGTTCTACAATAATATACTAGAGTCAAGACGAGGAGCCACCATCAGCTGAAGCAATCCGTGACCGTGGTATTCTACAAGAATATACTAGAGTCCAGCTGACGAGCTTCCATCACCTGACGCAAACCGCGACCCAGGTGTTCTACAAGAATATACTAAAGACGAGAAAGAAGTCTGCATTAGCTGAATCAAACCACGACCCTGGTGCTCTACAAGAGTATACTAAAGTCGAGACAAAAAGTCTCTAACTGCTGAAGCAAACCAAAACCCTGGTGTTATACAAGAGTCAAGACGAAGAGCCTCTATTAGCTGAAGCTAATCACGACCCTGGTGTTCTACAAGAATATACTAGAGTCAAGGCGAGGAGCCACCATCAGCTGAAGCAAACCGTGAATATGGTGTTCTACAAGAATATACTAGAGTCGAGACAAGAAGTCTCCATCAGCTGCAGCAAACTACGACCCTGGTGTTCTACAACAGCATACTAAAGTAGAGACAAGAAATTTCCATCAGCTGAAGAAAGCCGTGGCCCTGTTGTTATACCAGAATATACTAGAATCGAGCCGAGGAGACTCGATCAGCTGAAGCAAGCGGTGAACATGGTGTTCTAAAGGAATATACTAGAGTCAAGATGAACAGCCTCCCTCAGCTGAAGCAAATCGTGAAACTGATGTTCTACAATAATATACTAGAGTCAAGACGAGGAGACTCCATTAGCTGAAGCAAACTGTGAACATGGTCTTCAACAAGAATATACTAGATTCGAGACAAGAAGTCTCTATCAGCTGAAGCAAACGAACCTGGTTTTCTGCAAGAATATACTAGAAACAAGACGAGGAACTAACATCTGCTAAAACAAACCGTGGCCCTGGTGTTCTATAGGAATATACTAGATTCAAGACGAGAGGCCTACATCAGCTGCAGCAAACCTGGGCCCTTGTGTTTCACAGGAATATACTAGAGTAAAGAAGAGAAGGCTCCATCAGCTGAAGCAAACCACGACCCTGTTGTTTTAAAAGAATATACTAGAGTCTAGACCGTGACTCTGGTGTTCTACAAGAGTGTACCAGATTCAAGACAAGGAGTCTCCATCAACTGAAGGAAACCGTGACCCTGGTGTTCTACAAGAATATACTAGAGTCAAGAGGAGGAGTCTCCACCACCTCAGGCTACCGTGGCCCGGGTGTTACACAAGAATATACTAGAATCAAGACGAGGAGCCTCTATCAGCTGAAGCAAACCACCACCCTGGTGTTCTACAAGAACATACTAGACTCAAGACGAGGAGCTTCCATCAGCTGAGGCAAACCGCGACCCCGGTGTTCTACAAGAATATACTAGGGTTGAGACAAGATGTGTGCATCTGCTGAAGTAAACCACGACCCTGGTGTTCTAAAAGCATATACTAGAGTCAGCACGAGGACCTTCCATCAGCTGAAGCAAACAGTGACCCTGGTGTTCAAGAAGAATATACTAGAGTTAAGACGAGGAGCCACCATCAGCTGGAGCAAACCACGACCCTGGTGTTCTACAAGAATATACTAGAGTCAAGACGAGGAGCCTCTATCAGCTGAAGCAAACAACGACCCTGGTGTTCTACAAGAATATACTAGAGTTAAGACGAGGAGCCTCAATCAGCTGAAGCAAACCGTGAACCTGGTGTTCTCCAAGATTATACTAGAGTTGAGAGAAGAAGCCTCCATCAGCTGAAGCAAACCGTGACATGGGGGTTCTACAGGAATATGCTAGAGTCAATGCAAAAGGTCTCCACCAGTTGAAGCAAACGACCCTGGTGTACTAAAAGAATATTGTTACCCATCGCATTATTGTCGGCACTACCGCAAAGGAGCCGAAGGAAAGAGACAGAGAATGGCCGCATTGTTGGGGCGCTTGCCGAAAGAGAGGAAAGGATAGAGGCTTCTGGAATCTTCTGCTTTGTATTTCGCCGCAATAACTGCACTTTCCAGAATAGTGCCTGAGAGATATAAATAGCGGTAAAGTGCGACAGACAGAGGACAGACGTATGTGAAGCGTTGAGTAGTCGTACCGACGGAGAAGGGACAGTTCTTTGTGTTACGAATTCGGAGCCGTGCTGTTGGAGATTCGGAAAAGACTTTCTTGCTGTTGCAACGACTGTACAAAGTGACTGTTTACGGAAATAAAAGTGTTTCTTTATCTCGACTACATCTGTCTTCTTTACCTTACACCCACCCAAAAAGTCACACTGGTGTCAGAAGCGGGATTTAACGATGGAGGCTACATTGGTGAGCTTGTTACAAGAGCTGAAAGCAGAGATGAGGACGGCAAACGACAACCTCGCTGCCGAGCTGAAAGAGATGAAGACGGAGCTATCGGCGAAGATTGACGGGGGACTCTTTGTCGTGACGGAAGGCGCGAAAGTACTCGGCGAACTGGTTGATGTGAGGGAAGACATGGAAAAACTCGGCGAACTGACTGGCGTGACGGAAGACGTGGAAGAACTCGGCGAAAAGGTGGAAGACTTCTGCCAGCATGTGGACGTCGTGGAGGACGACGGGGAACGTCTTGGCGCCCTGGTAGTAAGAGTTGACGAGAGCGTCAAAGTACTGGATGCAAGGGGGAGACGGAATAGCGCGGAGGCGGGGAGGGAGCACCTAGTGGCCGAGGCGACAGTTGCGCCCGTTTCAGATGATGTGAGGGAAGACGTGGGACAACTCGGCGAACTGATTGGCGTGACGGAAGACGTGAAACAACTCGGCGAACTCATTGGCGTGAAGCAAGACGTGGAACAACTCGGCGAACTGACTGGCGTGACGGAAGACGTGGAAGAACTCGGCAAAAAGGTGGAAGACCTCTGCCAGCATGTGGACGTCGTGGAGGACGACGGGGAACGTCTTGGCGTCCTGGTAGTAAGAGTTGACGAGAGCGTCAAAGTACCGGATGCCAGGGGCAGACGGAATAGCGCGGCCGCGGGGAGGGAGCAATTAGTGGCCGAGGCGAAGGCTGCGCACGTTTCAGATAGCGAAAGTGTACGTCTCGGGGAAGACAAAGGGGCAGTTCAGGGACGTCGTCGAGGATCCCCTGGAGGAGTGTGTCGGGTACGTAACCAACCAGGATATGATGTGGAGGACGATTAGCAGGGCAGCGCACAAGCAAACGAGCAACATGCGAGAACCGACTTGGCGTGGGACATGGGGGGACCGTCGGAGCCATCCAATCACCTGACGCATAGTGCCGTGAACGGAAGAGTGTCGGACATCATCGTGGACGGCAGGATGCAGGAGAAGCCATGCCGAGCACGAGTGAACACGAGTGCTGTGGTGGACGTCACGCGCGCGGATGTGGCGGGGGTTGATGCCGGACCCATCGGAAGCAACGTGGCTGCGAAGGTGCGCCAGAGAGGTCGGCGGACATGGTACCCAGTGAGCCGTTTCCAAGTGCGCAGGATGGCCCGTCAACACACCAGGAAGAAGGGCAACTGGACGAGGGACCGTCAAGACCGGCGTTACTGTTGCAGAATTTCGAAGAAGGATGGCATACATCGTCCTACCCGGACCAAGGGACACTATCCAACAGCGATACCTAGAATCGTGCCTCCTGGAGAAGAGGTTGGATGGGTTAGTCCACCGGGGCGCAAGGGAGATGCCGCAGTGATAGTGCTGGTCGGGACGACCAGCTCTGAGGGGGGAACAGTGTCACCCATCGGATTATTGTCCGAACTACCGCAAAGGAGCCGAAGGAAACACACAGAGAATGGCCGCATTGTTGGGGCGCTTGCCGAAAGAGAGAAAAGGATAGAGGCTTCTGGAAATTTGTGCTTTGCATTTCACCGCAAGAACTGAACTTTCCAGAACAGTGCCTGGGAGATATAAATAGCGGTAAAGAGCGACAGACAAAAGAAAGACGTATGTGAAGCGTTGAGTAGTCGTGACGACGGAAAAGGGACAGTTCTTTGTGTTACGAATTCGGTGCCATGCTGTTGGAGATGTGGAAAAGACTTTCTTGCTGTTGCAATGAGTGTATAAAGTGACTGTTTACGGAAATAAAAGTGTTTCTTTATCTCGACTACATCTGTCTACTTCACTTCACACCCACCAAGAAGTCACAATATACCAGAGTCAAGACGGGGAGCCCCATCAGCTGAAGCACTTTGCGATCCTTGTGTTCTACAAGGATATACTAGAGTCGAGACAAGAAGTCTCCATCAGCTGAAGCAAACCGTGACCCTGGTGTTCTACAAGAATGTACTAGACTCAAGACGACGAGCCCACATCAGCTGAAGGAAACCGCGATCCTGGTGGTCTACAAGAATATATTACTCAAGAAGAGGAAACCCATCAGCTGAAGCAAACCACGATACTGGTGTTGTACAAGAACATAGTAGAGTCAAGAATGGAAGCCTCCATCAGCTAAAGCAAACCACGGCCCTGATGTTCTACAGGAATATACTAGAGTAAAGACGAGCAGTCTCCATCAGCTGAAGCAAACCCGCGACTCTGGTGTTCTACAGGAATATACTAGAGTACACACGAGGAGTCTCCATCAGCTACAGCAAACCGAGAGCCTGGTGTTCTACAAGAACATACTAGAGTCAAGACGAGAGGCCTTCATCAGCTGAAGCAAACATCGGCCCTTTTGTTCTACAGGAACATACTAGAGTCAAGAAGAGAAGCCTCCATCAGCTGAAACAAACCACGACCCTGGTGATATATAAGAATATACTAGAGCCAAGACCAGGAGCCACCATCAGCTGAGCAAACCACGACCCTGGTGTTTTAAAAGAATATACTAGAGTTAAACGAGGAGACAATATCAGCTGAAGCACAACACCAATCTGGTGTTTTACAAGAATATACTAGAGTCAAGATGAGGACCTTCCATCAGCTGAAGCAAACAACGACCATGGTGTTATACAAGAAAATACTAGAGTCAAGACGAGGAGCCTCCATCTACTGCAGCAAACCGCAATCCTGGTGTTCTACAAGAATATACTATAGTCGAGACAAGAATTCTCCATCAGCTGAAGCGAACCACGACACCTGTGTTCTACAAGAGTATACTAGAGTCAAGACGAGGAGCCTCTATCAACTGAAGCAAACCACGACACTGGTGTTCTACAAGAATATACTAAAGTCAAGGCAAGGAGCCTCTATCAACTGCAGCAAACCACGACGCTGGTGTTCTACAAGAATATACTAGAGTCAAGACGAGGAGCCACCATCAGCTGAAATAAACCGTGAACATGGTGTTCTACGAGAATATACTAAAGTCGAGACGAGAAGCGTCCATCAGCTGAAGGAAGCCGTGAATATGGTGTTCGACAAGAATATACTAGAGTCAAGACGAGGAGCCTTCATCAGCTGAAGCAAACTCCAGTCCTGGTGTTCTACAGGAATATACTAGGGTCAAGATGAGAAACCTCTATCAGCTGAAGCAAACCGCGACCCTGGTGTTCTACAGGAATATACTAGAATCAGGACGAGGAGCCTCCATTAGCTGAAGCAAAAAGCGGCCCTGGTGTTTTACAATAATATACTAAAGTCAAGGCGAGGAGCCTCTATCAATTTAAGCAAACCACGACCCTGGTGTTCTACAAGAATATACTGGAGTCAAGACGAGGAGCCCACATCAGACGATGAAACTACGACACTTGTGTTCTACAAGAATATACTAGAGTGAAAACGAGGAGCCACCATCAGCTGAAATAAACCGTGAACATGGTGTTCTACAAGAATATACTAGAGTGGAGACGAGAAGCCCCCATCAGCTGAAGGAAGCCGTGAACATGGTGGTCGACAAGAATATACTAAAGCCAAGACGAGGAGCCTCCATCAGTTGAAGCAAACCCCGGTCCTGGTGTTCTACAGGAATATACTAGGTTCAAGATGAGAAACCTCCATCAGCTGAAGCAACCGCGGCCCTGTTGTTCTACAGAAATATACTGGAGTCAAAACGAGGAGTCTCTATCAGCTGAGGCAACCCGCGACACTGGTGTTCTACAGGAATATAAAAGAATCAAGACGAGGAGCCTCCATTAGCTGAAGCAAACAGCGGCCCTGGTATTCTAGAAGATTATACTAAGGTCAAGACGAGGAGTCTCTATCAGCTGAAGAAACCGCTACCCTGGTGATCTACAGGAATATACTAGAGTCAAGAAAGATCTCTACATCAGCTGAAGCAAATCACGACAGTGGTGTTCTACAAGAATACACTAGAGTCGAGACGAGAAGTCTCCATTTGCTGAGCAAACCTTGGCCCTGGTGTTCTACAAGAATATACTAGAGTCCCGACGAGGAGCCTCCATCAGCTGGAGCAATCCGTAACGCTGGTGTTCTACAAGAATATACTAGATCCAGACGAGGAGCTTCCATCAGTTGAAGCAATCCGTGACCCTTGTGTTCTAAAGGAATATACTAGAATCAAGACGAAGAGCATCTGTCAGCCAAAGTAAACCACGAACCTGGTGCTGTACAAGCATATACTAGAGTCAAGATGAACAGCCTCCCTCAGCTGAAGCAAATCGTGAACCTGATGTTCTACAATAATATACTAGAGTCAAGACGAGGAGCCACCATCAGCTGAAGCAATCCGTGACCGTGGTATTCTACAAGAATATACTAGAGTCCAGCTGACGAGCTTCCATCACCTGACGCAAACCGCGACCCAGGTGTTCTACAAGAATATACTAAAGACGAGAAAGAAGTCTGCATTAGCTGAATCAAACCACGACCCTGGTGCTCTACAAGAGTATACTAAAGTCGAGACAAAAAGTCTCTAACTGCTGAAGCAAACCAAAACCCTGGTGTTATACAAGAGTCAAGACGAAGAGCCTCTATTAGCTGAAGCTAATCACGACCCTGGTGTTCTACAAGAATATACTAGAGTCAAGATGAGAAACCTCCATCAGCTGAAGCAACCGCGGCCCTGGTGTTCAACAAGAATAAACTAGAGTCAAGACGAGAAGCCCTCATCAGCTGAAGCAAACCACCACCCTGGTGTTCTACAAGAACATACTAGACTCAAGACGAGGAGCTTCCATCTCCTGACGGAAACTGCGACCTAGGTGTCCTACAAGAATAGGCTAGAGTCGAGACAAGCAGTCTCCATCAGCTGAAGCAAACAACGACCCAGGTGTTCTAAAAGGATAGACTAGAGTCGACACAAGAGGTCTCCATCAGCTGAAGCAAACCATGAACCTGCTGTTCTAGAACAACATACTAGAGTCGAGAAAAGAAGTCTCGATCAGCTGAATCAAAACATGACCCTGGTGTTCTGAAGAATATAGTAGAGTCAAGACGAGGAGCCACCATCAACTGGGGCAAACCACGGCCCTGGTGTTCTACAAGAGTATACTGGAGTCAAGACGAGGAGCCTGCATCACCTGAAGCAATCCGTGACCCTGGTGTTCTACAAGAATAAACTAGAGTCAACACGAGGAGCCTCAATGAGTTGAAGCTAGCCCCGATCCTGGTGTTCTACAGGAATATACTAGAATCAAGACGAGAAGCCTCCATCAGTTGAAGCAAACTGTGGCCCTGGTGTTCTACAACAATATACTTGAGTCAAGACAAGGATCCTCTATCAGTTGAAGCAAACCGCGACCCTGGTGTTCTACAGGAATATACTAGAATCAAGACGAGAAACCTCCATCAGCTGAAGCAAACCATGTCCCTGGTGTTCCACAAGAATATATTAGAGTCAAGACGAGGAGCCTCCATTAGCTGATGCGAACAGCGGCCCTGGTGTTCTACAAGAATATACTAGAGTCAAGTTGAGGAGTCTCTATCAGCTGAAGCAAACCGCGGCCCTTGTGTTCCACAGGAATATACGAGAGTCAAGGAAGAGTTCTCCATCGGCTGAAGGAAACCACGACAGTGGTGTCCTACAAGAATATACTAGAGTCCAGACGAGGAGCCTCCATCAGCTGAAGCAATTCGTGACCTTGGTGTTCTACAAGAATAAACTAGAGTCAAGGCGGGAAGCCTCCATCAGCTGAAGCAAACCTGGGCCCTTGTGTTTCACACAAATATACTAGAGTGAAGAAGAGAAGCCACCATCAGTTGGAGCAAACCATGACCTTGGTGTTCTACAAAAATATACTGGAGCCAAGACGGGGAGCCTCCATCAGCTGAAGCTAACCTCGACCGTGGTGTTCTACAAGATTATACTAGAGTCAAGACGAGGAGCCTTCATCAGCTGAAGCAATCCGTGACCGTGGTGGTCTACAAGAATATACTAGAGTTAAGGCGAGGAGCTTCCATCAGCTGACGCAAACCGCGCCTCAGGTGTTCTACAAGAACATACTAAAGTCGAGAAAGAAGCCTCCATTAGCGGAATGAAACCACGACCCTGGTGTTCTACAAGAGTAAACTTAAGTCGAGACCAAAAGTCTCCATCTGCTGAGGGAAACCAAAACCCTGGTGTTATACATGAGTCAAGACGAGGAGCCTCTATCAGCTGAAGCTAATCATGACTGGTGTTTTACAAGAATATACTAGAGTCAAGAGGAGCAGCCACCATCAGCTGAAGCAAACCGTGAACATGGTGTTCTACAAGAATATACTAGAGTGGAGACAAGAAGTCTCCTTCAGCTGTAGCAAACCACGACCCTGGTGTTCTACAAGAGCATACTAGAGTGTAGGCGAGGAGTCTCGATCAACTGAAGCAAACCGTGACCCTGGTGCTCTACAAGAGTGGGCCAGAGTCAAGACGAGGGGTCTCGCTTCAACTGAACAGACCGTTACCCTGGTGCTCTACAAGAGTGTACCAGAGTCAAGATGAGGGGTCTGGCTTCAACTGAAGAACACCATGATACTGGTGTTCTACAAGAGTATACTAGAGTCAAGAGGAGGTGTCTCCATCACATCAAGCAACCGTGGCCCGGGTGTTCCACAGGAATATACTAAATAAAAGACGCGGAACCTTCATCAACTCAATCAAACCGTGACCCTGGTGTTCTACAAGAATATACTAGAGTGAAGACGAGGAGCTTGCATCAGCTGACGCAAACTGCGACATAGGTGTTCTACAAGAGTAGTCTAGAGTCGAGACAAGAAGTCTCTATCAGCTGAAGCAAACAACGACCCTGGTGTTCTACAAGAGTAGACTAGAGTCGAGACAAGAAGTCTCCACAGCTGAAGGAAATAATGACCCTGGTGTTCTAGAACAACATACCAGAGTCGAGAAAAGAAGTTTGCATCAGCTGAATCAAACCAGGACCCTGGTATTCTAAAGAATATTCTAGAGTCAAGACGAGGGGCCACCATCATCTGGAGCAAACCACGACCCTGGTGTTCTACAAGAATACACTGCAGTCAAGACGAGGAGCCTCCATTAGGTGAAGCAATTCGTGACCTTGGTGTTCTACAAGAATAAACTAGAGTCAAGGCGAGAAGCCTCCATCGGCTGATACAAACCGTGGCCCTGGTGTTATACAGGAATATACTAGAGTCAGGACGAGAGGCCTCCATCAGCTGAAGCAAACCTGGGCCCCTGTGTTTCACAGGAATATACTAGAGTGAAGAAGAGAAGCCTCCATCAGCTGAAGCAAACCTCGAACCTGTTGTTTTACAGGAATATATTAGAGTCAAGAGGATGAGCCTCCATCAGCAGAAGCAATACGCGACCCTGGTGTTCTACAACAATATACCAGAGACAAGACGAGGAGCCTCCATCAGCTGAAGCAATCCCCTACCCTGGTGTTCTACAAGTCAAGAAGAGCAGGCTCAATCAGCTGAAGCATTTCGCGACCTTGGTTTTCTACAAGAATATACTACATTTAAGACGGGGAACGTACATCAGCTCACGCAAACCGCGAGCCAGGTGTTCTACAAGAACATACTAGAGTCGAGACAAGAAGTCTCCATCAGCTGAATAAAACCGTGACCCTCGTGTTCTACAAGAATATACTACAGCGAAGACGAGGAGCCACCATCAGCTGAAGCAAACCCCGATTCTTGTGTTGTACAAGCATATATAAGAGTCGAGACAAAAGGTCTCCATCAGTAAAAGGAATCCGTGTTCGTAGTGTTCTACAAGAATATACTAGAGTCAAGACGAGAAGCGTCTATCAGCTGAAGCAAACCATGACCTGGTGTTCTACAAAAATATACTAGAGTCAAAATGAGCAGCGTCCATCAGCTGAAGCAAATCGTGAACCTTTGGTTTGGTATGGTTTGGTTTAAGGGCGCTCAACTTCTAGGTCATCAGCGCCCTAAATCGTGAACCTGATGTTCCACAGGAATATACTAGAGTCAAGACGAGGAGACATCATCAGCTGAAGCAAACTACGACCCTCGTGTTCCACAAGGATATACTAGAATCATGACGAGGAACGTCTATCACCTGAGGTAAACAACGAACCTCGTGTTCTACATGAATATACTACAGTCCAGGCGAGCAGCCTCCATCAGCTGAAGAAAACCGTGAACCTCGTGTTCTACAAGAATGTACTAGAGTCAAGACGAGGAGTCTCCATCAACTGAAGAAAACCACGACCATTGAGTTGTACAAGAATACACTAGAGACTAGACGAGGAGTCTCCATCAACTGAAGCAAACTCCGATTCTTGTGTTCTACAAGAATATATAAGAGTCGAGCCAAAAAGTCTCCATCAGCTGAAGTAATCCATGTCCGAGGTGTTCTACAAGAATATAATAGAGTCAAGACGGCGAGCCCACATCAGCTGAGGAAAACCAAGACCCTGGTGTTATACAAAAACATACTAGAATCAAGACGAGGAGCCACCATCAGCTATAGCAAATCATGAACATGGTGTGCTACAATAATATACTAGAGTGGAGACAAGAAGTCTCAACCAGCTGAAGCAACCCACGACCGTGGTGTTCTAAAAGAGTATACTAAAGTCGAGACAGGAAATTTCCATCAGCTGAGGCAAGCCGTGACACTGGTGTTATACAAGCATATACTAGATTCAAGACTAGGAACTTCTATCAGCTGAAGCTAATCACGACCCTGGTGTTCTACAAGAATATACTAGAGTCAAGAGGAGGAGTCTCCATCACCTCAGGCTACCGTGGCCCGGGTGTTCCCCAGGAATATACTAGATTAAAGACGAGCAGCCTCCATCACCTGAAGCAAACCGTGAACATGGCGTTCTAACGGAATATACTAGAGTGAAGACGAGGAGCCTCCATTAACTGAAGCAACCTGTGAACAATATTTTGTACAAAAATATACTAGAGTCAAGACAAGAAGTCTCCATCAGCTGAAGTAAACCACGACCCTCTTTTTCTACAAGAATATACTAGAGTCAAGACGAGGAACCCATATCAGCTGAAGCCAACCGTGGCCCTAGTGTTCTATAGGAATATACTCGTTTCAAGACAAGGAGTCCCCATCAGCTTAAATAAACCGTGACCCTGGTGTTCTACAAGAGTTTACTAGAGTGTAGGCGAGGAGTCTCGATCAACTGAAGCAAACCGTGAAGCTGGTGTTCTAGAACAATGTACTAGAGTGAAGACGAAGAGTCTCCATCAGCTGAGGCAAACCGTGACGCTGGTGTTCTACAAGAATACACTAGAGTCAAGACCAGCAGCTTCCATCAGCCGAAGCAAACTGCGACCCAGGTGTTCTACAAGAAAAGACAAGAGTTGAGAGAAGAAGTCTGGATCAGCTGAAGCATACAATGACCCTGGTGTTCCACAAGAATATACCAGAGTCGAGACAAAGCGTCTCCATCAGCTGAAGCAAAACATGATCCTGGTGTTCTACAACAGCATACTGGAGTCGAGAAACGAAGTCTCCATCAGCTGAAGCAAACCACGATCCTGGTGTTCTAAATAATATACTAGAGTAAAGACGAGGAGCCAACATCAGCTGGAGCAAAGCGGGGCCCTAACGTTCTACAGGAGTATACTAGAGTCAAGACGAGGAGTCTCAATCAGCTGAAGCAAACTGCGGCCCTGGTGTTCCAAAAGAATATACTAGAGTCAAAGCGAGGAGTCCCCATCAGCTGAAGCAAACCGCGGCCCTGGTGTTCCACAAGAATATACTAGAGTCAAGACAGGAGCCTCCATCAGCTGAGGCAATCCACGATCCTTGTGTTCCACTAAAATGTACTAGAGTCAAGACGAGGAGCCAACATCAGCTGAAGCAATCTGCAACCCTGGTGTTCTACAAGAGTATACTAGTGTCAAGACGAGGAGCCTCCATCAGCTGAAGCAATTAACGACCCTGGTGTTCTACATGAATATACTAGAGTCAAGACGAGTAACCTCCATCGGCTCAGGCAATCCGCGACCCTGGTGTTCTAAAAGAATATACTAGGGTTAAGACGAGGAGTTTCCATCAGCTGACGCAAACCGCGAGCCAGGCGTTCTACAAGAATATACTAAAGTCGAGACAAGAAGTCTCCATCAGCTGAAGCAAAGCATGATCCTGATGTTCTACAACACCATACTGGAGTCGAGAAACGAAGTCTCCATCAGCTGAAGCAAACCACGACCCTGCTGTTATAAAGAATATACTAGAGTCAAGACGAGGAGCCAACACCAGCTGGAGCAAAGCGGGGCCCTGTAGTACTACAAGAATATACAAGAGTCAAGAATACACTGGAGTGAAGACGAGGAGCCTCCATCAGCTGAAGCGAACCATGTCCCTGGTGTTCTACAAGTATATACCGGAGTCAAAACGAGGAGCTTCCATCAGTTGAAGCAAACCGCGACACATGTGTTCTACAAGAAGATCCTAGAGTCCAGACGAGAAATCTCCATCACCTGAAGCAAACCATGACCCTGGTGTTCTACAAGAATATACTAGAGTCAAGACGCTGAGCTTCCATCAGCTGAAGCATACCCTGCTCCTGGTGTTCTGCAAGAATATACTTGAATCAAGACGACGAGCCACCATCAGCTGGAGCAAACCACGCCCAGGTGTTCTACAAGAATATACTAGAGTCAAGACGAGGAGCCTCCATCACCTGAAGCAAACCGTGACCCTGGTGTTCTACAGGTATGTACTAGAGTGAAGACGAGGAGTCTCCATCAGCTGAAGCAAACCGTGACCCTGGTGTTCTACAAGTATTTACCCGCGTCAAGACAAGGAGTCTCCATCAGCTGAAGCAAACCCTGATTGTGGTGTTCTACAAGAATATTATACTAGAGTCAAGAGGAGGAGTCTCCATCAACTGATGCAAACCGACAACCTATTGTTCTACAACAATATACCAGCGTTAGGACGAGGTGTCTTCATCAGGTGAAGGAAACCATGACCCTGGTGTTCTACCCCTCCGAAGGAGTTAAGCCTTGCCGTGACGGAGGGCCTCAGTACCCGATCCAGTCGGCCTACTAAGTGTGTCTGTGACCACTGGTAGGCAAGAGGTGAGGGGAAGCAAAGAACATTCCAAATGTGTAGATGGGGCTCGTTAGTCTTGGTAGACGACTCATCTAGGAGAAGAGGACTCGAAATCAAACTCCCCCAGGGGCTCTTACTACGGTAGGTAGGGGTTTGGCGTACCCGGGGCCCCGAGCCATACTCTCGATTGGGTTCCGCCAAGAGGTGAGAGGGCGCATGACAAACGCCCAATCAACTTTGGTTCACTTTTGTGTTTGACCTCCCACCTGTTACCTCCCTGTACACAGTCTGATGGGTAACATACGCGCGGGTTGTAGGAGGATGGGGTGACGCAAGGGGTGACTGGGTAATCGCGTAAGTCCCAGCCCCTGGTTATCATGTAGGATCTGTGTGCGTATCCGCTGATAAAGTTCAGTCCCGGGGAGGGGCCATTGCATGAGCTGGTGCACTCCTGAAGGCGATTGGGTCCCTCTGTCTATACATTGGGAGGTGAGACCCTAGGGTGAGCAAGGTCCAGGCCAGGATTCTCACCTAAGCCGGGGTGGCGCCTAGGATGTGAGCATGCCATCGGTGATATCTGCAATGGTGGAGGATATAATCGCCATGAGTTCTGTTAAAACTCCAAAAATCAAACAAGCCAGAGTTAGTGAAAAGGAAGTAGCAGAGTTGAGTGATCCTTGCTACTTAACCATAACAAGAACAGAGAAAGGTAAAACTTTCAGCTCGGTAAATCCATTCATAATACAGAAGTGTCTGGATAAGATAGCTGGCCCAGTGAAGAACTGCACAAGACCACGGAATGGCACGCTGCTTGTTGAAACTATTTCAGCAGCACAGGCAGCTACTATTTTAAAAGCCAACATGTTAGCCAGCTATCCGGTGCGTGTACAGATGCACACAACTTTGAACTCCTCTCGCGGTGTTGTGAACACACGCGCATTGGACGATATGTCCAATGATGAAATTAAGGAGAACCTCGCAGATCAAGGTGTAATATCTGTTTATCGGGTTCAGAGAAAAGATGGAGGCGAATATCTGCCTACCCGTACCCTTTTCCTTACCTTTAATCGGGTAGATCTCCCGCAAAGGATAAAGGCAGGGTACGAGGCCATTGAAGTAAGACCTTATATTCCGAGCCCACTTAGATAAATGCCAGCGCTTTGGTCATACAAGTGACACGTGCAGCGGTAGAGCTACCTGCGTAAACTGTGGAGGCATCGCACATGACGATGACTGTACCTCACCTCCCAGTTGCATTAACTGCAAGGGAGAACATCCAGCCAACTCCCGAGAATGTCCCCGCTATATGGAGGAAAGAGCTATCCAGGAGATCCGGGTTAGAGAGAAGGTGTCCTTCTCAGAAGCCCGAAAGCTCTTACGTTTGCGCCAGCCCACTATCCCGAACTCCGGTACCTATAGCTCGGTTGCAGCTAAAGCAGTGCCATGTCGGGAAATCGCAACTCAAACTAGCGATATAAACGGGCAACAATCTCAGACAAAATTCTTGTAGCTAGGTCACATCCAAAGCCTCAGACATCACTTAAGTCCGCCAGAGCATCTACAAGCACCGCAGTTCAATCCAGCAGACCAGGAAGGTCACCAACAAAGAAGCCGACCTCGACAAGTAGACCCATTGCATACGATGCTTCACCGATCAAGTTCAAGACCGAGTATAAAAGATCCGATTTCCTCAAGGCAAGCAAGGTATCTCCCAAGCCATCAAAGGGGAAGAAAAAGCCATCTCCTAGGAGATCCTCTTCAGAGGGATCCTCTGGTATGGCTACAGACCGGCGAATGTCATCTTCGCCGGTCTCCGTGTCAAATCGGTTCGAAGCTCTCGAACCGAAATTCTCTATGGGAACACGGACGTCCTCGGCAGAGGACATGGAACTAGAATCTGCCCATACTGGGAGAACCCCAGTGGAAAAGAGGCGCGAAAAAACGTCTGACAATACTATAAGCCCAAGAGAGAAGAAAAGGGCGAAATTAATTCGACAACCGCCTACTCCAAAGTAATGAAGAGTTACCTTGGAATTACCTATCCCATACACAATGCAATATGACTATCCTACAATGGAACATACGTGGAATTCGAACTCAAAGACCAGAACTTGAGCTTTTGCTCAAAGAAAACGAACCTCTGGTTGCATGTTTGCAAGAGACTAAGCTGCGTCCTCAAGACGCTTTCCATCTAAGGCGATACACCCCAGTACGGTGTGATGTTACACCAGAAGAGGGTGTTCCGGCACATGGCGACCCTATGATACTTGTGAGAGATGACATATATATGCAATGTGTACCAATACAGTCTGATATCCAATTAGTTGCAATAAGGATTCTACTGTCCGACATCCATTTCACCATCTATATTATATATTTGCCTCCATCCCATGACTTCTCGCACATTGATTTAGACGATCTAGTTTCCCAGTTGCCAACACCGTTTCTGTTGGTGGGAGACTTCAATGCGCACCACCCACTTTGGGGTTCAAGTCGCGCTTGTGCGAGAGGTACGCTCATTGCCGATTATTTGGACACTCACAACCTAGGTCTCCTCAACACTGGAGAGCCTACATTCATTTCTGACTCTCATAACAGCCTCTCACACCTTGCACTTGCAGTTTGTTCACCTCAGTTGGCAGTCTCCTTACAATGGAATGTCATCTCTGATTTACACTCTAGTGACCACTACCCATGTCTTATTAATCTTTTGACACAACATACATTTTCCACACGTATGCCCAGATGGCGTTTGGACCATGCCAACTGGAACCTTTACACCCAGCTGACTGTCTTTACCTACAACGAGCACGACTCAGTGAATAATTCGGCGCAGCATCTCTCGGAGACGATTCTCTCTGCTGCTGAACAATCGATTCCGCGGTCGACTACACACCCCCGTCAATTTCCCGTCCCCTAGTGGACGGAAGAATGTCGGAATGCTATTCGTGCTCGAAGGCGTGCACTTAGGGTTTTCCAACGTCACCCTACTTTGGAAAACCTAATCGAATACAAGAAAATGCGCGCCAGGTCCAGACAAGTCATTAAGGATAGCAAAAAGTCATCATGGAGCAAATTTGTAGCTTCATTTAACCGACACACACCCTCCTCGGTTGTGTGGGATAGCTTAAGGCGTGTTGCAGCTAAAACGACCCAAATACCAATAGCGGGACTAAAAACAGCCACAGGAGCTGTTGTTGATTCATTTGAAGTGGCCAATACCTTTGGCAGTGCTTTCGCACAAGTGTCTAGCTCGGAAAACTACTCCCCTGAGTTCCTTCCATTTAAAACTCAGGTGGAATCTCAAGGCTTCACGTTTCGTTCTAGAAACGTAGAAGATTACAATCGCCTTTTCGCCATGGCGGAGCTGGAGCATTCCCTGAAATCTTCGCGATGTTCAGCACCAGGACCGGACGGTATTCATGTACAAATGTTACAACACCTCTCTCCTGAAGGTAAGGCATTCCTGCTCGAGGTCTATAATCGTGTTTGGGTTGACAGTATACTCCCAGAAAATTGGCGGGAGGCCACCTATTTCCCTCACCAGTTGCGTTTGCAAGGTGATGGAACGCATGATCAATGGACGATTGGTATGGTGGTTAGAAAGTCGTAACCTACTGATTAACATCCAGTGTGGTTTTCGACGACGCCGTTCAACTGTTGACCATCTTGTGTCAATATCGACACAGATAATGGACGGCTTTATGAAGAACTGTCAAACCGTTGGCATATTTTTCGATCTTGAGAAGGCTTATGATACGTGCTGGCGAGCAGGGATTCTACGTTCCCTGTATGCCTGGAACATACGTGGACGCCTACCACTTTTCATTCAGGAGTTTATGAAGGACCGCTTTTTCCGAGTAAGGGTCGGCTCGGTTTTTTCTAATTCTTTTGTTCAGGAGGAGGGAGTACCTCAGGGTTCGGTGCTAAGTGTCACGCTCTTTGCTATAGCAATTAACTCCATCTGGAAATGTGTTCCACCTGGAGTTTCGTCATGCCTATTCGTAGACGACTTTGCTGTCTATTGCACTTCTCAGCGCACGGCGTTCTTACAACGGCGCCTGCAGCAATGTTTGGACAACCTTAGAGAATGAAGCGTGAAAACGGCTTCCGTTTCTCAACTGAGAAGTCAATCTGCGTTAATTTCTGACGCCGTAGGAGACGATTACCACCTTCGCTCCGTTTTGGTCCAGATGTACTTCCCTTCGCAGAAGAGACGCGCTTCCTGGGTTTGATCTTGGACAGGAAACTTAGTTGGTCGTCGCATATTGCACAGCTGAGAGCGAGATGTGACCGTTCCCTAAATATTATGCGAGTACTGAATGGCAAATCGTGGGGAGCGGATCGGACAATTTTGTTGCGAATATATCCCGCATTGGTCCGATCCAAGCTAGACTATGGGTGTATTGTTTATTCGTCAGCACGACCATCTGTGCTGAGAAGATTAGACGTGGTCCATAGTAGGGGTATCCGCATTGCAACAGGAGCTTTTCCAACAAGCCCAGTGGTGAGCCTTTACGCCGAGTCCGCAGAACCTCCTCTGCAATATCGGCGTGAGATTCTCTTGGCAAATTATGGTTGTGCGCTTAGATGTATGCCTAAGCACCCAACGTTCGCTTCTTTTTTCACCACCACGCTAAGAGAACGATATAGGAATAGCACCCTTAGTCCTAAGCCTGCGGGGTTCCGTTTCCAAGAGCTCATAGTGAAGCTTGGAGTGGAACTGCCTGTGATGTTCGCCAAGGGCGAGAGACTTTACCCCTCTTGGCTATCTGGTACGCCCAATGTAGATCTTGGGATGACCGTACACCAGAAGTCCACGATGCCTATTTCAAGTATCCGCACGTGTTTCTTAGAATTTTTGTCAGGCTACACTGACCGTCGATATATTTACACCGATGGGTCAAAGGGCTCCAACGGTGTTGGATGTGCTTATGTTTATGGAACCGAACCATATACAGTCGGTTTTCCAAATATCACCTCCATTTTTACTGCAGAGCTTTATGCAATTTATCGAGCCGTTTTGTATGTTCGCCGTCGTAAATTAGGTAACTGCCTGATTTTGAGCGATTCCTTTAGTGCACTGCAGAGCCTTTGTCAGTTGTACAACCCCCACCCTATTGTACAACGTATCCAGGATGCCCTCCATGTTTTACACGCTTCTGGCGTTGACGTGGTGTGTGCATGGATTCCTGGTCACGTAGGTTTGCCGGGGAATGAAATGGCAGATTTAGCAGCAAAGACGGCAACTACAGAACCTAGTATTACCCTCTCACGTGTTACTGCGGAAGACTTTAGTCTTGAAGTGCGCAGAGCAGTGCTGTCGTCCTGGCACGACGAGTGGTCAGCTCTATGCGGTAATAAGCTTAGAGAAGTGAAAGAACTTCCGATAAACTGGGTAACTTCCTGTCGCACATCTCGGCGCGAGGAGGTTACTTTGGCTCGATTAAGAATAGGGCACTGCAATTTTTCACATGGTTACCTATTTAAAAGGGACCCTGCGCCTCTATGTCCGCTGTGTGACAACCTGTTGTCGCTTCGCCACGTGTTGCTAGAGTGTTGCTCTCTAGCGCACCTTCGGGATTCTCTGCAGCTGCCTGCCAGACTTGTGTCGGTCTGGGTGGCTCAGTTGGTTAGACGTTGGCCTACGAATCCCAAGGTCGCGGGTTCAAACCCGGCCCAGGCCGATGGTTTTTAAGTGTGCTTAAAAACGACAGCTCCATGTCAGTAGATTTACTGGCATGTAAAAGAACTCCTGCGGGACAAAATTCCGGCACACTGGCGACGCTGATGTGATCCTGGCAATTGACAGCGTCGTTAAACAAGAAAATAATTTTTTTCTGCCAGACTTGCAGAGGTCCTAGCGGACGACAAAACTGGGGTTGATAGAGTTTTTAATTTTTTAGCGGAGTGCAATATCAATTTGAGGATTTAAATTTTTTTAATTATCTGTTTCTGCTTTTGGACGTATTTATCACCTTGTTTCATATCTGGTTATTGCCACTGCTTTTTACCTTTGTGAACTTTTCTTGTTGCTAGTATTTTTATTTTTTGAGTGAAACTTATATCTGGCTATTGCCATGAATCTTTTAAGGGCGCTGATGACCTAGAAGTTGAGCGCCCTTAAACCAAATCAAATTCAAATTCAAACCTGCTGTTCTACTAGAATATACTAGAGTCAAGACGAGGAGTCTCCATCAATTTAAGCAAACCGTGACCCTGGTGTTCTACAGGAATATACTAGTGTCAAGACGAGGAGTCTCCATCAGCTGAAGCAAACCGTGACCCTGGTGTTCTACAAGAATATACTAGCGTCAAGACGAGGAGTCTCCATCAGCTGAAGCAAACCGTGACTCTGGAGTTCTACAAGAATATAGTAGAGTCAAGACGAGCAGTCTCCATCAGCTGAAGGAAACCGTGACTCTGGTGTTCTGCAAGAATATACAAGAGTCAAGACGAGGAACCCACAACAGCTGAAGCAATCCGTGACCCTGTTGTTCTACAAGATTATACTAGAGTCAAGACGAGGAGCCTCCATCAACTGAAGCAAACCGCGACCCTGGTGTTCTACAAGAATATACTAGAGTCAAGACGAGGAGTCCCCATCAGCTGAAGCAAACCGCTAGCCTTGCGTTCTACAGGAATATACTAGAGTCAAGACGAGGAGTCCCCATCAACTGAAGCAAACCGCGACCCTTGGTTCTACAGGAATATACCAGAGTCAAGACGAGGAGTCCCCATCAGCTGAAGCAACCCGCGACCCTGGTGTTTTACAAGAACATTCCAGAGTCAAGACGAGGAGTCTCCATCAGCTGAAGCAAACCGTGACCCTGGTGTTCTACAGGAATATATTAGAGTCAAGAGGAGGAGGCTACATCAGTTCAAGCAAACCGCGACCCTGGTGTTCTACAGGCATATACTAGAGTCAAGACAAGGAGTCCCCATCAGCTGAAGCAAACCGCAAGCCTTGTGTTCTACAGGAATATACAAGAGTCCCGACGAGGAGTCCCCATCAGCTGAAGCAAACCGCGACCCTGGTGTTTTACAAGAATGTTCCAGAGTCAAGACGAAGAGTCTCCATCAGCTGAAGCAAACCGTGACCCTGGTGTTCTACAGGAATATATTAGCTTCAAGAGGACGAGCCTTCATCAGCTCAAGCAAACCGCGACTCTGGTGTTCTACAGGCATATACTAGAGTCCAGACAAGGAAACTATCAGCTGAAGCAAACTGTGACCTTGGTATTCTACAGGAATGTACTACAGTCAAGACGAGGAGTCACCATCAGCTGAAGCAAAACGTGAGCCTAGTATTCTACAAGAATATACTGGAGTCATGAGGAGGAGCCACAATTAGCTGAAGCAAACCACGACGCTGGGGTTCTACAAGAATATACTAGACTCAAAACGAGGAGCGTGTACCAGCTGAAGCAAACAGCTAACCTGGTGTTCTACAAGAGTATACTAGAGTCAAGACGAGGAGCCTCCATCAGCTGAAGCAAATCGTGAACCTGGTGTTCTACAAGAATATACTAGAGTTGAGACAGGAAGTCTCCATCAGCTGAAGCAAACTACGGCCCTGGTGTTCTACAGGAATATACTAGTGTCAAGACGAGGAGTCTCCATCAGGTGAATCAAACCGTGAGCCTGGTGTTCTACAACAATATACTTGAGTCAAGACAAGGATCCTCTATCAGTTGAAGCAAACCGCGACCCTGGTGTTCTACAGGAATATACTAGAATCAAGACGAGAAACCTCCATCAGCTGAATCAAACCGTGAGCCTGGTGTTCCACAAGAATATATTAGAGTCAAGACGAGAATCCTCCAACAGCTGAAGCAAACCGCGAGCCTGGTGTTCTACAAGAATATACTAGAGTCAAGACGAGAAGCCTCCATCAGCTGAAGCAAACCACGAACCTGGTGTTCTACAAGGATATACTAGAGTGAAGACGAGGATCCTCCATCAGCTGAAGCAAAACGTTGCCCTGGTGTTCTACAAGAATAAACTAGAGTCAAGACGAGAAACCTCCATCAGCTGAAGCAAACCGCGACCCTGGTGTTCTACAGGAATATACTAGAGTCAAGACGAGGAGGCTCCATCAACTTAAGCAAACCGTGACCCTGGTGTTCCACAGGAATATACTAGTGTCAAGACGAGGAGTCTCCATCAGCTGAAGCAAACCGTGACCCTGGTGTTCTACAAGAATGTACTAGCGTCAAGACGGGGAGTCTCCATCAGCTGAAGCAAACCGTGACTCTGGAGTTCTACAAGAATATACTAGAGTCAAGACGAGCAGTCTCCATCAGCTGAAGGAAACCGTGACTCTGGTGTTCTGCAAGAATATACAAGAGTCAAGACGAGGAACCCACAACAGCTGAAGCAATCCGTGACCCTGTTGTTCTACAAGATTATACTAGAGTCAAGACGAGGAGCCTCCTTCAACTGAAGCAAACCGCGACCCTGGTGTTCTACAGGAATATACTAGTGTCAAGACGAGGAGTCCTCGTCAGCTGAAGCAGACCGCGACCCTTGTGTTCTACAGGAATATACTAGAGTCAAGACGAGGAGTCCCCATCAGCTGAAGCAAGCCGCGACCCTGGTGCTTTACAAGAATATAATAGAGTCAAGACGAGGAGCCTCCATCAGCTGAAGCAAACCGTGAACCTGGTGTTCTACAAGAATATACTAGAGTTGAGACAGGAAGTCTCCATCAGCTGAAGCAAACTACGGCCCTGGTGTTCTACAGGAGTATACTAGTGTCAAGACGAGGAGTCTCCATCAGGTGAATCAAACCGTGACCCTGGTGTTCTACAACAATATACTTGAGTCAAGACAAGGATCCTCTATCAGTTGAAGCAAACCGCGACCCTGGTGTTCTACAGGAATATACTAGAATCAAGACGAGAAACCTCCATCAGCTGAAGCAAACCATGTCCCTGGTGTTCCACAAGAATATATTAGAGTCAAGACGAGAATCCTCCATCAGCTGAAGCAAACCGCGAGCCTGGTGTTCTACAAGAATATACTAGAGTCAAGACGAGAAGCCTCCATCAGCTGAAGCAAACCGCGAGCCTGGTGTTCTACAAGGATATACTAGAGTGAAGACGAGGATCCTCCATCAGCTGAAGCAAAACGTTGCCCTGGTGTTCTACAAGAATAAACTAGAGTGAAGACGAGAAACCTCCATCAGCTGAAGCAAACCACGACCCTGGTGTTGTACAGTAATATAGTAGTTTCAAGACGAGGATCCTCCATCACCTGAAGCAAACCGCGACGCTGGTGTTCTACAAGAATATACTAGAGTCAAGACGAGGATCCTCCATCAGCTGAAGCAAACCGCGACCCTGGTGTTCTACAGGAATATACTAGTGTCAAGACGAGGAGTCCCCGTCAGCTGAAGCAAACCGCGACGCTGTTGTTCTACCAGAATATACTAGAGTCAAGACGAGAAACCTCCATCAGCTGAAGCAAACCACGACCCTGGTGTTCTGCAGGAATATACTAGTGTCAAGACGAGGAGTCCCCATCAGCTGAAGTAAACCGCGACGCTGGTGTTCTACAAGAATATACTAGAGTCAAGACGAGAAACCTCCATCAGCTGAAGGAAACTGCGACGCTGGTGTTCTACAAGAATATACTAGAGTCAAGACGAGAAACCTCCATCAGCTGAAGGAAACTGCGACGCTGGTGTTCTACAATAGTATACTAGAGTCAAGACGAGGAAACTCCTTCAGCTGAAGGATCATTCTGTGAGCCTTATGAAGAAAGTGAGGATTTACACATCTGAAAACATTGCTTTCATTGTCTACTGCTATCAAAGTGATTTATTTCCATACTCGAAATTACTTCATTCATGGTTTATATAAGTGTAAGAATTCAAAACTACATTGCAATTGGAAATTGTATACATAAGGAACACAACAATGGCAAAGTGTACATCTGTATGACAATTTGCACCCAATGAAGCGTTTTTTGGTTATTATCAAAATTACCTGAAATTGAGAACAAGACCCTTCAAATAAGCAAAAGCTTATAGCAAAGGAACATGTTATTTATACCAAAATACATCCTTCCATAATACTTAAGCTTGGGTATATTTTAGAGTTTAGGCTATACGCGTGTTGGCATTTTTATATGTTTCTGAGAATGAAGAGAACAAATGAATGAATGTATAAGAAACGATGTATCCATAACGACAGTTTAGAAAGCTTAGCCTCCCATGACATAAGCTACAGAGTGAGAGAGCTGAACGACAGATGTAATGGCCTCTACCATACAGAGTCTCCGGTCGCTGATATTGAACAAGTGCCTACAACCCTACGGAAAAGAAATTGTAAGATTTCTGCGAATTGATTCATTCACGTATTCTTGTTGATGTGAATTTGTTGTCATGGGTCGTGGAGTGAGGGCCTGGTCGCTGAAGACAATGCCTACCCTAGACATAGTACTCAGATCCACGCATGCGCTGAAGAATCGCAACAACCCTCCTAAGTAAGGAACAGGTACATCATTTTATAAATTATTCTGGTCGTTCTATGACAAATGTCTGGGGGTGAATAGCCCTCCTAAGAAAGCTAACGGTGATCCATCTTTGTTTCAACTATTCCGAACATTCCCTATGAAACACTGGTAACGAACTCATTACAAAGAAAGGAACAGTGATCGATGTATGTCACCATTTTCTAAACTATTATGAACGTTCCATTATGTATGTCTGATAATGGACTCTGTACAAAGAAAGGAACAGTGATTCATGTATGTCGCCATTTTCAATACTATCCGGGTTTTCTGTGATGAATGTCTCTCAGTGCACGCCTCCAAAGAAAGAAAACGGCAATACGGGTATGTCACCATTTTTTCAACTATTTTGAACATTGCGTTGTGAATGTAAGTGAATGCAAACCCCACAAAAAATTATTGATTGAAAAATTATTGAGTGAATTCCGTTATGAATATCCGTGGTTGGAGACTCTCCATAGAGAGGAACCAATGATGTATGTCACAATGTTGCCAACTATGTTATAAGCCGTACGAAATAAGAAGGCACATGAGGCGGAGCTAGAAGAAGGTGTGTGGGAGCAAGTAGCCAATGCTAGAGAGGCGACGTTGCGCAGTTCGGTAACGCGCTGTCTAGCGCAATATTTGCTTTTCACTTTTCTCTTTGCGCTCATCAAATCCAGCAACGGCTCATTATTACAAAGAATTCCATTGCAAAGAGCTAGAAATGTTGAAGCTGACTGTCCAAGAAGCAAAATGTTAGGTGGCCTGTAGCCCAAGATATGAGCGATTGAAGAAACACTGCGCTCAGCGATAGCAAAGGACACTTGCCTTGCATCATGATTGCTTATTTATCGTCTCAAATATCTTTCTTCTCAGGGAGTGAGATGTCTGCAGGAAAGGAAAAGGGATCTAGTTTATTCGTAGGCGTGTTCCATGTCTGACATAGTGTCACAGTGTTACCTGTGTTTTATAATTACTGTAACTCGTTTTGTTGCTAAGAAGCATGGTATTAACAAAATCTGGTACAAGCTGCTTACAGACAAGGAAATCGAAAGGAAAAGTATTGCATTCAGATGCGCGGGCTATTATTTTCAGCCTTTACACTCTTTTAAAAGAATTGTCCTCAGTAGAAGTGCGTGCGAACATTGTATTTAAATAGAGCCGGGCGCTAACAGCTAAAGCATGCAATGTAAGTGAACATTCATTGTCGAACGTAGTGCAACAAGGTAAAATAATCCCTTCTGAATCCGGGCGGCCCTTGTTTATATCTCCCGGAAAACACCATAAGACAGAAAAACGGATTTCGAATCTGGACGACTTTCAGGAAGATGTACTGCTGAATCTGTATAAAGAAGTGGGCTTCAAAGCTTGGTGCATATACCGTATTTTATCGCGTAATCCCCCCCCTCCCCACCTTTTTTCTCGAATAATTTGCTTGAAAACACAGGGGAGGGAATTATGAGAGAGGTGCTTCTAGGAATTCAGAAAGGAAGGGAAACCATGTAGTATTATGTAAAAGTTATATAGGTATACAGTAATTTGTGAATGAACTGGATACATATCACGGTTTCATTGGCCTACAATGTATTGTTTCATTGTTTCTTTTCTCTGATTATTCTGCGGTCTCACTTCCGTCACTATCATCACTTTTTTCATCTATATCTGGCTCAGATAACACATCTTCATTTTCACTATTTCACAACATGTCGTAAGAACCATTAATGGCACCAGAATTGCCAGTTTTTTTAAAACTCTTTTTAACTATATGACGACTTGTAAGAAATTGACTTGGAAACAAACACGTGTGTAACTGCACATTTCAATTTTATGATGCATTATGACAATAGCTATACGAGTATTTTTGTTGCAAGCGCTGCGTCGATTCTTGTCCATTATCAAGTCGTTTGAAGGCCGCTCCAATAAAAACGAACCAGGAGAGGGAATTATGCGATGTTTAATAGGTAAAATATTTTTAGTAGTGAAAAATCATAGGGGAGGGAAATATGCGAGGGGGGGGGGGGACTAATGCGATAAAATACGGTATGTTAAGTCATTCCTGGATTAGGTGTTTTAAACCAAAAATGTAAGCTATTTTGTGGCACATTCTCTTTGCGATACAATGTTCACAATTTTTAATCAACACTGCACATTGATGTTTCTTACTGAGCTATAAAATAAGTTTGCTAAAAATAGTCTTCCCACAGCTGGTCTAAAAGAATATTTTGTTCAATGGCGAGTTTCCGCTTTTGCTATATGTAATATAATATAAACTTTGATGAGATGTTAGCCTAACATACTTGCCTTATATTAATAACCGCATTGCAAATTCTGGTTGGCAGATATTGGGGAAACTATTTCCGAAGCTTCGCTCTGTTAACTTACAAATTGCATCGTAAGGAACATTTTAAGTGCTGAAATGTCTAAAATACACAACCGAGAAGGCCACATTGGAATATTACTCGTAAAAGGTGGCTTGAAATTGTGCTTAGGCATTTGTTGCTGAATTATGTAGATTTTCACTTAGAATACCTAACATAGAAACTGATTAACATATGTGCAGAAACTCTGTATAGACACTTAGAAAAATTGAGAAAAATATGAGAAATACCTATCAGAAAATGCCTCAAATTGCGCAACTACAACATCCGGTTAGATTTATTTAAATCGTTAGTAACTCTCTCATTTTCACTCCGATAACAAAAATATTTACACGAGAACGTTCTTAGAAAATCGGATATAATAAAAAATTTAAAAACTCAACATTGTAATGTTTTATCACCTATTCATTGAAAGATATGAACTCCGTTGAAACATTAGATTGCAAGTGAAAATTATCTGCTTAGATGAGGAATTTATATTTGAAGCAAATTACACGATTAGAGCCTATTGTCTCATTTTAAAGAGATTGAAGTTGTTATGACAGGTTTTACCTGTGCACCTTGCAATCCTTCACCGTCCTCGCTGTTGTATACCAGTAACGCTCACGTGCATATCTCCCCTCTCTTTCTTTCCCATAGCGATATGATCCGGCAACAGCGCTCCATAGCTGAGTAGGGATTGGAGCTACTCATGTGCCTTCTTATTTCGTGCTCCCTATAGATATTGTGTGGTGGATGTACACACACACAACACACACACACACACACGCACACACGCACACACGCACACACGCAGACACGCACACACACACGCACGCACGTACACACACAAATTCACCGGAAAAAAGAATTAGTCACCCTTACAGAAATTGCATATTCTCAGTTTCCACGTAAACGGTAGTATAGGGTGGAGGAAGTTTCTTCAAAATCTTCGTATCGCATTCTTCAAAGACATTAAACTTAAATGGCAACTTTGGATTTTAACCGACTTTTCGTTTTTGAGTTGTGCTGTCCACAGACAGACTGACTGACAGACAGACAGACAGACAGACAGACACACACACACACACACACACACACACACATACACGAAACGTTTTCTGAAGATGTGATGTGTTCCACTCCTATGACTTTCTCTACTCTTGTACTAACCATTCTTAAAAACTCTTATTCCTATATCTTCTTCGTCTTAGTTAAGATAAGCATTTGTACAAATTATATTATTGCTTATTTCCTTGTAGGTGCAAGGGGAATATTGGAATACAGTAGGCTTTGTGCTATAGCCAAATCTTTTAAGGCTTTGAGCTTCCATTCTCTTTTGACACTTAACATATGAAAAAATGAACAACGATGTTCCATTTCACGAAAGTTATGCTTTCCGAATCTCACACACATATCAAGGAATATTTCCGAAATAGTTCACCGTACAAGAAAATTTATTTCAACATAAATTGTGTATTTTAGCAAGATCTACATTTTCTGCACAGTATCATTTGGTCTATCTCTAACGGTTTACCAGTTATGCAAAAGTCGTCCAGAGGAAATGCGACTACAGGGGCTATAGCCAAAAAATTCAAAAGATACAATTCATTTGTCATAAAAATATCTCAAATATATTTTAAACAAAATCGTTAGAGCCATTTTCAAAAAAAAAATCAAAATTTTGGAAAAATGTTCCATCTAAAGGATAGTTTAGGGTGGGCTATTTTCATCAAAATCTTCGTGTCGCATCCTTGAAAGACATTAACCTTAAATACCAACTTTGGTTTTTAACCTACTTTTCGTTTTTGAGTTATGCTGTTCACAGACTGACAGACAAAAACACACACACGGATCTTTTTCCAAAAATATTTTTTTTTGATTCAGGGGGTCTCAAAACGTATATTTCTGGTGAAATCTCGACATCGAATTTTTGAGTGGAATACAATACTTCCCTTACCAGTAGAGAAAGTAAAAATGCCTTATTTTGGATTCGGGAGGGGGGGGCCTCAAAACATATTATCTGATGTAATCTCAACAACGAATTGTTGGGTGGGATAGAATACTTCCTCTACTTTACTTAACGTAGTAGAGCAAGTAACAACATTGAGGATAACTCGATAGTGCTAAGAAGTAAGCAAAAAAGCTGATAGAAAAAATGCAAGCTGAATTTAAGTTACGATAAGCAAATATCGATTAGCACTTCAAGGGAACCATTATTTCTCATATTGTCGACCTAATAGCATGAGAGGCAAACTTTTCAAAATGTTTAATTGGTTCAACCCTTACTCGGTTCTTGAATTAGTGACTTTGCTGCCCTCTTGCACAAGTTGGTTGTTTCTCTTATATCACCCCTTCAGATGCGCTGACTTAACTCCAATCATTGATTCCAGCTGACTCAATAAAACGTCCAGTAAAACTGAATACTTGATACTTACACAAATCTCTTCCATTTCAAGCATCTGGGTTCTAGTCGCATTCAGTGTCGCCTCCACAGCTTCCTTTTCTTCACGATACTTCCTGCATGCTTGAGTGGATTTGAGTTTCTCTGTGCTTGCTTCTTCCAATTGGTTCTTGTAGTCTTCTAGCTGTCTGACAAGAAACTGAGAGTGGTTCTTGTACTTAGACAGTTCGGAGTTTAGAAGTTTGATCGTCTCCTCCTGATGACTGCTTACAGTCGGATGGTCTTGGGCCAGTGTTGATGCCAGGGTCTTCACTTGCTGCTGGGATTCCTTCAACTGCGCCTCAAGCGACTCATACGCTTGCTTCTGATGCACCAGTTCCTCCACTGCGAGTTTACATCTGTTACCGACTATATGAGGTTGCAGCTGCACGAGAAGCTGCAAGAACAGGAGCTGCATTTGCGTGGAGTTTGCAAGCATGGCTTGGGAAGTGTCCAGATTTGGTTGGTGAAGTGGTAGATTCATCACCTGGAATCAGAAAAGAGGGAAGTACAGTACTCTCATGGTAGGTATCTTCTGTTATCCAGGCGTCTCGCCCGAAACAGCTTTGCCAAACATGAACATAGGAGTACACACATGGTCCTTTGTGACCACAACTCCAGTTGAAGGTCGATCTTTCATATTGTGTTTATTTTGTGAAAAAAGAATGAAGTACAATAATAGCAATAATACTAAAATTGACTCCATATTGTTTTTTCTTAGACTACAAACGGTGTAATGAAAATGATAAATTTCTGTGCACTCACGTTTATTACGGTTATGTTTAACAGGAAGAGGAAGAGAATTCCGGTACACAGTACCTATGCTTCTGGAAATCTCCAGGAGGAACAGTTGAGAGGCGACAGATGTGTTGCTATATCGGTGGCCCAGCTCTTCTCCAGGATTTTCTCTGAGGGCGCGAAATTGAAATTGCGTTTTTATTGATAAACGCTCCTTAATTGCTATGTTCTCAGGTCACATTCTATATTGGTCATGAAAAAGCGCTTAATTTTGTTCAGAGGTCCCTTTATCAGTGTTGAAGTTCTTTTATGTGCAGTAAATCTACAATACGGGACCACCGGCTCTACTTGCCTTCCGAAGGAAGTCATGCTAAGGATTTTCCATCGCATTCGTGCGGGTTTGAACCAGAGGCTAGTGTGCTATCCTTAGACCATGGAGAATGCCCCGCTCAGTCCAGATAAACATCTGCAGAAGTTATTGCTAGTATTGTTATAGGTGCAAGGGGAACATGGGAGAAAATGCAGTAGTTGGGTAGATGTCCCATTTTGGGGTTGACATAAAGACACGTCTACTAATAGATGTGTAGAAAAAGACAATTTAAAATATGAATGATAAAGGGTAAAAATCGTGTAATGTAAAAATATTTGATAAAGCTTAATAATGTACAAAATTATTATAAAATATGAAAATAGGACACATGTCCATTTTAAAATTACTTATTTATTTAATTTATTGTAGTCTATAGTAGATTGTGTCAAATGAGCAAAAAACGTGAATAATGTGTAAGCTAATATCTTCTAAAACACTTAATTTTTTTAATTTTTTTATTGCAATTGCAATTCAATATGGTGTAATACATGATTGAATCCAGTCAAAGGTAAACAAGTACATATAAGGAGCAAAAGACAAAATAACAAAACATTAATAATAATAATAATAATAATAATAATAATAATAATAATAATAATAATAATAATAATAATAATAATAATAATAATAATAATAATAATAATAATAATAATAATAATAATAATAATAATAATAATAATAATAATAATAATAATAATAATAATAATAATAATAATAATAATAATAATAATAATAATAATAATAATAATAATAATAATAATAATAATAATAATAATAATAATAATAATAATAATAATAATAATAATAATAATAATAATAATAATAATAATAATAATAATAATAATAATAATAATAATAATAATAATAATAAATACAATAATAATATACAAGGAGCTGATTAACCAAGTAGTACAGACTATGCACAATGAACTATTAACAGATTACAAAATACATACATAACATTGACTTTTTTATTATTGAACTTTTAACCTATTTAAAAATTCCTCTAGTGGATAGAACACATTATTAACTGAATAAGTTTGTAAAGCAGATTTGAATTTAGTGTAGTTTTTACACCTTTTAATTTCTGCTGGCAGTCTATTGCAGAATTTTGCACCAGCGTAACTAAGCAGCTTTTCAAACTGGCTAAGTCTGTGCATTGTAATAGCCAAATCATTATTTCTTGAGTTGTGGTCATGTATGTCTGAATTTGTTTGCATCGGAAATTTCTATTTTTATCATCTATAGTATAGTTTTATAAATATACAGGCTAGTAGCGTCATTATTTTATGCTGACGGAAAGCTTCTCTATATGGGTCTTGCGTTTTTAAGTTCGAAATATATCTGATTGTTCTTTTCTGTAAAGCAAATATTCTATTTTGGTTTAATTTTGAAGTATTGGCACATATTTCTATACCATATGACATGTGTGACTGAATGAGAGAGAAATAAATTATCCTATTAGTTGCTGCTGGGACATAATTCTTTAGACACTTTAGACACTTAGAGACTTAAGAAGAAATAGATTCTTATTTATTTTTAATGCTAATTTGTCTGTATGCGGTGTAAACGATGGTGTTTTATCCAGTGTGACACCAAGTAGCTCTACTTTGTCAATACTGTTTACTGATTTGTTTTCAATATACAATTTTAGAGGCGTATTACGTGTTTTGCTACCGAATGTTATCAGCATTTAGTTGGGTTTATACTTCAGTTTAGCATTGAGAAGTACTGCAATAGTTTCATAGCTATTTCACTTAGGTTTTCTTCCAGCATTAGGCTAGAGGAATGGCTGGCTGTGACGCTAGTGTCATCTGCAAATTGTACTCATTTTTTACCTTTAGGTATATAGTCAGTTATATCGTGCATGTATAGGATAAACAAAAGTGGACCGAGAATTGATCCCTTAGGGACACCATGCGTCAATTCCGTCGTAGTTGATACATCATCACCATTTGTCGAATTCACAGCTACGTATTGTTTTCGGTTTGTCATGTAGGATGCTATTAATTTATGTCCCTGACCTCTAATCCTCAACACTGATAGTTTATCCATTAGTATTTTTTTATCCACACAGTCGAAAGCTTTAGTAAGATCTAATAAGAAAGCTGTTGCACATTTGCCTGCGTCATTGTTTTTTTATAATTTCTTCGATACATTCAATTATCGCACAGATTGTTGATCTATTTTTTGCATAGCCATTTTGAGGTATTAGGCTGAGCCTACTGTAACTCAATACGTCGGAACAAATTAGCAGTGAATTTAGTAATCCAATCACTCCACGAGCACCAAAATGTAGACCAATCACTTCCCGATTTGAAATGTATTTCTCTCGTAAATAAGGAATGAAGGCTCATAATGTAATTTCTTCCCTTGTCAACCTCCTTAATTTGGTCTAGATTTTTTCAAATCGGATTTTAGGCTCAAGCGTTAGTCCCCTGTTTTGCTGAAGTCAATGCCAACTGCGTCTATTCTTTCATAAAAATAAGATTAGAAAATGTGTTATCAACGTAAATATCGCCATTTCAAAACCATCACAAGGTATACGTTTCAAGTGAGTGAGTGTGGTGTTTAAGGGCCCGTCGACAACTAGGTCATTAGAACCCAAAGTATAAATATAAAAACAAGCAAAGTTAACTGTTCAAACCTCACACCTCAAAAGCTAAAAAAGGAAAGTTAAATAGGTACAAAATTAAAGTCAAAATAGCTCAAATTTAAAACATATAACACGTAATTTGGTATAAATGTGAGTGTTAAGACGTTTTAAGAAGGTAAAAAGGAGAAGGAGAACACCCTAAAATTCCAAAATCTCTAAAATAGAAAACACCTTGCACTTACCAAAACCTATATTGGCAATAAATCGAAGTTCTGTATTTACAGCTACTGGATCGCTGCCTAAAACGAAGCACAGGTAAGACCCAGGCCAATGGACTGGTGCTCACGAATGTATCGCGGACATGTATTAGAGAGTGGAACGTCGCATGTCACACAGACGGGCGCGGGATCACCACGCAAAGGGTGTCCGTGGGTGGCTCGAGTGTGGTCTATCCTCAAGCGAATTAAAAGCATCTCTTCCCGCCTGGAGTCCCTGCAAGAGGTCTGCCAGTGTTGTACGGAGTCTGATTGTGCGCAATTGAGTGCCAGTTAACCTTTCCCAAGACCCCTGCCAGAAAGCAAATAGATGGCGACGAAGTACCGCTGCACAACTATATAAGGCAGAGGACAAGTCGAAAACTCCAGCAGACGACATACGGACCTCGCGGTCACATCCGCTGCCTCGTTGCCGAGAATACTTACATGGCCTGGGATCTACGTAAAAACGAATTGGTATCCGCGAGAGAGTAGTAGCGATATGGGTTTCTGAAATTTAACCAGTAATGTTGACGTACCGAGAAACTGTTACAGGGCCTGAAGAGCTCTCAGTGAGTGGCGCAGATTAGAAAACTCCCAGGACCACAGCTGGAGTTAAAAAATGAAATATGACAAACAGCTTGGGGGTAAAAGCTGACCTGGCGTCTGGAAGGCGGTGCGTGTGAGCGTCACCGTTGTATACAAAAGTAGAACCCGTAACACTACCTAACTGGGAACCAGCGCTAAACACCGGAACGTAAGTCCAGTAACAGCCCAGTAACAGCCAAGTTTCACATGTTGGCGGGTAAGCTATCTTCGCACAACCCGACAGCTCCAGGACGAAGCGTGCACGGCTGGATTTGCCAGGGAGGACAGCGGCCAAGTGAAAGCCGCTCTAAGGCTGACAGTCGGAGGGCGTATGTGACGAGCAGTTCTCGAAACCTGACACCACTTGGACGGGAGGTAGTTGTATTCCGCATATAACGGTGCGCGAGGGCTGAACACAATACAGGTGGAAACGAATGAGCGGCCAACCTGGTCACGTAGGAACAAAGCAACAAGGAGCGTCGGGCAGACAGTGGAGGTTCGCCAGAATCAGCATACAGACACTCGGCTCTACTGGTGCGGAAAGCCCCAATACCGAGACGGATATCAGTATCATGGACAGGCTCTAAAAGGTGTATACGTCTCAATAAATCGTAATTAATTATTCCAGAATATAAAAATCTTGTTACTCATATTTTCACAAATTAATATGTATCCTCTAAAGTTAAGTGAACAAGAAATATGTATGTATCACACCAAGTAGTAAGTAGAATTACTAATTCCTTATAGCAGTATCGTGAAAACCAAATGCCTTTTTATGACTTACAGGAGGCTTTGAGCAATAGTCATATCTTTTATAGCTGGTCACCAAATGAAGGCTTTGAAATTCCCTTCTCTTTGTATACCTAAGATATAAAAAACTGAGTATCGATCTTCCATTTGAGAAAAGTGTAAGTATTGCAAAATTCTCACAAATAATGAATATAGTCGAAATGGTTTACTCCACAAAAAATACATTCTGGACATAAATTGTGTGCTTTAACCAGATCTACATTTTTATAGTAAGATTTGGTCTATCGCTTACAGCTTACCAGTTATGTAAAAGGCATCTAGAATAAACAGGACTACTTTGGCAATAGTCAGAAAATTGAAAATGTATATTTCATATTTACTTTCTCTGCTGGTAAGTAGGGAAAGTATTGTATTCTACCCAAAATTTGGATGTCGACATTTCACCCTATCCAAAACAAAGCATTTTTACAAAAAATGCACACACACGCGCGCGCGCCTGTGTGTGTGTGTGTGTGGTTTTTTTTTTTTTTTTTTTTTTTTTTTTTTTTTTTTTTTTGCATGCCCCATTCCATATGAATACTACATGCTTGAATTTATTTATTTATTTATTTATTTACATACAATTTACATTTTATATACATGTACATGTTGGTGATGTTCTATTTGAACATTTACAAAATCATAAATCTGGTACTTATCATATAGTGAAAGGCAAATATTATTATACTTGTGTGTGTGTGTGTGTGTGTGTGTGTGTGTGTGTGTGTGTGTGTGTGTGTGTGTGTGTCTGTGTGTGTGTGTCAGCCTGTGCACAGCCTAACTCAAGAACGTAAAGTGGGTTAAAAACCAAAGTTGGTATTTAAGTAATATCTTTCAAGGATGCAACACCAAGATTTGGAAGAAAATTTCTCCACCCTAAGCTACTCTTTACATGGAAAATTTTTCGAAAATTGATTTTCTCCAAAATGCCTCTAACGATTTTGATTAAAATTACACATGTTTGACATCTTTTTATAGCAAACGAAATGTACATTTTGAATTTTCTGGCTATAGTCCATGTAGTCCAGTTTACTCTGGATGACTTTTGAATAACTCACAAACCTTAAGATAGAAAAAATCTTACTATACAAAAATTTGATGTGTTCCAATCACATGACTTTCTCTACTCTTGTACTAACCATTCCTGCAAACTCTTGTTCTATCTTCTTCGTGTTAGTTGACATAAACATTTGCAGAAATTATCTTATTGCTTATTTCCTTGTAGGTGCAAGGGGAATATTAGAATACAGTAGGCTTTGTGCGATAGTCAAATCTTTTAAAGCTTTGAGATTCCGTTCTCTTTGCACACTTAACATATGAAACAATGAACAACGATGTTCCATTTCACGAAAGTTATGTTTTCCGAATCTCACACACATATCAAGGAATATTTCCGAAATAGTTCACCGTACAAGAAAATTTATTTCAACATAAATTGTGTATTTTAGCAAGATCTACATTTTCTGCACAGTATCATTTGGTCTATCTCTAATGGTTTACCAGTTAATGCAAAAGTCATCCAGAGTAAATACGACTACAGGGGCTATAGTAAAAAAATTCAAAATACACATTTCATTTTTCAGAAAAATATCCCAAACATATGACATTTTAATCAAAATCGTTAGAGCCATTTTCACAAAAATCAAAATTTTCGAAAAAGTTTTCATGTAAAGGGTAGTTTTGGGTGGGGATATTTCCTTCAAAATTTTCATGTCGCATCCTTGAAAAACATTAAATTTAAATACGAAATTTGGATTTTAACCGACTTTTCGTTTCTGAGTTATGCTGTCCACAGCCTGACAGACACACACACGGACCTTTTTCTAAAAAAGTTTTCCTTTTTTGATTCACGGGGTCTCAAAACATATATTTCCGGTGAAATTTTGACATCGAATTTTAGGGTGGGATACAGTACTCCCCCTACTTACCAGTGGAGAAAGTAAAAGCTCTTATCTTCTTCGTGTTGAGATAAACATTTGTGCAAATTATCTTATTGCTTATTTCCTTGTAGGTACAAGGGAATGCCAGAATACAGTAGGCTTTGTGCAATAGTCAAAAATTGTAAACCTTTGAGATTCCGTTCCCTTTGCACACTTAACATATAAAAATCTGATGTGTTGCACTCACATGACTTTCTCTACTCTTGTACTAACCATTCTTACAAACTCTTATTCCTGTATTTTCTTCGTGTTCCTTGAGATAAACATTTGCACAAATTATCTTATTGCTTATTTCCTTGAAGGTGCAAAGGGAATATTAGAATACAGTAGGCTTTGTGCGATAGTCAATTCTTTTAAAGCTTTGAGATTCCGTTCTCTTTGCACACTTAACATATAAAAAATGAACAGCTATGTTCCATTTCACCAAAGTTTTAAGTTTTCCGAAGCTCACACACATAACAAGGAATATCTCCGAAATGGTTCACCCTGCAAGAAAATTTATTGAGACATAAATTTGTATTTTGGCAAGATCTACATTTTTGTATAGTATATTTGGTCAATCTCTAACAGTTTACCAGTTATGCAAAAGTCCTCCAGAGTGAATACGACTACAGGGACTATGGCCAGAAAATTCAAAAGATACATTTAATTTGTCATAAAATATCTTAAACATATGACATTTCAATCAAAATCGATGGAGCCATTTTCAAGAAAATAACAATTTTCCAAACATTTTCTACGTAAAGGGTAGTTTAGGCTGGGGCTGTCTTTTTTTTTTTTTCAAAATCTTCGTATCGCATCCTTGAAAGACATTAAACTTAAATACCAAATTTGGTCTTTAACCGACTTTTCGTTTTTGAGTTATGCTGTCCACAGCCTGACAGACACACACACACACACACACACACACACACACACACACACACACACACACACACACACACACACACACACACACACACACACACACACACACACAGGGACCTTTATCTAAATGTTTTTTTTTTTATTTTTTTTTTAAATTCAGGGAGTCTCAAAACATATTTCCGGTGAAATCTCGACACCGAATTTTTGGGTGGAATACAATACTTCCTCTATTTACCAATAGAGGAAGAAAAAATATATGCTTACATAATCTGACAATAAAACCTATGTTAATTTTTATTTGTTATGTCTCTGTGTACATGTGTGGCCAATACCATTAGTGCAATACAAAACCTGCTATACACGGAACAATTTACAGGAAGAGAATGCTGAAAATGTCAATAGTGAGCAAATTGTGATAAAAGATATGAATTCGTACGTGATATTAAAATCCACGTGACACTTAAACATGCAGGAGCTCATTTAACAGTGACGTCTGGAGACAAATAATGCATTTCTCACATTCAGGAATGTCTCAATTATTTTAAAGAATTCGTCGAATTTCATGAAGTTTTAGTCATATATATCCTTATATTTACACAGAAGCATAAGCTTTTATGACAATAGCCTATAGAAGAGTGAATGAAGAAAGTCATGTGAATATAGTAACGTGATTATGGCTAGCATTAATTGGAGCTTGCACACTCACTCCCACTTGTAGTTCTACTGGCCTTCACAAGTAGCGTATGTATCTGTTTACCTTTTGAGGCATCGTGTTTTAGGTGCACAGTTCCATATTATTCACATACGAATATGTAACTTCAAGTAATATCTTCAAATAAAGAACTGTCTTCCCACATTCCCACAACGCAGCTCCGTAATATTTGTATACATCGCATCACCTACAGTTAAGGGACACTGGGGTTCAAGTTTGCAACTCTTTTTTTCAATTTTACATCTGTTTACTTGGAAATTGGCACACTTAATGGGAATAAATAAAAAAATGACTGCGCAAGCTCAACTTACTAGCTCAAATAGGTTCTGACAGAATTGAATTAATTACTTATAATTACAGAAAAATTTTATTTTTTAAAACTACTTTCACATTTTTCAGTGTGTGTGGGTGTGTGTCTGTGTATGTGTGTGCGTGCGTGTGTGTGTGTGTGTAGTGTTTAACGCCCGCTTTTACTACATACGGGTGACAAGTTTGGTAAAATGTCCCGTGCAGCAGTAGGGACGCTATATATGTATATATTCCTAACATACACCACTACTTGGTCTATCTATACACAACACTCCACACGCTACTATGTACTGGGAAGTTACGTAAAATGTCCCGTGAAGCAGTAGGGACGGTATATATGTATATGTTCCTAACATACACCACTACTTAGTCTATACACAACACTCCACACGCTACTATGTACTGGGAAGTTACGTAAAATGTCCCGTGAAGCAGTAGGGACGGTATATATGTATACGTTCCTAACATACACCACTACTTGGTCTATACACAACACTCCGAACACTACTATGTACTGGGAAGTTACGTAAAATGTCCCGTGTAGCAGTAGGGACGGTATATATGTATATGTTCCTAACGTACACCACTACCTGGTCTATACACAACACTCCACACACTACTATGTACTGACAAGTTTGGTAAAATGTCCCGTGCAGCAGTAGGGACGGTATATATGTATATGTTCCTAACATACACCACTACTTGGTCTATACACAACACTCTACACACTACTATGTACTGACAAGTTTGGTAAAATGTCCCGTGCAGCAGTAGGGACGGTATATATGTATATGTTCCTAACATACACCACTACTTGGTCTATACACAACACTCTACACACTACTATGTACTGACAAGTTTGGTAAAATGTCCCGTGCAGCAGTAGGGACGGTATATATGTATATGTTCCTAACATACACCACTACTTGGTCTATACACAACACTCCACACAGTACTATGTACTGACAAGTTTGGTAAAATGTCCCGTGCTGCAGTAGGGACGGTATATATGTATATGTTCCTAACATACACCACTACTTGGTCTATACACAACACTCCACACAGTACTATGTACTGACAAGTTTGGTAAAATGTCCCGTGCAGCAGTAGGGACGGTATATATGTATATGTTCCTAACATACACCACTACTTGGTCTATACACAACACTCCACACACTACTATGTACTGACAAGTTTGGTAAAATGTCCCGTGAAGCAGTAGGGACGGTATACATGTATATGTTCCTAACATACATCACTACTTGGTCTATGCACAACACTCTACACACTACTATGTACTGACAAGTTTGGTAAAATGTCCCGTGCAGCAGTAGGGACGGTATACATGTATATGTTCCTAACATACACCACTACTTGGTCTATACACAACACTCTACACACTACTATGTACTGACAAGTTTGGTAAAATGTCCCGTGCAGCAGTAGGGACGGTATACATGTATATGTTCCTAACATACATCACTACTTGGTCTATGCACAACACTCTACACACTACTATGTACTGACAAGTTTGGTAAAATGTCCCGTGCAGCAGTAGGGACGGTATATATGTATATGTTCCTAACATACATCACTACTTGGTCTATACACAACACTGCACACACTACTATGTACTGACAAGTTTGGTAAAATGTCCCGTGCAGCAGTAGGGACGGTATACATGTATATGTTCCTAACATACATCACTACTTGGTCTATGCACAACACTCTACACACTACTATGTACTGACAAGTTTGGTAAAATGTCCCGTGCAGCAGTAGGGACGGTATACATGTATATGTTCCTAACATACACCACTACTTGGTCTATACACAACACTCTACACACTACTATGTACTGACAAGTTTGGTAAAATGTCCCGTGCAGCAGTAGGGACGGTATACATGTATATGTTCCTAACATACATCACTACTTGGTCTATGCACAACACTCTACACACTACTATGTACTGACAAGTTTGGTAAAATGTCCCGTGCAGCAGTAGGGACGGTATATATGTATATGTTCCTAACATACATCACTACTTGGTCTATACACAACACTGCACACACTACTATGTACTGACAAGTTTGGTAAAATGTCCCGTGCAGCAGTAGGGACGGTATACATGTATATGTTCCTAACATACATCACTACTTGGTCTATGCACAACACTCTACACACTACTATGTACTGACAAGTTTGGTAAAATGTCCCGTGCAGCAGTAGGGACGGTATACATGTATATGTTCCTAACATACACCACTACTTGGTCTATACACAACACTCCACACACTACTATGTACTGACAAGTTTGGTAAAATGTCCCGTGCAGCAGTAGGGACGGTATATATGTATATGTTCCTAACATACATCACTACTTGGTCTATGCACAACACTCTACACACTACTATGTACTGACAAGTTTGGTAAAATGTCCCGTGCAGCAGTAGGGACGGTATATATGTATATGTTCCTAACATACACCACTACTTGGTCTATACACAACACTCCACACACTACTATGTACTGGGAAGTTTGGTAAAATGTCCCGTGAAGCAGTAGGGACGGTATACATGTATATGTTCCTAACATACATCACTACTTGGTCTATGCACAACACTCTACACACTACTATGTACTGACAAGTTTGGTAAAATGTCCCGTGCAGCAGTAGGGACGGTATACATGTATATGTTCCTAACATACATCACTACTTGGTCTATACACAACACTCTACACACTACTATGTACTGGGAAGTTTGGTAAAATGTCCCGTGCAGCAGTAGGGACGGTATACATGTATATGTTCCTAACATACACCACTACTTGGTCTATACACAACACTCTACACACTACTATGTACTGACAAGTTTGGTAAAATGTCCCGTGCAGCAGTAGGGACGGTATACATGTATATGTTCCTAACATACATCACTACTTGGTCTATACACAACACTCTACACACTACTATGTACTGGGAAGTTTGGTAAAATGTCCCGTGCAGCAGTAGGGACGGTATACATGTATATGTTCCTAACATACATCACTACTTGGTCTATACACAACACTCCACACACTACTATGTACTGACAAGTTTGGTAAAATGTCCCGTGCAGCAGTAGGGACGGTATATATGTATATGTTCCTAACATACACCACTACTTGGTCTATACACAACACTCTACACACTACTATGTACTGGGAAGTTTGGTAAAATGTCCCGTGCAGCAGTAGGGACGGTATATATGTATATGTTCCTAACATACATCACTACTTGGTCTATACACAACACTCTACACACTACTATGTACTGACAAGTTTGGTAAAATGTCCCGTGCAGCAGTAGGGACGGTATACATGTATATGTTCCTAACATACATCACTACTTGGTCTATACACAACACTCCACACACTACTATGTACTGACAAGTTTGGTAAAATGTCCCGTGCAGCAGTAGGGACGGTATACATGTATATGTTCCTAACATACACCACTACTTGGTCTATACACAACACTCCACACACTACTATGTACTGGGAAGTTTGGTAAAATGTCCCGTGTAGCAGTAGGGACGGCATAGAGGGTGGATGGTACTGCTTCAGCCAGAATAATATGGCTAATCGATGCAGGTGTAAGAAACATAAAATGCCAGGTTTCATTTCGGTAGGCTTAATGGTTTTGTAAAAATTTAAGTTTTTTGGTAGTGTAAATGGTAACGCTGTGTTCGCACACGCCAGTGACCTATATTGAATCCCAGCAGCGTGTGATTCTAGGTCAGTAGTGCCCACGGCTTATACCAGATGATCGCCTCTGTGATAAGGGATGATGTCATAAATGTCGCTGTTGTCGCTACCTTTCACCACGGCACCGGCACGAACTAACAATGCGTCGATAATGCAGTACGCCTCTATGTCGACCGAGCAGCGCTGCATCCGTCCCTCCTTCCTGGCTATACCGCACCAAAATCAAATGCCGAATTTCTTTCTTTCGAAAGCACAATTCACACACTCGTAAATGGTTTCCGGCACATTTTAAATTTTCACATATTAGCGTAATGCGCACTACATGAGCTACATGATTCCTGTCCAACTAACTGATGTAATGCATATTATGCTAATATGTGAAAATTTGAAATGTGCTGTAAACAATTCATGAGTGTGCGAGATGTGACTTCGATAGAAGTTCTATCAATTCCTGAATATAAGATTGGCAAGAAGAAGCCACTTCTAAACTTGACTTTTTTGTTTCTATGTATGAATTATTGTCTTCAATTAATCATAACTTTAGTAACCTGGTGGAGAGTGTAATATCACACAAATTGTTGAGATTGTGCAATATATTTTTATGTTATTTCTCTCAAGAATTTCAAAGCTTCCAACAATTATAAGTACACATTGGGTTAATGGCAGAGGAAAACAGGAAAGGGTAACACGAGGTTATGTGTAATGCAACTTTTTTTTTACACAGTAAATTAGTAATAATGTTAAAACAAACTTCTGAAAGATAACCTTAGTGACCAAGAAATAAAAAACTAAATACATTCTAAATGAACATACACCAACTATGTACAAAAAAACCACCAGTATTTCAAAAAGAAAACAAAGAAGTCATGTTAATGCCTATGTTTAATAAGATTTTGAAAAGCAATTACACTTAAATATGTACATTGTTTTCTGCACAAGTTTACAAAAGAATGTATTAAGAGAAAGAACTGATATTTGAGATTGTCTCATATGGCATTCATAGTTTATTTAAATATTTAAAATTAGTACATGAGACAGTGTCAGCAACCAAGCAGTATGCAAAATATACACAATACATATAACACTATCCATGGTGGCTGCCAAATCCAATTATGCTCTCCTGAAAGAAACAACAGGAAACAGTGCAAATAATTCATCAGTATTTCATATAGTTCATTTCAAATCGATATCAAGTCGCATCGTAATCAAAATTTAGTTTGGTACAATTTCCTACTCTTAGTGTGTATTCTATGGTACTGCTGACACATTTTATATCCTTTGCTATCCTTTTTCCTTGTGGGAGTTAGAATGTCGGAGTAAATCTTATTCTTTTCACAAAACTGATCAGTTCAAAACATATTAAATTCTAGTTTCTAAGCCTGCTTGATACGATGCAGATTTTTTTTCTATATTGTTGGTGTGACTTGACTGCACACTGATAGTTGATTTTGTGTATGTGCCCTGGGTGTTTGAATGTGGAAGAGGGCGAGGATTTTCAGGCATAAAAATTTCTAGCACAGCTTCATTCAGCAGGGAAGTATCCTGTGTTGTAGATATGCAGCACAAATAAGAGCTCAAGCCTAATTAAGGAGGCCTCTGAGCAAAATTAAGCAATCTGTCATTCTCAATGTAGTATGGACGCTGGGAACTATATTATTTAAAGTGCATCCATAAAATAAACTAAATTTTTCTTGCATATATCTCTAACAGAAGAATAGCACTGTGGTAATTACACCCCAAACTATTAAATGATCTCGACCAAAAACAAACTGTCAAATAACTATTGTACTTCACCTAGTGCAATTTCAGAAGGTATATTTACATTTAAATAAACATAACTTAACACAATGACAAACTTTCTGAATAAATTGAGCAATTAATAACTGTATATCCAAGATCATTGATTACTTATTAATTACACTTTTGTGGCTAAAATTCTGTTTCTGGGCCATATGAAAACTCTGTTTACACCTGCGCTGCAAATATAATTTTAAAGAAACACAGAACGAAATACAATTGTAACATCAGCTGTATGAATATTGAAAAGAAAACTGTTTTCATTGGTCCAATTGTATTTTAACATGTTTATATGAATGGCTAAACCGAAAGAAAACATTTGGTTTTTACAGGCTACTATAATTTAGCTGGCTCATCACTAACTATAAACTATCCTGATACTTTTAACACATTCTCAGCAACTATTGTGTGTTCATTACTCAGCAACAACACAGATCAAAACTTCTCTAAATGCAACATTGTATTATCACTTATTTACCATAAACTTGTTTCTTTATTTCAATATTTTTACTTATGCCGATGTACAAGGTCCAGCGCATTGTATACAACAAAAGAGCATCGTGAGAACATCGAGAGTTGGATACAATTTTGTTGCATACAATCTCTATCCTATTTCTTTTATCCAATCTATTTGTATACAATGTGATTAAGTTCCATCTAATTTTTTCATCCAACAACTTGAAAATAGCCAACCAGCGTAAGTAACAAAGCAATATGGCAGACTGCACAGGCAACATGTAGTCAGCTGTTTTATATGTACAGCTCATGGTTCTTTTAATGTGATGGGTATTTTAATAAAACGTTTAAACTTTTTGTGGAAAATTCATTAACGATTTTTCATGACCATTACATAGCTAAATTTCATAAATTTTCAGTTAACAGGAGTTTAAATTTTACGTTATGAAATGAGTTCAAATCTCCTGTCCATGCATACTAAGATTAAAACCATTACAATTGTACCTTATCTCTTTCGCACTGTAATAGTTTGTCTCATATTTGTGTCCTGGTGTGTAATATTGCCTTCTACAGGTTGTAAAAGGTTGAGAAATAAAGCTTCGCCAATTTGTAGAAAATTGCCATAGATTTCCAATTCCTCTAACCTCAATTTGTTCTGTAGCCGACCCAATATACCCAGGCCCGTGTCCTGTTCTCATAACCGTGCCCACTAACGTCTTTTACTTGTAATACATCTTTTCTTCCTACATAGAGTCGTGGAAATATATCGCAAACCTATACTTAATATAGTAATCGCTAAATTAATATTTGCTTCCGCCATGTTTATTTTTCACACTTACTATGCCAACTGTCATTTGTATTGGATCAAAATTCATCAGTGTGACATACACTGTGTCTTTTGTGTACAATTCTATTAGATACAAAAAGTTTGGTCACAAACGTTGGACCGTGGGATACCGGCTTTAATCTCATCTCAATGGTTCTTCAAAGAAACGATTTTCTTGTGAAGATACCATGAGCTATGTACCAGTAACATCACAACAATATTAAGATAGTGCTGCAGACTGAAACATTGCTACAACTTATGAATACCAGACATTTTACCGTATCTTTCTTCACTGAAGTTTGTAAATTTACATGAATTTCTTGATAAAACAGCAATATGATTTTACAAAGAACTTTATCTTAGCATGTGATCCTAGGCCATGTCATAACGCTGTACCAACAATGTTCAGATTGTGTGCACTAATCTCTCACAGTTACAAAATTGAATAAAAGATAATTTACTAAAGATGAAGCAATGAGTCTGCCATTGGGTTATGGCAACAAAGTGGAAAATGTATTAAATATAACTTACTTCAAATGATAAATGAAGGAAATCTGTGCCATAGTCCTGAAGATGCACTTCTGGAGATGTCGAGCACTGCTGTAGTTCATTTTGTAATATGCACAGTTCTGAAATTCAAAGAATGCAAAAATGAATTTAATATTAATGTTATCATCCTAAGCAGAGTAGATTCGAATTACAGCTGATTTGCAAAAAGTAATATTAGTCAAGTCCATACCAACATAGTTCTATATTGAAAATAAGTAATGCAGATACATTACAATTCAGGTTATGTCATGATTTAACTATCATTTTACATGTATGTATTTAATACACGAATCATACTTACCAACGACCTTGTAACGATAGACTTGTTTCCTCTTGCTGCTCATACACTCTAGCACATATTTAAAATCTTGCGAGTTTTACAAATACAAGAATATTCTTCCAGATTTATTTTCGCTTCGTTGCCGTTAATATCACAAAAGGTTAACCATATTTCAAATCAAAATCACTTTTAAATTACGTCACTGCGTGTCGCATCGCCAACTTACACTCCATTAAATTACGAAACTAGGTCTGTAATTTATGCATATTTGGGATTGACTCAGTTCGGTTATTCAGTAATTCTTTTTATTACAAGATTTATTCCTTCGTTTTATTGTTTTATTCAGAATTTTCTATTAAATTGTTTCATAGTGCGATGCTCCCATAATAACGAATATTGGCATCACTGGTACTTGCTCTACCTCCATTGACATCCGGTAAAAAGAGACATCTGTTGACGATACCTTGTTCTAAAATTGACGTGCAGCGCTCGAAATGTACCTTTCATCACGGTGACCTTGACAGAACGACGTAGAACCGGAAGTGCCTATTCCACTCGGCAACTGCTGGTAGTGCCTCATGTAAACAAAACACCTGACTGGAGCGTGCCTCACTACTTCAGTTGTAAACAAAACACACGGCCGGCGTGCATGCACGAAGACGTCAACAAAACACTAGCCAGTGAGTTTATGTAACATTGAAGCGGTCGCAATCTCGGGCGAATTGGCAAGAATCGATGTCATGCCTGAAAAGTGTGAATACAACTGAAATGACGCGTTCCTTTAAGTCAGGCATGTCAAACCTCACTCCCAGGGTGTGAAGAGAGGGGTCTACCCCTCAGTAGCACGCGCTCGTGGAACCGGTTTTCGCTTTGTTTTTCCCGTTTTCCGATTTGATCATCACGGAGGGAGGGAAAATAGGGGAAAATTTTTCACGCCTGGTGAGTACTGTTTGACACCCCTGCTTTAAGTAATAACGAACATGCAGTTTCCCATAGTTCAGACAGCAGAAGAATGAATAAATCAAAACCATGAAATTTTTGGTTGAACAATGCTGACATAAAGAGATACAGATTTTCCTAATAGTGGACGTGCTTTTTTGTCTTCTTCTTGTTATTGTGATGATGATGATGATGATTATTATTATTATTATTATTATTATTATTATTATTATTATTATTATTATTATTATTATTATTATTATTATTATTATTATTATTATTATTATTATTATTATTATTATTATTATTATTATTATTATTATTATTATTATTAATTATTATTATTATTAATTATTATTATTATTATTATTATTATTATTATTATTATTATTATTATTATTATTATTATTATTATTATTATTATTATTATTATTATTATTATTATTATTATTATTATTATTATTATTATTATTATTATTATTATTATTATTATTATTATTATTATTATTATTATTATTATTATTATTATTGTTATTACTATTATTACTATTATTATTACTATTATTATTACTATTATTATTATTATTATTATTATTATTATTATTATTATTATTATTATTATTATTATTATTATTATTATTATTATTATTATTATTATTATTATTATTATTATTATTATTGTTGTTGTTGTTGTTGTTGTTGTTGTTGCTATTATCATTATTATTATCCATCACAAGCTAAAACAATAGTAATTGCCTTTAATACACAAGTAAATAAAAGCCTTCCGCTGAAGTTTCTCTACACATATGGCAAGCCAAATTCGTATTTAATACGGGACTGAAGTACACTTAAGATAATGCTACGTTTACAAGTACTATTTAACAAAGAACGCAAGTACCAGTCAGTGTTTTGAAATAAATTCCATAACCCTGTCTAAATACATTTATAAGCACCTTACAACAAGACATAATGAAAATATACGTCATTTATGCCGATTATGTGGTGTTTGTTTAGGTTTTATTATTACTTAATTAAAGTTCTTAATATTGAGTCGCATTTCAGTTCACAATAGGCGATATTATTTATAAGGAAATAATTAAGCTATTAACAGTGAAGCAACAAGAATCTAAAGTAAGAACAAATTAGATATTAAAAGCTTCACTTATGTCAGTAACATTGCAAGTTCTTTGGTGCTGACACGTTTCGAGTTGACTCCAATTCGAAACATTGTGAGCATCAAAGAACTTGCAATGTTACTGACATAAGTGAAGCTTTTAGTTTCTAATTTGTTCTTACTTTATATATTATTTGTTTTTTTTTTTTTTTGTTTTTTTTTTTTTTTTTTGAAAGAAAAGTTGGAGATAAAGAGTGGCTTATTTCGCTAGATAAGGGATCACGAGAATGGGAACATCTGCCTTTATTTACGTGATCTCAATATTATGTTTTTATTGTATTTTGTCTATTTTTGTATCTCTTTATTTATTTTTTATTCTTAAGGGGAGTTTCCCCCTTAAATTAGTAGCAACATGTCTAAGTACTCCCTTGATATGAAGGGATTCATGCTCACAAGGCAAATTCTTTCGTATTGCAGACAATTTGTACTTTACCGCTCCCATTTCCTCCCACCCCCTTCACACCAAACGCCACACGATACCCCCCCCCCCGCCCCCCTTCACCCTCGAGCAACCGGACACGCGACAACTGCTTTTCGTGTGGCCCACGGGGTTGCCATACTTCGCGTAGAAATTAAACTTTGCATGACACTTTAACAATAAATTGTGGTTAAATTCATTCGAATTAAGATTAAAAGGCATTGCAACCTTGTTCACACTATGTTTGCACAACAGTTCGTGAAATAATAAACCATTTATATCCATTCGTCAAAAGCTAGATGGCTCCGAATGTTTGACAGAAATATTTCTTTTTAGGCGAAACGGTTCTTTATTGACAAAAATTGTATTGGACATATTTGTTACACTCATCATGCAGAATCCCTGGTTAACGTGTGGCCGGAGCCGTACCTTCCATCCTGTATATTGAACCAAGGATACTTACGTTACGGTGCTCAGAAGTCGCACTTATGCTGCTGTTATGAAGTCCTTTGTGAATGACCTCTGGCTTTTGTGCAATTTATATACGCTTGTGCTTGAGGAAAATGCGCATTTAATGAATGATAAGCGCGCGTGGTAATAAGGTCATTTCCTGTTTACAGCATTAAAAAGTGTAGCATATAAAGACAGAATTAGAGAAAATAGCGATGGGTGATATATGGCAAGTAGGAGAAGCAATGTAGAAGCAAGACGTGTGGGGGAAACTGTTTATCAAGAGATCATTAGATGTTTAAAACGAAGAAGCATTGGGGAATACAAAATGATATAGACACGTACATATATGCGACAAGGAGAGGTGAGAGGGTTTAGCCTGGGCTCTGATGAGAGGGGGTTACCTAACAACTGTGTACTATATGGAGAAGAAATAAGTGTGCAGCACTTCTTGGGACAATGCAAAGAGTTAGCAAATCGGAGAAAAGAAATGTGCGGAAAAATGGGAGAATAAAACTGCACTTTTAGTAACACTAAAGATGCTTACGGTAAAAGATGAAGAAAAGAAAAGGTTAACGGACAGAGTTAAGGGACAATGGTTAAGAAGGGTACAGCAGCTTAGAGGGAGAGAGAATGATGAAATAGAAGGTAATAGACTAAAATTATGAGTAAATTTCCAGGGAACCGAACAACTAAATAGCCCATAAGTAGGAGACAGTTGGCAATATTTGTACTTACAGTCTTTCACTTGAAATTGATTACTGATATCTATATAAAAATAAATAAAAGAGCTATGACTTTGACTAAAAGGATAAAACATTAAATAGGCAGTATAATGGTAATATAGCCTTGAGCATTAAATAAAATTGCTTCAGGAAAATTAGCAATAACCCAATTCTGGCGCTATTAGACAGGGGGAATAGTATTCACAGACCACCAGAAATGTAAACATAGAAACCACTCATGAACCGCTTGTAGCAAGGAACACTTTCAGGGGCAAGCTGCACCTCTTTCGTGTTGGCTCTGATACTTGGTGAATGTCGTACAACAGAGAAATGGGGCACAAAATGAAAAAAACAACTGTAGTGGTAACGTAAACGACTATCTCCGAATTGCAGAAGGGAAAACAACTTTAAGAAATTGCTGATATTATTGGAAGAATCCTGTGCAGACCATAAAAAAGCGTTATAGGAAATGGGATACTGTCATAATAGTGAAATAAGAGTTAGACACAGAAGGTAATTCAAAGAGAAACAAACCTGATGTGTTGCACTCACATGACTTTCTCTACTCTTGTACTAGCCATTCTTACAAACTCTTATTCCTATATCTTCCTCGTGTTAGTTAAGATAAACATTTGTACAAATTATCTTATTGCTTATTTCCTTGTGGGTGGAAGGGAAATGTTAGAATACAGTAGGCTTTGTGCGGTAGTCAAATGTTTTAAAGCTTTGAGATTCCGTTAGCTTTGCACGCTTAACATATAAAAAAGTGAACGACGATGTTGCATTTCACCAAAGTTTTAAGTTTTCCGAAGCTGACACAAATAACATGGAATATCTCCGAAATGGTTCACTCTACATAAAAGTTTATTCTGACATAAATTGTATATTTTAGCAACATCTACATTTTTGTATAGTATGATTTGGTCTATCTCTTACGGTTCACGAGTTATGCAAAAGTCATCCAGAGTAAATAGGACTTCATGGACTATAGCCAGAAAATTCAAGATATACATTTCATTTGTGATAAAAATATGTCAAACATATGGCATTTTAATCAAAATCGTTAGAGCCATTTTAAAGAAAATAAAAATTTTCCATATAAAGGTGTTTACGTTGTGGCTATTTTCTTCAAAATCTTCGTGTAGCATCCTTGAAAGACTTTAAACTTAAATACCAACTTTAGTTTTTAACCGACTTTTCGTTTTTGAGTTATGCTGTCCACACTCTGACAGACTGACAAATAGACACACACACACACACACTCGCGCGCGCGCGCGCGCGGACCTTTTTCTAAATATGCCTTCTTTGGATTCAAAATATATTTCCGGTGGAATCTCGATATCGAAATTTTGGGTGGAATACAATACTTCCTCTACTTTACTATACGTAGTAGAGAAAGTAACAAGAAACATTGTGGAAGGTAAAATTATATAGATACATTATTATTATTATTATTATTATTATTATTATTATTATTATTATTATTATTATTATTATTATTATTATTATTATTATTATTATTATTATTATTATTATTATTATTATTATTATTATTATTATTATTATTATTATTATTATTATTATTATGATCATTATTATGATCATTATTATTATTATTATTATTATTATTATTATTATTATTATTATTATTATTATTATGATCATTATTATGATCATTATTATTATTATTATTATTATTATTATTATTATTATTATTATTATTATTATTATTATTATTATTATTATTATTATTATTATTATTATTATTATTATTATTATTATTATTATTATTATTATTATTATTATTATTATTATTATTATTATTATTATTATTATTATTATTATTATTATTATTATTATTATTATTATTATTATTATTATTATTATTATTATTATTATTATTATTATTATTATTATTATTATTATTATTATTATTATTATTATTATTATTATTATTATTATTATTATTATTATTATTATTATTATTATTATTATTATTATTATTATTATTATTATTATTATTATTATTATTATTATTATTATTATTATTATTATCATCATCATTATTATTATTATTATCATTATTATTATCATCATTATTATTATCATTATTATCATTATTATTATTATTATTATTATTATTATTATTATTATTATTATTATTATTATTATTATTATTATTATTATTATTATTATTATTATTATTATTATTATTATTATTATTATTATTATTATTATTATTATTATTATTATTATTAAACATTTCGCAAAAATCATACTTCTTCATGATTTACAAATACTCTTACAAAATGAGTCCGATTATGTATTGTCTTCAGTTTTCTTCTTGTCGTTAAGACAGTCTAAAGCAGCCAAGGGGAAAAGGGGTGATAGGAATAGGTCGAGTATTCACGCTCTCCCCATGCAACCTTAAGTAATAGGCGACTATCTCCCACTCGCTTTCTTCAGTCGTAGCGACAGTCTGTATCCAGTGACGGACATAAATAGGCGGCTCCATGGTCTGTTTAGAACATACCTAGAATTTTCTGGGAATGTTCTCATGATCTCTTAATTCTGGATTATTTTCCAAAAATGTTGAACAGTAAGAAACAGACGAAGGTGCAACTGGTTAAAAGACACAATTTATGTGAAATACACAGTTGTTTATTTTGAGTGAACCATTTCCAAGATATTCTCCTCTTTGCTTGAATTTACCAATTCAAACTGAAACCTGTCGACATCTAGACCAACGTTTGCGAAAGAGGGGAGTTATTTCACTACACGTGGACTTTGCCTCTCTTTAGCCCCCAGCCGTACATTGTGTTGCAGTGGTGGGTTGGGTTGGGTTGGTTATATGTATGTTGCGTTTGAGTTAAGAAAGCACTTTCAGATCTTATGGGATAGTTCATTAGTGACTTGTTTGCTACTGCTTAAGGAGGCTATGAATATTTAGTGACGAAGTCCAAGTAGAATGTACAGCAACTGGTCGGTCTGAGTGACTCAGTTGGTTAGTCGCTGGTCTACTGTTCCCAAGGTCGCGGGTTCAAATTCGGTCCAGACATAGTGTGCTTAAAAACGACACCTCCATGTCAGATTTATTGGCATGTATAGCAACCCCTGCTGGATGAAATTTCGACACACCGGCGACGCAGGTATGATCCGGGCAACTGACAGCGTCGTTAAACAACCAAATAATTTAATTAGATCGTCGCGTAACATGTGATATACACAGACTTTGAATATGGTTCAATTTGGAGAAACTCTGTTCGCAAATATATGTAGAGCTATACTCACTCTTATACACACTATTCTTGCAAATGCTTATTTTTATTTTCTCTGTCTACTTCTAAATCGATATACGCATTTTCAGAAACCATATTATTGCTAATTTTCTTGTAGGTACAAGGGGAATATGGGAATACGATAGGCTTTAAGCGATAATGAAATGTTTTAAGAGCTGGTTGCTGTGCGATGCCTTTGAAATTCCGTTCCCTTTGCAAGGCCAGGAGATAAGAACGAATAACATTTCTATTTCAAAAGAGTATAAGTATTGACAAGAAATAGTTCACTCAAAAGAAAAAAGAAGTATTTGTTATGAACTGTGTGTTTTAATCACATCCACGTTTTTCACCTTCTCTACTGGTAAGTAGAGGAAGTATTGTATTCCACCCAAAAATTCGATGTCGAGATTTTACCAGAAATATATGTTTTGAGGCTCTCTGAATCAAAAAAAGCATTTTTAGAAAAATGTCCGTGTGTGTGTGTCTGTCACACACACACACACACACACACACACACACACACACACGCACACACACACACACAGACACAGATACAGACATACATGTGAAGGTAATATAAAACGTGTAAAAAGGTCTTGCTCACACTTGACCGTGAGGATTGTAGGATTGTAAGCATTCTTGCTGGCCACATTACCTTACAAAGACATTTGCACATAATGGGCATTAAAAATGACCCGAAGTGCAGGAAGTGCGGCGAGGCCGAAGAAAGCTATGCGCATATCCAATGCAGCTGTCGTGCGTTTGCACAGATTAGGCATCGACTCTTGGGATCTTTCTTTTTGATCCCAGAAGATATTAAGAGAACTAACATCTGGTCCCTCAGTGCTTTTGTGAAAGCTACGGGGCTAATGTAGAACACCCTATATAAGGAGCATAAAAGGTCTAATAAAAAGACGTCTACGACCGACTTCCGCCGAGCCAACATGCCGCGCAAGAAGAATACTAGGCAGTGGCGGCTCGTGCCTTACAAACTAGGTGAAACAGATGAAATAATTCGAAGAGGGAAACCTCGGAACACGGAATACAACAGGAAATATGTACCCATATGTATGTCTGCTTGATGTTTACTTTCTCTACTACGTATAGTAAGTAGGGAAAGTGTTGCATTCGCCTCAAATTTTCAATGTCGAAATTTCAGCGGAAATTTATGTTTTGAGGCCCCCTAAACTCAAAAAAGTAGTTTTAGAAAAATGACCGTGTGTGTGTGTGTGTGTGTGTGTGTGTGTGTGTGTGTGTGTGTGTGTGTGTGTGTGTGTGTGTGTGTGTGTGTGTCTGCCCTTGAACAGCATAACTCCAAAACGAAAAGTGGGTTAAAAACAAAAATTTGTATTTAAGTTTAATATATTTCAAGGAAGCGTTACGAAGATTTTGAAGAGAATTTCTCCACTCTAAAGTACCCTTTACATGGAAACTTATTAAAACATTTTGATTTTCTCAAAAACGGCTCTAAAGATTTTGATTAAAATGCCATAAGTTTAGGATATCTTATGGCAACCGAAATGTATATTTTGAACTTCCTGGCTAGAGCTCATGTAACCATGTTTACTCTTGATGACTTTTGTATAACTGGTAAACCGTAACAGATTGAGCGAATCTTACCATAAAAAATGTAGACCTCGTTAAAAGCAGAAGTCAAATTTAATGCATTTTTTGTAAAGTAAATTACTTGGGAGATTTTCCTTGTTATTTTTGTGGGTTTTGCAATAGTTACGTTTTTTTTTTATTTTTTTTTTATTTTTTAAATGGAACGTCGTTATTCACCTTTTTTATTTCTTGGCCGTGCAAATAATACGGTATTCCAAAGCTTTAACAATTTGACTCGCTCAAATGCTACTGTATTCCCATATTTCTCTTGCACCTACAAGGAAATAAGCAATAAGGTAATCTCTGCACATGATTATCACAACTAACATGAAGAAGATGGACGAACTACTTAGTACAAGAGTAGAGAAAGTCATGTGAGTGCAACACAGATTTATTCTTTTCAGAAGTCAGTAATTACAATACAGCGTTTAAATAACTTTTTATGGACTATATCATCCTTTAATTTATAGGGTGACATAAATGACAAGTGACAGTGATTGTCACTGTTTCTGTTACTGAACTGAGTATTTGTTTCAAAGGTTTCATTGTTGCTCTTTTTGAGAAACAATTAAACGTCAAGGTGGTCATAATGTACTGCCCTGTCAGTATAATGTGCTTCATGTAAGAAAGTAAAACAGAATAGTTAAACAATGTTAAATATTACCTTTATAACCATGACGAGATAGCAATGCGTGTTGGAATGCTGAAACACTATCAACACTACTCTAGTCAAATACAACAAACTGGATACAGATAGTTCCCTTTACCAGCGAATGTTTCACGAAATCTGTGGCATACATCAAAACTTCATTCCATATATACTGATAGATCGAAAATAAATGGTAGTAATGGTTGTGCTGTGGTGTATCCCGAGCATACAATTTCCTATAAAAAACCCTAGTGCAACTGCCAATGAAGGGCCAAGGCTTGCCGCCCAGCCGCTGCGTCCCCCACCTCAGCCCACTACAGGCATCATTTGTGGGGTGCAGCACTGGAGGGTGGGACGTGGTCAGCGCTCAGAGCCCTCCTAGCCAGTTATGCGGCCTTCGCGACGCGACCTGGGAGTAGGGTGTTTGAAGCAATCTCTAGGGATAACTTTTAAGGCCTATAGCAGTGTATGTATGTTTATGAGCGTTCATGGTAGTTGAGTATGTCGATCACTATATCGATGTAAACCGCCTAACGCAAGAGCTTTCTATCTTGATTGAATATGATACCACAACATAATGACACCTCGCCCCACATCGCCACGATAGCCTAACCTAACCTAGCTCCTACTCTTTTTACTAGACCTTTCATAATTTAACCTCACCTAAGCTGACCTAACCCAGCTCCCACTCTTTTTACTCTGGTCGTTCATAATTTAAGCTAACCTAAGCCCCATATTTGTACTAGACTTAACCTAACCTAAGCTAACCTAACCTAGATCCCACTCTTTTTGCTCTGGTCTTTCATAATTCAACCTAACCAAAGCCCCATACTTGTACTCGTCTAACCGAAGCTCACCTAACCTAGCTACCACTCTTTTTGCCCTGGTCTTTCATAATTTAACCTAACCTAAACCCCATACTTGTACTCGTCTAACCTAAGCTCACCTAACCTAGCTCCCACTCTTTTTACTCTGGTCTTTCATAATTTAAGCTAACCTAAGCCCCATATTTGTACTCGACTTAACCTAACCTAAGCTAACCTAACCTAGATCCCACTCTTTTTGCCCTGGTCCTTCATAATTTAACATAACCTAAGCCCCATACTTGTATTCGTCTAACCTAAGCTCACCTAACCTAGCTATCACTCTTTTTATTCTGGTCTTTCATAATTTAACCTAACCTAAACCCCATACTTGTACTCGTCTAACCTAAGCTCACCTAACCTAGATCCCACTCTTTTTGCCCTGGTCTTTCATAATTTAACATAACCTAAGCCCCATACTTGTATTCGTCTAACCTAAGCTCACCTAACCTATCTATCACTCTTTTTATTCTGGTCTTTCATAATTTAACCTAACCTAAACCCCATACTTGTACTCGTCTAACCTAAGCTCACCTAACCTAGATCCCACTCTTTTTGCCCTGGTCTTTCATAATTTAACATAACCTAAGCCCCATACTTGTATTCGTCTAACCTAAGCTCACCTAACCTAGCTATCACTCTTTTTATTCTGGTCTTTCATAATTTAACCTAACCTAAACCCCATACTTGTACTCGTCTAACCTAAGCTAACCTAACCTAGATCCCACTCTTTTTGCCCTGGTCTTTCATAATTTAACATAACCTAAGCCCCATACTTGTATTCGTCTAACCTAAGCTCACCTAACCTAGCTATCACTCTTTTTATTCTGGTCTTTCATAATTTAACCTAACCTAAACCCCATACTTGTACTCGTCTAACCTAAGCTCACCTAACCTAGCTCCCACTCTTTTTACTCTGGTCTTTCATAATTTAACATAACCTAAGCCCCATATTTGTACTCGACTTAACCTAACCTAAGCTAACCTAACCTAGATCCCACTCTTTTTGCCCTGGTCTTTCATAATTTAACATAACCTAAGCCCCATACTTGTATTCGTCTAACCTAAGCTCACCTAACCTAGCTATCACTCTTTTTATTCTGGTCTTTCATAATTTAACCTAACCTAAGCCCCATACTTGTACTCGTCTAACCTAAGCTCACGTAACCTAGCGCCCACTCTTTTTACTCTGCCCTTTCATAATTTAACATAACCTATGCCCCATACTTCTACTCGTGTAACCTACCCTAACGTTACTTAACCTAAGCTCACCTAACTTAGCTATCACTCTTTTTACTCTGGTCTTTCATAATTTAACCTAACCTAAACCCCATACTCGTACTCGTCTAACCTAAGCTCACGTAACCTAGCGCCCACTCTTTTACTATGGTCTTTCATAATTTCACATAACCTAAGCCTCATACTTCTATTCGTCTAACCTAACCTAACATTACTTAACCTAAGGGAGCGCAAACCTTCCTATTTATTAACTTGACTTAACCTAACCTATCTCATCCCATTTTACACGAGCATTATATTCTTCTATAACCTATTCTGACCTTTGCACCATGCCGTTTCAAGCTTAGATATTTCACTTTCTTTTGGAGACGTTTCTCCAACAACTTTAGATACTTTGAAGGTATTACACACCCTGGCATGCAAACCCTAAGGATTTCTGAACATTTCATGGTATGTTAGTGCTATTTTAGGAGTTGGTAAGTATTTTAGCCATTTTTGCGGTATTCAAGAGATTTTCTGGAATTTTTGCAGCTTCGTTGGGATTTTTCTATATTTTCACGTCTCTAGTATGTTTTAATGCTTTTAAGGGGTATATGGAGCCTTTTTTAGCAATGTGTTATGCTTTCATGATCAAATTCCATGCTTTTGTAAATGTATGATGTTCTCGTCTAGAGAATTACTTACAGTCTTTCTAAGACTAAGCTAACTTAACCACAAATCTCTTTACAGACATTTCTTCAACGTTATTTAACATTATACAGGCTTCTTTTCCTCCTCCCTCCAACTCTTTTTGTAAACTAACATTAGAAGACGTTGTAACCTTGTTATTCAAATAGCTATTGTATCCGTCTCTGTACACTGGTTCAGTATGCTATACATGTCAACTTCATTTAACGATTCTCTTAATTAGTTCTGTATCTTATAACGGTAACACGTGAAACGCTGCTTACATTCGTTCTAAGACCATACACATTTAACCTGGCCCACCTCCACCACCACCACCACCACCAACACCACCTCCACCACCACCAACACCACCACCACCAACACCACCAACACCAACACCACCACCAGCACCAACACCACCAACACCACCACCAACACCACCACCACCAACACCACCACCACCAACACCACCACCACCACCAACACCACCACCAACACCACCACCACCACCACCTCCACCACCACCACCAACACCACGACCACCAACACCACCACCACCACCTCCACCACCACCACCAACACCACCACCACCAACACCACCACCAACACCACCACCAACACCACCACTACCACCACCACCACCGCCTTCGTTGCAATCACCGCCATTCTTGCCATCATCACCATCGCTACCATCCCCACCATAACCATCACCAATGCCACCATCCTCACTATCACCTCCACGCTATCATCACCATCATCAACATCGTTACCATCACCACCATAACCATCACCAGTATCACCATCCTCATCATCACCTCCACATTACCATCAGCATCGTTACCATCACCACCATAACAATCACCAGTACCACCATCCTCATTATCACCTCCACATTACCATCAGCATCGTTACCATCACCACCATAACCATCACCAGTACCACCATCCTCATTATCACCTCCACATTACCATCAGCATCGTTACCATCACCACCATAACCATCACCAATGCCACCATCCTCACTATCACCTCCACGCTATCATCACCATCATCAACATCGTTACCATCACCACCATAACCATCACCAGTACCCCACCTCCGTCTTCAGCACCACCACCACCATAACCTGCACGAACACCACAACCACCACCAACACCATCACCACCACCACCACCATCAACATCACCACAACCACCACCACCACCACCCTCACCACCACCACCCTCACCAGCGCCACGATAACGGCCACCACCACCACCACCATTAAGAGCTTTTCAGGCAATTTTGAGGGTTATATAGATTATTTGATCGATTTTCCAGAGGTTTCATGGTGTTTCAAGTGTTGTTGGACGTATCTATCTGCTAGTTTAAATATCGTTTCAGACATTTTAGAGACATTTTAAGCACTATGCGACTATTTTAAACTTTTACACCGACATTTTGCATAGTCTTCAGGATACTTGATACACTTTTGTAGGCGTTAAACGCTTTTAATGGGTTTTTTTGAACACTAATTAAAACATTTCAGATCTTTCGCAGGAATTTCAGGGTTTTCAGGGTATCTCAGGCTTGTGACAAGCATTTTTCACGAGTTTAAAGACGTTTTAAGACAGTGAAGAAGGTATTTTTGACACTGCTAGAGATATTTTAGTCGATTTAAGCACATTTCACCAAGTTTTCTTCATTACTTGCTTTTGTTTCACAGTAGTTGAGGTGCAGTCCAACCTATCCATTCATTTATTGCATTTCTTGTACTTATTATTTCGACTACATTTCACTACTAACCTAACCCAGCAACAATCGTATCATCATCATCATCATCACCAACAACTGCTGTACCTCGTAGTCTGACCAAGCTAACCTAACCTAACTTAACCTAAGCTAAGCTCCATACTTCTATTCGTCTAACCTATCCTAACCTAACCCACACTAAGCTCCATACTTCTACTCGTCTAACCTAATTTCTAAGCCCTTACTTCTACTCTTTTTACTTAGGTCTTTCATATTTTAACCTAACCTAACTTACCCTAACCTAAGGTAGCTAGCCTAGATCCTCCTCTTATTGTTATTTATTCTATTTCATCACCATGATCCGTTTCTAGATATTCATTCTATCCTCTTATCTATCCTATATCCTCCTCCTCTGCTTGTCTATTCCATCCTGCCATAAGGCGTTCTGATTTCCCTCTTTGTGGGTATAACCTCAGGGTATTTATTCATTGCTTGTAGAGGATTTCCAACAAATTTAGGATTTAGAAGATATTCAGACTCACCGGCATGCATGTTTTCAGGATTTTTTAAAATCTTTTCGGAGCATTCTATTGCTATTTTAAATGTTTTAAGACACTTTTCGAGATATTGAGAGGGCTTTTACACCAGTTGTAAGTACATTTTTTGAAACGTTTCACTCCAATTTCAGTGCTATTTTGGTCCCTCTGATAGATCTTTTAGTCACTTTTAGTATATTCCTGATACTTTTGGCAACATATATAAGAACTTTTCAGGCAATTTCGAGGATTATTTAGACGCATCTAACATAACCAACCATCACCGTTACCAACGCAGCCTTATCCTGTACAACCACCATATTCTGCGACTATGGTATAGTATGTTTGACATTTTCTCCATATCTAACCTGAGCTAACCCTACGTTTCCTCTGGAGTATTATTTACAGCCCTCATTCAACCTTGTTTTTCCTATCCTCTCTCCTTATAGAGCTTTAAACTTCTACTAGAAGATGTTCTAACCTTTGATGTTGAATTACTCATTAGACCTATTTTACACTCTCACAAATTTTATTCAGCTGTATGAACCTTTCGCTTAGTTCTACATGCTATGAAGGTCACACCTCGAACACGCCTAGTAGTTTTTTTGTAACACTCACCCCCACCTAACATGATCTAACCTGTTTCTTTTAAAGTATTATTTTACGGCTTTATCCAACATTATTGTTTTCTCTAGTCCCCCCCCCCTCCTTATAGAGCTTTAAACGATGTCCTAACCGATGATGTTGAATTTGAAGGTATTGGATCCTCTGACATGTGAATCCTAACTATTTTCTAAACACTGCACAGTATGTTAATGTTGTTTTAGGAGTTTTCTGGGTATGTCAGCCATTTTTGCGGTTTTGTGGAGGTTTTCAGGAATTTTGGAAGCTTCGTCGTGATTTTTCTGTTTTCACGTCGTTAGTGTGTATTAATGCTTTTAATGGGCATGTGAACCCCTTTTAGCGACTTATCATTCGTTTACGGTCACAATTCATCCTTTTGTAAATGTATGAGGACAGTTTGTAGAGAGCTGTTCACTGTCTTTCTAAGACTAACCCAACCTAACCTAGCCCAACCAACCATCTCCAACTCCAGAGCCACCATATCCTGCGACAGCATAAACACCATCACCACCACTATCACCAATGCCCACCATCTCCACCACCATCTTCACCACCATTGCTATCACCACAATAAAATCCATGTATCATAAACATAAGAATTATAAAGAAAAGGGACGAACAATACCTATAACTATCGACATAAGAAGCATTACAGATATATTCTACCGATTGCAGCGCCTTATAGAAGCTTCAATCAGCACTAAAACGCACATTATACAGATGTTATACTTTTATGACGGTACATTATATATTAGCAGCCAAATTTTCATTCTTTATTTTTTTTTTACGATTTTTCTACGTTTTTACGTTCTTTGAAACAAATTCAGCATCGAATTAAGACGCGAAACGGCGGTTATGTATCTTTAAGTAACATTTCTTTTATCGCTATCGGATGACAGCAATGGAACCATCTAAACATTATTTAAACTCTTAGAAACAAATACCCCGTATTTTTATAATTCTTCCCCCATTTTTATTCACTTTAAGACGAATCAAGCGTCAAACATGAAACGATGGCTATGTTTCTAAGTACCATCATTTCAACAACAAAGACATTAATTTTAACTATCACCACGAAATAAGCATATTTACACGCGTCTTAACGCGCTAGCATACTGTATGTTACAATCTCTCAACTGAACCTCGCTAACACAAGGCAGAGCGGGTAAAAGCGTCACCATGTCATTAGTTGAGAAACCCTAGCCTCAAACACAGTGTTGGCGACGTTTCGTCTACACTCCTCCAAAACAAGTTTAGACAGGAAAATACCCCCCCCCCTCGGGTGCACGTACCGACGTTATGAGAAGGCCAGCAGTTACCTGGAAGCCATCAGAACAACTATATGATACATGAACACCCGACTGCGCTTTTCACCGTTTAAGCTTATTTACATCATATTTTTTCAGGTATTCATCATACTTTTGTACTACAACACGGCATATAGATCACAATACTTAACGCTTTATGGTATTATTTGTTATGACCACCATTGTATACTTCTTTAATGATTTCAAATTTAATATTTCTAGTATTCTTTTTACTCTTAAACTTCTTCTCATCTCATATCTTCACCTTAGTCCTTCTGTTCTTCTTCTCCTTCATGCTAGCAGGGAATATGTACGTAAATAAACGTTATTAGATTAAATATTAAAGAAAATAACAGCATTCTCCGTCAATGTGAATGATATACCCAACAATGGGAACAGTAAAGCAATCTCATATGCAGATGATACAACAACTGTATGTTGGGGCACTTCCATTGAAGACTTAAATAATACAATGACACAAACTATTGAAACACTGTTTAAATACTTTAAGGAAAACAATTTAAAATGTAACATGTCTAAAACAAAGCTAATTCAGTATAATCTAGGTAATTCAAATAATGAATCAAACATGATACAATTATCAGATTACAACATACATTGTGAAAGTAAACAGCCCTTCCTAGGTCTTATAATAGATCAAAAGCTTACATGGTCGGAACACATTCAATATATCAATGGAAAAATCAGTAAATCGTTGTATTTACTTAGGCACTTTTCCAGTCTTCTTGAAGAGAAAGAATTAAAAATGATCTACTATGGTGTCTTATACCCTCATTTGGTGTATGGAATTGAGATTTGGGGTTGCAGTGCAAAAATATATATGGAGAGAATATTGAAACTGCAAAAGAAGGCAATTAGAATAATATATAAATTAAACTATACTGACTCATGTAAGCAATACTTTAGGGAAAAGCAAATCTTTACAGTATTCTCATTATATGTATATAGGGTAGTTATTTATGTGTGGAGGAAGGATAATCTAAAGAACAATGACATACATCACTATAACACTCGAAACAATAGTGATTTTTTCAGACAGGGTTTTAGAATGAATTGTAGCATTAAAGATCCAAATGTAATGGGAATAATACTGTACAATAAGTTACCAAATTATATTAAACAAGCTAAATCCAATAATGGTTTTAAGATGGAGCTCAGAAATTACTTAATAAACAAAGCCTTGTATACTATGGTTGAATTGTAAATATAGTGATAAGATATTAATTGTAAATGCAAATTGTAGATATGTAATCTGAGTAATTGTAATTAAAGTGTACATATGTAATTGAACTGACAATGTCAGAAACTACTTGTAGTCTATTGACAATAAATGCATTATTATTATTATTATTATTATTATTATTATTATTATTATTATTATTATTATTATTATTATTATTATTATTATTATTATTATTATTATTATTATTATTATTATTATTATTATTATTATTATTATTATTATTATTATTATTATTATTATTATTATTATTATTATTATTATTATTATTATTATTATTATTATTATTATTATTATTATTATTATTATTATTATTATTATTATTATTATTATTATTATTATTATTATTATTATTATTATTATTATTATTATTATTATTATTATTATTATTATTATTATTATTATTATTATTATTATTATTATTATTATTATTATTATTATTATTATTATTATTATTATTATTATTTTTATTATTATTATTATTATTATTATTATTATTATTATTATTATTATTATTATTATTATTATTATTATTATTATTATTATTATTATTATTATTATTATTATTATTATTATTATTATTATTATTATTATTATTATTATTATTATTATTATTATTATTATTATTATTATTATTATTATTATTATTATTATTATTATTATTATTATTATTATTAATTATATCTAAACGGCTTTTTCCAAGTTATACGTATTTTAAGGTTCTAGAATCAAGGTAAGCAACGCTTCTCTCAATAAGAACGTTCGATACTTGACTTTTAAATAATATCACTAATTCAAGCCTTATTTCAAGCCTCTAAGACCCATAGTTTGGAAGGTATTTAAATGGCCCTTAGAGATTCGAACTAGACCAGCAGTATAAAACTTACCAATTTATCCATAAATCAGGACCAGAGTATTTAACTGAAGCGTTTAACTTTTTATTTCATAGCGCTATCTTTATTGATTCGAGAATAAATCGACTTTGAAGTAATTGCCCCCTCCCGGTAATCGAACTATGATTCGTAGGGATAAAATTTTCTAATATATCACTTTATGCGTCAAGTTACCCTAATTTGTCTTTACATCACTATTCCAAGTGTAACAAATCGCGATATAGGTCAAAATTCAATAATTCTCCGCAAGGTAGGAATCGAACCCACGATACCTCAGCTCTAGCATGTTAGAAAATAATTGTCCTTAACGAGTATTGCCATATAAAGTTTATTTCAGTCTTCTAGCTTAAGCGATTCTCGAATAATTAAATTTATAAAATCAGGATCCCGAGCATACCACAGAGGAAAGCCCATAACAATACCAATTTACTAAAATTTATTCGAAGTTTTTATCACTAATAGTTTAGGAATTATTCCAATAATAAAAGTATTGATTGCACGGGAATCGATCCCCAGACCCGCAGCGATCTTTAAAATCAGATCAAAAGATGCGCCATTTTAATAGAACATAATCACCGTTTACCGCATTTCGATATCTCATTCTTAAACTAAAGTGCGTAAAAGACGAGAAAAAGTCATAAAAATAGGAAGGTTTGATGAAATATAGCAGAAATTTGTTTTTTTTTTTTTTTAAGTGTTTAAATATTGTTTAGATGGTTCCATTACTGTCATCCGATATCGATAAAAGAAATGTTGCTTAAAGATACATAACCGCCGTTTCGCTTCTTAATTCGATGCTGAATTTGTTTCAAAGTACGTAAAAACGTAGAAAAATCGTAAAAAAAAAAAAAGAATGAAAATTTGGCTGCTAATATATAATGTACCGTCATAAAAGTATAACATCTGTATAATGTGCGTTTTAGTGCTGATTGAAGCTGCTATAAGGCGCTGCAATCGGTAGAATATATCTGTAATGCTTCTTATGTCGATAGTTATAGGTATTGTTCGTCCCTTTTCTTTATAATTCTTATGTTTATGATACATGGATTTTATTGTGGTGATAGCAATGGTGGTTTAAATTAAAAATTATTTTGTTGTTTAACGACGCTGTCAATTGCCAGGATCACATCAGCGTCGCCGGTGTGCCGGAATTTTGTCCCGCAGGAGTTCTTTTACATGCCAGTAAATCTACTGACATGGAGCTGTCGTTTTTAAGCACACTTAAAAACCATCGGTCTGGGCCGGATTTGAACCCGCGACCTTGGGAACAGTAGGCCAGCGTCTAACCAACTGAGCCACCTAGGCCGACAGCAATGGTGGTGAAGATGGTGGTGGAGATGGTGGGCATTGGTGATAGTGGTGGTGATGGTGTTTATGCTGTCGCAGGATATGGTGGCACTGGAGTTGGAGATGGTTGGTTGGGCTAGGTTAGGTTGGGTTAGTCTTAGAAAGACAGTGAACAGCTCTCTACAAACTGTCCTCATACATTTACAAAAGGATGAATTGTGACCGTAAACGAATGATAAGTCGCTAAAAGGGGTTCACATGCCCATTAAAAGCATTAATACACACTAACGACGTGAAAACAGAAAAATCACGACGAAGCTTCCAAAATTCCTGAAAACCTCCACAAAACCGCAAAAATGGCTGACATACCCAGAAAACTCCTAAAACAACATTAACATACTGTGCAGTGTTTAGAAAATAGTTAGGATTCACATGTCAGAGGATCCAATACCTTCAAATTCAACATCATCGGTTAGGACATCGTTTAAAGCTCTATAAGGAGGGGGGGGGGGGACTAGAGAAAACAATAATGTTGGATAAAGCCGTAAAATAATACTTTAAAAGAAACAGGTTAGATCATGTTAGGTGGGGGTGAGTGTTACAAAAAAACTACTAGGCGTGTTCGAGGTGTGACCTTCATAGCATGTAGAACTAAGCGAAAGGTTCATACAGCTGAATAAAATTTGTGAGAGGGTAAAATAGGTCTAATGAGTAATTCAACATCAAAGGTTAGAACATCTTCTAGTAGAAGTTTAAAGCTCTATAAGGAGAGAGGATAGGAAAAACAAGGTTGAATGAGGGCTGTAAATAATACTCCAGAGGAAACGTAGGGTTAGCTCAGGTTAGATACGGAGAAAATGTCAAACATACTATACCATAGTCGCAGAATATGGTGGTTGTACAGGATAAGGCTGCGTTGGTAACGGTGATGGTTGGTTATGTTAGATGCGTCTAAATAATCCTCGAAATTGCCTGAAAAGTTCTTATATATGTTGCCAAAAGTATCAGGAATATACTAAAAGTGACTAAAAGATCTATCAGAGGGACCAAAATAGCACTGAAATTGGAGTGAAACGTTTCAAAAAATGTACTTACAACTGGTGTAAAAGCCCTCTCAATATCTCGAAAAGTGTCTTAAAACATTTAAAATAGCAATAGAATGCTCCGAAAAGATTTTAAAAAATCCTGAAAACATGCATGCCGGTGAGTCTGAATATCTTCTAAATCCTAAATTTGTTGGAAATCCTCTACAAGCAATGAATAAATACCCTGAGGTTATACCCACAAAGAGGGAAATCAGAACGCCTTATGGCAGGATGGAATAGACAAGCAGAGGAGGAGGATATAGGATAGATAAGAGGATAGAATGAATATCTAGAAACGGATCATGGTGATGAAATAGAATAAATAACAATAAGAGGAGGATCTAGGCTAGCTACCTTAGATTAGGGTAAGTTAGGTTAGGTTAAAATATGAAAGACCTAAGTAAAAAGAGTAGCAGTAAGGGCTTAGAAATTAGGTTAGACGAGTAGAAGTATGGAGCTTAGTGTGGGTTAGGTTAGGATAGGTTAGACGAATAGAAGTATGGAGCTTAGCTTAGGTTAAGTTAGGTTAGGTTAGCTTGGTCAGACTACGAGGTACAGCAGTTGTTGGTGATGATGATGATGATACGATTGTTGCTGGGTTAGGTTAGTAGTGAAATGTAGTCGAAATAATAAGTACAAGAAATGCAATAAATGAATGGATAGGTTGGACTGCACCTCAACTACTGTAAAACAAAAGCAAGTAATGAAGAAAACTTGGTGAAATGTGCTTAAATCGACTAAAATATCTCTAGCAGTGTCAAAAATACCTTCATCACTGTCTTAAAACGTCTTTAAACTCGTGAAAAATGCTTGTCACAAGCCTGAGATACCCTGAAAACCTTGAAATTCCTGCGAAAGATCTGAAATGTTTTAATTAGTGTTCAAAAAAACCCATTAAAAGCGTTTAACGCCTATAAAAGTGTATCAAGTATCCTGAAGACTATGCAAAATGTCGGTGTAAAAGTTTAAAATAGTCGCATAGTGCTTAAAATGTCTCTAAAATGTCTGAAACGATATTTAAACTAGCAGATAGATACGTCCAACAACACTTGAAATACCATGAAACCTCTGGAAAATCGATCAAATAATCTATATAACCCTCAAAATTGCCTGAAAAGCTCTTAATGGTGGTGGTGGTGGCGTTGGTGTTGGTGTTGGTGGTGGTAGTGGTGGCCGTTATCGTGGCGCTGGTGAGGGTGGTGGTGGTTAGGGTGGTGGTGGTGGTGGTTGTGGTGATGTTGATGGTGGTGGTGGTGATGGTGTTGGTGTTGGTGGTGGTTGTGGTGTTCGTGCAGGTTATGGTGGTGGTGGTGCTGAAGACGGAGGTGGGGTGCTGCGATGGTTGTGGTCGTGCAGGTTATGGTGGCGCTGGTGTTGGAGGTGTTGACGGTGGTGGTGGTGGTGATGTTGCAGAATAGGTGGCGTTGGTTGGTGTGGTGATGATGATGGTGATGTAGGTAATGGTGACGCTGGTGATGATGGAGGTGGTGCTGGAGATGTTTCTGGTCGTGCAGGTTATAGTGACGCTGGTGATGATGGTTGTTGGTTGGGTTAGGTTAGGTTAGGATAGTCTTAGAAGGAATGTAGGCAACGTTTGACGTGTTACCATTAGAACATACAGAACTATGCAAAAGAATCGTTAAATGAAGTTAGCATATTGTAACTTTCGGTTGTGTTGAAAAGTAAAGTAGACAGATGTAGTCGAGATAAAGAAACACTTTTATTTCCGTAAACAGTAACTTTGTACACTCGTTGCAACAGCAAGAAAGTCTTTTTCGATTCTCCAACAGCACGGCTCCGAACTCGTAACACAAAGAACTAACTCTTCTCCGTCGGCACGACTCCTCAACCTTCACATACGTCTGACTGCCTCTTCTCACACTTTACCGCTATTTATATCTCCCAGGCACTATTCTGGAAGCTTCAGGAACGTTCACTTATTGCGGTGAGATACAAAGTAGAAGATTCCAGTAGCCTCTATCCTTTTCTCTCTTTCGGCAAGCGCCCCAACAATGCGGTCATTCTCTATCTCTTCCCTTGGGCTCCTTTGTGGTAGTGCCGACAATAATGCGATGGGTGACACTGCTGTTGTCGGCAATTAGATGCGGCGGACGCGGTGACACTGCTCCCTCCTCAGAGTTGGTCGTCCCGACCAGCACTATCACTGCGGCATCTCCCTTGCGCCCCGGTGGACTAACCCATCGAACCTCTTCTCCAGGAGGCACGATCCTAGGTATCGCTGTTGGATAGTGTCCCTTGGTCCGGGTAGGACGATGTATGCCATCCTGCTTCGAAATTCTGCAACAGTACCGCCGGTCTTGACGGTCCCTCGTCCAGTTGCCCTTCTTCCTGGTGTGTTGACGGGCCATCCTGCGCACTTGGAAACGGCTCACTGGGTACCATGTCCGCCGACCTCTCTGGCGCACCTTCGCAGTCACCTTGCTTCCGATGGGTCCGGCAACAAACCCCACCATATCCCCGCAAGTCGCGTCCACCGCTGCACTCGAGTTCACTCGTGCTTGGCACGGCCTCTCCTGTATCCTGCCGTCCAAGATGATGTCCACCATTCTTCCGTTCACGGCACTATGCGTCAGGTGATTGGATGGCTCCGACGGTCCCCCCATGTCACACGCCAAGTCGCTTCTCGCGTGTTGCTCGCCTGCTTGTGCGCTTCCCTGCTGATCGTCCTCCACGTCATATCCTGGTTGGTTACGTACCCGACACACTCCTCCAGGGGATCCTCGACGACGTCCCTGAACTGCCCCTTTGTCTTCCCCGAGACGTACACTTTCGTTATCTGAAACGGGCGCAACTGTCGCCTCGGCCACTAGGTGCTCCCTCCCCGGGTCTGTGCTATTCCGTCTGCCCCTGGCATCCAGTACTTTGACGCTCTCGTCAACTCTTACTACCAGGGCGCCAAGACGTTCCCCGTCGTCCTCCACGACGTCCACATGCTGGCAGAGGTCTTCCACCTTTTCACCGAGTTCTTCCACGCCTTCCGTCACGCCAACCAGTTCGCCGAGCTGTTCCACGTCTTCCGTCATGCCAATCAGTTCGCCGAGTTGTTCCACGTCTTCCGTCACGCCAATCAGTTCGCCGAGTTGTTCCACGTCTTCCGTCACGCCAATCAGTTCGCCGAGTTGTTCCACGTCTTCCGTCACGCCAATCAGTTCGCCTAGCTGTTTCACGTCTTCCCTCACATCATCTGAAACGGGCGCAACTGTCGCCTCGGCCATTAGGTGCTCCCTCCCCGGCTCCGCGCTATTCCGTCTGCCCCTGGCATCCAGTACTTTGACGCTCTAGTCAACTCTTACTACCAGGGCGCCAAGACGTTCCCCGTCGTCCTCCACGACGTCCACGTGCTGGCAGAGGTCTACCACCTTTTCGCCGAGTTCTTCCACGTCTTCCGTCACGCCAATCAGTTCGCCATCAATTTTCGCCGATAGCTCCGTCTTCATCTCTTTCAGCTCGGCAGTGAGGTTGTTGTTTGACGTTTCCATTTTGGCAGCGAGGTTGTCGTTTGCCGTCTTCATTTCAGCCATTTCCGTCTTCATTTCGGCGAATAATTCTTTCATCATTGCCATCATCCTGGTTTCCGAATCTCCCTCCATCTTGGTTCTAACGTTGCAACTTCTGACGATGTAATGAAACTAGAAGTAATTCGACGAATCCCACTTCTGACACCAGTGTAACTTTCGGTTGTGTTGAAAAGTAAAGTAGACAGATGTAGTCGAGATAAAGAAACACTTTTATTTCCGTAAACAGTAACTTTGTACACTCGTTGCAACAGCAAGAAAGTCTTTTTCGATTCTCCAACAGCACGGCTCCGAACTCGTAACACAAAGAACTAACTCTTCTCCGTCGGCACGACTCCTCAACCTTCACATACGTCTGACTGCCTCTTCTCACACTTTACCGCTATTTATATCTCCCAGGCAATATTCTGGAAGCTTCAGGAACGTTCACTTATTGCGGTGAGATACAAAGTAGAAGATTCCAGTAGCCTCTATCCTTTTCTCTCTTTCGGCAAGCGCCCCAAAAATGCGGTCATTCTCTATCTCTTTCCTTCGGCTCCTTTGCGGTAGTGCCGACAATAATGCGATGGGTGACACTGCTGTTGTCGGCAATTAGATGCGGCGGACGCGGTGACACTATATAGCATACTGAGGCAGTGTACAAAGACGGAGGTAATAGCTAGTTGAGCAACAAGGTTACGTCTTCTAATGATAGTTTAAGAAAGAGTGGGAGGAGGGAGAAGAAACATGAATAATGTCAAAATATAATGAAAGTAAATAAAATAACTATCATATTGGCTAGAGAAACGTCCAAACCGTCTAAGACGTTCTGGAAAGTGGTTTAAAACACTCAGAATGCCTGAAAAGTGACTGAAATGTGCACACAAGGTTCAAGATAGCTATTAAATACCTTGAAAGTTTCGATAATGGAATACAAATGTCTAATAATTCTCAAAATTGCCTGAAAGGTGTGTAAATCAGTCGTAAAAACAGCCTGATTAAGCCTAAAAGCAACTAAAATATCTGCCAAAGCGATCTAAAACAGCATCAAAATAGCATGTAACCACTGGAAAATCTAAGAAATAACCTATATAATTCTCAAAATTGCCTGAGAGGTTCTTAAATAATCGTGTCGCAGTGGCTGAATACTTGCTAAACCCTAAAATCGCTGGAAATCTTCTACATGTAACAGATAAATGCCCAAGGTTATATCTGCAAAGAGGAAGATCAAGAGACATTATGAAAGGATAGAATAGATAAGTAGGGGAGGATGGATTAGGTTAGATAATAATAGGAGGGGTTGGTGATGTTTGTGTTGGTGATGGTGATGATGGTAACGATTGTGGCGATGCTGAGGATGGTGGTACTGGTGATGGTTATGGTGGTGATGGTAACGATGCTGATGGTAATGTGGAGGTGATAATGAGGATGGTGGTACTGGTGATGGTTATGGTGGTGATGGTAACGATGCTGATGGTAATGTGGAGGTGATAATGAGGATCTTAAATGTCTCGCACCCCCTGTAGCTGGCAGGATGCACCTCCCAACAGTTCGCACAGTGGGGTACAGCGTCCTTCTTGGCCTTTTTTGTGCAGTCGGCTAGGCGGTGGAGGCCACAGCAAAGAACACACCGGGAGGTCATATGACACATTTTAAATGTATGCCTAGTTGTTTACAGTTGAAACATTGTGTAATGTTTTGGAAGGTTTTTAAGACCTCCAGGGTGACCATCATATGGCACAGTTCTCTTTCCTGCATAAGTTTCTGGTTGTCAGTAGTTCTATCAAGGCTTACATGATAATTGGGGAGAGGCCTGCCGCGGGACACCGTCTGTCGTACCTGAACGCCGGTGTAACCCTTCTGTTCCAGATCCTCCTTTATGTAATCTACCTGCAGGTCTGCAGGTAGGGGTTTGATTACATAACGCAGGGGCTGGTCGTTTCTGGGCGTAAAGCTGTAGCTTTCCACACCGGCGTTCGTCAGGAGCTGCATTGTAGGGGCGGCATCCTGTTTCCTCTGGAGGAAGAGCTTCAGGCAGTCCCTCGTGGTTTGTATTATGTAGGTTCCGTTTTGCAGTTACACAGTAGTTGAAGGACCTCCACTGCCTGCTTAGTGTCTGGTATGATGATTCTTAGTGGCTTTTGGTTTTGTTCTGTTGTGGCCGTCGGGGCTGTAGGTGTGGCTGCTGAGGTGGAGGGGACTGGGTTTGAGGGTAGGGAGGGGGGCGGGTTTTTGTCGGGACTTCTGGTGCTGTGGGATCTTTGGTTTGTAGAACTGTGTGAAGGGATTCTGTGTGGGTGTGGGAAGTGCTGGGTGGTCCGATTCCTCGCGTTCTGCTACCTGCAGTGGCGCAAAGGAGTTGCGTAGAGGTAAGGGGTGCGGCGGTGTAGACTGCCGGTTTTTTTTTTTTTTTTTTGAAAGGGGAGACAGAGTAGAGAGTTGGAGGGAAGAAAGATTTGGCTTATTTCGCCGGGGGAGGATTAAGGGAAGGGTGGTAGGCACTCTCGAGGTTTAGGGGAAAGGATAAAGGAGAAAGGTATGGAGTCCCGCTGATGCACCTCCGTTATTATCGGTAGTAAAGTGCTGCCGCCAGAAGGGCGGGAGTGGGTGAGGATGTTTTCCAGGTCATTGCCATGGCCAAAGGCCCTGGCTATGACACATGGGAGTGGAAGGAGAGGGTAAATGTAGGGAGTGTAAGGAGGCCTCTAGGCGAAGTTAAGTTCTTTATTCTTTATTATTGATGTGCACTTACGTGCTTAGGCGAGGGCGCCGGAGATGTTTCCGAGGAAACTGCGATGACGGCGGTGAGGTTGGCTATAGCTGGTCTGAGGCAGTGGCGGCGTTGCACGGCATCGTTCGGCACTTCTCGTCGCATGGCCGATTACCATGATGGTAGAAGCCATGCCGGAGTAGTAGGTGGTGGAGTGGTACTGACTGGCTCAGTAGTGTGTGGCTGCTGCTGTGGTGTCTGTTGCTGTTTCTGGCGGTGGTGTGGTTTTGAGGCTGAGTGCTGCCTTCTGTTGAGTTCGGCTGGTGGGGTTGGTGCAGAGGTCTGAGTGCTGGCTTCGTGAGTGGTGGTTGTTGTTCTGCTTTCTATACGGAAGAGTTTGCGCTGGATGGATTCTAGGATGTCTGTGTTGTTGAGCTCAATGGTCGCGGCGCGCAGTTGTTCCAAAAGTTTGGCTGCGGCGTTGAACCCTGTAGTGTGGTGCTGCAGTTGGCGCTGAATAGGTGCCAGTCGTTTGCCGTGCAACTGGCGGAGAGTGTTTAACTTGGGAGTGATGGTTTGCACGTCTGCTTGTAGTGATGCCAGTCCATTTGCAGTCGTGTTATGTAGTTCCCGCCCTTTTGCTATGGCGTCCTGCAGCTGGTTCTATGTTGTGGTGGTGGCGTTGGCGATGGTGGTCACAGCTGAGGTAAGTTGTAGCAGAGCTTCCTCGATCTTTCCCAGGCGTCGATGGAGGCTTCGGACCTCCTGACGTAAGTCCTCAACCTCTGTCCTGGGTGGTAGTGCTCCGGTGATGGATGCGGCGTAGGATAGCTCGGCCTGTTGTAGTGGTGGTGGTGCTGAGCTGGCTGGAGCTGGTCGGCGCAGAGGCTGTGAGGCTGCAGTGGCTGGTGGTGGTTGAGTGGTCCGGGCTCGTGGGTAGAGAGGGCACTGCGCCTGGCCTGTAAAGTGGCCGAAGCCGTTACAGGTGGCGCAGTACCGGCGGCGTCGGCGGAGATCGTGGCTGGTGCATTGTTGAGTGAGGCATGAAGCCCCACAGTAATGAAACCGTGGTGCGGCGCTGCAGGCGGTGGCGACGTACCCGTAATGGCAGCATCGACGACACTTGCTCGTCCGGGTTCTGCGAGCAGGCGCCGCCCAAGAAAGAGCAGGCCCGCCCTCAGTGCGGCTGAAGAGAAGTCGAATGAGGTCAGTCTGTCCATGGGAGGTGACTTAGACTTACTTATTTTATTAAAGAAAACATTTTCCTGGTGGCGGTACAGAAGGACCCGGCTTACAGGCTAAAATTAACATTCATTATAGTTTACAGTATTTACATTGGTGTTCATGTTAGCTTTTATATGTTCAAAAACCCATACAGTGAGCAGCTTTAGCCCACCGAGAACAGTTTTTGGGCGTATTCTCGGTCTTTTGTTTGTCCGTTTTTGATAATTTTTTTAAAATTTATATACACGGATACATACACGCACTCACTCCTGGGCATACCACACATATGTCCCATCACACGCACACACACACACAAACACACACGCTCGTATATACATATTTACACACACTGTACTATATACACTTCACTATGTACAGTTTTTCCGCAGTTTCCCTGTGCAGACCAGGTTGCAGCTCCTGTGGCGTTTCCGAGGCACAGACCTCTTCCGGAGTGTGTGGCCTAGGGCCTGGTTTGCATGGGCGCGCATCAGTCGGCGAGCCATGCAATGTTTAGAACATTTTAATTCTAGCATGCTTACGATGCTTTGGCTCGCCCTTGCCAATATTGGCAATGACATCATTTTGGTGATTCCTGATGCGCACCCACGCAACAATGGCTCGATTTGTTATGGCCTCGGGAATGGAAGGGATCTGGGTTTCCTGGTGAAGGGTTCGGTTAGTGGTTAGGATGGGAGCAGAGAGGATTTTCCGGAGGGAGAGGTTTTGGAGGGTTTGCATAGTCTTCAGGGCGGTTTTTGAGCCGTTTGCCCAGGCCACACACGCGTATAGAAGCACCGAAAGGATGAAAGCTTTATACAGGACGAGTTTGGACTTCAATTGCAGCTGTTTGCTGCGGAAGATGGGGGCGCATAACTTTAGCCGCTGTCTGCGTTTATTGGCGCTATTTTTTATGTGGGTGGACCAGCACATTGTGCGGTCCAAGGTAACCCCTAAGTATTTAACTTGCCGACGGCAATGAAATACCTGACCACCGACCGTTAGGTCCATTGCCAAAGTGTGATGCCGCTTAGAGAAATGAATCAGCTGGCATTTGTTGGGATTGATTTTGATTTTCCAGTCATGTTGCCATGAAAGGAAGTTGTTAACATAACGTTGCATTTCTGCAAGGCCGAAACGGGGATTTCTATGGTGGTTGTATATTGTAGTGTCGTCGGCGTACATGGCGACCTTACATCTGCCGTCCACTGGGAAATCGTTGGTGAATAATATGTACAAAAAGGGTGACATGATTGCCCCTTGTGGGACGCCAGCCCGCATCACTCGCTCCCGTGAGGAGGAGCGGTCCACTTGGACGTAAAACTTCCGTTTTTCTAAAAAATTGTGCAGCAAATGTAGATAATTTTGAAGAGCCGGGAAATTGTGGTGCAGTTTGTAAATAAGGCCATTGTGCCAACACCGGTCGAATGCGGCTTCTACGTCCAGAAATAGCGCCAACGTTGAAGCCCCATTGTTAAATTGCTCTGTTACGTTTTCAGTTAGTCTGAGAAGCTGTAAATCAGTAGAATGTCCTTTTCTAAAACCAAACTGTGAATTTGAGAGTTCATGAGATTCCGAAACTTGTTTTTGAAGTCGAAAAAGTATAAGTTTTTCGAGCAATTTACCAATAGTAGACAAAAGACTAATGGGGCGGTAGTTTTGCGGCTGCCTGGTGCTTTTCCCTTGCTTTGGGAGCATAATTACCTTGGCTTGTTTCCAAGTAGAGGGGAAATAGCCTTGCTGCAGACAGGCGTTAAATATTTTAGTCAGTTGCACCAGGGCTTTTCTCGGGAGATGCTTAAGTTCCTCATTAGTCACTTTGTCTGGGCCGGCAGCTTTCCCATTAGGTAATTTCCTAATGAGCTTGTAAACTTGCTGCGGTGTTATGATGGGTAGTTGTTGCTCTTGCTTCTGCGCCATCCAGGTTTGTACCCATGTCTGTACCTCCCGTTCTATATCGCGGTTGGTAACTGGGTTTTCGCTGAATCTATCTTCAAGACAGTCAGCGAAGACCTCGGCTTTCTCCACTTCGGAGAAGTGCAGGCCGCCATGAGTGTGCAGCGCCTCAGTTGCGGAGTTGACGCTCGTGGAGACCTTAAAAGCCTTTAATAATTTCCACAAGGAAGAGTCCGAATGGGTGGTACTCAGCATTTTGTTTTCCCACTGTTCAGTTTTGTTGAGTTTAATTTGATGCCGAATGATGTTGCATAGCCATTTTGCTAGCACTTTATATTCAGGCTGACGGGTATACCGCCACAGTCTTGTCAAGCGTCGTCTCCGCGCAATGAGTTGCTCTACCTCGGGGTACGTGCAAAAACCGGGTGGTCTTGTGGTGTAAGTGGTAGCGCTTCTCTTGGCCGTGTGTAGCGAGGCAGTGAAGTTTTCCTTGGCGACATCTATGTCTGCCTCGCTGTAGTATGACAGCCTGGCTTGCGCCATCCTGTGCATTTCCGTGGTGAACTTGTTCCAGTCGGTCTCAGCCCTCCTTCGAGGCCCAGAGGCACCAGCTGGAATGCCACCCTCTATATCGAAATGCACGGGAAGGTGGACAGAGTCCAGACTGTGATACACTGTAAAGTTAATTAAAGGTGTCGCATTTTTTGTTACTACGAAGTCCAAATTTTCGGTGTCAAAGTGCCCCGATTGTGCCAAAATGTGGGATCTGTGGGAAGGTGTACCTCTAGGTCGTCATTATCTGTTATAAGTTCAACCAGGAGATTTCCAGCCGCGTTTGCCCGGCGTGAAAACCACCAGGGGTGCCGAGCGTTGAAATCTCCTGCAATTATAGCGTGCTCCTCTAAAGCGAGGATTTGTCCGAGGTCACGTATGAAATTTAAGGACTTTGGGGGCCGATAGAGCGCTACCAGCATCACCGTTTGATTATTTACACGTGTTTTAAGTGCTGTGCACTCTAACGCTGCCATTGCAGGTAGCGTAACAGAAGCATGAGCTACAGTGTTTCTGAGCAAAATAGCAGTCCCTCCCCCCTCTCTGCCAATTCTGTCGTTCCGAAAGATTTGATACCCCTGGAGCTTAAAAGTGTGCCCTTGCTGTAATTTTGTTTCGAAAATGAATGCGACATCAATTTTGTTACGCCGCAGGTAGTTTTCAAGTTCGTGTTGCTTCCTGTGGATGCCATCCGCATTCCACAGGAGTGCGCGAGTTAAAGTTATGCCTCCCCTTGAAGTTGCCATTTACTCGAAGAGAGTGGTTACCAAGCATATGATGGCTTCCAGCTTCTCCACGGCACTGTTGCAACTTTTTAATCTTGCGATTATGGGCCGCAACTTTGTTAGTAGTACTGGGAGGTTTAAATCCTTGAAGAGGCTGAAAATTTCTTTCAAACCTCCCAGGTCACTGGTGGGTGCCTCTGAGGGCTGGGGTTGTGGAGGGGGACCATTCGGTGGTTGCTCAGGTGCATTTATCCCTCCGGCGGCTCCTGCAAAAGAGGTACCTTATTGGACCAGGGTCGGTTAGAGGATGGGGCGTGGCCCTGGTTGAGTACCAGGAGAGTTCCTGGCTGCGGCGGCCAGTTGACGGCGATGACGTTCCATTTTAAATGTCTTGCATCCGCTATAGCTGGCAGGATGCACCTCCCCACAGTTGGCACAGTGGCCTACAACGTCTTCCTTGGCCTTTCTTGGGCAGTCAGCTAGGCGGTGGAGGTCACCGCAAAGAACACACCGGGAGGTCATGTTGCACATTTTAAATGTATGTTCTAACTGTTGGCAATTGTAACATTGGGTGATATTTTGGGAGGTTTTGAGGACCTCCACGGTGACCATCATGTGGGACACCTCTTTCCTGCAAAAGCTTTTGATTTTCAGTGGTTCTAGACAAGCTTACCTGAAAATTTGGTAGAGGCCTGCCGCGGGAAACCATCTGTTTAACTTGCACGCCGGTGTAACCCTTCAGTTGTAAGTCCTCTTTGACGTAGTCCACTTGCAGATCTGCAGGCAGGCGTTTAATGACGTACCGCAGAGGTTGATCACTTCTGGGTGTAAAACTGAAGTTTTCCACACCGGCGTGTCAGGAGTTGCATGGTGGGGATGGCGACTTGTTTTCTCAGGAGGAAGAGCTTTAGGCAGTCCCTCGTTGTTTGAAGCTTGTAGAATCCGTTTGGGAGAGTTCTTTAGTGTCTGTAGCACTTTCACGGCCTGGCGGACATCCGGGATGATGATCCTCGGCGGTTTTTGGTTTCTGTATTTTGTGTGGTGGGTGTTGTTGTTGCGGAGGAGGTACCTGGCATTGTTGGGTGTGGGTGGGGAGTGGGGCGGGTTTTTGAAGGTGTCTTTTGGCGTTGTGGGATTTTTGGTTTTTGTAGCTGTGGGATGGGATTGTGCGTGGGTGTGGGTAGTGCCGGGTATTCTGTGTCCTCGCGTTCTGCTGCTTGTAGAGGCGCGAAGGAGTTGCGTAGAGTGAGGGGGTGGGGCGGTGTCGTCTGCCGTAGTTGTCGTTTGTTGTTTGTGGACTGGCCGGGTCGTTCACTTTCGGAATCACTTCCGTTGTCCCGCGTCCGCTTCTTCTTCGGGGCGGCTATCTTCAACTTCAACTTATTTTATTAACTATGACATTTGCCTGGTGCCGGTAAAAAGGGGCCCGGCTTACAGGCTCAAATTTACATTATTTACAATTTACATTTTTGAATAGGCACTCTGGTTTGCTCTTTCTACAAGAAAAGCCCATACAGTGAGCAGCTTTAGCTGACCGAGAATAGTTTTATGGTGTATATTCAGTGTTCTTGGTCGTCCTTTTTTGATCGTTTTTTGTTTGTTTATGTACACTGATCCACGCGCTCACTCACTCCTGGGCATACCACACATATGTCCCATCACACTCACACACGCACACACACACACACACACACACACACACACACACACACGCTCGTATATACATATTTACACACGTACACTATATACACTTCACTTATTTACAGTTTTTCCGCAGTTTTCCTCTGCGGACCAGGTTGCAGCTCCTGACTGGTTCCCTGGGATGCAGGCCTCTGAGGTAGCGTGTGTGCGGCCTAGGGCCCTTCTTTGCGTGGACGCACATCAGTCGGTGAGCCGAACGACGTCTAAAACATCTTAATTCTGGCATGTTTCCGATGCTTCGGCTCACCTTTGCCAATATTGGCAATGACGCAATTGTCATGGTTTCTGATGCGCGCCCACGCGACAGTGGCTCTTTTCGCTATTGCCTCGGGAATGAATAGGATCTGGGTTTCTTGGTGAAGGGTTTGGTTGGTGGTTAGGATGGGAGCAGAGAGGATTTTCCGGAGGGAGAGGTTTTGGAGGGTTTTGATGGTCTTCAGGGCAGTTTTTGAGGCGTTTGCCCAGGCCACACACGCGTATAGAACCACCGAAAGGATGAAAGCTTTATACACGACGAGTTTGAACTTCAATTGCAGCTGTTTCCTGCGGAAGATGGGGGCGCATAACTTTAGCCGCTGTCTGCCTTTGTTGGCGCTATTTTTTATGTGGGTGGACCAGCACATTGTGCGGTCCAAGGTAACCCCTAGGTATTTAACTTGCCGACGGCAATGCAATACGTGACCACCGACCGTTAGTTCCATTGCCAAAGTGTGATGCCGCTTAGAGAAATGAATCAGCTGGCATTTGTTGGGATTAATTTTGATTTTCCAGTCATGTTGCCATGAAAGGAAGTTGTTAACATAACGTTGCATTTCTGCAAGGCCGAAACGGGGATTTCTATGGTGGTTGTATATTGCAGTGTCGCCGGCGTACATGGCGACCTTACATCTGCCGTCCACTGGGAAATCGTTGGTGAATAATATGTACAAAAAGGGTGACATGATTGGCCCTTGTGGGACGCCAGCCCGCATCACTCTCTCCCGTGAGGAGGAGCGGCCCACTTGGACGTAGAACTTCCGTTTTTCTAAAAAATTGTGCAGCAAGTATAGATAATTTTGAAGAACCGGGAAATTGTGGTGCAGTTTGTAAATAAGGCCATTGTGCCAGCACCGGTCGAATGCGGCTTCTACGTCCAGAAATAGCGCCAACGTTGAAACCCCATTGTTAAATTGCTCTGTTACGTCATCAGTTAGTCTGAGAAGCTGTAAATCAGTAGAATGTCCTTTTCGAAAAGCAAACTGTGAATTTGAGAGTTCATGAGATTGCGAAATTTGTTTTTGAAGTCGAAAAAGTATAAGTTTTTCAAGCAATTTACCAATAGTAGACAAAAGACTAATGGGGCGGTAGTTTTGCGGATGCCTGGTGCTTTTCCCTTGCTTTGGGAGCATAATTACCTTGGCTCGTTTCCAGGTAGAGGGGAAATAGCCTTGCTGCAGACAGGCGTTAAAAATTTTAGTCAGTTGCACCAGGGCTTTTCTCGGGAGATGCTTAAGTTCCTCATTAGTCACTCTTTTTCAGCGCGTATTCCCTATAACAGAACGCGAGGTCCTGTGTGAACTTGGTGAATTTCGTGGAGTCTGCTTCTAAGTTTGTTAATATGTTCGTGTAATAGGTAATTTCGTTTTGTATGTCTTCAACTTCTTTTCTGAGTTTCTCGAGGGAACGTGCCTTACGCTCTTCCTCCTTTGTCTGCTGTTCTTCGTCGTCCGCCAATGTACGTGGAGAGGGCTGGATCTGCGCTGTTGCTGCTATGGTGGCTGAATCTATAAGTATAGGCTCTGGCGCGCCGCTCTCGGCCAGTCTATCGTGAGCGGTCGGCCCGGCAACATGTGTTACGCCTGATGCCATATTTTCACTTTCACTTACACTTTATGCTGCGCGGGGGTACGCCAGGCGCGCCCCACGCGATACACCGAACTAAAACAGTTACACTAAGTATTGTGTCACTATCACTGTGCATATATTAATAAAATCTGGTTAACTAACATGATATGTACAGAAAAGCGAAGGCTATTTACACATGTACAGCACTTTTCCACATTTCACTGGCAAAGGCTGTTGAATTACTGTATATTATTATAAGAAAACACTAAAACACTATATACACGTCTGTATTATGTATAAATCCTCCCGGGAATAACTACGGGAACAGCCCCGGAATTAACAACGGGAACAGTCACTTGCGCGAAAGCGCCGTTGTGCCGGTAACTGCACTTTGATTTTCCCCCGGGAATACATCGGGCAAAGTGTAGTTACAGTATTCGGCGATGGCTGGAGACGTTCCCCGTTACCGACGGGCCGGTTCGGGAATACATCGGGCAAAGTGTAGTTACAGTATTCGGCGATGGCTGGAGACGTTCCCCGTTACCGACGGGCCGGTTGCCGCGCTTCCGAAACTTCACGCTCCCTGCTTCGGTCACGCGTCACACACCGCACTCACTGCTCTCTCTCGGCGCTCCTGACTGATGAACCTTCTGGGCTGTCATGAACCATGCTCTGGGAGGTGATTCACATTCAGATTATTTTATTGAAAGAATTTTGTCTGGTGCTGGTACATGAGGCCCAGCGTACAGACTTAATTTGGCATAGTATTTGTAATTTTTTAATATTTACAACAAAAATATACATTGGGTTTTAAGAAAACCCATACAGTGACCCTCTTTTGGGCCACCGAGAACAGTTCTCTTTTGTATAGTTCTTGGGTATGTGCTTATGTTTTGTGTTTGTCTTTTTTCGCTTGTTTCTTTCTATATACATATTTTTTTTACACACATGCATTCTCTCATTCACTCTGCCATATCATAAGATATGCCCTCATGCACCCACACACGCACACACACATACATACGCGCACGCACAGTGGGTACTTCAAATGAGCGTCCCGCTCGCAGATGTTTGCTGGGCACACGTAACTATGCGTCCCAGCATGATAACAAAGCACTATATACACACGTTAACTATATACACACGTTAACTATATACACACCATATATACACTATGTACACTCCGCAGTTATCCTGGGCGGGGCAGGCTGCAGCTCCTGGCCTGTTCCCTGGGGTGCAGGCCTCTAAGGTAGCGTGTGTGCGGCCTAGGGCCCGTGTTTGCGTGGACGCGCATCAGTCGGTGAGCCGAGTGACGTTTAAAACATTTTAATACGTGCATGCTTCCGATGCTTCGGCTCACCTTTGCCAATATTGGCAATGACATAATTGTCGTGGCTTCTGATGCGCGCCCACGCGGCAGTGGCTCTTTTTGTAATTGCCTCGGGAATGGATGGGATCTGGGTTTCCTGGTGAAGGGTTTGATTAGTGGTTAGGATGGGAGCAGAGAGGATTTTTCGGAGGGAGAGGTTTTGGAGGGTTTGGATAGTCTTCAGGGCGCTTTTTGAGGCATTTGCCCAGGCCACACACGCGTATAGAACCACCGAAAGGATGAAAGCTTTATACAGGACGAGTTTGGACTTCAATTGCAGCTGTTTACTGCGGAAGATGGGGGCGCATAACTTTAGCCACTGTCTGCCTTTGTTGACGCTATTTTTTATGTGGGAGGACCAGCACATTGTGCGGTCCAAGGTAACCCCTAAGTATTTAACTTGCCGACAATGCAATATTTGACCACCGACCGTTAGGTCCATTGCCAAAGTGTGATGCCGCTTAGAGAAATGTATCAGCTGGCATTTGTTAGGATTAATTTTGATTTTCCAGTCATGTTGCCATGAGAGGAAGATGCATTTCTGCAAGGCCGAAACATGGATTTCTATGGTGATTGTATATTGCAGTGTCGTCAGCATACATGGCTACCTTACATCTGGCGTCCACTGGGATTTTTTTTTTTTTTTCGAGTGGAGGGAAAATCCATTTATGGAGTTCCACTGTACTGGGAGGCACAGTTGGGACTGTGAGCTTCACCCGAAGGTACTACACACTAAAAAACCTCCACCGGAGAGAATTCGAGGAAGGATATCCGGCAGTACCGCGAATCGCACCTGCGGATTCAAAGGAGAAAATGTGTTGGCTGGCCGTGTGGCCGTCGCCGGGTGAAATTGGGTGGCCGGACGTAAACATGACCGAGGCCCTGTCTACGCCCTGGCGAAGTCATGGTGTGGGATTAGTTAAGGATTAAGGTTCGTTTCCGGATGGAAACGCCGTCGCGGTGTTACATCCTGAAACATGGGGACATAGTCAGAATTAATTTGGAGAGACTTAAACTTAGCAGTATTCTTTGTTTTTAATCTGACCTCCAATAGGGGAGGGCGTCTTATTAAATTGTATTAATGGGCGCATGTGTATGCGTCAGTCAATGTACACTAGTGTATATAGAATATATAGAAATAGTTTAGTGATTAGTGTCGCAAATAGTTGCGTCAGTCAATTGTATTCCTACTTGAGTTTTTAGTATTGTCTGCGCCATAGCTGCGTCTTAGTATTTTAGTGCTTAAGTTTTACACAAATTGTTTGGGCTTATATTCATGCTAATTTATTTTGTAAATCATGTCCAGAAGTTCTTAGCTTGTGTCAATATTACTGGGGGTTGCGTCCCCCTTGGGCCGCCTTGACTAGGTGCAAGGACTGCTAGACTGTCAACGTCAAGTCGTGCCTCAAGTCATGGGTAATAATGTTGCTTCTATGGAAGTCTTATTAGTGCTTCGAGGTATTCTTGAATGTCGATTTCGGGATCCCCCAGGCTGAAGGTTCTGTCGAATAACGACAGCGGTCTTTTGTGTTTATTATGCAATGTTTCGTAGTTGCCCAATCGCTGGATTAGGGCATTGCCGTTTTTGTCTTTACGCTTGTATACGTTAAACCTTAAGCTTTTTATAAATTCTTCGATGGTGTGCAGTTTTAACTCTTTGTGTAAGAGATAGGCCGGTGCTACCGGCGGTTGTTTCGCTATTATTCTTATAATTCTGTTTTGGAGCGTTTGTAATTTGTTTACGTGTGTTTTGGCAGCATATCCCCATACCGGGGCTGTGTACGTTATTATTGGTCTTAGGAGTGTTTTGTATAGAGTAAGACCCATGTTTATTTTGAGTTGGCTATTTATGTTGATTATTGGGTATAGTCTATTTAGCTGAGCGTTTGCTTTGGCTCTGATCTTGGAGATGTGCTTGCTCCAAGTAAGGCCTTGGTCCATAACTAGACCTAAGTAGGTCACTTGGTCCTTCCAGTCGATTCCTTCGCCTTGGTACATTAGCGGCTAGAGGACACGCTGATTCTTCCTATGTAGGATTCTTTTGGTGAAAATTATTGCTTGAGTTTTTCGTGCGTTTACTTTTATTCTCCATTTGGAGAACCAGGGCTCAAGCGTATTTAAGGCATTTTGGAGCCGTTGATGGATAATGCGTGGTTGGGTGGACAGTAGGGCAGTATCGTCTGCGTAGATGTATTTGTCCGTTCTTATTAAGTTGGGCATGTCATTAATGTAAAGGTTGAATAGTGTCGGCCCCAACAAACTTCCTTGAGGGACACCGGCTCTAATCTGCTTCACGCTCGATACTGCTTCCTCTACCGTAGTGCGAAAACGCCGCTCAGTGAGGTAATCCCTAATTAGAACTATTGCCGTATCGGGGAAGGCGTAGTCTTTTAGTTTCTTAATTAGTCCCGCGTGCCAGACTTTATCAAAAGCGCGTTCTATATCCAAATAAAGGGCGCCTGTTGATTTATTCGTGTTATAGCCATTCATTATTTGCTCAGTCATTCGCAGTAGTTGTAGTGTGGTAGAGTGTTGGGCTCTGAACCCGAACTGTTCGGGAATAAGTATGTTATGTTTATGTATGTGTTTGTTGATTCTTTTGAGTATAACTTTTTCTAGCACTTTACTTATGGTGTTTAGTAAGCTAATTGGCCTGTAATTTATTGGAAGTGCCAGATTTTTGTTTGCTTTGGGGAATAGAAGTATTTTGGCTTCTTTCCAACTTGGAGGAAACCTGCCATTTGGTAACGTGTAGTTAAATATGTCCGCTATAAGCTTGAGGGCTCTGTGCGGGAGATTCTTTAGTACCACATTTGGTATTTTGTCTCGTCCCGGCGCTTTTCTGGTAGGCAGATGCCTAATAATCCATCCTATTTCGCCTGGGTTAGTTTTTCGCAGTTTGTTATGTGTTTGTGTTTGGCCTACGTTTTCGGCTTCGTCTTCTAATTCTCGTGTGAAGTCGTTTTGCCCGATTACCGGGTTGGGGGAGAACACATTTTCTAATGTGACCGCAAAAGCTTCAGCCTTTGCCTGGGGTGTTTCGGCAATAGTATTGTTGTGTTGAAGGGGGGGAATACTTGTGCGCGCTTGCGTTAGGCATTTGGCTATTCGCCATATTGTGTTTTGCTGGGGATTTAGGTTTTCCAAAGTGTCGTTCCATTGGTTTTGGATGAACGTTCGTGTGCGTTCATTGACTAAATCCCTGGCTTCGTAGTATTCAGTTCGGTGTATTATATTTCTTGTTTTCTGCCATTTGCGTCTGGCTTTGTTTCGTGCTTTCTGTAGCACCTTTATGTCATGTGGAAATCTGGCGTTTCTAACCTGTTGTTGCCTTAAGGGCACGCAGGCCGTGGTGGCAATCTTTATTGCCATTTCTAGTTTGTTTATAGCTACGTCGTGCTCTGCTGCGGAGGTTACTTGCAGCTCTGGCAGGTAGTAGTCTACCGTATCTTTGAATGTTTCCCAGTCTACTTGGTTATAGTTGCGTGTTAAAGTAGCTGGTTTAAACGCGATAGGAGCATTGATTGATATCAAGACCGGCAGGTGGTCCGATGTAAGCTCCTGTAGGACTTTAAAGTCAGTGTTGAACGGTATGTTATTTAGCAGGGCGATATCTAGGACGTCCGGCGCGTGATTTGGCATGTGCGGAGTGAACGTTGGTTCATCCGGGCCAGCGATCAGAAAGTTTGTGTTGTTTATAAAATTCAGTAATTTCGTCCCTTGTGGGTTTGGATTTACGCAGTTCCAGAGGTAGTGCTTACAGTTATAGTCTCCTGCAGCAAGTACTCTGGGTTCTAGATTCATTATTTTGTTTATATCGCTTGTGTCTATATCCCCAGGGGGGTTGTAGACGGCGGCTATGACTATATCCGTGTTGTGGATGTTCAGTTTTATAGCCGTGGTTTCGGCGCGAATTAAGTTAGGGGAGTTGATTCTATAATGGTTAATGTTTGCCTGAATGACTATGGCCGTGCGGTCTCTGTCATTTCTATATACTTGGTATCCGGGAAGAGAAAATCGGTGATTTTGTTTTAGATGTGTTTCATTAAGTAACGCGATTTGTATCGAGTACGTTTGGAGGAAATCTGCAAGCTCTTTAATTCTTTTTCGAATGCCGTTGCAATTCCAGGTGATAATTCTAATGGTGTCGGAATTACCCATGACCGTATTGGCGAATGCTGTTAATTAGTTCGGCTATGTGGTATGTAGTCTGTATTATGTCTGTCCCGGGTTGTGTGATGATGCCAGTTAGAAATCGCAGGTCATCCTCAACAAGGTCAAGAGGCACTCTGTGTGCTGACATACCTGGTACTTGTACTAGTGATCTCAACGCTTTTGAGGGATCACGCTGCTTGAGGTTGCCTCGCTATAGTATGACAGCCTGGGTTACGCTGCCATTGCAGGCAGCGTAACAGAAGCATCAGAAAAGGTGTTTTTGAGCAAAATAGCAGTCCCTCCCCCCTGTCTGCCAATTCTGTCGTTCCGAAAGATTTGATACCCCTGGAGCTTAAAAGTGTGCTCCTGCTGTAATTTTGTTTTGCAAATGAATGCGACATCAGTTTTGTTGCGTCGCAGGTAGTTTTCAAGTTCGTGTTGCTTCCTGTGGATGCCATCTGCATTCCACAGGAGTGCGCGAGTTAAAGTTATGCCTCCCCTTGAAGTTGCCATTTACTCGAAGAGAGTGGTTACCAAACATATGATGGCTTCCAGCTTTTCCACGGTACTGTTGCAGCTTTTTAATCTTGCGATTATGGGCCGCAACTTTGTTAATAGTACTGGGAGGTTTAAATCCTTGAAGAGGCTGAAAATTTCTTTCAAACCTCTCAGGTCGCTGGTGGGTGCCTCTGAGGGCTGGGGTTGTGGAGGGGGACCATTCGGTGGTTGCTCAGGTGCATTTATCCCTCCGGCGGCTCCTGCAAAAGAGGTGCCTTTTTGGACCAGGGCCGGGTAGAGTATGGGGCTTGGCCCTGGTTGAGTACCAGGAGTGTTCCTGGCTGCGGCTGCCAATTGACGACGGTGGCGTTCCATCTTAAATGTTTCGCACCCCTTGTAGCTGGCAAGATGCGCTTCCCCACAGTTCGCACAGTGGGGTACAGCGTCCTCCTTGGGAGGTGATTGGAGACAAGTGCTGTATATATATGTGGGCCGCTCACAGGGGATTGGCTGGGCTTGAGCGGAAGGTGTGTTAGATGGGCTGGGCTTCTCCGCTCTGATTGCTGAATGGTTTACGCGATTTCCCTGCATTAGCGCTTCTTTTTTATGTTCGAGTATCAGATGCCAGATTTTGTTCAATTTTAGAGTTTCTTCCTTTCTTTTAAAATTATTGGGGTGTTTGTAAATTTCTATGGCTTCACGTTGTGGTCTAGCTTGGTGGTATGGCATAGATGAAAGAACAGTAGTCTCCTTATACTGAATTATGTGTACGCCGTCGACCAATATTGCATGTTCTGCGACCGCCTAATATTAATTAAAATATTATAACTGATAGGCAACTTCACGCCATTTATGTTGTTGCTTTGGAGATTGCTCAGTCACTGAGGTGTCTTAGTGACTGAGATTTCATAAAAAAAAGTGTGAGTAAGGTTGCCAACATAATTTGCCCTGAACAGTACGATATTTTTAGTAATATTGCATTATAACCACAAACCATGCAGAGAAGAATGCATAAAATAGCAGAAGTAACCTAAAGAAGACTACAAACCAAAGCCAATGAATTTATAGTCTTTTCTTTCGCATTGGATGAAAGCAGTGAGAACGTCGGCACAGCACAATTGGAAATTTTCATTCGCGGAGTTACTAACAACCTCTCGATACAAGAATATGTGCTTGAAGTCATTCCACTTAGGGAACATACAACAGGGGCGGAATTATTTCAGACATTTAAGAAATGTGTAGAAAAAAAGAAACTGAATCTAAAAATCTTGTATCCATAGTAACAGATGGGGCTCGAAATACTAATGGTGAAAAAAAAGGTCTAAGTGATAGAGTGAAACGTTACTTAAAGGAAATGGGAATAAACAATAACATAAAATGTTTTCATTGTATAATACATGAGGAAGCATTATGGACAAAAATATATAATGGCCATTGTTATACAGACTATAAATAAAATGAAATCAAACTCCTTGAAGCACCAAAAATTTCGTACAGTACTGGGAGATTTAGGACTTTCTTATGAAGATCTTTCATACAGCACAGAAGTCAGATGGTTAAACAGAGCAGAGCAGAGGTCGCGAGTTCGAATTTCGCTTAGGGTCAGTTATCCGGGTAAGGTTTTTTTCCGAGGTTTTCCCTACCCCGAGAAGACGAATGTCGGGTAACTTAAAGCTCCATGAACCTCGGTCTCATTTGAGCATCATTTCACCCATTTCATTTCATTCATTCGTCCGATATGACACAATGTTGGAGGACGTTAATTAAATAAAGAGGTTAAACAGAGCAGATATGCTCAAACGATTTTTCGAAATGCATGAAGTGATTTCTTGAATTCTTGAAGGGGCACATATGTTGATATTAGCACTTAATTGCAATATATGTTTATATTGTACTGAATATGTCTTAACATTTCCTTTTTCTTTCTTTGTTTAGGATTTAGACATCCATGAATTGGGAGATGAAGATTGGATAAGCCTTCCTCTATAACATTTCTTAACATTTCAATCGTTGTCTTCAGGAAAATTTGCACAATATAGTACATATGTATGACATGGTTAGATCATTCTTAAAGATGGCAGATTTATGGAAATCAAATTTCATGAGAAAAGAGTTTAATTTTTTGTCTAAAATCTCTTCCCGACATTTCTGTAACAAATATGAATAAATATGCTGGACTTTTAGATAAAGTAAAGAGTGAATTTGAAGTAAGGCAATTCAGTGGTTTTAAATCCATGGAAAATGATTTTGCTCATTTTGCTAATCCTCTTGCAATAGATTTACATAAGGTTAAACCAGAATTACAGCAGAAAGTCGCTGATTTACAATGTAATACGTATATTCAATTGCAGTGTAAAGGATTGATTCATTTGGATGCATTTAAAAATCTGAAAGCAGATACATATCCATCTCTTAGATCATTCACTGTTGCAGCCATGTTTGGATCCACATATGTTTGCGAACAATTTTTTCCAAAGTGAAACTTGTAAAATCGAAGCAAGGATCGTGATTAACAGATGATATACGTGCTATGCTGAGAGTGGCTACTTGTGATTATCACTAGACTTTCATGGTACATTGCAAATAGAAGTGAATTAAAATATATTGCTCAAATATCTAGGCCCACCTAAAGTATCGTACAACAAAATAGCTAGATTCAAGTATGTGTATTATTCCTTATTGCAAGCGAGTCCAGCACTGACTCTGTATGAAGGTCAATCCCTTCCCGTGTTCTACATTACGTCATGTGAATTGCGGGTTGTATTGAGACCTCATATTGACACCTCATTGAGTACATGTTTGCAGATGCCTGACCTAAACCCACAGACAATTCACTTATTGCACTTCCCCTCCCATCCAATCAAATACAGCTTACACAGAATGACCAATTAGCTAAATAAAAAAATATATAGAACATATTGAATGCCTCTTTCCATTCATGAATGAATTGATATACAAATTAACACAAATATCCCTTTAATAGAGAACTTTGGATTCACAACACAAACTGCCTTTCTTCTATGATGCAGAAAGACTGAAATCTCTGTCCTGTAGGCTGTCATATTTCTTTGCATATTAACTTCCTCCAACGTGACATCATATTGGACAATGAATGAATGAAATGAAATTAGTGACACTTGTCTTCTCAGGATAGGGGAACTCTGTAAGATATCTTATGCAGACAACTCACCCTAACCAGGATTCGACCTCATGACCTCTTGGATGAGACAGGCACAGATGCAGGCTACTTTGCGTAAATGTGAAGCACTAGCAGCTATGATTGATTTCTTTATTACTAATAGCTTTGTTAAGTCAGGTACAGAAGTTAGTGAGACTATTGCTCCTTTCACAGCATTTTTCAAACTTGTCATATTATCTAGGAATTCACTGGATACATTTTGCTCATAGTCATTTTGAACTACTCCTGTATTGTGAATCTCTTCTTCAGAACCAGAATTTAGAAATTTTTGGATAATTATTTTGAAGATATTATAAACACTATATATATGCTCAAATTTTCTTTTCAACTGGGCTATAATAATGTCCAAACAACTGTTAAGAGCATTGGAGTGAAATACATATTAGATAATACATATTATCTATTAACCGCTTGTCCTGACATAGTTCAACAACATGGTTTTTCACATTTCCAACTCTTCCGCTTTCAAATTGTTGTGAAGTGCCCCATTTCTTTGCCAAAGGTGTTGCTGATGACACTGCTGCTTCAAAATTATTTTGACAGCATGATAAACTATCAACTGATTTTTGAACAAGAGAACATGGTTTACTAAGCTCTCTACATTTTCTGAATTCATAATTCCAGATGCTTAATCAGTACATTCTAGAATATTTTATCGTAGCACAATCTGAAAGCTGAATTCAGATTACTCTAATTGGTTTTCAAACCAACAGCTTGTTCTCATTCCTCCTTTGTTCTTACATGTCAATATTACTTTTGATAGGATTTAGAGCACAAGAAGATACTAAAAGGTCTTGCCCTTTGATACTATTATTGAAAACAGGATAGGTTCTTAGTGTGTCATAAAAGGACCTAACTTCTTGAATTCCATACCCAGCACTGTTAAGTACTATATTCAACTATGCACTGTACCATGCATATATTTTGTAGTTCTTTGTCTTCGTTGATTGCTGGTTTTAACATATGATACTTTATATAAGCACAGACTTTGTCATCGAGAACTGTTTCAAGATTCTGGAATTTTAGAGTTAAGAGTATCCTACTCGCAAATATTATACTACTGTGGGTATTTGACCAGCTGACTTAACCTGCCTTTTCAAATCTGATAACTGAGTAAAAGTTTTGTCACCAATACTACACCTGCATGGCTATTGGAATTTTGAAGCAATTAATTTATTTTCAAATGTGATAAATGAGTAAAAGCCTTGTCACAAATGTTACATTTGTGTGGCTTTGTTGTGATGACTCACTTTGTGTCTTTTCAAATTTGAGAGCTGAGTAAAAGCTTTGTAACAAATGTTACATTTATGGGGCTTTATGTCCTGATGACTCAATATGTGTGTTTTTAAATTTGATAACTCAGTAAAAGCCTTGTTACAAATGTTACATTTGTGTGGCTTTATGCCTTCATGAATCAAGATATGGTTTTTCAAACTTGATGAGCGAGTAAAAGCTTTGTTGCAAATGTTACACTTGCGTGACTTTATGTTCTCATGAGTCAGTTTGTGTTTATTCAAATGTGACATCTGAGTAAAAGTCTTCATACAAATGTTACATTTGTATGGTTTTATACCTTCATGGATCAATTTGTGTCTTTTCAAACCTGATAAATAAGTAAAAGTCTTGGTACAAATGTTACACTCATATGGCTTTACGCCTTCAGAAATCAATTTGTGCTTTGGCAAACATTGCAAAGATATATTAGTAATTACACTTTTCTGAATTTTGCATTTTATACCACTTTCACGCTCTGGACCATCCTTATTGAAATGTATGTCATTTTCTAAGTCTTCACGGGGGAATACATGTGACGTATAACTGGAAACATCTTGTTTGTATAAACTGAAATATAAGAATAACACTATCAATAATTACTAGAACACAGCATTGAAAACAATAAGTGGAAGATAATGTGGATGTTCACATACACATGAGAGATAGAATGACTTCATAGAAAGTTATAACTATTTGAATATGAAGTTATAATGGGTTCAATTACAAGTTATATGTGATTAGTAATTTTAAGCATTGTAGTAAATATAAGCAAGTTTTGAGTCTGTCTATTTCAAAATATTTGCTTACCTAAAAGTGTAATCATGTTGTGTTTGGGCAAATATAGGTGATGCGGAATGATTATATAGCTAGGTATGTAATTTTAATTATTCTGTGTCAAATGGACATTTTCTGTTCCTCTGACACCAAATGAAGTAACAATGTAACATGTCATTTTCTTTTCTTATTTTAATATACTTTCAAAATTATATGTTTGCTCTTAATGAGAATGGAGAATAAACAATCCAGAAATCCACATAGGGATCAAGGGTGCTTATATATACTAAGTAGAATCTGCACAGGAATACTGGACAACAGGTTAAAAAAATGAACTGAGGAAGAAGAGAAGTTATCAGAATTCCAAGTATGCTTCAGAAAGGAGAAACATAACATCATAAATCATAAAATAATTCATAAATACTTGGGCGAATAAAGGGATGAATATGTTCTCTTTTCATAATGATAAGGCATTTCACACAATAAATAGAGATTTTAGCCAGGAAATTATGGAAAATAAGAGTGAGGGAATCATAAAGGAAAGAATTCAATGTAATGTAACCCTATACTATAACAGCTCATCTTACTGCCCGACCATTATGGCTCCCATGTGGAGAGGGGTGCAGTATTGGACGGTGGGATGTGGTCAGTATTATACCTTCTAGCTCATTATGCGGACTTCTCCACGAGGAATAATTCAACAGATATAAGACTAAGATATCAGATTAGAGACTAAGATTTAGTTATCTTTAGTAACTCATGAATATTTCAAAAGCCAAACCATGGCTTCATTCACATCTTTAGCATTAGTGTGTTTCTTATACACATAATAAATTGAGTTTTGACATTTATAGAAAACTAACACCTATATACCTATATTTACACAAAAATACAATTTTTAAACCTTACAAACATAAACAGAAAATAATTATCCAGGCTTGCAGGCCGTGGTCTGGTGGAAAATATCCTTCCAAACGTTTTGTTCAAAGCTGCGCTAAACAATCATTCGTCTAGATAATTATTTTCTATTTATTGACACCAGTTGTAACAGTTTATGCAGTTTGATTAACTTACCTACATAAATTTGCTTTTTCTAATAGTTTAATCTATAGGTTAATAAATACACCACCTAATAAGACAGAATTTATCAGAAAAGTACCTGGGCGACCGAGCTTCACTCAGCGCTTCGCTCGGCGCTTTTCCTGTTTTTTTGAAATGTGTTTTTTTTTTTTTTGGGGGGGGGGAGAAGATACTTAGATAAACCTGAAAGGCAAACGTTAACTTAATAATAATTTTTGTCGTAATTGTTAAGAGTAATTTCAGAGATACAAGAGATATAGAAATACAAAAAAGTATTTCATAAACACCATCATTTCAGCTGAAAAAAATCTAGTGCTGAACGCAGGCGTGCCCCATCGATATCCACTTAGTTTGAGGTTTTCGTCAAGCATTTGTTCCACTATGGAGTTCAGTTCTTTGGTGCTGCAATTGACTCCAGGGCGTTAACACGTTGGCCAAGGTCCTTCATATTTCTGTCTTCTGTCGAGTTCTTCCATGGCTTCCTTAACCCCGGCCAGTCGCTCGCTAGTATTCTCCGATAGATCTAGCTTCATATTGGACATTCCCGACTTCATTTTTTCCGTTTCGGAGTTAGCATTTTCAATTTGGCTTACATTTTGTCAATTTTGTTTCCAATTTTCTATTCCGTAGTTTACATTATGCCAATTCGGCTTTCATTTTTGTTTCCTCTGCCGCATTCCGGAATTCATTTCATTCCCCATTATGTCCATTTTGGCTAACATTTGTTTCATCAACTGTTCCATGTCTTTTCGTCGCACTCCTAACACCAATTGTGATTACTTTACTTGAACTATTTCTTTACTTTTTTATTAAAACACCGGGGCGACACTAAGCAAAAGCACTGTTGAAGAATAAAGGCTACAGGAAGAAAAGCAGGTTGATAAAGCCATGTGAATGTACTGCGCATTTCTGTTTCAATCACATAGAAAATTGTATGAACTGTTCATAATTATTCGTGGAAGCGGGAGTAGTGAAAGAAATGTGATTGTTTTACTAAAGAAAAATGAGTAGAAAAACCATGTTAATGTTATACGTTGCACTTATATTTCAAATGTATGGACTGTTTGTAGAAGAGGGAGTAGTATGTTAGGTAAAAGCAAATGGAGTAGAGAAAACTATGTGAATGTAATACACTGCACTGTAAAATGCATTCCATGAAAACGTTCAACATGGAAACACTTAAATATGTCAATTTTCATGGTGATCGGTCAACTGGCTTTGGAGTTTACTCACTCTTCAACATACGATATGTATAGGCGTTGGTATGTATGAAGTTGATGAACGATAGGAATAACATGTGAATTGTTACGTAAAACAAAAGTGAAGAGAGAAAATAGTATCAATGTAATACGTTGTATTTCTGTTTCAAACATATAGCAAATTGTATGAATTGTATGTTGAAGGGCGAGTAGCGAAAGAAGACTGATTGTGCCTCGTAAAGGAAGAATTAGTAGAGGAATTCGTGTGAATGTAATACATTGCATTTATAATTCAATCATAGAAAATGATATGAACTGTATGCTGAAGGGCAAACAGAGGATACATGAATGTGCTACGTAAAGAAAAGTGAATGGAAAACCATTTGAAAGTAATAGACTGTGTAGTAAAATTGTTACCATAAAAACTTTCTCCATGAAAAAATACATATAACGTGCTGAATTTCGCGGTGATGATCGATTAAGCGGTTTTAGAGATTAACAGTTACATATATACAAACATCAATTTGTATTGTGTGTGTGTGTGTGTGTGTGTGTGTGTATGTATATATATATATATATATGAATTGCATGTAAAAGAGTGAGTAGAGAAAGGGATGTGAGTGTGTTACCTAAAAGTGAGAGGAGAAAACAGTGTGAATGTAAAAGCATTTCTATTTCAAACATACAGAACATGGTATGACTTATTTTAAAAGCGAGGATAAAATTTTCTTTTGCGTGTGTAAAATCGAGTTTTTATAGAAAATTATTCATAGAAGAGTGAATAGAGAAAGAGATGTGAATGTGTTACCTAAAAGTGAGTAGAGAAAACACTGTGAACGTAATATGCAGTATTTCTATTTCAAACATACAGCAAATTGTGTGACTTATTTCTAGAAGAGTGAGTAGAGAAACAGTTATGAATGTGTTAGCCAAAAGTAAGTAGAGAAGACAGTGTGAATGTAATACGTAGCATTTCTATTTCAAACATGCACAAAATTGTAAAACTTATTTGCAGAAGAGTGAGTAGAAAGAGATGTGAATGTGTTACCTAAAAGTGAGTAGAGAAAACACTGTGAATGTAATAGCATTTCAATTTCAAACATAGTGAACATGGTATGACTTATTTTAAAACCGGGGATAAAAATTATTTTTAGTGTAAAATCACGTTTTTTATGGAAAATTGTTTAAAGAAGAGTGAGTAGAGAAACAGATGTGAATGTGTTACCCAAAAGTACTTAAGTAGAAACATCACCGTGAATGTAATATGCAGCATTTCTATTTCAAACATGCAGAAAATTTAATGACTTATTTGTAGAAGAGTGAGCAGAGAAAGAGATGTGAATGTGTTACCTAAAAGTGAGTAGAGAAAACACTGTGAATGTAATTTGCAGCATTTCTATTTCAAACATACAGAAAATTGTATGAACTATTTCTAAAAGAGTGAGTAGAGAAACAGTTATAAATGTGTTACCCAAAAGTAAGTAGAGAGAGCAGTGTGAATGTAATACGTAGCATTTCTATTTCAAACATGCACAAAATTGTATGACTTATTATAGAAGAGTGAGTAGAAAGAGATGTGAATGTGCTACCTAAAAGTGGGTAAAGAAAACAGTATGGATATAACATGTAGCATTTCTATTTTATACATACGGAAGATTGTATGACTTCTTTGTAGAAGAGTGAGTGGAGAAAAAGATGTGAATGTATTACCTAAAAGTGAGAGGAGAAAACAGTGTGAATGTAATAGCATTTCTATTTCAAACATGCAGAACATCGTATGACTTATTTTAAAACTGGGGATAAAAATGATTTTTGGTGTAAAATCACGTTTTTTATGGAAAATTGTTTATTGAAGAGTGAGTAGAGAAAGAGATGTGAATGTGTTACCTAAACATACTTAAGTAGAGAAAGCACTGTGAATATAACATGCAGCATCTCTATTTCATACAGAAAATTGTATGACTTATTTGTAGAAGAGTGAGTAGACAAAGAGATGTGAATGTGTTAACTAAAAGTGTGAGGAGAAAACAGTGAGAATGTAATAGCATTTCTATTTTAAACATACAGAACATGGTATGACTTATTTTAAAACTAGAGATAAAAATGTTTTTTTTTCCTTGTTTGTGTAAAATCAGGTTTTTTATGGAAAATTGTTTTTAGAAGAGTGTGTAGAGAAAGAGATGTGAATGTGTTACCTAAAAGTGAGTAGAAAAAACACTGTAATTATAGTATGCATGTATACAAAAATTTAACCAAATCTTTAGAGCCGTTTCTGAAATACCGGGAATATATACACAAGAATTGCACTGTAGAAGCGGAAATAAAAAAATGTTATTTTTTATGTAAAATCACATTTTTTCAGGCATTACACCTATATCGATGAACTTAGAAAGCAAAACCCTATCTGAATACAAAATTTGATGGAAATCGTTAGAGCCGTTTCTAAGTTACGCAGAATATATATATATATATATATACACAAGAATTGCTCGTTTAAATATATAAGATGTATACACTTCATCAACACTGCATTAATTAATGTTTATAATACAGATTTTGCACACAGATAGATATAGAAATTTAAATATCAAAAAGCTGTAAAATAAAATATGATTGAGTTTAAACAGTTTGCTTACCATCTTTGGGCCAGTAAAGAAAATTATGAAAATGTTTAAGAAAAATGCAATAATGTTGCTTGCTCCTAAGAGATAATTGATATAAAGAGTTTGTTAAACTTATCTAAACAGGATAATATTTCAAATTGCAACAAATCTGGCATTTATCAATTTAGATGTTTGTATTGCGACATGGTTAACATTGGTCAAAGTAAATGTTATTTGTAAACTAGAATAAACGAACATTTTAGGAATATTAAACATAAACCGATTAAAAAATCTGCCATGAGAGATCATTTTTGGTAATCTAATCATGAAACAAATCCACAGGTTAAATTATTAGAACAATTGAATGAACCCGCAGATTCAATGGTTTGTGGAAATATATTACTTTTGAAGAACAGAACCATGTAATGAATTATAAAACACTGCCCAAAGATTATCAACATATTTGTTTTGTAGTTGATAATACAATAAGAAAAAAAAGTCATGATTGCAACCATCATAAACAGTCTAACGCTGAAGATGTGAATGAATGATTCAGGAAAACTTTGGTCTGTCTTTCTAATATTCACAACTTGCCAAAGACAGGTGAAGCCTGTCTTACATGTTCCCACTATCAATAGCTTCATTAATTTCAGTATCTGTTCTCTTGTACTACACTAATCGCTGGCTAGACACTACAAATAGAGACACTGCAGCCCAGCAGCCGTGTACATACTGCAGCAGTGTGTTAATTGGTATGCAAGTGACAGAGATATTATGTGCCACCATATAAGCAACACCACTGCTAACTTGCAATCAGCTGCAGCATCAAGTATACATAAATGCTGAAAAATCACTAAGTTCTAACTCATGATTAGGCTGAAAGCTGGCCCCATGGCACAGTTGGTAGAGCACCTGCCTGCTGTGCAAGGGGTCCCAGGTTCGACTCCCGACAGAGGGGTAGGAATTTTTCTCCAGCCAGGATTATTCATCCTTCCCTGAGTCTGGAAGTATAATGGTGGTGCCCTGGCTGAGTGGTTAGACCGCTCGCCTATTACCTAGGCGAGACCAGTATGTAGTATTCGTAGTGGACGAAGCCGCGTCTGGGTGGGTTTTATCTGGGTTCTCCGGTTTCCCCCGCCATTCATCATACCAATTTTCCCATTATCAATGTTCCAATTATACATTTCGCCTGCATTTCATATCATCCTCTTCCTCACTATAATACCTGGTACTTGGCTGACCACCTGCTTCCAGGTCTTCACTGTCTGGTCCAGAGGTCCCTCTTGCTCCCGGACAGGCATCTGACCTTAGGCTGGCTTGTAGTCCTACATAAGGGGAGGGTAATCAGGGAAAGAAAGATTAGGCTGCAAATGAATTTCTTGTAGACAGATGATTTACGGCGATCACTGGGAAACTTACTGGTGTATGTCCAGATCATGTGCCTGGAACCTATTAAGATTTCACTGGACAATTCTCATGGTACAAAAGAAATTAGAGCGCTCGCCTACCAGCTAGGTGGTCCTGCATATGGTATTCGTGGTGGACGAAGTGGCATCTGTACGGGTTTTCTTCGGGTTCTTCAGTTTCCCCCGCCATTCATTCCACCAATTGCTCCATTATCACCTTTCCAATCATCCATTTCACCTGCATTTTGTATCATCCTCTTCACCACTATCATACCTAGTGCTTGACTGACCACCTGCTTCCAGGTCTTCACTCTGGTTCAGAGGTCCCTCTGCTCCCCGATAGGCGTCTGACCGTAGACGGGCTTCTAAGTCCTACATAAGGGGTGGGTAATCAGGGAAAGAAGAAAAGAAATAATGGCTGTCTTGATTTTCTTTTCTACTTTGGCCAACTTTGAACCAATGATAGTATAAGTCCCATTCTCTTGTGACTCCTCTGAGGTCTGGAAGTGGGACGATCCCCTGCAGCTCACTGAGGGAGATCAAGACCTCTTTGAAAATGTGCAATTATTCGTCCTATACTTAGGTCGGGAACTATGTCTGATGACAGGATCACTAGTGCTAATGGACAGCTTGGGGACCACCGCCTACATGGCTGAAGATGTATTTGTTGGTGCAGGTGTGGCACAATACAATGGAGAGGTACTCACCGACCAGTCAGTCTGTGTTGAAGCATTGGTAATAGGGACATGTATGCCAATGGTATTTAAAGTACAGCAGACTGTTGATGAATAATCCATGATGGTAGCAGATTTGTGTTACTCAAGTCCTGGGAAAGGACCACAAGGATAGAAAAGATCCCAGCTGATGAGATAGGAGTTAATAAAGCTAAAATCTTATGAACTATTAATCATAATAACCTCAAAAGTTCAAGAGGATGATGAATAGCAGCAACCAAAGCAGCTGCTCGTGGCACATTCAATAGTGGTGTAGGGGGTGAAATGCCACTGGGTAGCTCGGGACCCCTGGCATGTCAAACCCTTACCTACAATCATACGTACCTGCAGGAACCTGATAAACAGATGTAGATTAAGAGGTTAAGTAAGTTGTTTGAAAAGTCACTGATTTTCTTACAATTTGCATATTGCAAAGCAATTATAATTAATTCAAGTATTAATTATGTAAATTTAACTTATTCTTGTTGTTTTCTACATAATTCTCCCATTATCGTACACACACACATAGATCTGAAATTATGTAGCACAATTTAAAATGAGAACTAACACTAAGACTAAGTGATTACACACAAGAATCACAAGGTATTGAAAAAAGAAGTAGCACAAAAATATTTGTATGCTTATGAGTGGCATAGAATATTTAAAGGTGCTAAGTGGGCTGTGACTCAGTGAAACAAGTTAAAATGTATCTGAACAGTCATGGTACTGTATATGTTATAAGCATTTGATAATTCAATCACTCAACACTCCCTAAAACTGCTTTGCTTCAAGACTGACTTACACGTGATGAATCTCAAACTGTCTCTGTCAACACATACAGCTCACATCATGATGGTATACACACATGTATGCACTCCAACAGCCGTTCCATACAAACCAATAACTATTCTTCCCTTTCTGTCTCAAAGCTGTCTTTTCTTGTGTTCCCATATACTGGGAATGACATAAGATGGGTCTTTGTTGACATTTATAAGCAAGTCAGCAGAACCAACATTACAGAACTTCTTTGTTCTGGCAAACTGATTGCTCTCAGTCACATATTCACAAGGCAGCCTGATCTTGGTGCACTTTTACATGGGCTGCTATCACATCTGTGATTTTCCAAATGTTTCAGCTGCCTTCTCGCACAACATATTCCAGAGTTACCAGAAGACTGAAACTTTACCTCATATAAATCTTATCCAGAAAAGCTACATTTTTGTATTGTAAGACATTGTTGGTCTATCAGTTGGGCAACTTCCATAAACTTTATTCAGAATAAATAACTTTCACAGTTCAGTATGATCACCTGATCACAGTAGTGTTCCGACAGATTCAGGGAATAAAAGAATGTTTCTGGTGATAATCCTTGATACAACTTGATGAAAAACCTGTGTTATACCTATTATGCTCAGTGAACAGTTGCATATCTAACACTAACAGGGAATATGACAATGTGTTTGGTGATAGTTACTTATACCACTCTATCAAATAACTGTTATACTCATTATGTTCAGTGAACAGCTGTATATCTAACACTAACAGGGAATTTGACACTGTGTCTGGTGGTAGTTGCTTATAGAACTTAATGAAGCAATTCTACAGGATCACCAGGAATGAAAAGCATTTCTATACTTAACACAAAAAGCGAATGAAGAAAATTTAATAGAAATAGGTAGTCTCTTGCATAAAGAATCAACCAGATGACTTACCTTGGTGGTTTTGTAGAATGAAAGTCTGTATGTGTTTCAGCCTGTAAGATAATAATTCACTTGTAAAACATGTGATCTGCTTTAACCCTGTGACTCTTATCTTCAAAAAGAGAAGCAAAAACAGAATGAACACTTTTTGTATAATCTACAGAGAAGAAATTACTTCACATAGAAACAATCTAATGATAAATAACACTGTTCAAATAAAACTCATAAGCCATGTCATAATCTGGATTTGCAAAGATTTTGTTCATAAATGACTAAAAATGGCTATTAGTTGGGTAATTAAATCTTTGTATTAAATATATTTATTTTGAACACTACCTGGCCAGAAAATTCAATACTTTTAAACTAGAAATTCAACTCAGTTGTGGTGAATGAAATTACATCAGTCTTCTGCAACTATTATCTGAGGTGTCAGATTTGGGATAAATTTGACTATACAACGCACTAAAGGACAAATCATAAAAGATAAAATTAAATCATTAACCCAAGGTAAAGTTATTTATTGTTACTGCTTCAAGCATGTCTGTTGCATCTAGAAAGAATCTGTTGAATGCAACATTGCTGTCTTCTATCCACTTTCCCGATGTATATTTCTCTACAGTCATGGAGGATTCTCAACAATGACTTTCTTAAACCTAATGTTTTCCTATACTTGTACATGTAAGAAAAAATATATATAATAAAGGCTTATCTGGAAACAAACAACACTGCCTGCACATAAAAGCATCATAAACCCTCTGGTATAATGGCGCAATTACTTATAAGTGAATTTGAATGCTCCCTTTGTGCTTTACGTATTGAACCGTTGTACTCATCGCAATTTTTTACTTCTCTGCATAAAAATAACTATAGAATGTTATGTTTGAACTGAATTGTTCTATGTGGGGGAAGACAACAAGCTAAGCATGAAAAGTTGTAATTTGCACACCAGTCAGTCCCTTGACACGTGGTTTTGTTTACAACTCCTTTGAACGTTGAGTGAAACCCAGTGGCGGTTTGCGACTTGTTGCAGTGGGTGTGCAGTATATTACATCCTCTCCACCTTTATTTTCTGTCTTCCTCTGACACACCACACAATTCTAATTCACAATTCATATGAGCAAATGAGCTATCGTGTTATGCAATTTTTTGTTTTAAATGACAAATGTCACAACTATTATTTTTCCAGATGCCATTTCTCGCACTCACAAATAATAAGAACAAGCCCGTAGCAAGGAAAAGAGAGAAAACCTGTACAAGAACATAGTGCACTTGCGCGGTAAGAATTGCATGTGATGACTTTGTCGGTTATGCTTGCCTTAGCTCGCCATACATGAAAGCTTTGCACGACTCCCTGCATACCCCTCACCTAAAAGCTACCTCCCAAGTCGCAAAATCGGGTTTATGCATTGTTGATTGAATTTGGTAAAGAGGGCGCCGGAAAACTAAATGAGCAATTTCATATAGAAAAAAGTTGGACAACTGACTTTCTTATATGCATGTCTAGAGGTAAATACACATTCACATATAGGAAAAATTAGTGTATGTGCAGTTATGAGTATGGGATCACCCAGGAACTGCCACTGGTGAAACCCCTTTAAGTTGTGTGAACATACCTTTGTCCCTCTAAAGGGCTTCACACATTTTAGAAGAGAGGCAGGGAAACACTAATCTAGGTAATAAATGTATCTGGTGTACACTAATTGTACATGGTACAGTGGTGGTTAAACAAAGATGGACTTAAAATTAGAATAGATTGGATTTACAATAGTATAGTTTACTATACTTCAAGATTAGACTCCCATTCAATACATGGAACAAGAGGAATTTTACATATACACCAAAGACTCAGGAGAGCTTTCTTTCCAAAATTCAAGACATCAAGAAGAATATATACCTTACTAATTCAAAGGAAAACTTCATATCTAAAGCCAATCCGACACAAACATTAGACATCACATATTATTTACACCTGACAGAAGAAGTTAAGAAAAGTGATGCTCCAACTAAACTAAACCCTGGCGCAACAGCCCATGAAGTGCCAAGGCCTACCACCCAGCCGCTGCTTCCCCCACCTCTGCCTACTACAGGTGTCATTGGTGAGGTGCAGTACTGGAGGGTGGGATGTGGTCAGTGACCCAATCCCTCCCGGCCAGGTATGCGGTCTTCATGACCTGGGGCCGCTAATTTTCCATCAAGTAGCTCCTCAATTGGTCCCCCCGGTACTAACGAGGCATGACTGCACCCCATGCCAGACCTCACAGAGGGGATAAAATCCCCATGCTGGTACCGGGGATCAAACCCGGGTCCTCTGCACCACAAGCAAGTGCCCTACCAACTGCGCTACAGAGGTGGTCGATACTCCAACTAGTATTCTAAAATTATTGGCATTAGAGACAATCCATACTAGATTTCCAGGACACGAATGACTCCATATTCATACTGAGTGTATATGGACAAATATATTAAGGCAGTTTTCAGGTGATAGGTGTCCCCTTTCTTTGTTTGTGTATGAATACTCATTTAGCATGTTTGCAGTGATATGAAAAGTCAGTTGCACTTAACATTGTTAGGTGAAAGGTGGTTTAATATTTTCTGTTCACACATTCTGTAGTATAAGCAACATTCGTATATAAAGGCTGAAACAGAATGTATGATTTGTCCCCAAAAACTTGAGTACATTATGAATTTGACTTATTTTCTGTTTGTAATTAACTTTGTGTTACCTCATTCTTCAGTCGTCCGGAATATTGTTTGTTTATCAGTGTCAGTTGTTAACTATCATTTTGATTTAATGTATAAAATTTTAAAGGTTTCTTAAATATAATGCCAAAAATGTTAGAAAGCTAGATTGAGATCGCTTTCTTAGCATTTTCGGGATTAGGGAAAAATACGGAAAATGATGTCATAGGGGATGCTAAAAATGAGCATATATGCGGATGGATACACGTGCATAACTAAAATAATACGGCAAGATCAGTTGTCTTTATCAGTAGTGTTGATTGAAGCTAGACACATTTTGATATGATGTGTATACACATCCTGTGCGTTTGTGCATTTAACCCTTATTTATCCCTCATCTAACTCAACTTATTTTAATTTTCCCTTTATGAAACATTTAAGTAAAGTCTATATACTTTACTGGCTTACCTTTATATGTTCCTTGTGCAGTGATATGCCTCAAAATAGGGATAAACACACAAGGGCACATCTCCATATTCGCAAATTCCCTTCTTGCGGCACCGAAACACTTTCGAGATGGGCGGGACTTCTTTGCTGTTGGTGGTATCCTTTTAGGATAATGTTTTCCTTGAAGTCTGAGGGGTGTAGGGGTTCTGGATTTTCTACCCCCAACGTGGCATTGTTCAATTAGGCTGCAAGCTATTGATAGTTGGAAGTCCAAGTAGGTGATTGTCTTGTTGGGTTTAGAGCTCTTCAAATTACCAAACAATTGTATATGGTTATATCCAGATGGTGCAAGACTACCTTTTTTATACCACTTCTCACTTCAGGTACAAGCAGGATAGTATATGTATGTATTTCAACAAAGAAAGAAACGAGTCTACTAAGTTACGAAACACGCGTAAGCAAAAGTTGCAAACATGATCTATTCTGATGACTCAGAGACCACGCATACACAAGTGCTTTATTTCACATTATGCCTTGTTTTGTTGACGCATAAGCCACACATACAATAGGTCGACTACTGTTTCTTTCAGAGAACTTATATTGGAGGCGTTCGACAGAACAAAATTAACTTTTCACCACAGTGAAACAAAATAGTGCCATTTCAACGTTTTGTAAATGCAACTCAACTTTGCTGATGATATACATGTATACCCCATATAACGAGTTTTATACCAGTTTTTGTTTAGTTCAAATAACTTAATATTTACACAAAATACAGCTGTGTATATACGAAGCACTTTTAGTGCATTTAACAAAATGTTGGTAAAGTAAACTGCAAAGTGCTTGTCACATTTTAAAGAGTGCCACTACTCAATGGCTGACTGCATGACTATCAGAGAGAGAAAGAGAGAGTTGGTCGTCTTCAGGACACCTGAATTTTCTGAATGGTCACCAAGAAGCAAACTGTGCATGTGATATTATACATAAGAAAAAGCTGACTCAGGGGTCTCCATCTAGGGGATATCTGAATAGGGACCACAAGGTACCGAAGCTGAGCAGAACATTACTTCCACTTACTGGTGTTTTGCTCCTGTAACTTTTCTATCTGACCTTACCTTGGTCATCTCTTGTTCTCTTCTAACCCCGGTGCTATTAGGGTTCCCGAGGGCTAGGGAGTCTTTATTTTTCCAACCTCTCCATTTCTCTATAAAATCTAAACCCCTAACATGCTGACCTGTCATGGCATGTAATACGTCCTCTTATTGGTGATCAGAGGATATGGTCAGTGAATTTATTTTGATAATTCTCCTGATCAGGTCGGTGAGACCCATAAACCAACGACAGGTGTGGTCCTCCAGACATTCTGGGGGTTGTGAGAGAGCGATGTGACCGCCAATACATAAAAATATGATGCTCCCTAAAAAGCGGTTACTATTACTGCTATTGCTCTCTTCAATATCAAAGTGAAAAATATTGGAGAGCAAGAGGATTAATGACTTCATTGTCAGAAATCCAGCATTAGCTAACAACAACTATACTTCAAGAGTAAAACGAACAAAGGGTGGTTTAAAGTTTAAAATGAGTCACAGTAAATACAGGATTTGGTAGGTAACATCATACTCCTATACTGAATTTTCAAGTATTCATAAATAGATTAGATAGTCATTTCATACATTTACACTCAAATGTGTTGTTGTTGTTGTTTTCTAGTGCCTTGCACCTGGCAATGAAGCCATTAGCACTCGTGCTTTCCAATACTTTTGAACTGTAGTTTCTTCTGATCTTAATGCTTCACAGGTCTTCAAGTGGTCTTCGTTCATTTCTGCTGAATCGTTACACAGGACACATATTGGTGAGGCTAAGATACCCACTCTGTAGAGATGACCCGCCAAACAGTCATGATTTGTCAATAGTCGGAAGGCTGCAACAGCTGTTTTCCTTGGTCTCTGGGGGATTATATCTGGATTGGAAAGTAGTGTAATCCATTTTTTATCTTTGGCATTTGTTTCTATTTCTTGTAGATATGAATGACAAAAATTTTTTATGATCAAGCGTTTTATTGAGGAATATGAGAAATTGAATTTAGAATTTTGTTTTATTGTTGTGACACTCAAATGTTAAAATAATAGTTTGTGCACATTTTAAGGTAAACACACCTAACAATGGTAAAATGAAGACTAACTTCACCTCCCTGCTACACACATTTAACTTGGAATATGTGATTCACTTTCGGACCATAATTCATATGAACACTGCAACAGCTATAGATAATAGTTTTCTAGATCCATACAAAATTTTACATTACAATTTAATTTGTATTATAAATGGCATGTCTGATCACGATGCTCAGTTAATGTTAGTAAGAAACAGACTGATAATAGGAAACGTAAATTACAAGAATAATTGGTGATCAGTATAGCTATAAATTTAAAATTGGTGTTCAAGAATGAAAAGTAGACACATGTCTGTCAACACTCAAATGCATGATCAATTTACTGATCAAAAAAGAAAGAAACATAACACTGATGCACTTTTTCTGCAAAACTTACCTTAATACCATCATTAGCACACGAATCATCACTTTGCAGCCAGCAGTATTCTTCTTTAACATGTACCTCAGTTTCAGTTTCACTTTCTTCGATAGTTTCATTAAATCCCAATATATAATGTTCTTCATTTTCTGAACATGTAGAGTCTTCAACTTCTGTTTTGATATCACTGATACTTGTAACAGTTTCAGTCATAACTTTCTTTATAAGGTCTTTGGTATCTCTTGCATTTTCTGAACAAGAGTCTAGGAAACAACACTCTTTAATATCCATTTTACTATGGTTGTTGTATTTGAACAATTCTATTCTTAAACTTCGGTAGCAAGTCTGTGAACAAGAAATACATTATTGCTAATATGCATGAGTTTGCTTCCTGATTATTGACAAAATGCTGTTTCTACAGACAACACAAGGTACTACAAAGTAATGATGGTAATTTGGTGTAACATGTTAAGAATAACATTTTTAACATTCCAAGATCCATAGCTTCCTTTCTTAATCTGAAATTGTAAAACATACTTTAAATTATATTATTCTAAAAGGCATGTTTTATCTAAAAAATAGAAGAGCTTACAATGAGCATTACAAAATTAACATAGATACTTCACTCCTAATATGCCATACAACTGTGACTTTATACTACAGTCCATATATCTCACTAGATGATCAACAAGAGCACAGTACAGTTTCAATCCTACAAAACAAAGAAACCACTTATAAAGCTACTATGGCTAATAATTGTTACTCTTCACTAGGGTTGTGGTCCTGTACTTTTTTCTTTTTATTAACATCCTCCTACACAGTGTCATATTGGATGACGAATCAATGAAATGGGTGAAATGATGCTCAAATAAGCTGGAGGTCCATTGAGCTTTGAGTTACTCCACATTCGTCTTCTCAGGATAGGGGGAAAAACTTTATCCAGATAACTCAACCTAAGCAAGATTTGAACTCGACCTCTTGGATTGCAGACAGATTCGCTACCACAATGCCACAGAGGTGGGCATGGGTCCTGTACAATCAATCAAATAACTGTCAGTCTGGGTGGCTCAGTTGGGTAGATGCTGCCCTACTGATCCCAAGGTAACAGGTTAAAATCCCGCTCAGATCGGTAGTCTTACAGTGTGCTTAGAAACAACAACTCCATGTCAGTAGATTTACTGGCATGTGAAAGAACTCCTGTGGAACAAAATTCTGGCATACCAGTGATGCTGATGTGATCCTGGCACTGACAGTGTCGAACAACAGTATATTATTATTATTTATTTATGCCAACAAACTTACTGTTGGTGTTTTTAAACACACAAGCCGTGTGTGGGCAAAGTTTGAGAGGTAGAACTGGAACTGATGTGAGACTGCCTTTGTGGTTTACCAGGAGAAATACGAACTGGTTTGAGAATTTAATGCCATTCTGGCAGTTTGTCACAATAGCTCAGTGGTAGAGCAGCCGCCCGGTAAGCGGAAGGTCTGTGGTTCAAATCCCAGTTGTGGCATTGAATTTTTAAGTTCCAGTTCTACCTCTCAAACAATATATTATTTTTTACTCAAGTAACTATTTATATAACTACTTGTTTTAAGTTTCCATCTATTTTGCATTGTCCCACCTGAGTCAGAATTGAAGGTTGACCTGTTCTTTTTTTTTTATCTTTGTTGGTTATACCAGTATATGAAGCTCTTAATTGCAGAAGCAGGGCTATTTAATATTTCAGCTATTTATTTGAATGTTCTACCATAGAGGACCTTAATGTAATTCGATGCTTTGCCTCTGTCATTTCCTCATTTTTCCAACCCACAAATTAAACTGTTCAGATGCATCCAGTTCCAAAGCCTTAAAAACACTGAATGCAGCACAAGTGCACCAGCTGAAGGAAGAACAATGATCTAATGGGATGATTTTGTCCTCAGCTACTCTGTCAGGCAAGTACTTGTTTGATATCAGAGTTGAGCATTCTCTTTTTATAAACAGGAGATAGTTGTTGGCAATCTGAACCCTTTTCGGTAGTAAACAGTAAATAACATAGTATCAACAGGATACATTGGAATCAACCAGCCTCAGTTTGCATGCATGTTGGTTCAGATGTCTCAGTTGGTTAGGGGCTTGGTTACTGACAGCAAGGTCACAGGTTCAAATCTTGTCCATACCAGTGCATTTTATGGGGCCCAAAAGTGGCAGTCCTGTCTGTAGCTTACTAGCATATAAAAGAACTCCTGGGAATATCAACCACACTGGTCTAATAAGTTTCCTCTACCCAATCTGCCTTGTAAAGCAGCTATATATTTTATTTAACTCCTAAATAGTAATCTTATAATATACTTTATGTAAACCTATTTAGTTTTACTTTTAGATGTCAAGTACATGTAATGAAATGGTACCTATAACTTCACTTCAATATGAAACAATGGTGCAGAATGTGACTGATGATTCATTTGTTACTGTAACAGATCACCTCCCAGACTCAGGCCACTAAAATGCGTCTGAGATAGGGTTAAATGATTTATAAGCCTGTTTTGACAGCCCTTAGGAGAAGTTTGATCAAGATGAACGCGAACCATCACAGATATTTCATGGAATGGGAAAATATTTTGCCTGGAATTTCCTGATTCTGAGGAAATCAGGAAACACTTCCTTTCAGATGAAACAACAACATAGATCATCAGACATGCACATAAAAGGCTGAAGCAGATCAGAACATAACTTCAAGATCCATTACTTCTGTAATGTGTGTGCTGTCAGCTTGCTTGTAAATTTTGAGGAGTATCCACGCTAGATAATTCCTTGTATAAAGGCTTGCGGAACATGAGAAAGCTGACAGCTTTTGAAACAGAAAGTGAAGAATACTTGGTTTATATGGGACAGCTGGTAGCAGTGCATGTGTGTGTGTGTATCATTGTCATGCTGAGACCTGCATGTGTCGACAGAGGGTTTGCGATACATAACAGTGGAGACAGTCTTAATGTGAAGCAGTTTCAGTGAGTACGGGGTGACTATATTATTAAACGTTAATATCACACACACACTACCATGACTAATCAGATACATTTTAACTTGTTTCACTGTTTGTCACTGTTCATTTAGCACCTTCAAATATTGTATGCCATTCATAATCACATAGATGTTTTTATACTTCATCTTTGTGTGTAACTGCTTGTTCTTCGCAAGTTAGTTCTCACTTTAAACTGTGCTACAGAATTTCACATCCATGTATACACGTGTACATTGATGGGAGAATTATATAGAAAACATAACTGGAATGACTTAAATTTACATAAGAAGTACTTTAATCAATTATAATTACTTTGCAATATGTAAGACAATCAGTGACATTTGAAACAAATTGCTTAATCTCCTTATCTACTCTGTTCATCAGGTTCCTTCAGGGACCTATGACTGTAGGTAAGGGTTTGACGTGCCTGGGGTCCCAAGCCACCCTCTACCACTATTAAATGTGCCGCAGCAGCTGATTTTGTTGTTGCTTTTCATTATCCCCTTGTTCTTCTAGGGTTTTTATGATTAATAGTTCATATGGCTTTATGTGAGACTGCCTTTGTGGTTTACTGGAAAAAATACGAACTGGTTTGAGAATTCAATGTCATTTTATCAGGTTGTCACAGTAGCTTAATGGTTAGAGCACCCACCTGGTAAGTGGAGGGTCTGTGATTCAAATCCTAGCTGTAGTATTGAATTTTTAAGTTCCAGTTCTACCTCTCAAACATTGCCCACACACGGCTTGTGTGTTTAAAAACACCAACAGTAAGTTTGTTGGCATAAATAAATAATTCCTATCTTAAGAGGTAGAACTGGAACTTAAAAATTCAATGCCACAACTGGGATTTGAACCACAGACCTTCCGCTTGCCGGGCGGACGCTCTACCACTGAGCTATTGTGACAAACTGCCAGAATGGCATTAAATTCTCAAGTTAGTTCGTATCTTGTTTATCTCGGTGGTTCTTTCCCAGGGTTTGAGCAACTCAAAACAGCTACCATCATGGGTTATTCATCAGCAGTCCACTGTACTTTAAATAACACTGGCATACAACATGTCCCAATTGCCAATGCTTCGACATAGACTGATGTATCATTGAGTGCCTCTCCATTGTATTGTGCCACACCTGTCCCAGCAAATATATCATCAGCCATGCAGACGGTAGCTCTTAAGCAGTTCATTAGCGCTAGTGATGCCATCAACATAGTTCCCTACTTAAAAATAAGGAAGGTAGTGCCATGTCTTCATAGAAATCCCAGTCTCCCTCATTAGGCCTCAGAAGATCTCCCGACTTCCAGATGTCAGAGGAGTCACAAGAGGATGAGACTTACACTATCATTGGTCCGAATTCAGCGAAAGTAAAAAAGGAAAGTCAAGACAGTCGATAAATTTCTTTTGTACCAAGAAAATACTTCAGTGGAATGTTGTTAGCAGGCTCATGACGAGGAAATACACCATTTAATTCCAAAGCAATCACCTTAAATCATCTCCACAAGAAACCCATTTGCAGCCTAATCACGATTTACACCTTCGTGATGTTTGGGCACTTTAGACATGATGCTGCAGCTGATTGGCAAGCAAGCGGTGGTGTTGCTACTGTGGTGGCACGTAATATCTGCCACTTGCATACCATGTAACACACCGCAGCAAACTATGCCACTATGAGCACAGCTGCTGGGCCACAGTTTCTCTTATTTGCAATGGCTATCTGTCAGTGATCAGTGTCGTATCATACAAGGGAACAATCTTCGGGCTCCTTTGCCACAGATACTGAAATTAATCATAATCACTATTTATTTAAATGTCATTGCTCATGTTTCTTAAATTTGTTTCCTTTTTGAATAGGGTAAGTTGATCAGAGATGCCACACTTTTTGTATATATAAAAAACTGATACAAATATAAGCAGATTTATGTCATCACTTTTATTTTAACATCTCTACAAAGCTTTATATTGAAAATACAAGAAACAATGGAAATATCAAGCTGCTTTAATGAATAATGACTAAAATTTGAGTTCCAATTAGCTGATCATTTTGCACCTTGAAGTAGAGATGCTGCACTTATTTCTTCCTCTTTATGTTTTTCTCCCTGATCTGTCGACCACACATGTTACACAGACCTTGGTACATCGTGCAAGTTTCATGTAGCCACCCTTGACATTTGCTACATTTGATTCCACTCAGCTTTTGAAGATATGCTGAAGTAATTCTCCCAACACTCCAAGCATTGGTTTTCTTCATGCTTTTCTATACTGGGAGTAACACTTGTGGCCCTGTTCATGAATGTATCACTAGGTTTCTTTGCTGGCGTTGACTTCTTCTTTCTGAGAGACCCTTCTCGTAGTTTACGGATTTGGGAATCGGTGAGAACTTCTGCCGATTGTTTTTGTCTTCCAGAACTGGATGGAATGATTGGAATAGGACTTATTTGGTGAAGGTTTTTGGAAGACAAATCATTAGTTGAGGTAGGAGTAACTGGAGTGGGTCTTGTAATCTGAAGGTGTTTACTTGTTAATGGTGTGGAATCAAACTTTTGGCTGCATTTGAAATCTGAGGAAGATTAGAAAGGGAACTCGACGGAGTATTGCTTTCATGTTCTGAGTGTGCATGTCAGTCAACAACATTGGTATCTTGCACATTTGTTTTTGAAAGCATAGATTCAGAAAGGGAATAAAAATATTCTGGGATTGCATTGGAATTCAGAGGGAATATTCCACATGCCCGAAATCCTGAAGCCACATTTCCAAGTGATGCTGCTTTATTCCAAGCTGCACCAATGACTTCTCATCCAGGCAGCAGCTTCTTTCTTATAGTAAGCCTTTAGTGCACCATAGAGTGATTGGTCCAAGGGTTGTAGAGCTTGTGTAGTGTGACTATGCAGGCACAAAATTGTTAATTTTCCCTTTCTGCACACTCTAACAACTCAAGGCAGTTAATATGTGAGGCATGACCATCCAAAAGTAATATCTTCCCAGCAGGTTTTCGAGGAATGAACTGTTCCTTTAGCCACTTCAAGAATATTTCAGAGCTAATGTATGATGATTTTGGATTCATAGTAGAATATCAAATTAATGGTCCTGCGGCATCTATGCTTCAAAGTAATGTGGCATCTTTGAAATTGTTGAAGGTGAAATGCTGCATGGCATAATGCAACAAATGGGTACTGCTGAAGCATAATACTGCACATTATCTCATTGCCTTATACATATTAACATACAGAAACATTATTGTCCTGCCACCATTATGTAGTTCTGGAGGTTTATGAAACTTACATCTACAGTACATTTTGGTAGTGACTGCAACAAAGAACACAACAAACACCATTCGCACACACGCTCATCAACAGAATGATGTAATCTTTGACGGCGTGGTTGCTGGACTGGGGGAAGGAATACAATGTCTAATTTGTGCTGACATCTGACTTCATTTGAGTCAACTAGTGCAAGTGCGGCATCTCTGCTCGGCATACCCTACTGCCAAATTTTTATTTTTCTAATTATTTATTTCTTTGCTTTGTAAAATTATGCTTTTGATGTCTTTTTATAATCCCACTACTACTTCTACCCTCACCTCATGGTCATATAGTAAACAAGGAGTTTCTTTGTTCATTAAAGTGGAGTACTGCTGACTATTTTCAGTGCCATTCTCTAAAATGTCACCTGTAAATATGCTTAAGTAAATGGCACTAAACTTAAGCTCTGCCTTTCTTTGCATATGTAACAAGCTTTTATACTAAAGTAAGAACAAATTAGAAACTAAAAACTTCACTTATCTTATTGTTTTGGTGCTGACCCTGGGGTTTCAAGCTATATCCAGCACCAAAACCCCAGGGTCAGCACCAAAACAATAAGATAAGTGAAGTTTTTAGTTTCTAATTTGTTCTTACTTTAGAATCTTGTTGCTTCACTGTTAATAGCTTCAATTTTTCCATATTTAAGCTTTTATACGTTCATAACTTCCTTTCAACATTTTTATGAATCCTCACACCTGCACCTTTGCTATATAATTTTAACATTAATGCTTGCAAATTTGTTCTATAACAGCTTTTAAGTCACTGAAAAATGCATATCCTTGCTACCTTTTAGCATGAATATTTCTCCACTATCATCTGAATCACGAGTAGGTCAGTTCTCCCCACCCTGAAACCTACCTGATATTCTGGCATTGCTTCCTTAGTTTCTGCCTCCTGTAATACCTCTACCTCTATTCCTGTGTACAGACTCAGAAGTATCTTTATATATTCATTCCCTGATAAAAGTTACATGTTATAGGATAATTCACTAGAATTATAAAGCTTTTACTTGCACAATTACTATTAAACAACAAATAAATCTAACATAATTACTATCAGATACAGTTAAATGACAATAACAATATTAATAAGTAATAATCACATTATTAATAAGAATAATGGCTATGATAACAACAATGATAATTTCCATCACTGCTCCAGACAGACTCAGCCTTGGACACATTGTGCTACCTGTATCATTTTAAAGCCAATTCATTCTGTCTATACCCTTTACCAAGAAATACAGTCTCATAATAATATTGCTTGTATAAATAAGATATTTACATAAAAAAACATGAAATATATATATATATATATATATACACCTATTGTCACAATTCGTTCTTTCAACTGCAACAATTCATCTGTGTGAAAACATATTCAGTAAGAGTTTGTGAATTTGCTTTTTAAAATTTGCTATAGATTGGATATTGTTAATTTCCAAAGGGAAATTGTAGCATTTGATACCCTGATAGTAAGCATTTTCAAATAATAAATTTACTATGACCTGGGGTTACATGTAATTTGCATTTATCTCTTGTGCACTTGTAGTAACACTGTTCATGCATGCTTGCACTTGTACAACAGTTTCATACCAGGGAGAAGGAAAGTCATTACATTAATTAAAACCAGTGTTTGTAATTTACGTTTTTGTCTCTGACCATTTCTTATGGAGATATTTCAGTTTGTCAAAACAATGTGGCAACACTGCAGACTGTGTGGGTGGTCACTTTCCCTAGCTAAATACATAAACAAGCAGCATAACAGTGGGTCTTGAAAACAAACTCATACCCTGCCTTGTTCTACTGTGTTTAGTGTGTGAGTATAGACCAATCACAAGCGTTAGCTCCCAAAACATTAAACAAAAGCTAAAGTTCCCGACCTATTTACATTCACAAATTAGGCAAATTCCCTGACCAACCTCAATGCAGCGTAGAGCAGCTTGGAGTATCCCTTCACGTCTTTTAAGTAATTAATTATTTCAAAACCCTGTGTGATGTCTCATTACTACTGAAGCTACGTCAGAAATAAGTTACTGTTATGAGACTTACTATTCTGTTCTCCAAGAAACTCAATTGCAAAAGCGTAAGTTCACATGCCATAATAGTGTAACATAAGTGTCCAATTGTGATAGTGTGTAACCTAAAGAAAACTCATTTACAAAGATTGTTCCAAAATAAAAATGTATTTGAATATTTTGATCTTCATTTAATTTCAGAAAAAGAGATATAACTAATTATTACATTATTATTTATTTATGCCAACAAACTTACTGTTGGTGTTTTCAAACACACAAGCCGTGTGTGGGCAAAGTTTGAGAGGTAGAACTGGAACTTAAAAATTCAATGCCACAACTGGGATTTGAACCACAGACCTTCCGCTTACCGGGCAGCTGCTCTACCACTGAGCTATTGTGACAAACTGCCAGAATGGCATTAAATTCTCAAACCAGTTCGTATTTCTCCTGGTAAACCACAAAGGCAGTCTCACATCAGAGACAAATTAACCCAATGGTGACTTACTTTATACCCCAGGATTAAATAACCTTCAGATGGTAATTATTATTTATTTATGCCAACAAACTTACTGTTGGTGTTTTTAAACACACAAGTTCGTATTTCTCCTAGTTTGAGAATTTAATGCCATTCTGGCAGTTTGTCACAATAGCTCAGTGGTAGAGCAGCCGCCCGGTAAGCGGAAGGTCTGTGGTTCAAATCCCAGTTGTGGCATTGAATTTTTAAGTTCCAGTTCTACCTCTCTAATTATTACATGTTCCATTATTATGTGTAACTACATAATTATAATTTTAGTATCATGTTTGGGTAATAAATAAATAATTAAGAAAGAGTAGGATCGTCAAAAACATGTTTTAGCAAAAAAAGAAGAAAGCACAAGCAAAATATATAAATGGGGTAAAAAAGGAGTCCATTTAGGTAGTATGTATTTATAAACCAGGTATACTACAGGTGTTAAGAGGGGGAGCTGTACACTACAATTAGGTATGAGCAGGGGTGGCTACTATTACTTTCTTGTTATGTGTCATGTTCAGAATCTTGAAGTAAATCTTGGATGCTCCTTGGAATAATGTTTTATATATATAGTGTTGCATGTGTTTAACATAATTTGGTTATTTCAATAGTTGTTACAATTCTTTTCCTTTTACTGATGTTAATTATGTGTTCTTTTGTGACTGAGCTGTTAACCAGTCTTATTGCCCTTAGTAGTGATCTGTTTTGAAAGTGCTATATGACTTGTTGCAGCACTTTTGGTAATTTCATATGCCATCTTATTGCCTGATATTCCACAGTGTGCAGGGATCAATTGTAGTTGTACATCTTATCCCTTCTGTATTAAGTCTAACATCTTTTGTACTGGTGCTGTTCGATAGGAGTATGTTGTTGGCTTGTATTTAATTATACTACATACTCATATTGCTGCTAGAGAGTTGGTGAAAATGCCAACTTGTTTGCTGTCTGCTTGTGAGATGTATTGGAGAGCTCCATCACAGCTAGTAAATCTGTGCCCAGGCTAGAGCATAATGTGCATGGTAATTAGCATTCATTATTGCTATCTGGAATAGTATCCTGCTCCGGGGTATTATTTTCAAGGTTAAGGGGTCCATCAGTGTAATTGTGCAGGTATCATTCATAATTTTTGGCAGTTTGTTGCCAAGCACTTAACTTGTAGCATGTATTCTGGGTTTCTCTTAGTGTAAGCACATGGTAACTTAATATTAGATTTTGGAGTGGACCATTCCCATGGAGGTATTTCATTTAGAATTTTTACAGCTGCTATTATATTGGGCTCCAGGGGAAGAGGTTCTGAATGATTTTGAAGTCTATACAGTTTTAGTATGTTGCTGAGTCCATATTTGATTGGAGCATTATGTTGTCAACTACATGTAGTCTTGGATATTGAATCCAAATTTGTTTTTGCATTTAAGGATGAATAGGCATTAGATTAAGTTCTATTTCTATGGCACTTATTACAGTAGTTTTTGATACCCCCAGGCACAACCTCAAGACTACATCCTGAATGACTTGAATGTTTTGTAAGTGCATACCTGCTGCACTGCCCCATATTTCACAGTCAAATGTATGCAATGTAAAACAATCTTAATGTAATGATGTCAGCCTCTCGTTTTTTACTAGCTAAAATGTTTAATAACTGCAGTCTTCTGTTACATTGTGTAACAATGGTTTGGATGCGAGCTTTCAATAACAATTTCTCATCCAAGGTAACTCCTAGAATATTGGGTGTGCTGTTGTACTGCATTTGTTTTCCGTTCAAGAGGATTTTTGGTGTATAAGTTTTTAATCCATATCGTCTAGTGATGACAGTGTATTCAGTTTTAAATTAGAAATATTTAAACTCCACTTTTTGCCCATTTACTGATACTATCAGATGCTTCCTGCATGATGGCTTCTAATTTAATTGGGTCTTTGTAGACCATATGAGGATGTCATCAGCATATATGTATACTGATGCTAGCTTTTGGAGGCAGCATCTTGGGTAAATCAAATAGCATAATATTAAACAGTGTGTGAATAAGCACTGATGCTTGTGGAAACTCACTATAGATTTTTTGTAGGCTAGACAATTGTTTGTTCATAGAAACCTGAATGTTGCTACCAGTAAAACACAAACATGGGAGTTTCAGTATTTTACCTTTATTTACAAGTTTCATGTGTTGTGTAAACAGATTTGTGAAGTGTGTTAAATGCAGCTTACAAGTCTGTCATCACTGCAATTATCATTTCCTTTTTCCTGGTTCCTGAATAAAATATATTAATGAAAAACCATAACCACCTCCTCGGGTGGAAATGCAAATGTCTCCTTGAGACGTCTTCTCAGACCGCAGAGAGGAACTAGTCCTGGTAATATGCTTAATCTAATACTACTACTTCCTCTTATGAGTAAAATAATGCCTTTTTAAATGTCCCAACAGAGTAAAGCTCTAATCACAAATGTTACACTGGTGTGCTTTCTTACCTTCATGAATTAAATAATGTGTTTTCAAATTTGACAAGAAAATAAAGCCCTTATTGCAAGTGTTACAGTGGTGTAGCTTCTTTTCTTCATGAACTAAATTATGTTTTCTCAAATATGACGACCTTGCAAAGCTGTCATCACAAGTTTTACATTGTTGTGGCTTCTTACCTTAATGCATCAAAGAATGAGTTTCCAAATCGGACGACCGAGTAAATCTCTGATCACAAGTTTTACACTGATATGGCTTCTTACCATCACGAATCAGAGAATGTTTTCATATGTGGCAACTGTGAAAAGCTTGTATCACAAGTTTTACACTGGTATGGCTTCTTACCTTCATGAATCAAATAATGTTTTCAAATATTCCAACCGACTTAAGCCCTTATCACAAATTTTACGCTAATATGGCTTCTTACCTTCATGAATCAAAGAATGTGTTTTCAAATTTCCCAACCAAGTAAAGCCCTTATCACAAATTTTACACTGATATGGCTTCTTACCTTGATGAATCAAAGAATGTGCTTTCAAGTGTTCTAACCGAGTAAAGCTCTTCTCACAAATTTTACACTGGTGTGGCTTCTTACCTTCATGAAACAAATAATGTGTTTTCAAATTTTCCAGCCTAGTAAAGCTCTTATCACAAATTTTACACTGATATGGCTTCTTACCTTCATGAATTAAAGAATGTGTTCTCAAATTTCCCAACCAAGTAAAGCTCTTATCACAAATTTTACACTGATATGGCTTCTTACCTTCATGAATAAAAGAATGTGTTTTCAAAGTTCCCAACTGAGTAAAGCTCTTATCACAAATTTTACACTGATATGGCTTCGTACTTTCATGAATCAAAGAATGTCGTTTCAAAGTTCCCAACTGAGTAAAGCTCTTATCACAGGTTTTACATTGGTGTGGCTTCTTACCTGCATGAATCAAACAATGTGTTTTCAAATTTGCCAACTTTGTAAAGCTCTTGTCACAGGTTTTACATTTGTGTGATCTTTTGCTCCTAGGAATCAAAGTCTTTTGTTTTAATTGTAAAGGCCTTATGAACAGTTCCTCTCCCTCACTACATTTACTGGATTGTTCTGAGAGAACATGTTCTGCACTTGGCCTTTCTATGACATCACTTTTCTGAGGTTCATATTCAGAATTGTCCTTTGTAGTATACAAGCCTGTGTCTCTTCCTGAGACTTCAGCAGCAATCAGTAGTGACTTATCACTGACAGCAGTGAAAATTCCTTCTGTACATAATCTGAAATGAAGAATTTGAAGTGACTACCCAAGTAGGCAATAATTGGAGGACTAAATCTGAAAACAGTTTGTTTACTAAAAACAGGTACATGGTCAGCAATAACTGACTATAGTTGTACATTCTCACATAAAGCAACAGTTGTTCATAGCAACTGAATTAATATTAATTCACAGATCATTAGATAAAAACAAAAGAAAAACATTAATGGTCATAACACACTGATGTATGTGGCCATATAAGCAATGTTATTTACATTCTCTAAGAATTAGTACATTAATAGCAACTATTCAATGCACTTTTGCAAGCAATTCTTAAGTTGATTACACTTTGCAAGTAAATATATTTATAACAAGGTGGTCTTAACAAGTCAACAGCCAAAACCTTGGATTCGAAAATTTTTCATGTTGCAATTTAATTGTTTTTATAGCACAAAAAACAGGCAAATAACAATAAAAAAGAACTCTCAAAGTAAATAATATGATCAACATGTATATCACAACTTCTTGATTATATAATGATTTACATTTAGTAGCCCTTTGTCTATTATAGCCTAAAAGTAATACATTTTGTTTACTCAATTAAGTTCATTCAGAAGTTTTTCAAAATGAAATATAAAGTACATTATTAGCCTTGAAAATATACCTAACATAACATACTGAAATCAAAACTGTAATAAGCAACTGAGATAATAAAAGTAACTAAATTGCAATGCACTATGTAGGCTTCAGTGGCCAGTGTCCATATTAACTACGTCTTCTGGGGAAGGTTGCTGTTAATTTTGTTGCCAACGTTTAACCCTATTAGGGCTTCTTCAGGGCTACTCCTCTTCTTGACAGCACCACAGGAACTGTGCTGACTAGTGTAGGGCTACTCCTCTTCTTGACAGCACTGCAGAAGCACCTTGAACCCTTACATAGTAGGACAAAATGTTGGCAACAACAGCAACCAAGACTCGGCCTTCCCCAGAAGACCTAGTTAATATAGTAACTAAATTTTCTTTCATGCAAGGAGGAGGTGCAGGAGGGTGTTCAAAATTTTGTGAATCATCCAAGGATCCTGAAGTTGGGCATTTATATAAATTTCATTTTTGAACAATGCTTCCGAGGCATTTCTGTTACCGTAAATGTTTATCAGCGATATTTGAGAAAGAGAAGAGGAAAAACAAATTTAAACATACAAAGAGAGTGCTACTTCTGGTGTAGCAGCAGTTTTGTACAGAATAATGACTGGGTGCATGTGAAAATAACAAATGTCAAGAACATCTAGTTTCAAAGTACTGGGAAGCAAAGAGAAGAATGATTTATTACTCTACCTTTACCTGAGTACCCTCCCCTTATGTAGGGCTTACAAGCCTGTGTCTGAGTGAGAAACCTGTTAGGAGTACAGAAACCTATGGACTGGACACATTGAAGAAGGTGGTCTGCCACGCAACAGGTATGAGAATGAGGAAGAGGATATGAAATACAGGCGAAATTGATTATTGGAAAGGTCATAATGGAGCAATTGGTGAAATGAGTGGCCGGGGAAACTGGAGAATCTGGAGAAAACCTTCCCTTATGCCTCTTTGTTCACCACAAATACCACTTGCAGATCACTGGGATCGAACCCAGGCCATCTAAGTGGTAGGCGAACGCTCTAACCTCTTGGCCATGGTGCTGCAATGATTTATTATTCAATTCCGAGAACTAGACATACATATCACTTTTTATCCATTTGGATTTTCTCTTTTGAATTCAATACCATTTCACCCTAAGGTGTTCTGAAATTTGACAACATTCATAACTGCTCACAAAGTAACATTTGTATTTGTAGATACAGTATCAATGACATTTTACAGAATTAATGATAAGTTGCAAGTATACGCTAATGTACAAGGATAACATAAAACTGAACCACATAAGAGGGTCTACCTAGGACTATGCATTGTTTTGTTTACATAGCAAGCATCCAGGCCAGCACTGCAACCTTTGCCCTGCTCTGACTGGCACTTTACTGTATCAGTTAATACCCACAAGATATAGTAAGGTGGCTGACTGTACACATGCAAGGATTTGATTATTCTATCACAGCAATGTTACTTCACATGTCATGTGCTCTAAACAAAATAACTTACAACTAAACCCAGGACATGAAGTACTTACGATTGTAAGTCGCTCTTTGGGTATGTATCTCTGTTGTGAGACTCCCTAGTTGTCTATGAGAAAATACAAATCAGTTGTGGAATTGAATGTCATGCTGGCAAGTTGCCATAGTAACTCATGGTTAGAGCAGCCACACGTGAAGTAGATTCGTGGTTCAAATCCTGTCTATGGCACTCAAGGATACATATTTTTAGAAAGCCTTTTACTGTACAAATAGAGCAGCGTTAATGTTGAAATTATATGGGGAAGGGGTAGGCAACATGATTCATAAACATTGTTAGTGGAAATTATTATTTATTTATGCCAACAAACTTACTGTTGGTGTTTTTAAACACACAAGACGTGTGTGGGCAAAGTTTAAGAGGTAGAACTGGAACTTAAAAATTCAGTGGTTAGAGCGTCCGCTCGGCAAGCGGAAGGTCTGTGGTTCAAATCCCAGTTGTGGCATTGAATTTTTAAGTTCCAGTTCTACCTCTTATTGTTAGTGGAATTTTGGAAAGAGTCAAATTTCGTCACATTTCAAAAGAAAGACAGAGTATCGTTTACATGAACATACCACAAATGACAGTTTAGAAAATGGCAAAGAAAATAATAGCATTGTTCCACTATGATGAACAAAGAAATGTGGTTTACTATATGCAGGTGATCTAGTGGTGCATTACTCTTGCAAAAACTCAAAATAGGCTTGACCGATTTGAACGAATTCTGTTTTGGTTTGTTTGCCTCAATACTGAAATAGCTTAGAAAAAAGAGCATTAGGAGCAATCCAAAGGAATAGCCAAAAAATTGAAAAAATTTAAATTGGCAATTTTGAATGGGAACTGTCACTTTGGATTAGTTTCAACATATGGCGTTTGTGGTAGGAATTAGTTTGAGGATTTCAATATTGTAAAGTTCTCAAGGAAAGTTGAACAAACTTGAGTGACCGTGAAAACAATTCTGTGTTATCTTACAGTGTTTATCACAATGCCAAGGACAGAAGAAGCTGAAATGTTACTTTTGATATGTAGTGTTTGTGGCAAGCCATCTTTTGACAGCTGCATCTTACATTCAAATTAGTTTTTTTTTTTTTTTTTTTTTTTTTTTTGTGAACAACAGTGGTGGATTTTTTAATAGATTTAGTTAAACTGTATTTAATTACATTTTACAAACATCCATTTTGATCATTTTAGAGGCACTGGACAGAAAGGTGAAACATCTTCGTGAGAATTAAAGAATTTTTTTCTTGGAGCCATGATTTGGTGTCAGGTGATTTTCGTCAGACTCCCCCAGTTATTCCATGATCAACTGTGGATGACGAAGTAAAGGTGTGCTTAAAATCACCAAATTGAAGGTGGCATGTATAACACTCCAAATATGAGTGCTTTTGCAATAAGATCGAAATGCAGATGTTTTCTTTTTAACTGTTGACTTTGGATATGGGAAAATCGCAGTTGACATCTCCACCTGGTTCATCACATTGTCTACTGATTTCTGTCAGTTGACAAAACCGAAGGAGCTCTTTCAGTGTGTTCTTTTGAACGCAGCACAAAACTTCAATAACCATAACTGCCTAAGATAATGAGCTATATTGGGACCAAAAAACAAAGTTGTCAATGATCTCCAAGCGCCTACTCAAAATTCCATTCTGCGGCAGTTGTTTTCCTTCAAATCAGTTGACACTGTTATCAAACAGGATGATGTAATCTATCCCACAGAACTTCTGAATTCACTGGAATTACCTGGATTACCCTCTCACAATTTGCAACTGAAAATAGGGTCAGCCATCATCATATTGTGTAATATCAATCAACCTGAATTATGAAATGGAACAAGATTGGTTGTAAAAAAGCTTATGAAGTCATTGATGTTTTGATTCTGTGCATTCCCATGATTACAACGGACTTGCCATGTGATCTCAAATGGCTGCAATTCCCTGTGCGTCTGGCCTTCAACTTAAACATGAACAAGTCTTAAGGACAATCATTGAAAGTTTACAGAATTAACTTGGAGTTTCTGTGTTTCGTGCATGGACAACTGTATGTCGTGTGTCAGAAAGCCATCAGTTTTGTTTACTTAAGCACAGGAAAATAAGACAAAAACATAGTCTACCAGAAAGTTTGGCACTGAATGTTAATTCCATTTATCTTTTATGTAAACAAAATACATCAAATTTATTTGAATTACAAATGCATTTAATTTAATAAACAAACAATACTCAAATCATACACGATGCATCTAATATTATTGAACTCAATTGACTGGATTTGGAAGCTTCATTAGAATTGATAGTAACTTTTCAAGAGTTGCAATAAAATCAATTTTAGGTGGTACAAAGTTAACCGGGTCATCTAGTAGGTCTATTAAAGGCCATCAAGATCATAAATTTTGCACAGCATAGGGAATAAAATTAAATACTGAGAAATAAACGACGGTGGTATTTAAAACAGGAAGCAAACTTAGGAAATACGAGTAATCGAATTTAAATGATAAAAGATTAGGGAGTTTGATTAATTATTTGTGTATAATGAAGAAACCAAGTGAAACCAAGTACTAGTCGAATGGGACAGAAAAAACTCCTAAACAGGATAGGAATGGGGATGTATAGAGAGTGCAGAAAAGAAATGAGAGCTTCTTGAACAGTAATGAGGAATACAACAGGAAACAGAAAAGCAAGGAAATGGTAAACAACAGAAGAGAAAAATCTTTGGCACTATATAACTTACTACTGTTTGTGAGGGATAAATAAAAATATACCCATTCATTGGAGAAACTGCAGTTTAAAATCACAGGGTTGCATACAAAAGAGGCTTAGTTTTGTTTTACTACTCTGGTTAAAAGAAAAAGAAAGTTGTGTTGTACTCACATTATTTTCTCTACTCACTTTTGTACCAGCCATTCTTTGAAATCTGAATTGTTCTATTTCATGTTAAGGAGGCAGAAATGTTTTTATTACATACTTCCTTATAGGTACAATGGGAATAATAGAACACAATAGGCTTAAAAGATAGCCCAACCTCTTATCAGAGAGTCACTGTGTAATGGCTTTTGAAATTCTATTGTCTTTGGGTCCCAAGGATATAAAAAATTAATAACCATTTAGTATTTGATCAAAATATGTGCATTTAAAACTTAAAAACAAAATCTCAATAGTTTGCTTATAGAAAGACAATGTGCTTTAACGATATCTAAAGTATTTCTGCTATAACAGTTTGTCTACTACTTTCAGTTTGGCGGTTATGCCAGTTATTCATTATTAAGAGGCTACCCCCTGAAAATTCAAGAGATATATTTTATTTGCCATACAATATCCTAATCATATGCTGTTTGAAACAACATCATCAGTGATATCTGAACAAATAAAGTATTAAATATTTTTGGCAGCAGGAGAGGTTTGGATTTATTTTTTGTTGGATTTTTGAAGGATGACCAACTTAAATATCAGAACTGGTATTTAACAGAGCCTGTGTTTTTTCAGTTATACTGCTTACAGGCATAAACATCTTTGTCTACATATGCCTTCTTTTTTTATTCAGTGGAGCTCAAAATGTGTATTTCCAGTGCAATATCAACATCAAATTTTTGATTTGAATGCACTAGTTTCTGCACCCACTATGTGGTAGAAAAGTAAACTGTAAGAGAAACATTATATGGGTCAATCCACGTCTAATCGAACACCCGTAAAACACGACTTTTTCGTTGCATCAAATAAGTAGACCCGAATTTTTTTATTTCCATATTTTTAAATTACTTGCTTAGTTATGGCTATTAGAAAGTAAGCAATTTCTGTGCACACCATAATATAAAATCACTTGTTAGTCTAAGGCCCTATAGAGTTGAGAGTTGGGCTTTGGCACACTGGAAGGGTTAAATATAACACTTAACAACTTTCGATCAATCATTATTACACATAAATTTTGGACTGTTTTTTGATGGTATATTTTATAAAACCAAAAATAGAATTTAAATTGATGTGTTAAAAATCTAAACAAAATACACATGTATTCCCTGACATTTTATCTATAAAATAAGATGTTGAAAACTATGGAGCTTGCATTAGTGCAATTGCTACAATATTTTTTTCTGGAGGCCTGCAAGCCTTCACGCACGACATGAAGTAGTGATCCGTGTGTACAGCTGGATTCGCCTTGAAAGTAAGTAATAAGCCAGGTGACTGCAGACAGCATGCGAATTGGTGCCTCAGCTATGTTACTCAGATAACTTCTTACTAAGGCAGTACAATCCACGAAGAAAAATGTCTCCACAATATACCTTCTTTCTGATACTCCTGTGGCATCTGATATGTGCTTTTGAACTTTTGAATTTTTTTGAAAAAATCTTTTGATGTAAGCAGTTCTTTGCTTTTAGCTTCTTCCTTCATGTACGTCCATATATTTGAAATAATTTCTCTACTCTGACTGTGTAATGTTTTGGTCCCTAATTTAGAATGTACAGGTAGCATAATTGATTTATGCTATGATCAATGTATCACAAATTCACTCTTTATCGCAAAGATCTATGTCTTCGACTGCACGCTGCAGTAAAAAGCACCTATGAATTAGCAAGGACTGTCTCAGATCATGCAGACATCACAACCTTCCCCCTCCCTCACCAGGTTGTGCATGGTTTCATTCGTAGAATTATACAATTTATACGCTGATGAAAGAGACAAAGGCTACAGGACTTCCAGTCACAAATTTAACTTCAGTGGGAGAAGGTTGTGTTATTAAAGCTAGTGGAACAAATTTACAACATGAGTGGCAGTGAACATCGCATAAGATATTGCAAATGTTTAAATCCTTTTAATCTTCCTAAGCACTCTTTTAAAAAAACCAATCTAAGGTGCTTAACTCGTGATTTATTGATAAATCTACATTTAATAACATAGATTGGATCCTAGCAAACAGAAAGCTTTAAGATAAAATGTATATTTTTCAGGAAATAATAAAATATATAGTTTGTGAGACAGTAAATTCTTTGCACTGTAAAAGCATTGCCTTTACCAAAGCAAAATTGCTAGTTGCAAATATAGTCAAAAAGATTAGCTTTCAACACTTTACGATGTCTGATGTAACCCTAGCATGGTGATCACAACTGATATGATCGTTACAATATTAAATAGTAGTAAATAAATTATTTCATGAAATACTTTAAACAAATACCACTCAAGTTTTTCATATTTGGGTTATTACTTTCTCTATCATATGAAGACTCAGGGGTCTCCGTCTAGGGGATATGTGAATAGCGACCACAAGGTACCCAAGCTGAGCAGAACATTACTTCCACTTACTGCTGTTTTGCTCCTCACTGTAACTTTTCTATCTGACCTTACCTTGGTCATCTCTTGTTCTCTTCCGACCCTGATGCTATTAGGGTTCCCGAGGGCTAGGGAGTCTTTATTTTTGCAACCTCTCCATTTTCTCTATAAAATCTTAACCCCTAACATGCTGACCTGTCATGGCATGTAATACGTTCTCTGATTGGTAATGAGAGGATATGGTCGGTGAATTTATTTTGATAACTCTCCCGGTCAGGTCGGCGAGACCCGTAAACCAACGACAGGTGTGTCCTCCAGACATTCTGGGGGTTGTGAGAGAGCAATGTGACCGCCAAAACATAAAAATATGGTGCTCTCTAAAAAGTGGTTACATTTACTGCTATATCATGAGTGAAAAATATTGGAGAGCAAGAGGATTAATGACTTCATTGCCAGAAATCCAGCATTAGCTAACAACAACATTTAACGGAGTCTCCGGATGTGTGAATATGTAATTCATGCCGAATAAAAGTGTACAAACTTCATTCTACGTCAAATGAACTGTTATCTGAAGCCTCTGGTTCTTGTGATGATAAACATACATTAAATGAATGCCACGCAAACGAAGGAAGTGAAAATTCCGTTTCTTCTTCAGGTAGTTCTGTGACTGTGCAAGATGTTGAGGATATTAATAAGAGTTTAGTTTCAATAGGCGAATCCCCTATCAAAAAAAGAAAATTAATACAAAAGCAATATCCCCGAGAAAAGCTTCAGCAGGTGACAAGTTCCCTAGCAACGAAAGTTTTTCATGTTCAGGATAATGCAGCAACGTCCACTGAGAAATCAGGCAATAATGATATTATTACAAAATTAATTGAATCCTTCCGCAAAACAGATGATAAAACATTAAAAGTTAAAATTTTAACAATTTTTCAAGATTGGTCATACAATAAAATTAAACAGCATTTTGAAGCGTCATATCATATGATAGGAGTGGCAAAGAGACTGGCTAAAGAAAATGGAATTTTATCCACTTCTGATGTTAAAATCGGCAAATCTTTAGAACAGTCAACAGTAACAAAGGTGTTAGAATCCTACAAATTGGATGAAATTAGTAGGGTAATGCCAGGAAAAAAGAATTTTGTTAGTGTGAAAGAGGGAGGTTAAAAAATTCATAAACAGAAAAGATTAATTTTATGTAACCTTAAGGAAAGCTAGAGGTGCTTCAAGGACAAATATCTAGTAGTAAAAATAAGTTTTTCCAAATTTGCAGAGCTGAGACCAAAAAAATGCATTCTGCCAGGGGCTAATGGAACGCTTTGTGTTTGTGTTTGCGCCCAACATGAAAATGTAAAATTATTTATAGACGGTGCAAACATTCCACTTTTAACAAACTCAAACATAAATATCAAAAACTATAAAGATGCATTATCACATATTATCTGTGATCCACCCTCACATCATTGTTATCTTAAACAATGTTCAAAATGTTCAAGTTGTCCAGGACCTGACAATATAATTAAACACATTCAACAACAGCTTGAAGCTGAGGCAGTAGAAATTAAAAAATTATTTTGTTGTTTAACGTCGCCGGTGTGCCGGAATTTCGTCCTGCAGGAGTTCTTTTACATGCCCGTAAATCTACTGGCATGGAGCTGTCGTTTTTAAGCACATTTAAAAACCATCGGCCTGGGCCGGGTTTGAACCCGCGACCTTGGGATCAGTAAACCAGCGTCTAACCAACTGAGCCACCCAGACCGATGAGGCAGTAGAACATGTAACATACAAACAATGGATTACAGTAGATCACACCAATTCGGAAACGCTCCTGTCCTCAACTGATGACATTTTAGAGAAATTATCAAACAAACTTATTTCATTTTTGCCACACGTTTTCATAGCTCGGCAACAAAGTCAGTTTTTGGTGGAATGCAAAGATAATTTACAACCTGGAAATTATATTGTTATACCAGATTATTCTGAAAATTACTCTTTCATTATACAAGATTCGGTACAGGGTGTTCGTTGGAACAACTGCCAAGCCACAATTTACCCATTTTCAGTGTATCATAAAGAAAATTCAGAAATTCGTCATAAAAGTATTGTTGCTATCTCTGAAAATTTGAAGCATGAGACAGATTCCTTTCATCTTTTTCAATCCGAAACAGTCTCTTAATGATAATTCAAAAATATAAAGAACATTATCAATTTTTCCAACGGCTTTAGTGCACAATATAAAAACAAAAAAAAATTTCAAAAACATTTGCTTACATAAAGATGATAATAATATTAGTGCTGAATGGCACTTCTTTGCAACATCACACGGTAAAAGTCCTTGTAATGGCATAGGAGGAACTCTTAAAAGACTTGCTACTAGAGCCAGCCCACAATCTGGTCTAGATCCTATAACAACACTGAAAGAGCTGTTTGATTGGACTCAAAAAAATATTTCCAATATATAATTTTTATTTTGTTATTTGAACAAGCATAAAATCCACTCGAAAACTTGCAGTTCCGATATCAGAATCTTAAACCAGTAACTGGCACCTTAAACTTACACTCCTTCATTCCCTTGTCAAAAACTGAAGCTTTAGTGAAACAATTTTCTTTCAAAGAAGGAGGTAGTCGAGTAGAAATTTAAAGCTTTGTGTTGTATGGAAACATTAGTTTAAAAACATTTTGAAGATGCTAATAGTGTACATATAATAGTGCCAGCTAGCAGTGTTCTCCTTACTGTACTGTTGGAAATTTCATGGAATTTCAAACAGTGAGCAGTTGCCGGAAAGAAAGGTGCCAACTGTGCGAGGTTATGGTAGCTGTTACCGCCATCACCAAGTCCACTGCACTGATTTGTAAGTAAGTTAATTACAACTGAACTATTAGAGACTCCATTCTAATTTTTTCTGAGAATATTGAATAAACTTCATTGTATTTTTAGTTTCTTTTCCAGATTTTTAAATTGTCGAGTTTATGTATAAAATATAATATTAATAATTTTTTGCTGTGATTTTTCTTTAATTTGAGCCAAAGATCAAGTAATTTGCTTGATTACAATCGGAGGTATGATTGATGAAAGGGTGAAGAGCGCCAGATTTTTGGGACCTTTCATAAATGAATATCTGCCAAAGTAATTCTTTTTTATAAAACGAAGAAACACGGGTCAAATATATTTTGTTGCAAAACACCAAAAAAAATTTGAAGAAAATCTGAGAGATCAAGGTCATTTATTGCCATATTTTGTTCGATTTGACGTGGAATGACTGATATGTAAGAGTCACATTACTTTCTTCAGTGACTATTCTTTATTTCTGTCTTCTCATGTCTATTGTTAAAATGCTTACTTTGCTATTCACTTTTGTTAATCCAGCAAACCTTAGGAGAAGGTTACTTTATATATTGTGTTATAGATACATAAAGGCAACCGCATGTTTAAATAATAGTAAAATCTTCAAAAGTGGATTACCATATGGTGTAATTGCAATTCAATATTCTTCACATATTTCAAGAAGCAAAGACTGAAACCATTAGTACACAATATGTTGCAAATGATTAAAATCATGAAGGGAATTTCCACTAACTGTGTTTTGAATTAAATCTGAAATCTATCTTTCACAAAGTACGTCACCAAAATATATAATATTCACCCCTAATGAAAAGGACTTCACAAGCAAGATCCACATATATTTGAATAAGCAAGTAACTGTGAATTAAAATTTATGCAAACGTTAAGTCAGAGATAGAACACTTTATGTTTCTTGACTGGGTTCTGGAATGGCTTTCCCTCACTGCCGGCAGACCACAAACAAATGCAACAACTCAATCGTTCCATAAACTCAACACAAATGTTTCATAATTCTGTAAATATATTAAACCAATGGCATTGTAATCAAATCACTAAGGGGCAAAACATAATAAAGAACATCTTCTATGCAAGCGACAGTTTGGATGGAGAGATGTGCTTGAAAATTGATGTACTACACATATATATGATGGGAAACCTTGACATCAAACTTGTTATGTATCAGAATTTCATTTCCGAGTAATTTTCTTTCTCAATTGTTTTTCTGAAAATGCTTATTTTACATTCATGGGGCTTCAAAACAGTCTTGCCGAAATTTTTAGATTGAATGTGTGGGTGGAATATAAAATTTACTCTGCGTATGTAATACAAATAGTAAAACTCTGATTTGTATTTGATCCATCCTCATATCAGGGTTACACCACCACAGTATCTGTTGACTCAATCATACAACAAATTTCAATGTTGTGTGACATATTGATTAGTACATTCCCATTTTCATCAGTTTAAGAACATGAGACATCTGCTACAACATAAAGGTGATGGTTACGTAAGAATGAAAAGTAAACTTAAATCAAGAAGCAGAGGGCTTGTAATTGAAAAGTCAAGTCTTACCTTGAAGATTTCACTGGAGAGAAGTCCTCGTCCTGTAAAAGAATAATTCAAGTGTTCAGCTTCACATAATCATGTATACAGAGTATAGAGTGTTACATTACTAATTAGGTAGTAATCATGCCAACAGATTAAATTGTTTAAAATAATTATGTTAGTTTCTTGTGCCTGAAACGTTTTACTTTTGTGCATGTCAATGTTTTCTAACATGAAACAAATATAATGCTTTCTTATATCTATTGTAAGCTAAGTAAACATTAACAGTGCAGAACAGAAGTAAATCCTTTAACATGGTAATAATCTTAAATATTTATAGAGAGATGCCTTTGCATGCAGGTATTTAGAGCAAAATATTGCATATTAAATTTTGAAAGAGTGATTGACAGTTGAAGTACACATTCCCTGTTTTATCTACAATTGTAATCAATATTTTCTGAAGCTTTCGGTTCTAAGATCTCAATCACATTGCACCAATATGATATTTTATAGACCACCTCCACAGCACAGTTGGTAGTGTGCTTGCCTCTGGCACGGAGGACCCAGGCTCGATCACTGGTACCAGAATGAGGATTTTTACCCCCACTGGTAGGTCTGGCACAGGATGCACTCAGCCTGGGCCAACTGAGGAGCTACTTGAAGGAGAAGCAGTGACCCCAGATCGAGAAGGCTACATAACTGGCTGGAAGGGCTCGGGACGCTGACCACGTACCACCCTCTCATACTGCACCCTACCAATGATGCCTGTGGTGGGCAGAGTTGGGCGCCAAGCCTTGGCCCTTCATGGGCTGTTGAGCTGGGGTTTACTTTTCTATACTGTATCATGGAATACATTTGGCACATGTTATATTAAATGATGTTCCCCTTAAGATAGAAAGGAAGGATTGAAGATGCATTTCATGATATTCACTGCATGTTCAGGGCATCATTCTAGGTCAGTGGTAACATGCTTTAACATGTTCAGCTACTACTGAGTACAGGAATGGTGTGTAAATGAATAAGCTCACGTTGGTAAGCAAAGAATCCAACACTGGCATTGTTGTTACTTCTGAGTATATGATTTTGTTGTTTAACGATACTGTCAATTGCTAGGATCACATCAGCGTCACCGATGTGCCGGAATTTTGTCCTACAGGAGTTTTTCTACATGCCAATAAATCTACTGACATGGAGCTGTCATTTTTAAGCACACTTAAAAACCATCGGTCTGTGCTGGATTTGAACACGCTGCGCATTGTTCTCTGCAAGATTTTGGTCAAATAGACACCAGAAACATGTGGAAGTGTTCACCAATGAAAACGGCACAATCCGTTAACTTCAAACCTTTAAGCTAGAGCCAATAAGAAAGCTCCTTGGGGTGGAAGAGGGCACAGCGTCCAATAGGAGAGTAAAGAAATATGGCCTCCACACAGGAAAACTGTGAATTATCACTTCCCAGTATATAAGGGATGTGTTCCGGATTAGCAGTGCACCTCGCTTTAGGTTATACACATCGCCATGAACCTTTAGGTTAGTACGACTCTTTTTCAACATGGGGAGAAGATGTCAGAAGAAACAGAACCAGGATCCGCACCTGGAAAGCTCGAACTCCTCTAGTGTAACTTGCCTTTAGGGACAAGTCACGCTACAGATGCCCACTCTTACCTCTGGATTGAATCTCCAAGGACAGCTCCTGAAAATAGAGCCCAGTCGAACATCCTGGAAGACAGAGTTGACAGCAGCACAGCTCAACCGAATGCCAGGGTGGAATAAATTCCTGGAAAAAATTCTAAGGGCTTAAAGGTTGAGACGGTGGCATAACATCCACGCACATCCAGTGGACATTTTAAGCAAAATACACTTAATGGTTGTAAAATGAAGACCAACCTGCCACACATGTTTAACTTGGGATATGTGATTAACTTTCTGACCAGAATTCATATGAACACTGCAACAGCTGTAGATATATTTTTTTAGACTGAGCAAACATTCCATATTAAAGCTTCTATTGTTAATGGCATCTCTGTCCACAATGAGCAGGTATTAGAGTGATAATAAGAAAAGTAAATTAGAACAAGAATAATTAGTTATCAGTATACCTATAAATTTAGATCGGTGTAGAAAATGAAATGTCGACTTTGTCTCTGCCAACACTCAAGCAAATGACAAATTTGATAATTTCTCAAACTAATCATATTATCATTTAAAGTTACTGTCCCTAAGTAAACAATGAATTCATCATGGATAATGAAGGTCAGACCTTAGATTACCCAAGTATGAGGAAATCCTGTGCAAATAAAATAAATTGGTTCTTAGTATATCCCACAATTTATGACAGAAACATTACAGTACACTACAGTGTATATTGTAAAATACTTAAAAGAGAGATGAATTGAAGCAAAGAGAAGGTATCACTCCCTAGCTGTTGATGAATATAATAATAAATGTAACACTAGGAAGTAATCTAAACAGTAATAATGCTCACATTACTATTGCAAATAAAGAACATCTTATTGCCTTTTTTTTTTGTTAATGTCCTCCAACGTAGTGCCATATCAGACTGTCAATGGCTGAAAAGATGCTCAAATGAGCCCGTCTTCTCAGGATAAGGGAAAACCTCAGAAGAAAACCTTATCTAGATAACTTACCCTAAGCGAGATTCAAACTCACAACTTCTTGAATGTGAGGTAATGTGAGGAACATGTTAACCATCATGCTATTGAGCCCCCCCCTCCCCACGTTGCCCTGTGTTGCTTTCAAATGATAATGAGTTTATCCAACTTATACAACAGTTTAATTGCATATATTGTTTGTATTATACTAGAAAGTATCAATACGAAATATGCATGTTAAGTAAGCGAAAGGTCTGTGGTTCAAATCCCAGCTGTGGCATTGAATTTTTAAGTTCCAGTTCTACCTCTCAAATATGGCTATTTTAATCACTTGCCTCAAGGCATCGTCTAACTCTTGATGGATTTTTCTGAACTAACAGAGAAAGTTGTATACAACTGGGTTATAGAATAGTTGGTGTTAAACATTCTCTCATTATCGCAATTCAGACAGAAAAAAAAAAAAAAAGAATTTTACAATAATAATACTAACTTCAAATAGGCTATCATTAAACTACAATAAAACAAACTCTATTCAACTGAAAACAAAGCATAAGCAAGTGAACTAATTACCCCTCGGAAACAACAATTACATGCCAGTGAAGTATCCCATACATTTCTCGGAGATGAAGAGCTCAGCTCGAGAAATGCCTTAACAACTGCATGCTTTGTCTACTCTCACTCCCTGGTGTAATATGAAGGTAATTAATTATTGCACAGCAAGAAAATATCACATTGCGCTCGGCTCTTGGCTGGGCATGTGGAAGATTTGTGGGTTTAAGGGCGCTCAACTTCTAGGTCATGGTTAGGCATAGATGGGGTCAATGTGCTTCACACAACATGCCGGGCATGAGAAAAACAGTTGAGAGTTATGATAGTCCAAATGGCTGTAGACTGTTAACGTGGAGAAGAAGACTGTATTTGTGGAAAAATTTTAGAAGGTAATAAAGTGATATAAAAGTAACCAGACCGGACTTTGGTCATTTTGTTACACTGGTGTCAGAAGTATAATGTGAATACCACAATGGATTAAATGCTCAAGAAACTGTTGGCTAGTGTAGCACAAATGAAGGCGTATATGGATTCCAGAAAGGAGAAAATGGAGAAAACTGGAATCTGAATTGAATGAGAATATTGGCATGGAAAATATGCAGCCAAAAATGGAAAACATAAACTATGGAATGAAACACATGAGGGTGGAAATCAATAATTTAAATTCCAGAAAGGAAGAAATAAAATCCACAATAGACAAGATGGGAAATGAAGTAATAACAGTGAACTTGTGATGGAAGAAGTGATAATGGAAATGAAAAGCACCTAAGAAGTGAAGAAAGAAATGAATTCTAGGCTGGAAAAAAATGAAGACAGAAACGTCCAACATGAATTTTTTTAAATTAACGTCCTTCAACGTGATGTCATATCGAACGGTGAATGAAGAAATTGATGAAATGATGCTCAAATGAGCCTGAGGTTCATAGAGCTTTAAGTTGCCCAACAATCGTCTTCTCAGGATGAGGGAACACCTCGGAAATAAACCTAATCCGGATAACTCACCCTAAGCAAGGTTCGAACTCGCGAGCTCTTGAACATGAGGCACACACGCTAACCATCACGCTACAGAGACGGGCATCTGAGATGAAGATCAAGCTGTTCACAAAGATTGATGGGTAGCTAAAAGGCATGAAGGAAGACACTGAAGAACTCAAGAGGAAGATGGGAGACCTCTGCCAGTACATGGACGTCGTGGAGGACAATGGGAAACGTCTTAAGCATCCTGCAAGAAACAGTTGATGGCAGCATCAAATAACTGCATGGCAGGAGTGGATAGGAGAGCACAGACCTGGGGAGGTAGGGAGCATCTTGAGGCCGAGGTAACGGTTGCACATACCTCAGAGATTGGAAGTATACGAGACCTAGCTCAGAGACATCACTGGGGATCCCCTAGTAGAGTGTGTCGGGGACATAGCCAATGACAATATGTCATGAAGGTCCGCCAGCAGGTAAGCTTACAAGCAAGTGAGGCGCAAGAAAGAAGTCACATGGCGTGGGACATGGTGGAACCAGCGGAGTGATCCAACCAGGCGACAATGAGTGGCGTGAATAGAAGAATGGAGGACATCATCTTGGACAACAGGATACAGGAGAAGCAATAGAGTACACCTGTGCAGCAGTGACCATGATTCGGCCAGATGTGGCGGAGGATATGCCAATGAGGAAACTGGATCGACCCTACAAGATAGTGGCAGCAATGGTTGACACCTTGCCTGTGGAGGAAGTCTGGCTGGAGTTCACCTTGGGGCAGAGCACTACAGGTCTGTGGGTGTTCATCCTGAGGGTGGCTGAGTGGTACTGGAACTGGATGCCTTCAAGAGCAACCAGGCAACAGTTGACATTGGCAGGAGAGCCCTGCAAGTTGGCCATAACCCTCTAATGATATGGAACTTCTGTGATCATCTGGAGGAAAGCAGAATGACCCTGGAGGAGGGCCTGCCAGGAGCAAGTTGGTTCAGAAGTTACAACATGGAGGTTGGTGGTCATGGAACATGGAGGGTTGTTTTCATATAAGTGGGAAAGTTCAACAACACATCTGTGTGAAGGGCAAGCTGAGGAAGGTCCATCACAACCAGGAAGTTTGCCACAGAGTCTCAAGCAGGATGGTGGACATTGCCTTATACAGATCAAGGGAAGCTATCCTATAACATTGCCAAGGACCGTGCCACCTAGAGAAGTGATATGATGGCAAAGCCCACCATACCTAATTGCTGCTCAGAGAAGAAACTGGTGGTACAGTAGGATCATCTGGTCAACTACAACAATGGCAGTCGGGATAACCAGCATTGAGGGAGCAGTGTGACATCAGGCTCTGCCTTCAGCGGTAGAAGGACGTGCCCAGGCTGCTTCATGTCACATGGCAGGCACGTGAGCAGGCAAAGCCTTTAGAGCCACTCTGCCTAGTGCAACTGCTGTGTGCATCTGAATGTAACAATTGAAGAGACAGAAACAAAAGGGGTTTTTGGAACATTCTTGATACTTCTGAGTCCTTTCCGGTGTGTGTGTGTAGCAATAAAAAAAGGTGTGATGTCATGCCCAGCATATAATGAGGCCTGAGAAGGACAGTTGGCAGTGAGTTTTAGAATTGAGCTATGAACATGAGTTGGTGAGTGTCAGTGAGTGCACCACAGCTATGCATGGTGTCATCCTGTTAGTATTTCATAAGAAGAGTCAACAAGCATCGCAAGTGATTGTAACATCATGAGAGAAAGGAGAAGTGAAGAAGTGTACCGGAAGGCCTGAGCAAGGTTATGAGAAGAATAGTTTTGAGTTGTGCCTGTCGACTTTGTTAACCTCAAGAAGAAAACTGTGTATTTGTAGTAATATTTTAGAAGATAAATTGATAGAAAACCAACCAGACCAGATTTTTGTAATTTTGTCCTGGTCTTTACATATTTTCTTTACCTTTGAAACATAATAAATTCCTGATATTTACATTACTCAGTGTGGCACATTTAAGAAAGCAAGAAGAGAACAGAAAAGAAAGGACATGTGATGCAGTAATACCGTTGGATATAAGAAATTATTATAGACTTGGGAACAGCCAGAAGGGGTATGTCCTGAAAGTGGAACGGTTAGTGTTCACGTAAACAGTGGAGTTGAACAGAAGAGGACGTGGAAAATGGAACTGTCTGAAGTTGTCAATCCCCATTATGCATTTCCAGTAGCATTTGTATTAATATGTGCCGTTCGTGTATTTGCGTTTGGATTCAAATCTGCGGAACAGACTGCATTTGCCCAGCTCACGTATACAGGCAATGACCGGAAACCAACTCACAAGAAAAGAAAAATTAAAGATAAGCAAAAGTCACATGCTGGGCAATGAAATACATCAAGTGATGAAGAAGCAGATATAAAAGGGACCACTAAAATGATGCTGAAAAAGAGTAATCCATAAAAAGTGTTTCTAAACAAAACAGGCAAGAAGCTTACTCTGTAAAGGAACAGAAAAATACAAACAAGGATGTTACCAAAGTAATTATTGGTAAACAGCAAAGACAGTATCAAACTAGGAGCTAAACAGACAAAAGGAAAATCTAATGAAAGTAAAGGAGAAGAAATTAAGAACAGCAAGCTGGAAGGAACCAGGGACGTACTCCTGATGGAATTCTACCAAGATAAGAAATCAAAGATTATTTTTTTTTTTTTTTTTTTTTTTTTTTAATCAAATTACAACTAAGCAAAGGCTTATCTAGTAATATTTTCTTCTTAAATAGGTTCACATATAAAGGCGAGTCTTCCATTGAAGGCTCCCATAGTTTACACATAGTTCTTGCGGTCTCACATTAAGTCATCTGGCTTTTTTCTTTTCAGTCTTCGAACTTCACAGTTACTAAGAACTTTCAACATCTCTTTGTTTTCATGGTGCTGCACTTTTAAATGATGTTTCGTTGCAGTCTTTTTTATTTCTTGTATAACAGTGTCGATTTTGAGATCTCTATGTATGTCATCATTTCGTACATACCATGGTGCATTAACTATTGTTCTCAAGACTTTATTTTGAAAAGTCTGTATGTGTTTTATGTTGGTCGACTTAGCGCAGCCCCAAAGCTGTATCCCATAGGTCCAGACTGGCTTTAACACCTGCTTGTAAATTAATAACTTATTGTATATGTCAAGTTCGGAATTTCTCCCAATGAGCCAATAAAGTTTCTTATATTTGATATTTAATTCTTTTCTTTTAGTTTCTATATGCTTTCTCCAATTTAATTTTGAGTCTAGTGTCATTCCTAGATACTTCACTGTTTGTGCTTGGGGAATAGTTTGGTTATTTATTTTTATTGGTAGTATCTGAGTTTTCTTATTTGTAAAGTTAATATGTACAGATTTAGATTCATTTAATTTTATACGCCACTTCTTCGTCCACTCGTTAACCTTATTGACAGCTTTCTGTAATTTCTGTGTAGATTCCTCTACTGTATGTCCAACTGCCATAATTCCTGTATCATCAGCGAAGGTGGCCATGGTTGTATTATCTAGGTTTGGAATATCCCTAGTAAATATGAGGTATAGTACTGGCCCTAAGACGCTTCCTTGGGGTACTCCAGCAGCTATATTCTTTAATTCAGAGTATTCATTCCCATATTTAACTCGGAAATATCTCCCTTCAATGTATGATAACAATATTTGATAGAAGTGGTCAGGTAGATCTCGTTGGAGCTTAAAAATTAAACCTTTGTGCCAGACTTTATCAAACGCTTTGGCCACGTCCAGGAATACTCCAGAACATATTTTCTTTTCCTCTAACGTTCTTTCTATGACATCGACTATACGATGTACTTGATCAATTGTTGAATGTTTATTTCTAAATCCAAACTGGTGTTCTGGTATTAATTTACTTTCCTCTATTATAGGTTTTAATTGCTTTAACAATAACTTTTCAAACAGTTTAGCTAATTGGGATAGGAGTGAAATCGGTCTGTATGATTCCTTTTCATTAGGATTTTTTCCAGGTTTAAGGATCATGAGTACTTCTGCTACCTTCCATTGACTTGGGATATGTTTAAGTCTTAATGCAGTATTTATCATATGTAATAGCTTGATAAGAGCTTTTTGTGGCAATTCTTTAAGAATGTGTCCGGTGATTAAATCGTATCCTGGCGCTTTTTTTGCATTTATATTCTGGTGGATTTCACGTTTTAATTCTTTGAGCGTTACACGCCTAAGATCTTTGCCTTCCCTTTTCTTCCCATGTTTAATGTCCTCTTCAGAAGTTTGTCCAGATAAAGGTTGAAAAATCTCTTCTAGATAGTTGGCAAATAGATCTGCTTTATCCTTATCACTCCTTGCCCATGATCCATCTCCTTTTTTTATTGGTGGAATTTGATTTATAGGTCTTTTGATACTGCTTGTTGCTTTCCATAAAGAGTAATCAGTATCTTTGTCTGCTGTTAGTCCTTTCATATAGATAGTAAATGATTTGTTTTTGATACTACTGATCAAATTCTTTAACTTATTACAGATTTGATTTAATCGCTTTTTATCTTCTGGTGCCCGTGACCTCTGCCACTTTTTACGCAGTTTTCGTTTTTCACTAATTAACTCCCTCACTTCCATTGGATAGGAGATATCATTCACATTTTTCCTACTTTTTTCTGGAGTATGGTTCCATGCTGCTTGTTGAATATTAGTAACAAAGAGATCTATCTCTGCTTCCAGTTGTTGCGGAGTTTTTAAGGGAACATTAAGTTCAATAGTGCTCTGTAATTCTTTTTTGAACCCTTCCCAATTTGTTTTTTTATTAGTTAGTCTTGGGGGGTTATCCTTTGTTATGATATTATCACTTACTGTTAATATAATTGGGGAGTGATCCGAAAAGATATCATAATCCTCATTTACGTGCACATAATTGTTAGATATACCCTTCGTTATGAAAAAATCAATTAAATCTGGTGCTTTATTTACATCTGTCGGCCAATATGTAGGTTTTCCAGTTGAATGGAATTGGCACTTTGTTTTAATCGCTGCCCTAAATAGCTCCCTACCTTTGGTAGTGGTTATTCTTGATCCCCAGTGACAATGTTTAGCGTTGTAATCCCCTCCAATAATAAAGTTATTACCTAGAGTCTTAAAGAGATTAATATAATCCTTTTCTTTTAGGTTATACCTTGGGGGACAGTATATTGCAGAGACATTAAAAGGCTTGGTTTTAACTTGAATAGTGACAGTTATCACTTGCATTTCATCTATTTCTATTTTACTTTCTTCATAGTGTTTAATGCAGTTTTTAATTATTACTGCGGAGCCTCCTCTTGCTTTATCAGATGGATGGTCTGAGCGGTAGATATCATATCCCCTAATTCTAACATATGATAGTTTAGCCAAATGCGTTTCGGATATTAAACATATATCTATTTTCTTGCTTTTCAGGAACAGTTCCAAATCCTGAATACGCTGTTGTAATCCGTTTGCATTCCATGATAATATTCTGTATGTGTGCGCCATTTTATTTACTTCTGTTAAGACTAGTTTCAAGCTTTCTTAATCTATCATAGATCAGTTTGTTGGTATATTTCTGCTCGTCCAGTATTTCTAGGATGCGTATTATTGCTTTATCAACGGTTGGAATTTCAGCTTTACCATTACATGTTGCTGCTGCGTAGTTGTTCTGTTCTCTGTTAGGTTCATCCACTACTACTTCATTTTCTTCTAGGACCATACCTAAGTTACAATTCCCTCGAGTCCTATGAATCTGTCTTTGATTTTTCATGACTTCATTCCTCCTCTTTTGCAGCTCCTTAGCTACTTCACATCCACGATAGTTTGCTGGATGTTGTCCTCCACAATTAACACATCTTGGTGGTGCGTTTTTGCTTATTTTACAATCTTTAGTGTGGTGTTTTCCTGTACATTTCACACAACGTGGTTCTCTTTGGCAATACGCCTGGGTATGGTTAAAGCCTTGGCATTTCTTACATTGTGGTATCAAATTAGTATTCTTCCTCAAGGGTTCAATTTTGACAACCACATTCAAAATTGTCTTAATATTATATATCTCTGTAATATTCTCCTTATTATCAAAGGTAAGCATAAATAGTGGCAATCCTTGTCTAACTACTTCCTGCTCTCCATTCCTATTTGTGTACCTTTCTTTCTTAAGAATATTTACAGCATCTTTAATTTTAAAGCCTCTTTCCTTTAACTCTTCTATTATATCTTCTTTTGGGCATGAAGCATGCAATCCTCTTGCCATAACTCTAATTGGTCTATCATTTTTGTTTTCATAAGTTTGCCAATTGACTTTTTCTGTGTTTAATTTCTTGACCAAAGCCCTATAGCTATCAGAATTCATAGTATTGATCTTCCATACATTATTATTTAATGATGTAACTTTATATTCTTTTCCTAACACAGGTTTTAATAATGCCTGAAGTTTTAGATAGTCTGCTATATCATATATGTTAATAGGAGGAGGCTGGTGTTCCTTATAGGGAACTTTTTTTTCCTCCTTCATGTTATTTGTTTTGCTTATAATGCTTCTGGTTTCTGACTTTTTATTTCTATCATTCTTTTCGGGTTTTCCTGTTTCTATTACTGGCGATGTTTCAGCTTTTCGTTTTTTATTTTTCCTCTGTAATATCCAATCTGTTTCTCTGACCAGATCTTCCTCATCTGTATTATAATCTATCACATTGCTAGGTCCTGCTTTCTCTATAAGTTCTTTCTCACTAGCTGTTTTCACTCTCGTTTGCTCTACTCTTATAGGATCCTTATTCACATCCAGAGAATTCTGCTTCTCTTTATCCATATTTTTTCTAAGTTCTTGATTTTCGAGTCTAAGGGCTTTTATTTCGTTTTTTAGTTCTTCATTTTGACGCTGGATCTCATTCAGTATCCTCTTTAGTTCCTCTTCTCCTGTATGTAAGTGCATTACTCGTTTTACTGTAGGTGATCGTTGGGTCAATGCACTCTTTCTAAACACATCTCCCTCAAGCAGTTGATGACTCCCCCCAGAATCCATGGAGTCTGCCTCCGAAGAGGATGGATTGTCCAGTTTACCTGAAGTACCACCTGGGGTAATAATTCCAAGATTCGTTTTATCCATTGCTTGGGTTGGTGTTGCGGAATGCTCTTGGCTTCCCCTCGTCTCTTGATAGTTAGTAGCTAATGCTCACATAACTACCCGTCTGACTCACTGGGTACTGAGCCCCCCCGCCACGACAATGCGACATTCCCCGGGGGGGAGAAATCAAAGATAATGTAATTCCATTTTCCATCATGATATAGGAACATTCAGGGTTTTGTGTTATATACTGTAGGTCAAGTTTAAATGTTCATTTAGTGTAGGTCAAGTTTATTGTAAAAAAAGAAGTCTTCTCTTGTTTCTGAAGTTTGGTGTTGTTAGAATAAGTTTAAAAGGATTTAAAAATGTTTGAATTGTATATATGATTTGTTGTTTTCTGGTACTCTTAATTTCACGAGATACGATGTAATGTTAGAAAGGTTTTACTTAGCATATAGGTATTGTTTAAAACTTTTAAGTTATTTCAATAAATTGTTAGTTATGCACGTGTTGTTTGATGTGAAGTTGTGCTATCCTGAAGATTCGGCGGATAGGAATTAATCAAAGGAGAGTGAAATTTAGAAGGGTAATTTAAAGAGATTATAGCAAAATGGCACAGTGGTAGCGGAGCAAAACAGGATAGTATATTTCATAACAATTCGTGCATAACAGTGAAAGATAAAATTTATATAAACTACTGCCATGGAACTTCCCTTTCAGCCTGAATTTCTTCATCGTGCGGAACTGGAGAGGGAACTTAACTTACGTCAGATTAAATTTGAGCCTAAAAACACAGTTCCGGAATTAGTAAAAACTCTTCAAGAAGTTTTAAGCCAGCAGATTGAAATTAAACTTGGAGCAACCTTTGACCAGGTACAAGAGGTGGAATCGTGTGAGTTAACTGTTAGCTTATTATCTGAGATGTTACAAGAATTAGTTTCATCGGAAATCACACCAAGTCAACGTCGTAGATTGCTTGGGCGATTTAAATATTGGGGATTTAGATTAAAAGAAAATGAGAGATTAGCAGAGGGTAAATTTCAAGAATAGCTTAATAAATTATATATGCGTTTGTCGACTTTGGTTTCGCAATTAGAAATGCCAAAAACCATGAATCTTGTAAGTAATGTTGCCGGAAAATCTCAGGAAATTACTGCTCCATTAATTCGGTTCAATTTCACAAAAATAGCATTGAATAATCCTTGGCAAGCATTGCTAGACCAACTCCATGTGATTGATGTAAACTCTTTGTCTAAAATTTTTGAATTTTTGAGATGGTTAGAGAGAGCTAAAATACAAGCAGAAGGCTTTCAAACACCACATACCATAGTCTTACATATGATTCAACCGTTCATAGGTTTAACCTTACAGACATTATTGTTGCAAGCTACTTCTGATAAAGAATCTTTAGATAATTTTCACAGTAAGATTGTGCAATTCTTGCTATCACCAGCTCAAGTGAATGAACTTTTACACCAGCATTATTTTCAAATGCAGGATATAAAGGAAAATTTGTTAGATTATATTCACCACGTTGGTAAATGTAATGTAAACCCCGCGCGACAGCCCACGAAGGGCCAAGGCCTACCGCCCAGCCGCTGCGTCCCCCACCTCTGCCCACTACAGGCGTCATTGGTGAGGTGCAGTACTGGAGGGTGGGACGTGGTCAGCGCCCCGAGCCTTCCCGGCCAGTTATGCGGTCTTCTCGACCTGGGGCCGCTACTTCTCCATCAAGTAGCTCCTCAATTGGTCCCCCCGGGACCTAACGAGGCTGAGTGCACCCCGTGCCAGACCTCCCAGAGGGGATAAAATCCCCATGCTGGTACCGGGGATCGAACCCGGGTCCTCCGCGCCACAGGCAAGCGCGCTGCCAGCTGCGCTACGGAGGCAGCCTCACCACGTTGGTGGCGTATGCATTAAGAGTTTCGTTTACTGAGAAGGAAATAGTAGCTCATATTCTTCAGTATTCTTGTCATATGGAACTTCGATCTATGTTTTTGATGTTTTCAAAACCTACAACATTTGATGAATTAGAGAAGGTAGTATTAAATTATTTACAGTTACCACAATTCAAGCAAAATAGTTCTATGAGGAAATATTTGAAAATCGATACCATAGGGTCAACCCTAGATAAGGTTGAGAATAAACAAGGACTATTATGTTATTATTGTAATAAACAGGGACACATGATTGCAGATTGTTATGCAAACCAAAGGAAGGGAGTATTTTTGAAAAGAATAAACAAGGACTATTGTTTAAGAGGTAGAACCGGAACTTAAAAATTCAATGCCACAACTGGGATTTGAACCACAGACCTTCCCAGTTGTGGCATTGAATTTTTAAGTTCCGGTTCTACCTCTTAAACTTTGCCCACACACGGCTTGTGTGTTTAAAAACACCAACAGTAAGTATGTTGGCATAAATAAATAAGGACTACTGTGTTATTATTGTAATAAACAGGGACATATGATTGCAGATTGTTATGCAAAACAAAGAAAGGAAAAGCGTATTTTTGAAAATTCACGCATGGGTTTACAAGAATGACAATTAAGGAAAAGGCCCAGTAAAGGGGTAAATGCCTTACAGGGATTCTCTAATGCAGAGTTGTCTTTTGTAACTGTAGAAATTAATAAAATATTGTCAATCGCTTTGATTGACACGGGAAGTGTAACCACACTCGTGAATTCACAGTATGTGAAACATAAACATTCTCAGTTAGTTAATGAATCAATAGAATTTATTTCAGTGGATAATAGCCCGTTAAAGATATTAGGTTTGCTTAGTCTTCCAGTACGAATAAGGAATTTTCAATGGAATTATAAAATGTATGTTATTGAAAATTTTTTTGTGCCCCTAATATTAGGCGCTAATTTTGTCAAACATACTAAAATGGTATTAGATCTAGTGGAACGTAGAGCATATTTTCGCTTTCGACCAGACGATTATATTTACTTACAGACCTGGTGTAAACAAATGCCAACTAATACGGTTCGTGCGAGAGTTGACGCACAGCAAATTCAAGCGGAGAATCAAATAAGGTATTTACTTCCACAACAGCAAGAGTTGAGGAGTATTTGTATGGAATTTAGTGATGTACTCACAAAGAAGTTAGGACGAACTGATCTTATTGAGTATCAGATACAATTAGAAGATACAACCCCAGTAAGATTACCTCCTTATCGTTTACTCCCGACTCGTTTAAAATTATTATGACAAAAGGTTAACAAAATGTTAGAAATGGGTGTGATCGTGCCTTCCAAGTCAAATTATTCTAGTTCAGTATTCATAGTGCCTAAACCAAGCAATGAAGTATATTTAGTAGTGGATTATCGTCAGTTAAATCAACGGATTCATATTGATTCTACACCATTGCCGCATCTGCATCATTCCTTTCATTGGTTTGCAGGAGCTAGATATTTTACAATCTTAGATTTAAATAGTGCATATTATCAAATCCCATTGCACCCTGATTCTAGAAGATACACGGCATTTACTACGGATTATAATTTGTTTGAACTTACTTCATTACCTTTTGGTTTGACAGTGGGTGCTCAAGTATTGACACAATTATTAGATAAAATTTTTGGGGATATTAAATTTACATATTTATATCACTATTTAGATGGTTTATGTATTTATTCAACTACTTTGGAGGAACATGTAAGTCACATAAGAGAAGTGTTGACTCAATTACGTAAGGCAGGCTTAACAGTCAATCCAGAGAAGGTGAAATTTGCAACCCCTGAGTTAAAATTTTTAGGACATATTATTTCAGCTAACGGTATACAAGTAGATCCAGATCGCATTATTAATATTCGCCAATTTCCACGACTTAGGACAATTAAACACATAGAAAGATTCTTAGATATGGTAAATTATTTTTCCAGATTTATTCATGATTATGCAGTTTTCATGGGGACCGGAACAGGAAAAGGCATTTATAATGCTTAAGGAGTGTTTAATCTCTCCTCCTGTATTGGCAGTTCCGGATTTTTCAAAACAATTTATTTTGCAAGCAGATGCTTCTGCAGGAGCGATATCAGCTGTGTTACTTTTGGCATGTCCAGAGGGGAGGAAAGTCGTGGCTTATGCGTCTAGACGCCTATCCCCGACAGAGATAAAATATTCTACTTATGAATTAGAAGCTTTAGCTGTATTATTTGGAACAGAGAAATTTAAATTTTATCTGGAACACATAGAGTTTCTGCTAGAAACAGATAATCAGGCAATCTCATGGGTATTAGCTAAACCAAGAAAAAGTGGGAAAATTGCTAGATGGGCGTTGAAATTGTCTAGTTTTAAATTTAAAGTACATGTACGGGGTTCACTAAACTGCATAGCTGATGCCTTATTACGTATGTATGACGATCAAACTGAGGAATCATCTGATGAGATGTCGAAGGTACGTACAATATTATCGAATTATCCAGTGCTGTTTGAAAATATGGCCGATTTATCAGAGAAACGATGATCAATTAGGAGAAATTTTACAACAAATCAGTGAAGGGAAAGAGGTTGTACCATATCTGGTAAAGGAGGGTATATTATGTTGTAAAGATCGTAAATATAAAAATAAAATTGTGGTGTCACGAATACTAATTCCTGAATTATTTAAACATTTTCACGAGGCACCATGTGGGGCCCATTTAGGAAATTTTAAGTCTCGAGCGCATATAAGAGATAAATTTATTTGGAAAGGGATGGATAAAGTAATTACCCACAGAATTGCTGAATGTCAAACTTGTAAACAAAGTAAACCCACATAGATTACGAAGCTAGGGTATTTAGCTTCAAAGATAGCTATACCCCCAATGTAAAGTTTGTTTATAGACTATATCGGTCCATTTCCCAGGAGTAAAAAAGGAAACAAATATGTCTTAGTTACGGTAGATTCATTTACAAAATATTCATGGTTATGTCCGGTGAGGGAAGCGAACACAGAGAATGTTATTAAGCATTTACAATCGATTATTGCTTGTTTTGGAGTGCCTGAAGAAATAGTTTCCGACAATGCTACATGTTTTAGGTCAAATGCTTTCAGGTCCTTTTGTCTAGGTAGCAGGATCAAGAATATATGGATGATTCCATATTATCCTAAGGCGTCACAAAGTGAACGCGTTAATAGGAACTTAAAAAATGCATTAATCGCGTATCACTCTGAGACAGAATATTAGAAGACCCCAAAAGAAAATCGTTCATGTGAATGTTTGTTAAAAGTGTAATTAGTTTTTTGATGTTGGTATGAGATAATTAAATGTCGAAAACATGTTGATAAGGTTCATTGTTATGAACAACTAAGTTTGCACAAAGACGTCATAAATCTTTCCATATTTGATTTTAATATATGTGTATAAATATTAGAATTGTTTGTGTTCCATAATAAAAGTAGGAGACGATGATTGGGATCGCTTTCCTAACGAGAAAGAACTATTTGCGCGGATGAATAGCGCGGATGAATATGAAAAAGGCAGTGTGTCGCGTCAAAACGACGCCAAAAAACAGTTCACTAGCGTGTGTATCTCCGAGGTGGATGGACGTATTTTTATGTGTACGCGTCATGAAATAGTAAAAGTGAATTTACTAAGTGTTTAGAGACCTTTAGTTAAAATTTTGGCGATGTTAGGGAAGTTGATCTGCTAAAATAAGACTTTCTACTGTGATATGATTTAAAAATTGTGAACAAGAAGGTGCAAATAAAATATTTGACTACAGTTAAACCCGAGTGTATGTTCATTCCATCCGTTACCAAGCCCTGAGATCAAAAAGATCTCATTAGCTAACAGACCCAGCGACGTTAATAATTGCAAATACAGCACCAACTCGAAGGATCATACAAAGTGGGACCAAAATTTATACTGGCTTCAGTTTGCATTTAATTCAGCTAAACATGAAAGTCGTGGAGAGAACCCCTTTAAGTTAATGTTCAAATATCAACGAACTGCTCATTATCAAATTTGTGGCACATTAAGGATATTTTGCCAGATGATAGTAGCGAGGAGAACATTAAGCTCACATGGAGAAGGGTAAGAAATAATTTATTAAAGGCACATAATAGAATGGCCAAAAACTATAACGCCAGGTGACAACTGCACAAGTTTAAGGTGGGAGATGAAGTTTATGTACAAAATCATACTCAAAGTAAGGTGGTCAATAAATATTCAGCAAAGCTTGCTCCACGATTTGTCGGGCCATTTGTGTTTGAAAGTTTTCACTCCCTAGTTTCGGTGGCGTTGAGAGAGAATGGGAGCAACAAATTGATAGTTGCACATGTCTCGCAAATAAAGAGTTAGTAATTAAATACTTTTGTGAACCTGAATGTTGGTACACATGACGGAAAGTTGTTGTGGTTGTTTTCTAGTGCCTTGCATCTGGCAATGAAGCCATTAGCATTCGTGCTTTCCAATACTTTTTAACTGTAGTTTCTTCTGATCTTAATGCTTCACAGGTCTTCAAGGGGTCTTCGTTCATTTCTGCTGGATCGTTACACAGGACACATATTGGTGAAGCTGAGATACCTATTCTGTAGAAATGACTTGCTAAGCAGTCGTGATTTGTCAATAGTCGGAAGGCTCCAACCGCTGTTTTCCTTGGTCTCTGGCAGATTATATCTGGGTTGGAAAGTAGTGTAATCCATTTTTTATTTTTGGCATTTGTTTCTATTTCTTGTAGGTATGAACGAGAAAACTTTTCAATGATCAAGCGTTTTATTGAGGAATATGAGAAATTGAATTTAGACTTTTGTTTTATTGTTGTGCCTTTCTTTGCAAGTGAGTCTGCAGCTTCATTCCCCATGACTCCAAGGTGTGCTGGAATCCATTGGAGATGAACAGTCTTATTAACTTTTTGGAGTTGTGTTAACATTTTGTAGCATTCTCTAATTTTGGTTGACTTCTTTGTAGTATTTGAACATATTCCCTGAATTGCAGCTTTAGAATCTGAAAGAATTACTGCCTTGTTAAATTTATTTAAGGAAAGATTTAATAATTCTCGGAGAGCAATGTGTATAGCCTCTATTTCTCCATCATAATTTGTTGTGTCTCTGCCAACAGAATGATAAAAGGAAAAATGTGAACACGTAACTCCAGCTCCAGTGAGGTTCTCCGTGGAGGATCCATCAGTACATATGTGCAGGCATTCCTCTGTGGGATATCTAGTATTGATTATTTGCAGAGCTAGAAGTTTTTGCACTTCTTTTGGTGTGTCTGATTTACTTATTTCCTTTATTAATTCCAAACTGAAAGTAGGTTGCAATAATTCCAATGGATTTTCTCTTATAAGTAGATTTTCTCTGGTGTTAGGAATGTTCAATTTGAATTTAATTTGTGTTACCTTTTCTAGGAAACTACTATGAGTTTTAAGGATTGAAGGGCGGAGGTTCTCTTCTGTCCATTTAGAGTTTGGCAGTCGTAACATTTTCTCGTGTTGGAGCAGTGCTTGTTCTTCTATTTTTGTTGTTATTGATTGGGTCCATGTTAAGGCAAGCATAGCATAAATAGGTGTGGATTTAACTGCTCCAGTGATTAGGCGAAGAGCCTGATTTTGTATTTGTTCAAGTTTATTGATGTTAGTATTTGCTGCTGTTATTAAAGCTTCAGAACATTACAAGAGGTTTGGTTTAACGTGCATTTTGTATGTTGCGTTAAGGACTCTCCTTGAGCAGCCCCATTTAGCACCAGCTAACCGTTTCAGGATTTGTAGTTTCTTTTCAACCTTTTCTGAGATGCTTGTTATATGTTTTTTCCAACTTAGCTTTCTGTCAAAAGTGATGCCTAAGTATTTGGCATCATCAACTGCTTTCAGTGGTTTACCATTATAATTTATGTTAATATTAGCTGCTTTGTATTTTAGTGTAAATAATTCATAATTTGTTTTTTCCACATTGATAGTCATGAGGTTTTGGGAGCTCCATTCATGTACTTTGTTTAGGGCTGTTTCTATTCTGTCTTTATTTAATTCAGGTTTTTTTGAAGAGCCTAGAGTCCAAATGACTACATCGTCAGCAAATAAAGCAATTTTGGTTTCTGAAGTTTTTATTATTGATGGAAGGTCATTTATATATATGTTAAAAAGTGTTGTGCTCAGAACAGCACCTTGTGGAAGTCCTCGGTGTGTTTGTTTATATTTGGAAATGTATGTATTATATTTTGTGGCACAAAATCTTTGTGAAATAAACTGAGTTATCCATTTAAGCATATTACTTTTCACACCTATTGATTGCAACTTCTCAATTAATTTGTTTCTCCAGACTGAGTCATATGCTGATTTAAAATCAATGAATACTGCCAAGGTATCCTGGTTTCTATTGAAAGCTTCCTTGATGTCTTGGCTTAGTAGGAGTACATTTTCACTTGTACTATGATTCTGTCTGAAGCCGGTCTGTGAACTATTAATTAAGTTGTAATATTCTAGGAACCAGTTAAGTCTAGATCCACCATTCTTTCCATCACTTTTGCAATAACACTGGTCAAAGATATTGGCCTGAAACTATTAAAATTGTTTGAGGGTTTGTTTTTCTTTAAAATCTGGATGATAATGGCTTTTTTCCAGTCGGAAGGCACAGTCATTCTCCAACACGTGTTATACAGTTTAAGTAGGAGTTGTTTTCCTTTCCTGCCAAGGTGTTTAATAAACTCTGGGTGGATCTTCTCAGGTCCTGGATATTTTTTGTTCTGAAATTGTTCTAGTGCTAAATCTAGTTTTGTTTCGTTAAAATCCTGAATAAAAATATCACTTCCTATATCTTTTGGCTTATTAGTTTCTCTGATAGTTTTTTGGATAGTTTTATCTTGCTTTTTATACGCTTGGGGTATTCTTTGTGACTGAGCATAAAACTTGTTAAGGGACTCTGCTATTTCCCTATCTGTAGTTAAGCTTTTGTTATTATGTTTTAATGTTTCAGTTGTGTTTTTTGATAATTTTGTTTTATTAAGGAATTTGTATATTTTATTTCCATCTCTCCTATAGTCCATATGTTCTACCAAATTTGTGAAACTGGCCCTCTTTGCTGTAATTAATTCTTTCTTAAAAATGGCTGCTTGTCTTCTCCAGTTTTGTACATCTTCTGGACACTTGGTTCTTTCGGCTTTGACTCTTGCTATATTTCTTTCGTGTTTTAACTTAGATAAAGATGGAGACCAAAAGTAGCTATATTTCTTTAACTTTCCTTCGGGGATATGTGTTTTGGCTGCTGTCAATAATATTTCACAAATTTTTTTATTCAATTCATCTGTTGACTTGAACTCTGATTCTAACAGTATATTACACTTCCCTTCTATCTCATTTTGGAAACTGGACCAATCTGCTTTTTTAAAATTCCAAGAAATTTTAATTTTTGGTTTGTTACTTTTATTTATTAGACCTCTTATGGAGTTTACGGTGATTCTGTGGCCTGAACCTGGGTCTTCTATTATTTCTCTTTTTGTATTGTCAATTATGTCAGATGACACCATCAAAAGATCAGGATTTGTACCCAAACCATTATAATGAAGGTAAGTGGGTGGATCATTTGGATTAAATATTAATTCCATTGTTGATGAGTTTAATAGGTCTTCTATGACTCTTCCTGCTGAATTTATATCTCTGTAGCCCCATCTAGGGGAGTGTGCATTAAAATCACCTATTAAAATTCTTTTGGGTTCTATGGGAATCGAATTTAGATCTAGTGTATTGTCTGGAGGATTGTAGATACTGTAAATTCTATAGTGGTAGTTACTTTTCCATACTTCAATTTTAACTATTTCTGATTTATCTTGTTCTTTCATTGTTTTTTGGATTTGAATAGTAGCTTTCATATTTATTTTAATACCTGTAAGAATACCACTTGCTATTTGACGAGCTTTTGAAAGTATATGTGTAGTGTACTGATCCATTTCAAAGTATATTTCCTGTTCTTGTGATATATTGGCTTCTTGTACTGTGAAGACATCTATATCTTGGTCTTTTAATATTTTCATTAGCTCTTGTTTTTTAGGCTGGGACATGCCTCCTGCATTCCATTGTAGAATTCTTAAAGTATTGGAATTGTGGTGAAATTTGCCTAAAGATGTCCCCACCCGGAGAACCGATTGGGGGACAGCTTTAACTCCGGAATGTTTATCTTTAGGACTCATGTATGTGGCTTTCATGTAACTGTTTTCTTAACGGGCACCAGTTTTACAATGTGGCAGTTACATCACTCGACTTAAACCCCCATTTTGCAAGGGGGACCACACCTATCGTTGGTCAACGGGTCCATCGGACCTAGCCGGGAGGACTAAATAGGTGGTATTTAGATCCACCGACCTTCCCCTCATGTGCCTCAAAGGGACGCTGTTATGCTGTGATAGGCTAGCACATATGTAAATGGTATTTCCTCCATTTTAGATGAAACAGTTATACCGCTGTGATTCGGTCACATAACGGAAAGTAGGCAGATAGAATTTGGGTTCAAATTGCCTATTATTTACAACGGAAGTGTGGGGGGGGGGGGGGGGGAGTGTAACAGTATTAAGAGTAATACCGTTGGATATAAGAAATTATTATAGACTTGGGAACAGCCAGAAGGCGTATGTTCTGAAAGTGGAACGGTTAGTGTTCACGTAAACACTGGGGTTGAACAGAAGAGGACGTGGTAAATGGAACTGTCTGAAGTTGTCAATCCCCATTATGCATTTCCAGTAGGATTTGTATTGATATGTGCCATTCCTGTATTTGCGTTGGGATTCAAATCTGCGGAACAGACTGCATTTGCCCAGCTCATGTATACAGGCGATGACCGGAAACCAACTAACAAGAAAAGAAAAGCAAAAGTCACATGCTGGGCAAGGAAATACATCAAGTGATGAAGAAGCAGAAATAAAAGGGACCGCTAAAATGATGCTGAAAAAGAGCAATCCATAAAAAGTGTTTCTAAACAAAACAGGCAAGAAGCTTACTCTGTAAAGGAACAGAAAAATACAAACAAGGATGTTACCAAAGTAATTATTGGTAAACGGCAAAGACAGTAACAAACTAGGAGCTAAACAGACAAAAGGAAAATCTAATGAAAGTAAAGGAGAAGAAATTAAGAACAGCAAGCTGGAAGGAACCAGGGACGTACTCCTGATGGAATTCTACCAAGATAAGAAATCAAAGATAATGTAATTCCATTTTCCGTCATGATATAGGAACATTCAGGGTTTTGTGTTATATACTGTAGGTCAAGTTTAAATGTTCATTTAGTGTAGGTCAAGTTTATTGTAAAAGAAAAAAAAAAGAAGTCTTCTCTTGTTTCTGAAGTTTGGTGTTGTTAGTATAAGTTTAAAAGGATTTAAAAATGTTTGAATTGTGTATATGATTTGTTGTTTTCTGGTATTCTTAATTTCATGAGATATGATGTAATGTTAGGAAGGTTTTACTTAGCATATAGGTATTGTTTAAAACTTTTAAGTTATTTCAATAAATTGTTAGTTATGCACGTGTTGTTTGATGTGAACTTGTGCTATCCTGAAGATTCGGCGGATAGGAATTAATCAAAGGAGAGTGAAATTTAGAAGGGTAATTTAAAGAGAGTATAGCAAAATGGCACAATTACATCATGAGAGAAAGGACACATGAAGAAGTGTACCAGAAGGCCTGAGCAAGGTTATGAGAAGAATAGTTTTGAGTTGTGACTGTCAGCTTTGTTAACCTCAAGAAGAAAACTATATTTGTAGTAACATTTTAGAAGATAAATTGATAGAAAACCAACCAGACCAGATTTTTGTCATTTTGTCCTGGTATTTACATATTTTCTTTACCTTTGAAATAAAATAAATTCCTGATATTTTCATTACTTATTGTTGCACATTTAAGAAAGCAAGAAGAGAACAGAAAAGAAAGGACATGTGATGCAGTTTTACCGTAATATCATCATTAATACGGGAATCTTCTCTTTCTGACCACCAGTCTTCTTCCTTAATATTTATCTTGGATTCAATTTCACTTTCAGTGATGGTTTCATTAAATCTCAAAAGATTGTGGTCTTCATTCTGTGAACATGTAGAGTCTTCAACTTCTGGTTTGATATGAGTACTACTTGTAACAGTTTCAATCTTAACCTTCTTTGCAAGGTCTTTCATAAAAGATTCTCTTCCATTCTGTGAACTAAACTCAATGACTTCCTCTTTGACTTCTTCTTTAATATCCATTTTACTATAGTTACTGTATTCGAACAGTTCTGTTCATAGACTTCAGTAGCAGTCTGTGGAAAAAGAAGCACATTAGTAACATTCATGAGTTTTCTTCCAGATAATTGGAACTACATTACATTTCAACGGGCAACATAAAGTAGTTCAAAGTAATGATGGTAATTTGGTGTAATATGTTAAATATAACATTGTTAACATTCAAAGACCCCTAGCTTCCGTACTTATGGTTATGTTAATCTGAAAATAATCTGAATTTTTACAGTATAACCTGCTTTAAATTATATTATTATCAAAGTAATTTATAATTTTGGACGCAAAATAGCTTACAATGATTCCATACATACAGATATTATAGTAACTTTTTGCACAAGGCTCCCAATCTTATGGCCATGCTTTACATCTTAGGGGCCTCAATCTCTCAGATAAACTTTGCGGCTTAGCACCCTGAATGTCAAGGCTAACCATTGTTGTTTAGCACCCCAAGTCTCTCGGCAACACTTTGTAGCTTAGTGTTTTCAGCATATTAACAGCTGTGCTGTTGTGAGTGAGATAGCAAGTAGCATAAACAAATGAGATGGCAGATGCAGCATACATTTAGTTATCAATGGCCCACGATTATATAATTGCTTTCCTCTATAAATATGTGTCCTGGTTAGTTTGAAGTGCCAGAGAAAGGAACACATGATTACTGCAGTTTGCTAAACACCAGCATACTTTGTCTTCTAAATCACCTACACATTTTCCATAACTCTTGCATGGTTATATCTGTCTCACAGGCAGCTATGTTACCATGCTGGTGTAGGTTGGCAGCACTAATCTCTTTTATGGTCATGTCCATGTAGTTATTTGTCAGTTAATATTTATCTGTTGGGAATGATGTAATGTGTTGAGCCACCTATAGCTTATTGTGGACATTGTCATCCATTTTGTTCACCATACAATAGCCTATGAGACTGACATTACTCACGTTTGCTTGTATTCTGCTATTGTATTTTATATGTGAACATTATAAAATTATAATATACTTTATTTTTATTGTATATCTATTTATGTAAACTTATTTAGTTTTACTTTTAGATGTGAAGTACAGCTAATGAAATGGTACCTATGGCTTCATTTCAATATGAAAAGAATGATGCAGAATGTGACTGATGATTCATTTGTTACTCAAACACATCACCTCTCCGAATGAAGCCATGAAACTTAGTTTGAGCTAGGATTGGATGATGTATAAGACTGTTTTTCAGGCCTTATTCTACATCCCAAACATTGCTCACACATGGTTTATGTGTTTGAAGACACCAGCAGTAGGTTGGTTGGCATAAAAGAAATTACAATCACCACCTAAGAGTTATCCAAACCCTGGACATACAGTACTTAGGATTGTAAGCTGCCCTTGGGGTACTTATCTCAGATGTGAGATTCCCTTGTGGTGTACTGGGAAAATATGAATCTGTTGGGGAATTTGTTATACTGATAAGTTGCCATAGTAGCTCAGTGGTTAAGAGCAGCCATGCATGAAGCAGATCTGTGATTCAAATCCCGGCTATGGCATTGAATTTTCAGTCCTGGTTATACCTCTCAAACATTGCCCATACACGGCTTCTGTTTAAAAACACCAGTAGTAAGGTTGTTAGTATAAAAAATAACTACTTTCACAATCCTGAGGGTCAGTTTGAGTAAAATGAAAATGAACCATTACATTTATTTCATGGAAGGGAAAATCTTTAGCCTGGAATTCAAGTCACAATCCTGAATGTATAACAAGATCAAAGAATAACAGATGCACATTCTGTCTACCTTTATAATACATACATTTATATGGTGAAGGACAGCAACTGTCTTAACACTTTCACACGAGGAAGGAAAGGCCTTTTCAAAACCAACACAAGCGGTCATTCACCTCTGGAAGTGTATTTACTGAAGTAGCAGAAACATTACCACTAGTGATTGGATTTTATTAACAGAACCTGCTAAGAAATTGCTAAGACATAAGCTGACTTATGTAGGTAATCTGAAATCAAACACAAAACAAATACTACTAGGGTTTCTGCCCAATAAAAACTGAGAAAATATATTTTATTCTAATCCTTTGTACCAAAAACGGAAAATCACATTTATTACTCTCATCTCTGCACCACTACAAATTTACCAATGAGAAAGTTAATAAACTAGTGATAATCTCCTTTTGCAATGATGCAAAAGGTGAAATTGATGGATTAGATATGAAATACGGCAACCATTCATTAAACCACAAAACCAGGACTTAACTAGTGCTGATATTTTTCCACCTCATATCTGCCACTTTTTCTAAATAATATGTGATGTTGATCAAAGTGTGTAAGCAATATGTGATGTTTCATGAGAAATACCACCATGTCAATAGATCTGACTTCACAAAGTATTCGGGAATGACATCACTGAAGAGTCACTTGAAACAGCAGCTACAAATTCCTTATTTGATGAATAACTTTAAACAAATTATCTAACCTCTCACAGGACAACGTACACCACAGGTCAATTACAAACTTTACAAACAGGAAAAGTGCAAGAATTGACACTACTGTCCCTAAATGTGTCAAATGTGGGGCACCAAACTGTTTGAAATGTTCCAGAAAATTATGGAAGCTTTGTGTGAAAGAACTGTAAATCATTTTTGTAGTCCTATATTTATGTTATTTCATTGGGTTCCAATTGAGTAAGCAGGTAAAACAGTGAATACTGGATAGGTACAAAATTATCCTGTTATTAAGTAGTGGTTTAAGAACATGAAGTTCTCTCACCTTTAAGTGACCTCACTTATGCAGCAGAAACTAACATTTTGAGAGGGAAGGAAGTGAGCAGTTGCCAAAGAAGCAAAAGATCACTAAAGTAGTGATTGAGTAAAATCCCTACTTTGGTGATCATTGCATTTTAGCTACACTGTTTCAACTATGAGCCATTATCGCTTTCTTTTGCTCTCAACTGCTACACAGCTCTTCTTATAAAAAATCCATCAGCTACATATACCTCCCACGGCCCTCAGTATACCGGCTATGTTTTGTAACTTTGGCAGAGGTAATGTATGGGACACTCCCATGATGCCTCAGATGGAATGTGTGTTATGGCTCCTGTGTGTTGGCATCCCTGTTTTATTTCATGTATATACATCCATAACTACATCTATAACTAGAACTACCATATCCTGAGTGTGGGTTATTCTTAATTACATGTATTACTGTAAATTGTTGAGTTGCCCCAGATACACATTTATAACCTTCCTTGGTAATCTTGCTGCAGACTTGCACCTCTCACAGCAGACAGTGTTAATGCACAATGTTAGGTACCAACCGTACAACTGAAAAATGCTTCAGGAATAGGACACACAGAAGTTGGTAGTTCGGAAATATTTTACACTGCATTAAGAGAAGACACCAAACAGTAATGAAATAGTACATGGTGATGTAATGAATAAACCAAATAACTCAAAACAGTAAAGAATTCTAATACAAGCAAATGACAACAAGGGTGACTACGATGATGATGATGACGATGATGACGATGATGATGATGATGATGATGATGATGATGAAGATGATGAAGATAAATGTTATTCTAATATGTCACAAGCATATTTTGGTATTTAACAATGGAATTGTTGACCTTATTAAAGGCTCTTTTACATTAGTGCATAAAAGAATGTAAGATAAGATTTCTGGACAGTAAAACATTAATATAAATTATTAACAAATTAAAACTGCACAATGACACAGAGGATATCCATGTTAAGATTATGTGTGTTAAAATCAATTTTTCTTCACAGATACTCATCTTTAGCAAATCCTGGTTAGGTGCATAAATATCCTGAGTCTCATGATTACTGTTTTAAGAACATCATGTTGCCTCGTTGTTGTCATAGGAACACACACACCTTTTAGTGAAGCTGTTACATAGCAAATGATACAACTAATACATGAGTGGAACAGTGTATGGGGTAAAATGGAGGTAGGAGAAAGTGGTGGTGCAAACATATGAAAATGCAAGGAACTATGAAATTTAGTGACATATGCAGGAAATGGTGGGGAAACTTGAACTATTGTGCATGTGGTTGCTTGCCATTCGGGAAACTGGCTGGAGCAAATACCATCATCAGGGACAGTAAATGGAACATTCATATTGTCATGTTTTTCTGCCTATATTGGTTGCTGTTCCCACATCGGTATATTATTGCAGAAACAATATAATGTGGCAGTAACACAGTTTTCAATTGTTAACTGTGAGAAATAAGTAAACTGGATGCTATGCAACTGAAGGTGAATTCGTGGCAGGAATAACATTGTGGAAATTGACAAATCCATCTTTGGTTACAGAAAGCACAACAGCGGATGTCCTGTGGAAGGACAAAGTGTGTTTGCCAGTGTGGAGAGTGGGGATAAAAGCCATATGTTGAACAAAGGAATCAGGAAATTCTCCAAGTAATCAAGGACTAAAATTTCCCAGGAACAATTATAATCAGCAATTGCTGGAAAGCCTCTAATACTATGGATCATGAGGGCTTTGTTCACCTCAAAGTTAGCCATTTGCTGGAATATAGGTTAACTGGGTGGAATGATCATAAGCACTTGAAAAACCTGAAAAAAATTGTTGCAGTGGAAATTCCATGCTTCCAGTACCATTTGGCTGTATTGGAGTGCTGACTTTGACAACAGCTGGACAATTAAGAGAAGGAAACGACAGAGTATATCCACTTAAGTGGACATTACACACACATTTAAGTATACTGAATATCATACCATGAAAGTCAATTATTGCTTGTAGAGTGTATTGGTTACAAGTTCTGCAATAAATTAGTGCTATACAATGTCATATATGGACACAATAAGCAATGTGAAGTGTTTTAGCAAATGCACAATCTTATTCTCCATGTTTATTCCCAAGTAAATCAAGCAGTAATCATCAATCACACTAGAACACATACCTGCAACCAAATAACTGCAGCATTAATTGATACTTTATAAACTACATGCATAACAAAGACAATTTAAATAATGAAAATGCATATATCACAACAAATAAAAGCATATATGATTTGTTTGAGAGCCTGGGAACTGTCCATTTTAACATATCTTCTTATGTATGATATCAAACACACAATCTAAATAAACAACACCATGTTGTTACACCTCCACATGTGCTCAGGAAAGTGCCAAGTATGAGTAGCAGTCATGAAGTCCACACAAATACTGAAATATTTTAGTTTTTCCTTCCTCCAAACTCATTTATTACCACGTGCCATGAATCTGAGCACACTCACTCCCCGCTGCATCATTAAATAGCGGACACAGCGTCCACCTTCCAACACTCCATTCCCTGTGTGGCCGACAGTACAACTATTTTGTGCCACATGAAGCACGTACAAGGTCACCTAATGCAGCGGTACATTTGATGCACTGTGTTACAGTGCTGATCAGTTGTGTATTAGTGTATTTGCTTGAGGCATAGTGTGATTTAGTTTTCAGCAAAGAATATTCATAAGATATGAATCACCTGCTCAGTGTTGTAGAGCAATTAGAGAAAGGTTCCCTGACATTTATCCATCCAATAAATGTACAGTGCATAAAATAGTCTATAAATTCTATGCTACAAGTTCAGTGTTAGACCAGAAAATAAAAGGAAGATGCCACGTTCTGAGAGAGGAAAATGTTAATGATATCGGTGCTTGATTACAATGTTTGCCCTGAAAGTCTCTAAGTTAGCACAGCAAGCATGTGTCAGCTATGGATCAGCACACAAAGCCACAAAACTGCTAAAACTTCAACCATACAAAACAACAGAAGTGGATGCCTTAAAGGACAGGGATCCTCAGAGAAGAATAAGGCTTTGTGCCTGGTTTCTTGAGTCTGTGAGTATCAGTGTTATAAACCCATAAGTAGTGTTATTCAGTGATGAGACGTAGTTTCATATCAATTGGCACATTAACATGCAAAATAATTGTTACTGGGCAACAGAAAATCCGAGACTCATACATGAAAACACATTACATGATGCTAAGGTTAGCATATGGTGTGCTGTGAGTGTGACATGAATCCTTGGCCCTATTTGGTTTCATGAAACCATATTGCGCAACAATATAAAACCGTAATTTTGGAACAGCTTTTCACTCAATTGACTGATGAAGAACGAACACATAGTGTTATTTATTTATGCCAACAAACTTACTGTTGGTATTTTTAAACACACAAGCCGTGTGTGGGCAATATTTGAGAGCTAGAACTCTCGAACACATAGCGTGTTTCAATAAGATGGGGCTACATTCCATACAGCTCTGACTTCATTGCATGCTATTGCTGACATGTTTGGTGACAGGATATGTAGGAAAGTGGCCTCTTAATATGTCACTGACATCTATATTTGTTCCTCCTATATTTTGAACTATTTCATTGATCTTATTATGTCATCCTCTATCATTCCATGTTGCTAAATTCAAAGTCCTTTTTTCTACCAGTTTTGACCTCGACCCAGCCTGGCTGAAAGTTTGGACATGTAATGTGAATGCCGAAAGACAGAATACCAAAAATTGCTTATGAATAGATTCCAACAGGAAGATAAAAGGGCCAATCTAAGTAATATGGAAACAGAATTACTGACACAAGAGCACTAGACACTTAACAGAGGGACAATGGATGAATGGAGAAGAATGGTTTTTGGCAATTAGTAAGCAAAATTTATAGTGTAAATTTATATAAAACATTGGACTGTCAGAAGATGTAGAATACATTGTAAAAACTGACCTAATAAATAAAAGTGGCCTCCTAGGTCCCCAGATTTAATGTCCTGTGATTAATATTTGTTGAGCACTTTAAAAGATATGGGATGTAGAACAAATCCCCTACCTTTAGATGAACTTCAAATTAATGTATGGGAGGGAGAAAATTAACATCTCACATGAAAAGTTAAAATGTCTAAATGAAAACCTATCAAGACACTGTAATGCATGTCTCACAGCCCCAGGATAACATTATTGCAATCTTTGAAAAAGATGAGCAATGCAAACACACATTAAATGTTCATAATAATGAATAATGTTACTAAGTTAGTTTTCTACATTCTAGTGCCGCCTGCAATGGAAATGAAATATTGGTGGATGAGCACTGTGTACCCTGCCATCATGGTGTTGCGAGGTGCACGCCTGTTCAAATTCATGGCATGGTTTTCTACCTGTTGCTTAAATCCATGTTTTCCTCTACAACTGGACTACAACTTCACAGATATTATAGGATAGTAAGCATTTTGTTTTGCAGAAATTTCACTCCTCTTTTTATAAAAAACATCTGATTTGCATCATAGAGAGCATGACTATGGGCTACTCTTTCAACACTCACACACACACCAATAAAGTTATATTTATATGTAAGTTTTGAATATACTTTCCAACAATATGGATTCCTAACATATTTCCATAGGCCAGTATAGGATTCTTGCACAGCCCAATTCTGTGACTTAGTTCCTTATTTAAGCTCAAAGAATATTTTGGGATGGTGGGGGTGCCAAGCCCCCAGGACATTATGGGAGTCATTGTCACATTAGTAAATAAGCACCTCTCATTAACACACTGACAATGTCATATACCCATACTACACAAATTTTGCAATCAACTGTACTCTGAAACACTATATACACAAGCAGAGCTGTTGGTTATAACAAACTAAATGCTAACCTGTTATCACTGCAGCTTCAGTGAAGGACAATCATCTAGAATGAATGAGTTAAACTTCAATACCACAGCACCCACTCATACTGTTCATATGCAGATATGCAACATTGTGTCATATCGAACAAATGAATGAAATGAAATGGGTGAAATGATGCTCAAATGAGCCCAATGTGCATGGAGCTTTAAGTTACCCGACATTTGTCTTCTCAGGGTAGGGAAAACCCTGGAGAAAACCTTACCTGGATACCCTAAGTGAGATTCGAACTCACGACCTCTTGAACGTGAGGCAGACACGCTAACCATCACACTACCAAGGCGGGCAATATGCAGATAATGTGCTGTAGCATAATCTAGGGAGAATTTCAATACCACAGCACCCTGTCATGCTCGTATATACATAAGGTGTTGGAACCTACTCTAGGACCAAATTTAATACCACAACACCCTGTCATCCTGTTCATATACTCACATGGGTTATAGTTCAATACTGTCATGCTGTTCATATACACTGTAACACAATCTAGGGTTATAATTCAACACCACAGCATCAATTCCTGCTGTCCATTTATATACAACGTGTTGTAACCTAACCTATGGTTAAATTTCAATACCACAGTACCCAGTCATGCTGTTTATAGACCACCTCGGTGCTCTAGACATTTTCAAGGTAACAAGCAATTTGAATATAACTGAAAAGGCAATTACATTTCTTCATGGAAATGGAATATTGGCCAGAAATTCTTCCTTCTGTGATATCATAGAATGTGGAAGAATTATGCTGGAGGCGCACCTAGTTAATCTTTTGGACAGTGCAGTGTGCATGGTGTCATTAACATAAAGGGCATAAATACTCAAGAAAACAAACTAAATTAGTTACTATACTTTTCTTATTAACAAACTTCTGGGAAATCTTATGGCAGACTTGCACCTGTCTTGGCAGATGGTGGTAATATGCAAAGCTTTACAGCAGAAATAATGCTGGGTAAGTAGTAAACCTTAAGGAATTGGTACTTTGGAAATGCTTTGCGCTACAGTAAAAGAAAGTGCAAAACAATAGTGAAATGTAATACAATAAACAATAAGAGTGAGTGTAATGAATACACCAAATAATAACTGCAAAGAAGTAAACAGGTGGAATATAGGTAAATGGTGGCAGTGGCAGTGGTGGTGGTGACTGTGGTGATGATAAATACGATCCTAATTATGTCACACAATGTTATATTTAGAATGTCAAACATTGCAATGATGAATGGGTTATCCATGTTTACTCCCAAATAAAACGGTTGGTAATAGTGAATTATGAAACTACACATACCTGGAACACAATAACTTGTGCCTGAATATGCAAACAGAAATGTTGTAACAACTTTCATTATGCAAAACGAAAAATGCTGCTCTCTCACTCAATATCAGCAGTTTTGCCATTCACAGCATTCCCTGCCTGATGTACCGCAGAACCTGCCATGACAGGCACATGTCCGTATCAAGATTATCAGCATATTTAGCCAGTAGTATGTCCCAGCCTCCCTAGACCCTGGAAGACTGTGTGTGTGTGTGTGTGTGTGTGTGTATATGTGTGTGTGTGCGTGTATGCGTGTGTAATACAACATAAATCCAAAGCTTAACACATCATAAGAAAGTGGTGAGCAATTGTTCCAATGCTAAAACTCTGCCAACAGGACCTTAGAGGTTAAAGCCTACATATAAATGCCGGTGTTTTTAAACACACATGCCACATGTGGGAAATGTTTAAGAGGTGGAATCAGGCCTGAAAAATTGAATGCCATAGTGGAATTTGAGCCACATATCTTCCGCTTATCAAGAAGCTGCTCTAACCACTAAGCCACCATGGCCAACTTGCCAGTACGACACTATAGTATAGTGCCAGTACAGTGTTGTACTGGCAAGCTGGCCATGGTAGCTTAGTAGTTAGAGCAGCCGCTCGATAAATGGAAGATGCGTGATTCTAATTCTGGCTAAGGCATTGAATTTTTCAGTCCTGATTCCACCTCTTAAATTAACATGTATTTGTTTCACATGCAAATGATCACTTCTCCTGTCCCAATCCTATCAAATAAATAAATAACTAAAAAATTTATGGATAATATTGTGAGAACAGTCAAATATAACAACTGTATCACTTTGTAGTGTGCATTGTTGTGAATTAGTTCCTTTAAAATAAACATAAGTAATGCAAATTATCCTTTTTCTCTACATACACTTTCAAATAAATTAATATTAACAGAGCTGTAGTAGTGCATGATATTGGCAGGTCAGTTATATTGTGTGACAGTAGTAATTAGAACTGCATTGACTGACTTTACTTCCTTTAAAATAAACATGCATTCATTTAACAGGTAAATTCTTATTTTTTCTTTCAAGTAGACCAATTAAAAATAATATTTAATGAAGTTGTGGTGCAACAGTGAAATTTTGGGTGCTAAGTTTAAAGCAGTCACATGGTATGACAAGCAGTGTTGAGGAACCGACTTCCTCAGAGGGGAGGTAAAAATTGAGGTTATCGTGTGGACACAGACTAATCAGTATTACCCTCATTTTCAGGGTGTGTATTAATGGGGGCAGTAGGGATTTCCCGCTCTCATTAAATAATTTGATCAACTCATCAAAGAAGAATTTCGTCCCTGCCATGGATGGTATTTACTGTACGTATTTCTAGGTATTTACTATTAGTCTCTTTGAAAATATAATAAGACACAGAACACTTTCGATGCAGACTGTACATGGTACTAGTGTGAGCTCTGAGCTAAACAATAAACAATTCTCAGGTTCATTAGTTGGGTTGGCATTCAGAGTCACAATTCCAGCAATTATAATAGCAGCTTGCAGTATTTAGTTCAGTTTCTTAGAACTCACTGTTCTATTGTTGATCAGCATGGATACATTTGTGGGTTATTCTGTGTTAGTGCGTCCTCACGTGGGTGATAGTCACTTGTTTTGTGACTCATTCCCTTTAACTCGTTGGTGACGTATGTATTGCCAACGCTGGAAAATTGAAATCAGCGGAAGTATGTGAATGTTGTCAACCAACTAGTTAACGTTATAACGTTATTTGTTGTTGTTACTTAGAGTTATTGTTTTGTAATTAAGTGATGTGACTTAAGTTCTTGTGCGGTGCGGTTGTGGTTTTAATCTGTATTCTACATACGTTTGAAGATGAAAAATTGGACTGAGGAAGAGATATTGTTGCTCATCGAATGAAAATTACCACAACAGGCACAAGAGAAGGCGGTAAACCGAGAAGGAATGCTCTGGACGTTATTCTGGCAAATGTTCTACCTTTCTGGCTAAATACAAGAGGTTAATATACTAATAGCAGTAATATATTATAGTTGTTGAATGTTAAGTTTAGTTTTAGCGAGTTGTACAATGTTAAGTTGGCGACAGATATTTGTGCCTTGCAGCGCCATGACATCACAGAACTGTCAGTGAATCACGTGAGGACGCTCTCGCACAGATTTACCCATTTGTGACAAGAAAGCGACAGGTTACAGAAAGTAATGGCAGCGATGTATTCCAGTTCAAATCTCGAGCTTCAACTTCAGGTAGATAATGCTACCACCACTGGTATTACTACCATTATTGGTATAAATATAACACAAACTTAAGTTCCCCCACCCCTCGTCAGAAAGTGTGATTCGAACATTACTCCTTACTGCACTTTCCTCATGTGCAGGGAAGTTAAATACTCACATACAATAGTTTCTCTTCTGTGGCATTTATGAACACAGATCGTATATAACACAACGGTCGTTGCACTAAAATGTTAGGTTCACAACTTAAGTTAACACTAAACCAAAATCTTACAGTTCTTTCTTTGTTAAAATTTCACAAGAGCTAGGTAAAGTTACGCCTGTTGAACATGGCGTGTAATCCATATGGCCCTGGCGAGGTATTTGATTTCTTCTGCAAAATAAATGGCTGGTGACTTAGCGTCTGAGACGATTTCTCGAACACGCTGGAGGCAAATTTAGCACCAGTCTAGTCTGTTCATAGGTAAGATATATCAGTACTTTTAATTTAATGAAAGTTACTTTCCTATTTTAAATCCTTGCAGAATCATATGCGTGAGTTAAAAATTGTGGTAAATAGGTTTCGTAGGTAACAGTAGAGTAGTTGTACTGGCCGACATTCATGCAGTCTATACGGCACGAGGTGTGCGCGAGAGAGCTACGCAATTCCTAACTTGATCTCAGTAATATTCATTCTATGAAGCTTCATTTGGTGGGGCTGGGTATGGAAGGTTTTTCTGTAATCAACACTTCCGTTTTTTGTTCAAGATAGCGTACCTGTTGGCTAAAACACTTCACGTTGCTTTTCGCACACATGTCGCATTATAATGCACAAGTTGTATTAAAATACGTAACTAACCATAATTTACACTCAGGATATGGTAGTCACAGTTATATATGTAGTTATAGATATAGACATGAGAAAGTGAAGTCACTTTAAACGGATGATGGGTGGCCCCAAGGACTATAATAGGGCAACATTATGTTGTTAAACCAGTATTTGTTAACCCAAGACAACTTGGATAATCTTTAGAAAGGTTCCCGCGATGAGTTGGTCAGAATTTCGGCTAAGTCCCATTCGGCAGTGTGTACGAAAGGTCACGAAAGTTGCCGAAGTTGCTGTGTTAATGCAACGCTGCCAACAGCAAAATGTCCCTAGGACTTTGTTGCCAACAGTAAGTTTGAATGTTTTTGCGGGAGTCGTCATTATGCTATTGTGCTTGGTATAAGAAAGAAGCAATGGCTCGATTCGTAAGCATCCTGGATTTGGCGCCTGTGTTGTCAGACGAAGAAACGTGCATGCAGTTTTTGTATGATGAAGGACTGTTACGGACACGCATGCTATGCAGGGAATGCGATGCCGTGCTACACCCCGTGAATAAAAGTGGAAGAAAATTCCAATATTTTTCCTGCAGGAGGTGCTACGCGATAGCGGCGTATGTCATTGTTATGTTACTGCCAGATTGCAGGTGGTTGCATCACGTGTTAAATAAAGCACGTGTCAAACAAATATCGGTGTTTAATGTGTTGGCAATGAAAATTAGTGTAGTGTAAAAAGCAATGTTGGCAATGTGAAATAGCGTGTGCTGAAATCTAGTGGGCGATTGTGAAACTACTGGGCAGATGTGAAATTGCGTGTGCTGCAATCTAGTGGGCAATTGTGAAACTACTGCCGGTACTGCCAGCGCATGCGCAGAAGGTAGGGAAAGTACTGCCGGCGCATGCGCAGAAGGTAGGTTCGGACACTTAGAATCTGGCTGGCAGAAAGGGAACGTTTGTAAAGATGAGCCGACAACTTTGCACCTACTCGTATTCGCTAATGTAAGTATTTTTGATATTACAGTTTGTAGCAGATGTGTAATCTTAACCTGTTCATTTAATGGGTTTCCTCATATCACAAGTTTTAAATGATTACAAAGACTGAATTTAGTTATGAGCATAGGTGTTTTGTGGGTAAGTGTAGGTCGTTTGTACCTGGCCGTGTACGCGAAACAACGAAGTATTGGCGCATGCGCGGATCGGCTAGTCGAAGCGATGGAGGGGTAATTGCCAACCTAAGATGCATGCCTTGCATGCAACGTTGCATAAACGTCTAGTTCAGCAATCGTGTATTAATGCGTGTATTAGTAATTTGGGTAGTGATATGTTAGTATTATAACTGTTATTCAACAGCTTAAATACGTACAGCAACGTATGCATGACTGGCATTCGGGTGGAAATACACGTTATGAACTCCCCTGAATAAATAAAAATTTTCGACATGGAGATTTCATTCAAAATATACGTTATGATAATTTCTGAATGTAAAAGGTATTTTTCGAAGGAAAAAGAAAGTCCGTGTGTGGATGGGGTGATCAATATAACACATTAACAAAACGTTGGTTAAATACCGGACTTGGTATATAATTTTGCATCTTCCCAGAATGCGACACGAAGCTTTTCAAAATAATCCCCTGCCTCAGGTTGCCCTGTACATGGAACTTGTTTCAAAATGTTCATTTTCTCAAAAATGTCTAACAATTTTAATTATCATGCCATAAGTTAAGACATTTTCAGCACAAGTGAATGTATATGTTGACTTTTCTGTGAATAGTCTCTGAAATGCTCTTTATTCTAAATGACATATTGCCGAGTTGGAACAGATGCACGAAATATTACTGCAGAAAAAGTGTAGGTCTCGTTAAAGTACACATTTTATATCAAATACTTTTTGGATAGAGTTAACTACCTCCCAGATATTCAATTTATTGGTTTGTAGGTATTACATTTATTTGAGTTGAAAACTTGGTATGAAAGTTTTGGTTGGAATAAAGCACTTCTACCTATTACATGTTGAATCATTATGCATGCGCAATGAGAATTCGCTAGGTACTGACACTAGACTTCACAACCAGCTCGGGAAATATTTTCAAAAGTCCTGGCGCATGCGCAATGAGAATTCGCTAGGTACTGACACTAGACTTCACAACCAGCTCGGGAAATATTTTCAAAAGTCCTGGCGCATGCGCAATGAGAACTCGCTAGGTACTGACACTAGACTTCACAACCAGCTCGGGAAATATTTTCAAAAGTCCTGGCGCATGCGCAATGAGAATTCGCTGGGTACCAACACTAGATTTCATATCCAGCGTAGGGAAAAAAATTTGAAGTCCTGGCGCATATTGACGGCAATAGTAGATTGGGACTACATAATATTTTTTAAAGTATTTTTCATTATCAATCTGTAATGGGTTTTTACTAACTCTTTTGTTCCCCTCATTGGAGACTAGCTACCGTTTTTTTTTAATTCGGCAATAAATATTTAAGTTGGTTCTCTTTATTCGGTTGCAAATAGCTGTAGCAATGCAGTTATTTTAATAGTTCAATCCATGAAAATTTCTACGTATTTATTAATTAATTCTGAATGACTTGTAGAACCGGTAAACTGTAAGAGATGCACAAGATATCCTACCAATATCTATTCGCGTGACAGAATTTCAGGCATTAGCAGTATGATAAGCAATGAGCTGCTATTACTCGGGAGCTATCTTATTTGCTTGCAAATGGGTTCTTGTGGTAAGATAAGAAGTTCAAAGGAGCAACCATTTTGAATGTGGTACAGTCTTTTAGCTCCCGAGTAATAGCAGTTATGCGCATGCGCCAGGACTTTTGAAAATATTTCCCGAGCTGGTTGTGAAGTCTAGTGTCAGTACCTAGCGAATTCTCATTGCGCATGCATAATGATTCAACATGTAATAGGTAGAAGTGCTTTATTCCAACCAAAACTTTCATGCCAAGTTTTCAACTCAAATAAATGTAATACCTACAAACCAATAAATTGAATATCTGGGAGGTAGTTAACTCTACCCAAAAAGTATTTGATATAAAATGTGTACTTTAACGAGACCTACATTTTTTCTGCAGTAATATTTCGTGCATCTGTTCCAACTCGGCAATAAGTCATTTAGAATAAAGAGCATTTCAGAGACTATTCACAGAAAAGTCAACATATACATTCACTTGTGCTGAAAATGTCTTAAGCTTTTGGCATGATAATTAAAATTGTTAGACATTTTTGAGAAAATGAACATTTTGAAACAAGTTCCATGTAAAGGGCAACCTCAGGCAGGGGATTATTTTGAAAAGCTTCGTGTCGCATTCTGGGAAGATGCAAAATTATATACCAAGTCCGGTATTTAAGGCATGCATCTTAGGTTGGCAATTACCCCTCCATCGCTTCGACTAGCCAATCCGCGCATGCGCCAATACTTCGTTGCTTCACGTACACGGCCAGGTACAAACGACCTACACTTACCGTTTTGTGTAGAGTATGGTCCTGGAATTGCAATGTAGTACACATATACATCATTCCTTTGTTACACAAACTGTGCACTTGATTAACCACAACTATAGAGGCTGGGGGCCCTAAGCTGCAGAGCGTAACCTGAGGGATTTGTTTTATAAGCAGAGGAGTGTGGTAGCGAAGGCTGCAACTGTGAAGTGTTGGGAAAGTGCATACCTAAAACATCGGAGTAGCTGAAAACCAATGATCAACTACTCCTTATTAACTCAGGATTACTGTGAACTCACTCTGGAGTCCCTAACATAAGTCTTCCCCACCACCGTACTGTACTGGGTTACAGGGGTGTCCATCCCCCTCCCCAATGGCTATGGTACATTCCCCCTATTTGTTCTAAGAGCTCAGTATCAACTATTTAGTTCTTTTTTATGCCACTGGAGAGCCTCACAAAGGGGCTGTGTTGTACGTACTGTAATAGCAAATGTGTTACTGATACACAATAAAACAACTTAAACAAGTAATTCTAAAATAGGATCAATAAAATAAATTGTAATATTTCCAGCAAAAGTTTATAAATAATATATTGGCAGGTAGTGGATTTGGTATTTCAATGTATTGTAATGTATCTATTTAAATAGACCAGTATACTTGTAGTAAGTATAGTAATGTTTATGGCTTGGAGATTTAGGTGCTTATAAATTTAAAAATATTAATTTTTTTAGTGCTTAAAAAGTAAAAAATAATTTCCAAACATACGAAAATGTTTTCATTAAATTATGTAAACAATATTTATAAACGTACTCGTCTAGTCTTCTAGTCAGCAATAGGAGAACTGTTGCACCAAACAACAAAAGTAGAGCTTAAGTTGGGCATCTTAAAGGTGTTATGATTGTCACGGAAAAGAGACTTGTATCTCGAAAATGTGCTTTCAACATCACAGGATGTTAATATTGCATATTTGTAACACACAATATCACTGACACTCAGATGTTTGATCTGCTCGAGGTTCTCTACACTGTTACTCATTTAAATATCTGAAATTTTGCATATCGCTTATAACCATTCTTTTTTAGGCAAGACAGGAATTTTTCTTTGATTTTGTTTGCTCTTAAACCTTAATTTTGTTAAGTTTTCTTGAATGTTGTTGATTTCTTTTATTGTTTCTATCAATAATGGTTTTTAATTTTTCCAACTTATGCACTCTGACAGGAAGCAAAAATTTGCATGAATGAAGTCAAATCAGCTTTAAGTGCAGTTAGCTCTATCAGAGTCTGAAATATATCCTGCAGTATTGCAATACATCTTCTCTGTCGAATTCGTTTATCACAGAATAGATTTGTTCAAAATCAGCTGCACAATACATAACAGCATCTACCCAAGTACCCGAATGGGTGATGACAGGGTTAGGAGGAACTGGAGTGTTTAATACCCTACTATTAAATAGTTGTATTCTACTTGGTGATTTTACAAAAACCTTTTTTACATTAGCAATCAATTTATCCATATTCGGGCACGGACACAAATTGTTTCACAGACTATGCATAGCATGCACTAAACATGTAACGTGGACCATAGTAGGGTAGCTCACTGAAAGTCCCTGTCCAGCTTTAATCATGTGGGGGGGCAGCGACAGTAAATAGTAACAACACACTGTCATATTTAACACTCCCTGGCCAGAAAATATGCATTGCATCATTGAAAGCACATGCTGCCATTGTGTGATTTACCACAGAAATTTCTTCACATGCTAAAAGAAAATAATTATCTGACAGTGCATCATCTTTCAGAACCCCAATTACAATATTCTCGATTTTTTTTCCACTACTGTTATTTCATCAAATAATGCCCATATTTTTTCATTCTCACACAGTTTGCTAATTTTATTTATCGTTTCTTCGTTGCAGTTAGACACATAGTACTTACGTAATGTTGATTCGTCTGGAGGATCCATCTGTATATTTTTGAAAAAAAATTCTTAAATACAGGATAATTTAGTTTTGGAGAGTGAAATGTCTGCAGAAATAAATGTGTTGCGCATATATGTTGAATATTTGGCAAATTTTGAGGGTTTTGTAAAAGAGGATTAAGAAGAAACAGACAATTCACCAAGTAGCTTTTGCCTAGTGTATGTTGATTTTTAAAACGGTTCACTGCGGATATATGCCTATGTCCACTTAAGTGCCGAGTCACTTGAGAATGTTAATTTCCAGTTTTACACTTTTCATATACCCTACAAAAAAGAATTTTGTTATCCGTTGTGAATATATCTTTACATTCACTATCATATTGCCGTAAATGAGCTGCATCACTACACTTTACTTTTCCCATTGTTATTAATCCTAACCACAAATTAAATAACTGCTTACGTTAGTCTCAAAGGAACGAAAAAACACAACTGCATTGTCAAAGGCAAAGTGACTGTCAAGCACCCTGTTTGCCTTATCTTGTTTATTTGAAGAACAAAGTAATAGTAAGTAGGCGTATAGTCAGTGATAAAACAAATAGATTATCTCTTTCACCAGTTGATATATGAGACATTGCTGTCCTGAAGATATGATTGCATCTGAACAGAGTGTTTGTGCGATAAGCTCACGTAAACAGCTGGGTAGTTCCACATTCACATTCTTTTCGATATGCCTCATGGCTTTGCCAAGTAGTACTATGCATGAAAGTACATTTCAAATGTGATGCAGTTTTATGAACATCCAAAATATTAATTTATAAGCATGATATATCTATCGAAAATATTTTTTATGTGATATGCAACTTGGTATTTTGAATGCAAATGTCTCAATTGAAGTTTGACGAAGTCTGGAAAACATAATAGCTAAAAAAATGTAATTACCTAAAAGTCTGAGCCCTAATGATAAGTCAGGAGAAGTATATGTTGATACTTAGGTATGTGCATTAGACATTCCAGAAGGTTTTTATCTTCTTTAAGGTGTATTTAAAAATAGCCTCCTTTCGGTCCCCTCTATATTACAATTGCCACACAGAGCCAACTCACCGACAGCCAAAAACTGTATTACTTCCATTTATGATTTCGCATAGTAAGTTGATTCTCGAGTGTGATTTCGTTAACCAATGTTGAAACCAAAGTACAGGTTTCTGTAGGAGTTTCACGTTTCTTCCGCATTGACATGGCATGGATATGAGTTTCTGATGTGTGGTATTTAGCAAACCCACAGTTGGCATGTAAGGCATTTTTTGTTTCTGAAACTTTTGTCAGTACAGCTCTCCTTTGTGCAATAAGGCTAAAACTGCATGTGGGTGTAACAAAATGCAGCATCTTTGAGAACAGCACACTGTACTCAAGCAAACCATGTATACAGTTCAGAGCAAAAATCTGCCTATTGCTTTGTATGGGGTAATCCTTTAGATAAACTTACTTTATTGCCTCAACTCTCTGCATGAGCATTGGTAGACTTTTTTCAGGGGGCAGGGCCGCATGTTGGAAGTTTGCAATTAAACAACATTAATTCGTTATTCTGTTGCAAAAAACTATAAAAGATGAGTTATAGTATTGGCTGCAGATAAGCATATTAATTTAAGCTAAATAAAAACTATTCTTTACATCAACGTTAAACCAATATCTAATAGTAACTGATTACATATTACATTTATTATTTTCCAAGGGAGGGCTGCAGCCCTTCCCCCTTGTCCCACCCCCCTTCGCGATGCCCATGCCTCTTTGTATTAAATAAGTGGTCTGCTCGTGATGTACCACTGGCCCCTGATCGGTGTGAATTGTGTTGCTGGAGACAACTTTGTTTTCTTGCTGCTCCTCTCATTTACATTTGCCAAGAAATCTTATGTCCGTAATGCATGCACTAACTGTCCTCGCTACTGCTTAAATTCTGTTTCCTTCTTTTCTTTTCCTCTCCATGCGTAGGACTTACAAGCCAGTGCCTAGGGTCAGACACCTATCAGGGAGCAGAGGAACCTGTGGATCAGACAGAGAGAAGACCTGGAAGCAGCACCAGGTATGAGAGTGTGGAAGAGGATGATATGAAATTCAGGCAAAATCAATGAATGGAAAGGTGATAATGGAGCAACTGGAATGAGTGGCGGGGGAATCTGGAGAACCTGGAGAAAAACTGCACAGACACTTAGTTCTTCCTCTTTGGATTATCCTCATCTTACAGCCCCTAGGACTTACAAGCCAGTGCCTAGGGTGAAATGCCTGTCGGGGAGCGCAGGAACCTGTGGACCACACAGAGTGAGGACCTGGAAGTGGGTGGTCAGCCAAGCACCAGGTATGAGAGTGAGGAAGAGTGAGTTCTATTAGTTTAAAATAAAAACAATGCATTATGATCTGGAAGTTCATTCTTCATTGTTTGAATTCATGGCTGAAAATGGTGGGACAGGAAAACAAAGTGACCGCATGCATATAAGCAGATGATTTCCAAGTACCCTGTATGTTCGATTGTGTTTTAGCAGCTTTGTGAGCGGCCTTTGACTTCCAAGAGGTTTGTATATTCGGCACGCTGGAAAATGACAATACATAACTATTACAGCGTTGCTACTAGTAATATAGTCTTTAATACATGGTCATTTTGGTTCTTAATTTATGACTGAAATATTTATAAAACTTCAAAACAGCAAAGGATATACGGGGAGTCTCTCAATATAGGCAAAAGTACAGGTGTTTCCTGACCTGGCTCCCCTCTGGCTACGGCCCTGCATGGTTTTCTCTACTCACTCTTCTTTTACACATGGCCTTCCCATGTTCTTCTTTACTGGCTCTTCAACATACAGTTCATATGATCTACTGCTTGACTGATCACAATGAAAATTGGCACATCTATATAGCGTTTCACTCTTAGAAAACAGTATGGAGTTAAATGGGACATCTCTGTCTCTATCTAGCGCATACAAGTTGCCATTAGCCGCGTCCTTTTCTACCCTCGCTCTGTTGCCAGATTCCTAATAGCATGGTATAAATATTCATTTGTTATAAATTTCAGGTTTGAACACATTATCCTATGCAGAATTTTTTTCTCTATCAGGTTATATCCTTTTCAGAGTCATTATACATTTCTATAGGTCCAAATTTCTTCAGAAAACGTTTTTTTCAATAGAAGTCCGATATTTGCTGTTTCTACACTCATCACACACTAACTAACAAACTAACTGCTAGAATGCATCTATATTTTTTTCTTAGGTAGAGTAAACTATAGTGCTACTACCTGCCTACTTTGAATTCTCTATGTTTACCCAGTTAAGTGTTATAATTTTTAAAATTAAATGTTTTCGGAAAATTTTATATATGTGCACTGCAAAAGTTACGCAGTGTGAAACTTTTTTGTTATTGAGTTTACATCAGGGAACCAGCAGGAACAAATGTTGAGGAAGGTTGGAGAAAGTTTTTAAAATAAACCAAAAGGCAGTAACCTCTTTCTTTTATCCACTAAGGCAAACAAAAGGTATTCATCTATTCAGCGTCAGGCCTGACACAGAAGATAGTATAAGGAGCAGCACTAGCATTAGTTCGAAAGAAGCCGTGTGTGTAACTGTGAGCTGTTATTGCATTATTTGTTTAATATTTTTGTAAATATTTGTAGTTATGGAGGGTGAAGCTAGGAAGGGACGATATGTTGGTAAATAAAGAAGTAAGGAACGCCAAATAATTATGAATGTGTTAGATTATTTTTTAAGTAAAATGCGTGTAAGGTGGTAAAAGAAACAGCTAAGGCTATCGGGTGTTCAGAAGCAGTAGTGTGTATGATTAAAAAGGAACTAATGAAAGGACCTCTAAGAACGCCATCGAAAGAGAAAGCAAAAAGGGCGGGACTACACAAAACGCTAGGTTAACGCAATATGATTGAATAGTGCAAGGTGGAGTGCAGCGAATTGTTCATTCTTTACTGTTTGTAAATATTCCACCCACGCTGAATATAATTTTGTCACGGGTCAACAGTGATGAGACCGTACCAAATTTCTCATGGGCCACTCTGATTTGGGGTTCGGATATGAAAGAAAGGGTAACAAGTGCATATTAATAGAAAGAGACGATATCGATATCATCAGATGGCGACATAAATATCTAAAAGACGTAAAAGGTTTAGGGACCAGGGGAAATCAATTGTTTATACAGACAAGTCATTTGTAAATTTGGGTATACAGTAACAAAGGCGTGGAGGGATACCAAAGTTAAAAGTGCCCGTCTCATCAAGCAGCAATTGAAGGACTAAGTACAGGACTCAGGCCACCTCGAGTCGCTCGCGGAGAAACATTCGCAACTAGTACATGTAGCAACACTGCGCTCCATTTAACGTGTACTGTCTTTTAAGGGTGAGACGCGCTATAAGTGTTTTTCGATGATTGAATTGGAAATGCAACATATTACATTCATATGGTTTTGTCCAGTTGGTTTTGTTTTGTGTAACACATTCACATGTTGTTCTCTACTTATCCTGCAATATAAATTCGTATAATCTTGTGTGACAGAAATGAAATGCAATGAATCTCATTGACAGTTTACTCACTTTTATGAATACAATCACTAGGGCTAGGAAGTTCATGCATTTGCATGTTTTTTCATAGGGGTGAAAAATGTATGCTTTTACATTATCTGCACGAATTATGGAATTTTCAGTTATTTGGACATGATTTTATGGTGCATATAACTGCATATTTTCTTGATTTTGATAAAGAAATGGAATTTTGTCCCGCAGGAGTTCTATGCTGCAACTCGCGAGGTGGTGAGAACTAATGCTGACTTATGCTGCCATGCAGTGAATCCCCTGTTTCCATCCTTTCATTATATGTATTGTGTAAAGAGCAATCAGTGCGTTATCTGAGAGGTTTATTGTAACAAAGATAAAGTGCAGGCCAACGTTTTGAGCAGCATGATTATAGCAATGCCTGCCTGCCCACCAGTAGTTGTGTGGGGGTCTTCAAACATAACAGTGTTGTGAACTAGTTCCCACCAATTTACATTAGCGGCATAAAATGTTAAAAAGCTGTTCAAATGTCGAAAATAAAACCAACTTTGAGTGCTAGATTAATTAATTTACAGAACGAGTTTTAGGGTGATTTAATATTTACAGATAATAGGGCTCTGTTTTGTGGAGCATGTGAGAAAAATGTAGGGAGTGAGAAAAGATTTCAAATAGTTCATCACATAAACACAGCAAAACATAAGGAGAATTTAATCAGAAAACTCGCAAACAAAGAACGTGTTCAAAAACAGCTAGTACAGTGTTTAGGAAGCAGGGTTACTGAATTTCCTATGACTGGTGTCAGGCATTTTTAGCTGCTGATATTCCCTTATTCAAAATTAATAATCCGACGTCTAAAAACTTGCTTGCCAAGTACACTCGACAACATGTGCCTGAAGAAAGTACACTGCATAGGACTTACGTACGACATTGTTAAAATAACGTAATGTCAAATATACAAAATGAATTAGTGGATCAGTTTCTGTGGTTGTCTGTTGATGAAACCCCTGATTCTGAGCGCCATTCTATTGCTAATATAATTGTGAGTGCCTTAAATAATGAACAAAGGACTGCACCTTATCTTCTTAATATGTGCAAATTGTCGAGCACTAACAATGTAATTGTGACCCAGTTTGTGATGGGCACTTTGAAATTACTATGGCCATGTGGAATCAAATATGACCGGTTACTTTTATTTGTTACTGATGCAGGTCCTTATATGGTACAATCAGGACAAACTGTGAAAGGTATTTTTTCTAACTTAATTCATATAACTTGTTTGGTACACGCTCTTCATCGCATTTCAGAGACAATACGTGATTCTTTCCCATTGGTAAATAGATTTGTGTCCAGTACAAAGAGAATTTTTGTTAAATCTCCTAAAAGAGTCAAGTTGTTTAGATCAACAGCACCTAATATCCGACTTCCTGCTGCACCAGTGTTAACTCGATGGGGAGCATGGGTCGATGCAGTTTTATATTATGCTGAGCACATAGAAATAGTCGATGAGGTTGTTAATTCATTGGACTCGAAAGATGCTTCATCAATAGAAACTGTGCAAAATATTCTGTCAGGCACTGGATTAAAAGAGGATCTTAGTTTCATATCTGCCCATTTTTCTTTCTTACCAACAGCTATAACTGCATTGGAAGCTGTAGGATCTCCTTTGCATGAATCGCTTACTGCCTTTGAAAAAAACAATAGGTGATCTAAGTTCGGTTCCTGGTAGAATAGGACAAAAAGTGAAAGAGAAAGTGAATTATGTCATTTCAAAAAATTCTGGTTATAAACAGATGTGCGATATTCGAGACATCCTCGATAGAAAACCGTCTGTCACGCCAAGAGACTTAACTCTCTCTCTTTGTGAAGCAGATAAATATGCCCCGATAACCTCTTGTGACATGGAGAGAAGTTTTTCACGTTACAAAATTGTTTTGCGAGACAACAGACAATGTTTTATAGTTGAAAACTTGTGTAAAGTGTTGGTTGTCAACTGCAATTTAGCACTTAATACTAGCAGTGGGAACACTTCTGCTTCAACCTCTAAGGAATAAGGTAACTTTATTTATTATTTATACTAACTCATCTTGTGTACTGCAAAGGGACGTTCATTGTTTTAATTTAATAGTGAGTATTTCTTTGCATATTTTCAAGGTTTTAGAGCATATTTGCATGCATTTTTCAGTGTTTTTTAGGGCCTGAACTTCTGAGCACTCACAATCACACTTGTTTCTCTGCTCCCCCTTCTACAGAGAATTCGTACAATTTTTTATATGAGTGAAATAGAAATGAAATGTTTCATATTTACACGATTTTCTCTACTTGCTTTTCTTTGTTGTAAGTTCCAGAATGTACAAGATTATAAAGTTACTTTCAGAGTAATATCATTTCAAGCATGTTTTGCCATAATAATACACATTATTTTCAGATTAAAATAACTATTATGAAGCTTTGGTCCTTTGAGTGTTAAAATTGTTATTCTACACATATTACACCAAATTACCCACATAAATTGATACTACTTTATGTTGTCTGTTGAAGTGTAACGTAGTTTCAATTATCTGAAAGCAAACTCATGGATTAAATAAGGAAAAATTGAAGCTATTAACAGTGAAGCAACAAGATTCTAAAGTAAGAACAAATTAGAAACTAAAAACTTCACTTATCTTAGTATGATTTGCTGACCCTGGGTTTCAAGCTGTGTCCAGCTCATTCTCAAAGCATACTAAGATAACTGAAGTTTTTAGTTTCTAATTTGTTCTTACTTTAGAAACTCATGGATGTTACTGATAATGTGTTTCTTTCCCACAGACTTGCTCCTGAAGTTTAAGAACACGACTGTTCAAATACACTAACTGTAGTAAAATGGATATCACAGAAGAAGTCAAAGAGGAATCTTCTTCCCTGGAGTTGGGTTTACAGAATGAGAGAGAACATTTTATTCAAGACCTTGTGCTGACGATTAAGACACAAATTATTTGGTTCAACATTTCTTCAAGCTTAGCATTGGCTATATCCATCTTAATTCATGGGCATTGCTTTTCTGACTATGGTTTTTCTTACTTCACTAATTGTCACCTCTTTATCTCTTATCTCTATAAGAGAAAACTTCTATACTTATAATTATTCTGCAATTGTATTATTTTTCTTCTCAATTCACCCTCGACACCTTTGTGTCAAAAATATTTTATCTTTGTCATCACAACTGATTCCTTCTTATTATTGTCCCTGACATCCTTATGTCAAGAACACATTATTTTCCATCACTATTCACTTCTTTAATAACAATCAGTGTCCTCGTCTGTCTTTGTTGACAATGCTCTTTGTGGTCAATATAGCCAATGACTATGTTGATTTTCTTTCTTGTTGTATTTTCTAATCTGAACATAATCTTCTATAAGATTATTATTTTCCATCATCTCCATTATTCCTGCCTTACATGGTTGTTGGCAAAGACTATTTGGTCCTTTCTTTGTATGGTATTTTTATGGTATGTATGTATGTACGTAGGTAGGTAAGGTAAGGTAAGGTAGGGTAAGGGTAAGGGTAAGGGTAAGGGCAAGGGCAAGGGCAAGGGCAAGGGTTTTTTTTTTTTTTTTTTTAAGATTCTTTATTGTTCTACATGTTCCATTACAATATGTAATACTACATGTTGGGTTTGCTTACAAAGTAAACTGATAAATACATCTTAATTTAACATTAATAATTACATAGATTTATATAGTTCAATTATTTTTTGTCAGATCAATTGCATTGGCATACTGAATATATTCTTTAAAATAACTTTTAGCAATTTCGACTTTAGTTGGTGGCCATTTTCCTCTTTGAATTATTTTCCTTCTGAATGCTCTTCTTTTTTCTTCGAGATTTTTGCAGTCATAAATTATATGGTCTGTTGTTTGCTCTCCTCCATTACATGAACAACTTGGGTCATCAGTGATGTGGAACCTATAGTAGTATGCTTTAAGTCTTCCGTGTCCTGTCAGTAGTGTTGTAAGGTTTGCCGTTAGATTTATCCTTAACTTCAGTCTGTCTGCTACAGTAGGAAAGTATTGCTTTGTTTCCTGACCTTTGGTTGTTTCTTGCCATTGACTTTCCCAATGTTTTAGACTTTCTTGTCTTAGCGTTCTTCTAACAAAACTCTTTGGAAGTCTATTATAGCTGCATTCCTCTTCGTTTGTAATTGCTCTCTTTGCTAGTCGGTCTGCAATTTCATTGCCTTGTATCCCTATGTGTGCTTTGACCCACCCAATTTCTATATTCCAGTTTTGTTTTTCTAAAATTTTTAACATTGTTCTAATTGCTTCTGTTAGGTAACTGTGAATTTTGTAGTTATGCAATGATTGTAATGTGACTCTACTGTCCGTATATATCGCTGCAGTTTTGTTATCTTCTTCAGTTAAGTAAATATTTTCAACAGTTTCTAATGCTTTCAACACTGCAAATTGTTCAGCTTGGTTATTGGAGCACTGTTTATCTAACTTATATTGTAACTGATATTTCAGTTTGTTCTGATGATAAATTGCTACTCCAGAACCAACTCCTTCTTCTGTTTTACTGCCATCTGTATAAATTTCCAGTGCATACGTTTTATTCTGATTTATTCCTTTTATTATTGGTATGTCGGCTGGATGACACCATTTCCTATATTCTACAGGTTTGTCTAATTTGTTCTCGGAGTTTTGTTTCAATATTGTATATTCATTGGCGATTTCCTGAAGTTTAATTGTAATAGGTGTAAGTCCCGTTATAATGGATAGTGCTTCAGTAGATGTGGTCCTGAATGCTTTAGCAATTTTGATATTTATTTGTCTTTGCACTCTTGTAAACTTATTTGCATTATATTTTCTGTCAATGGCTTCTATCCATACTGGAGCTGCATAAGATAGTAATGGTAGAATTGCACCGTTGTACATAGTCTTTAAAGCCTGGTGTTTCAGTCCCCAATCTAGTTTTGCTGATTTAGATAAAATGTGTATCAATTTATTGGCTTTCTCTGTTACATACTGAATGTGATCATTAAAGGTGAAATTTTTATCAATGATTATTCCCAAATATTTGAGGTTTTCTACTTGTTTTATTTGTCTGTTATTGATAAAGATGCTTATATCCCTTTCCACTCTACGTTTGCGTGTTATTAGCATTGTTTTCGACTTTTGCTCATTAAAAATAATTTTATTATTTTTAGCCCACGTTTCAATCTTTTTTAGGTCTACATTATTGTAATTTTCGGCTTCCAAGTTGGTTTTACCTCTAGTTATTATTAATAAATCATCCGCAAATGCCACTACCTTTGTATGGCTCGAGTATTCAATATTCAAGAGCGAATTGTATTGTAAATTCCAAAAGCCTGGTCCGCAGCAAGATCCTTGTGGACATCCCTTGCTTACATTTTTTTCAAGTTTTACATTATTAACTGTCAATACTGCACTTCTATGACTGAAATAACTTTTAGCAAGGTAGTATAAGTTACTCGGGCAGTTAAATTCCCTCAATGTATACAATATACTCGGCCACCAGGCTGCGTCAAAAGCTCCCTGAACATCCAGGCTGGTTAAAATTACCATCTGACCATCTTCCAGGGTTTTCTTTATGTATTTTTTAACTGTCATTACAGCATCTACTGTGCTTGTTTGTGGAGTGAAACCAAATTGGTTGTTATTCATTAAGTTTTGTGAATGTGCATGGTACATTATTCTGTCGATTAAAAGTTTTTCTAGTAGTTTCCCTCCTACATTCAGTAAACTGATTGGTCGGAATTTTGTTACTTCTGAACTCTTTTCCTTTCCTGGTTTAACAATAGGTATTAATTTGGCTTTCTTCCATTGGTTAGGAAAGTTTCCTTTTGTTAGACAATTGTTGTAGATGGCTGTCATATATTTTGGAAACACATTATAGACGTTAAGTAATATTTTACTTGTAATTCCATCTTCTCCAGGAGTTTTACTTGCATCCATTCTACTTAAAATATCTTTTATTTCTCTCTGAGTAAAATCTTTATCATTCTGTGTTGTGATTGGTCTGTTGATTACTTCCCTAATATTTTTGTGATAACAATTGTCATGTTCTTCATTGTCTTCTGGTACAAAATGATTCAGCATATATTCTAATGTGTCTTTTAAATCTGTTGTGACTGAACCGTCCTGTCTCGTAAGAGTTGTTAATGGTGAATTTTTTCTTATTTTGCCAGTAGCTATTCTATATACCGCATTCCATGGATTGTTAGATGGAGTTAGACTGCAATAATTTTTCCAGGAATCTAATTTCTCTTTTCTTATAGTTCTTTCATACTCCCTTTTTTGTTTTATATACAAGGCTTTTCGTTCTTCTCTTAAGACACCATCTTGTTTTGTCTTTTTATATCGTTTTCTTAGTGCATTTGCTCTTTTCCTCATTATGGTTAGTTCATTTGTCCACCAGGGTATAGATTTTCTTTCGTTTGTTTTCTTTAATGAATTGCAATTCTTAAAACAGTTATTACATGCTGCAGCTAAATGTTCTTCAAACTGCTTTATTATTTTATCGACATCATCTTCCTTGTTCACCAATTTGCTAAGTTCTTCATCTACATCTTCTAAATTGCTTCTTCTAAACGGTAAATTCTGAACTCCTATTGTTTTTAGTACTTTGCCAAAGTCTCCTAATTTGTTATCATCTACTATATATTTTGGGACGTGGAAGTTATATTCCGTTTTATGATTTGCTCTTTGACTTACTGTGTAACTTATAATTCTATGATCAGAACAACTTTCGTCTTTGCCGCATTCCCAATCTGCAATTCGCGACAACAACTCACTGTTAGTGATAGTGAGATCAATATTACTTCTTCCATTAGTGCTTTCAAATGTTGTATTTTCACTTTCTTCGTTTATAATATATAACTGTTTTGAATTTAAATATTCCTCCATTATTCTTCCTCTGGTATTTGTTGTTACATCATGCCATATTGTTGATCTAGCATTACTATCCATAGCGATTATAAGGCCCGTTCCTTTGATATAAGATGTTATCTTATCTATTTTATACAGATCAGCGTTAATGTCATCCTCAATGTCCAGATACATACTAGCTACATAGAACCTAGTATTTTGGAAAATCACTTCTACAACTGTGGCATCTCCATCTGATAGCTGAGATATGAGGATAACATCAATGTGTTTGTTGACGATCAATACAGCTGTTCTAATTTTGTTGTTCCCAAAAGTAAACGTTTTGTAGCTTTTATTGATCCCAGCTACTGTGTTCTTAATAATATATGGCTCTTGAATAAGTACAATATCTGTTTTATTTTGATTTATTACGTGCATTAAATTGTCTGTAGCTATTCTCGAATGCTGTAAGTTTATTTGCATTATCTTAAGATGGACATTACTATTGTGAAATTTATTGTTGTAAATTCGTCTGTCACTTAGTGCTTTAATTGTAGCCATTTTAATATTCTGTATTTTGTCTATTCCTTCTAATAACAGCTTGTAAACATGGGCATTTATTTTTGTCCAGAGAGGAATGATTTTCATCGACTTTAATGATTTTGCTATACACATTATGATTTATGCAATTACTACAAGGGTAAGGGTAAGGGTGAGGGTGAGGGTGAGGGTCAGGGTGAGGGTCAGGGTCAGGGTCAGGGTCAGGGTCAGGGCAAGGGCAAGGGAAAGGGTAAAGGGTAAAGGGTAAGGGTAAGGTTTTTTTTTTTTAAAGATTCTTTATTGTTCTACATGTTCCATTACAATATGTAATACTACATGTTGGGTTTGCTTACAAAGTAAACTGATAAATACATCTTAATTTAACATTAATAATTACATAGATTTATATAGTTCAATTATTTTTTGTAAGATCAATTGCATTGGCATACTGAATATATTCTTTAAAATAACTCTTAGCAATTTCGACCTTAGTTGGTGGCCATTTACCTCTTCTTTGAATTATTTTATTTCTGAATGCTCTTCTTTTTTCTTCGAGATTTTTGCAGTCATAAATTATATGGTCTGTTGTTTGCTCTCCTCCATTACATGAACAACTTGGGTCGTCTGTGATATGGAACCTACAGTAGTATGCTTTAAGTCTTCCGTGTCCTGTCAGTAGTGTTGTAAGGTTTGCCGTTAGATTTATCCTTAACTTCAGTCTGTCTGCTACAGTAGGAAAGTATTGCTTTGTTTCCTGAGCTTTAGTTGTTTCTTGCCATTGACTTTCCCAATGTTTTAGACTTTCTTGTCTTAGCGTTCTTCTAACAAAACTCTTTGGAAGTCTATTATAGCAGCATTCCTCTTCGTTTGTAATTGCTCTCTTTGCTAGTCGGTCTGCAATTTCATTGCCTGGTATCCCTATGTGTGCTTTGACCCACCCAATTTCTACATTCCAGTTGTTTTTCTAAAATTTTTAACATTGTTCTAATTGCTTCTGTTAGGTAACTGTGAATTTTGTAGTTATGCAATGATTGTAATGTGACTCTACTGTCCGTGTATATCGCTGCAGTTTTGTTATCTTCTTCAGTTAAGTAAATATTTTCAACAGTTTCTAATGCTTTCAACACTGCAAATTGTTCTGCTTGGTTATTGGAGCACTGTTTATCTAACTTATATTGTAGCTGATATTTCAGTTTGTTCTGATGATAAATTGCTACTCCAGAACCAACTCCTTCTTCTGTTTTACTGCCATCTGTATAAATTTCCAGTGCATATGTTTTATTCTGATTTATTTCTTTTATTATTGGTATGTCGGCTGGATGACACCATTTCCTATATTCTACAGGTTTGTCTAATTTGTTCTCGGAGTTTTGTTTCAATATTGTATATTCATTGGCGATTTCCTGAAGTTTGATTGTAATTGGTGTAAGTCCCGTTATAATGGATAGTGCTTCAGTAGATGTGGTCCTCAATGCTTTAGCAATTTTGATATTTATTTGTCTTTGCACTCTTGTAAACTTATTTGCATTATATTTTCTGTCAATGGCTTCTATCCATATTGGAGCTGCATAAGATAGTAATGGTAGAATTGCACCGTTGTACATAGTCTTTAAAGCCTGGTGTTTCAGTCTCCAATCTAGTTTTGCTGATTTAGATAAAATGTGTATCAATTTATTGGCTTTCTCTGTTACATACTGAATGTGATCATTAAAGGTGAAATTTTTATCAATGATTATTCCCAAATATTTGACGTTTTCTACTTGTTTTATTTATCTGTTATTGATAAAGATGCTTATATCCCTTTCCACTCTACGTTTGCGTGTTATTAGCATTGTTTTCGACTTTTGCTCATTAAAAATAATTTTATTATTCTTAGCCCACGTTTCAATCTTTTTCAGGTCTACATTATTGTAATTTTCGGCTTCCAAGTTGGTTTTACCTCTAGTTATTATTAATAAATCATCCGCAAATGCCACTACCTTTGTATGGCTCGAGTATTCAATATTCAAGAGCGAATTGTATTGCAAATTCCAAAAGCCTGGTCCGCAGCAAGATCCTTGTGGACATCCCTTGCTTACATTTTTTTCAAGTTTTACATTATTAACTGTCAATACTGCACTTCTATGACTGAAATAACTTTTAGCAAGGTAGTATAAGTTACTCGGGCAGTTAAATTCCCTCAATGTATACAATATACTCGGCCACCAGGCTGCGTCAAAAGCTCCCTGAACATCCAGGCTGGTTAAAATTACCATCTGACCATCTTCCAGGGTTTTCTTTATGTATTTTTTAACTGTCATTGCAGCATCTACTGTGCTTGTTTGTGGAGTGAAACCAAATTGGTTGTTATTCATTAAGTTTTGTGAATGTGCATGGTACATTATTCTTTCGATTAAAAGTTTTTCTAGTCGTTTCCCTCCTACATTCAGTAAACTGATTGGTCGGAATTTTGTTACTTCTGAACTCTTTTCCTTTCCTGGTTTAACAATAGGTATTAATTTGGCTTTCTTCCATTGCTTAGGAAAGTTTCCTTTTGTTAGACAATTGTTGTAGATGGTTGTCATATATTTTGGAAACACATTAAAGACCTTAAGTAATATTTTACTTGTAATTCCATCTTCTCCAGGAGTTTTACTTGCATCCATTCTACTTAAAATATCTTTTATTTCTCTCTGAGTAAAATCTTTATCATTCTGTGTTGTGATTGGTCTGTTGATTACTTCCCTAATATTTTTGTGATAACAATTGTCATGTTCTTCATTGTCTTCTGGTACAAAATGAAGCTAATTAGTCGTTCTTCGCTTCCTGATGTCTCGTTGATACTTAAATGTCGTTGGTGACGTGATGTTGCCCTTTGATGTAGCTTGCTCCGGCTAGTTCTGCAAGAGATCTCTTTATCTCGGGTTTGCGTAAGTGTAATGGACAACCCAAGAACAACTTTTTATATGATTTATTGTCTATTAAATATTTTCGGGAGTTATGCCGAAAATATTTGTATCTGTAGAGGAATCGCACTCACATCCGCGCAGCACGACCTGCCGTACTGGTCTCTGGTTGAGTAGTGACGCTTTCTAGCTTACCCACGCTAAGAAGACCGTTCCCTTCAATTTTGAATGTCATGACGTCATCCAAGAAAGCCTCGTATCCAAAATGCTATTTCCTTTTCCCGCAATTTAGAAATGTCCCTTTCTATTATAACATGTTCTTTTATGAATTTCGAATATATAATTACCTTTTTAGGATTAAACGATGTTTACTTTATATTTTATTAAATATATCGCGCGACTTTTAAGGTTGGTCGACTTGACTTTCGAACGTGTATTTAAACTATGTGGTATGACGTCATGACTCGCTAATTTCAAACCAATAATGTGTTTATCCTACAACTTTAACGACTATTATTTACTCATATCTTGCTCACCTTACAACACTTCCTGCTCTATCATCTATTTATGTTATTACTTAACACTTATCGCAAATCTCACATCCGGCAATTAAATTAAAACGTGTCTTTCTCAAAAGCCCATTCGATCGGAAATCTAAATTTCGGTATCAAATGCCCCCATTTATATTATTTTATTATTTCATAATAAAATAATGTAAATGTCTTGCCCGAAAGAAAAATTAAAAATTACTCCTGTATTTTGAATAATCGGCAACACTCCCATTATATACAATTTTCAATTACACTGTTTTGAAATTGGTTATTAACATATTTTCTCATTAATCTTTTTAACAGACAAACAATTGTACACTTGACTAAACATTAATCCTTAAATACTAATTACAATATGTTATGGTTTCTTCTGTGAAGCTTTTATATAAAGGTTAAATTTCAAGAGTCTTTCTTTATACTTCCTTCTTTTAGTTCATGTTTGCTCACTTCGCTCTCACTATCACTTGCACTGTGAATTTTCACTTTTGTTATTGTAACACATATCTGTACTAGATCCTTTAAGCACTAAAATGTACATATATTTATATAAATCCATTACACTCTTCAGACAAGTTCTTTCTTTGTCTTGCTGTGATAACTATCTATACATCTAAATATTTTAACAAATGTTTACAAAGTAAATATTCTGTTTTCTCTCTATGCGGAGATGAACAATTTAACAATCTTTCTGAAGCTGTTATTGTGAGCTCTATACAATATATTTTTAAGCTCTTGGTAGTAGATAGCAGTTCACATTCTGCATTTTTCATGAATATGTAAGTACCTGACCAATATATGATTTTCAAGTAAGCTAACATTTACATTTTATCTCAAAGCTGATTGGGCGCCAATAGACAAATGACACTTCCAATTTTTCTTTTACATTAAATCAAGGTTCCAAGGCACCACACGGTTTCTTGTATGGTCGAAGGAGTTGTTTATGCCATCTTCCCAGACATTTTTCATTTTTAACATCTTTTAATTCATAGGTATGATAACCAAATTTTGATATAATTTCTGCAGGACCTTTATATAACAATTCCATCCTTTTGTTCCTACCTCGCAAGGCACTTGATAACTTATGGTCTTTAACTAGTACCCAATCGCCTATCTTAGGTTCCCATTTATGTTTTCTACTCTTTTTCTTTAATTTTCGCTTCTCTGCCTTTTTCTTGATTCGTTCAAAAGCAATTTTCGCTCTTTCTTCTTCACTTAACTGAATGTCATTAATTTTCAGTATTTTTGGTACCCCAGTTAATATTGGTTCTGGTTCAATTCCTAACATTAATTTTATTGGTGCAAACCCAGTAGTTACATTGATGGTGTGATTGATAATCTTTTCTATCAATGGACAATATTTCACCCAATCCTTGTGATTATGATGTGTAAGTACACGTAAATAAATTCTTATATCTCGGAGGACACGTTCTGTTGGATTCCCTGATAGAAAGTATGAGGAACAATAATTTAGTTTTCTCGCGTCTAATGTCACCCTAATCTTTCCATTGGCCTTATTTACAATACATAGGGGATTCACAAATTCTGAATTCGAAATCTCAATAACCTCATCTTCTAACATTGACTTTATAACTGCATCTACCTCTTCTCTTATGGTACTAGGGATAGCTCTCGCTTTATGTGTAAAAGGTTTGATGGGTATCATCTCAAACGAATGAGTATAAATATTACATTTACCAGGTTTCTCAGAGAATACTTCTTTATTTCGGATTAATATTTCAAACAGTTTATCCCTCTGTTGTTCATTTAGTTGATCAGCCTGAGTTACCTTTTCCCTCAACAATTCTTCTAAGTCTTCACTACTCTCCCTATCATAGTACCTAGTTGCGCCAGAAACCCTCAAATTGTCTATGAAATCATTTTTATCCCATTCTACATTTTCTTTATTATCGACTCTGTACTCTTTGACATTTACTTCAGTTAATTCCATAGCTCCTACTTTAACATATTCTACAAAGAATGTATCCCCTTGGATTTCTTCTTCCTCTTTTTCTCTTACAATAGTTTCTGAACTACTATCTTCCACAAAAGGCACTATAATGGTCTCATCTTCAACTTTCATTTCTAGAATCATGTTTTTAAAATTCACCACAGCTTCCCAGGCATAAAGACAATCACAACCTATTATAATATCTGTAACAAGTCTTCCTACAATCAGAAATAAAATTCCAAGTATTCTCCCATTTATTTCCATATTTATCATTGCTTGAAATTTTACTCTCTCTTTTCGTTTTCCCACAGCTAGCGAGCAATATATCCCATTAACTGGTAAAGACATTACTTTAAAACCACTACTTTGTAAATTATCATAAAAATTTTGTGAGCATACTGTGCTATTTGATCCCGTATCTATAATTGCATTGTATTGTTTTCCATTTACTCCAATTTTGATTTTAGGTGGATCTCCTACTTTTTCGTTTTCGTCGATTGTATTTTTACATTCTCTTTTCTTTTGTATCATCATTTGCCTTCCAGGACTATTTATTTCCGAGTACTTATCACAATCATTACTAGGATACCCAGTTCTCACTGAAGGCGCGTTTGACCGGGTCTGGCGTTTCCCTGATTTTTATGTATTGCTCCTGTACTATTTCCCGAATTGTTACTTCTGTTTTCCTGCATTAAATCGGGGTTACTTCCTACCATGTTTTTGACCGTGTTAATGGCCTCGACCATTTCCGCATTTTCGGGGGAATTTCGTCCATTAGAATACCTTTCTTCCTGTCTTGGTGACCTCGGTCTAAACTCATTATCTCCGTTTGTCCAATACCCATCATTTGAATTTCTACTATGTCCAAAATAACGTCCCCGTCTACCTCGATCAAATCTATTTGTATTCATATAATTCACCCTTATATTTCTTCCCCTTAGATTACCATTTCTATTTTGGTGACGCCCTTCCTGGTTATATCTACCTTGATTTTCCCACCGGAATGATTCCATCCTTGGTACTGGTCCTTTATATCTTTCCCTAACCTCACTTCTATTCTGATAATACTGTGCCCCTTGCCCGAAAGAATTTACAGTTTCTTTTTCTTCATATTTATTTCCAAATGCGTGTTTTGGCTTATTGACTTCTAAGGCTGATAATAATTCGATCATAGCTGCAATGCTATCGGGTCGGGCTATGATTAGGTAATGTTGAAGTGTTTCTGGAAAATGTGGAGTAACTATATTTATTAGATCTTTTTCGTCTAAGGGAGGATCCAACATCTTCGATTTTCTCGCTATTCTCATAAAATAGTTGACCATCGATTCCTCCGATCTAGGATTAAATTTTCCATTGCTTAATTCAACTCTAATATTAGCCTGCCTACTAGCTCCCCAATATCTGGTTAAAAAGATGTTCCTAAAGGTCCTGTAATCATTATTGTTACCCATAGAAAGGCCTAGCCAATTAGCAGCATTACCCTTTAGGCATTTTCTTACTATCACCATCTTGTACTCCTCTGGTATACGTTTCACCGTGAAGTACTCTTGTAACCCTTCTAAAAAGGCTTTAGGATCATCTGAATCTTCATTTTCAAAAACTGGAGGTGTCATTTCATTTAAGACATGGTTAGGCCAATGTAAATTTGAATTGTCACCTATCCCTGAGTTATTTCCGAGATCAGAATGAGAATTACTGTTACCCCTATTTTGCATCGAAATGTCAGCTGATACACCTGGTATTGCCTCGTTTCTTGCAACTTCATTACTAAGATTGTTGTGATTACATGCATTTTCATTTACTTTCAAATTTTCTAAGGCCTCTTTTACCTGAGTAATTTCTGTTACTACCCCTTTTATTTGGTCTGTAACATCCTCCAAATTTCTAGCCTGCCTTTCACTTTCTACATCAGATCTTTCTATTCTAACTTTACACCCCTGTAACTCTTCTCTAATTTCTTCCCTTTGTTTGTCTAATCTATATGTTACTTTTTCCCTTTCTTTATCTAATTTTTCACTCACTTGTTGACCTAATTTCTTTTCAGAATTCTTTACTTCTTGCCTTATTGTCTCTAATTCTCCCTTAACCTGTTCTACCTGTTCTCTATTTTCTTTTACTTCACTACTAACTTTATTAATTTCCTCCCTAACTTCTTCCCTAAAGGTTTCAAAAGCTCTCTTCTGATTCTCCAATTGCATTCCCAATTCCTGTTGTCCCTTCTCTAATTTCTGTCCTAACTCTATACTAGTTTCATCTATCTTTTGACTTAACTCTGTACTCATCTTTTTCACTGTTCTTAATTCTTTACTATTTTCATCTATCTTTTGACTTAACTCTGTACTCATCTTTTGACTTAACTCTGTACTCATCTTTTTCACTGTTCTTAATTCTTTACTATTTTCATCTATCTTTTGACTTAACTCTGTACTCATCTTTTTCATTATCGTTTGAAACATATTCTCTATTTCTGACATAAATGCTGGCCTTTCTGAATTACTACTAAACATTTCTGAACTACCTCTAGGTGTTTCTCTAACGTTCTGATCTTCTACTTCTTGGCATATTCTGCTACCAATTACATTCTGATTAAATTCTTCCATCCTACTTACACTTTTCTCAATTTCCGGACTCTCAAAACCTAGAAAATCGGTATCACTGTCTTCCATTTCTAAGCTATTTACATGTGTTTTTCTACTCACCAAAATTTTCAATATTTTCACTATTTCACTTTAACTGCACTTAAACTTGTTCACTACACGTTTCACAGATGTTGACACGCTGGGCACCTTCTTGTCTGCTGGTTCGATGCTGGCTCGGTCGTCTTGGGGGGTTGGTCCATTCTTTCGACGCCACACGTTGGGATGCCAATTTGAAGCTAATTAGTCGTTCTTCGCTTCCTGATGTCTCGTTGATACTTAAATGTCGTTGGTGACGTGATGTTGCCCTTTGATGTAGCTCGCTCCGGCTAGTTCTGCAAGAGATCTCTTTATCTCGGGTTTGCGTAAGTGTAATGGACAACCCAAGAACAACTTTTTATATGATTTATTGTCTATTAAATATTTTCGGGAGTTATGCCGAAAATATTTGTATCTGTAGAGGAATCGCACTCACATCCGCGCAGCACGACCTGCCGTACTGGTCTCTGGTTGAGTAGTGACGCTTTCTAGCTTACCCACGCTAAGAAGACCGTTCCCTTCAATTTTGAATGTCATGACGTCATCCAAGAAAGCCTCGTATCCAAAATGCTATTTCCTTTTCCCGCAATTTAGAAATGTCCCTTTCTATTATAACATGTTCTTTTATGAATTTCGAATATATAATTACCTTTTTAGGATTAAACGATGTTTACTTTATATTTTATTAAATATATCGCGCGACTTTTAAGGTTGGTCGACTTGACTTTCGAACGTGTATTTAAACTATGTGGTATGACGTCATGACTCGCTAATTTCAAACCAATAATGTGTTTATCCTACAACTTTAACGACTATTATTTACTCATATCTTGCTCACCTTACAACACTTCCTGCTCTATCATCTATTTATGTTATTACTTAACACTTATCGCAAATCTCACATCCGGCAATTAAATTAAAACGTGTCTTTCTCAAAAGCCCATTCGATCGGAAATCTAAATTTCGGTATCAAAAATGATTCAGCATATATTCTAATGTGTCTTTTAAATCTGTTGTGACTGAACCGTCCTGTCTCGTAAGAGTTGTTAATGGTGAATTTTTTCTTATTTTGCCAGTAGCTATTCTATATACCGCATTCCATGGATTGTTAGATGGAGTTAGACTGCAATAATTTTTCCAGGAATCTAATTTCTCTTTTCTTATAGTTCTTTCATACTCCCTTTTTTGTTTTATATACAAGGCTTTTCGTTCTTCTCTTAATACACCATCTTGTTTTGTCTTTTGATATCGTTTTCTTAATGCATTTGCTCTTTTCCTCATTATGGTTAGTTCATTTGTCCACCAGGGTATAGATTTTCTTTCGTTAATTTTCTTTAATGAATTACAATTCTTAAAACAGTAATTACATGCTGCAGCTAAATTTTCTTCAAACTGCTTTATTATTTTATCGACATCATCTTCCTTGTTCACCAATTTGCTAAGTTCTTCATCTACATCTTCTAAATTGCTTCTTCTAAACGGTAAATTCCGAACTCCTATTGTTTTTAGTACTTTGCCAAAGTCTCCTAATTTGTTATCATCTACTATATATTTTGGGACATGGAAGTTATATTCCGTTTTATGATTTGCTCTTTGACTTACTGTGTAACTTATAATTCTATGATCAGAACAACTTTCGTCTTTGCCGCATTCCCAATCTGCAATTCGCGACAACAACTCACTGTTAGTGATAGTGAGATCAATATTACTTCTTCCATTAGTGCTTTCAAATGTTGTATTTTCACTTTCTTCGTTTATAATATATAACTGTTTTGAATTTAAATATTCCTCCATTATCCTTCCTCTGGTATTTGTTGTCACATCATGCCATATTGTTGATCTAGCATTACTATCCATAGCGATTATAAGACCCGTTCCTTTGATATAAGATGTTATCTTATCTATTTTATACAGATCAGCGTTAATGTCATCCTCAATGTCCAGATACATACTAGCTATGTAGAACCTAATATTTTGGAAAATCACTTCTACAACTATGCCATCTCCATCTGATAGCTGAGATATGAGGATAACATCAACGTGTTTGTTGACGATCAATACAGCTGTTCTAATTTTGTTGTCCCCAAAAGTAAAAGTTTTGTAGCTTTTATTGATCCCAGCTACTGTGTTCTTAATAATATATGGCTCTTGAATAAGTACAATATCTGTTTTATTTTGATTTATTACGTGCATTAAATTGTCTGTAGCTATTCTAGAATGCTGTAAGTTTATTTGCATTATCTTAAGATGGACATTACTATTGTGAAATTTATTGTTATAAATTCGTCTGTCACTTAGTGCTTTAATTGTAGCCATTTTAATATTCTGTATTTTGTCTATTCCTTCTAATAACAGCTTGTAAACATGGGCATTTATTTTTGTCCAGAGAGGAATGATTTTCATCGACTTTAATGATTTTGCTATACACATTGTGATTTATGCAATTACTACATTTGTATTCTCGTACTGATGCTTTACATTCTTTCAATTTATGCTTTCCTGCACATAGTGGGCACTTTTCTTCTCCTCGACATTCTGTTGCTTTATGGTTAAATTTATTACACTTAAAACATCTACTGATGTTTACATAGTCTTCCACAGTACATATATTCCAACCTAATTTCAACTTTCTGTTGTTTACTAACAATCTCCATGCTTCAGTCTTGACTTCTGCAACCAAATTTCTGATGAAATATGTAGGTAGAGGTAGAGAGGGAGGGAGGGAGGTAGGTAGGTAGGTAGGTAGGTAGGTAGGTGGGTGGGTGGGTGGGTGGGTGGGTGGGAGGGAGGGAGGGAGGTAGGGAGGGCGGGCGGGCGGCGGGCGGGTGGGCGGGCAGGCAGGCATTTTTTTTTAATAAACATTCTTTATTTTCAGCACGTTCCATTACAAAAAAACGTAATACTACATGCCATTATAGTACATGCTTAATAAATTTACTAATACATAGTTTTACTTATGGGATATCGGTAGTTGCAGTCTAGAGTTTATCCAGGTCTATTGTATTTAGATATTTAATAAATTCGGTTGTGTATTCCGTTACTAGTTTATGTTCTTGGAATGTCCATTTTCCATATTTGTTTAACATAGCTTTGTTGAATTTGATTCTTTGTCTGTCAAGTTTTGGACATTCAAATAAAACGTGTTCTACGGTCTGTTCTGCTGTTCCACAGGAGCACATAGGAGAGTCCTTTATCTTAAATCTGTAAAAGTAAGAATTAAGTCTGCCATGTCCGGTTAGGAAGGTTGTGACTTTACCATTAAGTGGAAACTTTAGGCGTAATCTATCTGCCACTGTAGGGAAATAAGATTTAGTCACTGCTCCATTTTTGGTGTTTCGCCACTCACTTTCCCACTGATTCACACTTTCTTCATGTAGCTTTCGCATGATGTCACTCACGGGTATCCTGTCGAAACTAACTGGTAGGTCCTTGTTGTTCGCTGCCTGTTTCGCCAATTGGTCAGCCAGCTCGTTCCCTTCAATTTCCACGTGAGCCTTGACCCATGTGAAGTAGATAATCCAACTGTGTGCTTCTAGTTGCCTTATTTGTTTTCTTATTTGTTCAATAAGGTGAAGATGGTTGCTAGAGTTCCGTAATGAATCAAGGGTGATTCTGCTGTCAGTGTGTACGGCAGCTGTTTTTTGAACATGCTGTAGTTGGAGATGTTCAAGCTGTTCTAGGGCTTTGAGAATTGCGAACTGCTCTGCTTGATTGTTAGAACATCTACTGTGTAATTTATATTGTAGTTGGTGGACTAGTACTTGGTCTATGAATATAGCAATTCCGGATCCAACTGCCGAATCTTCCTTACTTCCATCAGAGAAAATGTCTACTAAATGGGTTTGATCATTGTGTTTCTCTTTGATCTTGATTATTTCTGCTGGATGAGGCCACGTTGCGTAATGCTCTGCTGTATCAATCGTAATTCCTTCCTGGTTCAGTTTCTTGCTTTCATATAATCTCGCAATCTCCTGAATATGTATCCCTATGCGAATGTTTTTTGACAGAATGCATAGTGCTTCAGATGACGTAGTGCGATATGCTTTAGTTATTTTTATGTTAATAAGTCTTTGGACTCTTTGTAGCTTGAGTTTGTTATATCTTTTGTTGATTGCTTCTGCCCATACAGGTGCCCCGTACGTCAGAATGGGCAATAAAGCCCCTTTATATATAATTCTCATCACATCACTATTTAGTCCCCAGTTTATTTTTGCGGATTTGGCCAGTGCATGAATTAGTTTTATGCTTTTTTCGCTAACGTATTCTATATGCCGAGTAAAGTTGAGTCTATGGTCAATAATTATGCCCAAATATTTTAAGCTTTCTGTCTGTAGTAACTGCTTATTGTTTAGGTATATCTTGAGTACTCGCTCAGGCAATGGTCTTCTTCTCGAAATTACTAACACTGTAGACTTCTGCTCATTGAAGACGATTTTGTTGTCTCTGGCCCATCTCGATATTTTCTGCAATTCGATGTTAGCGTAATTTTCTATTTGAAGGTTGTTACTTCCTTTAATAACCAACATTACATCGTCTGCAAAGGCGATGACCTTTGTGTTTTTACTATATTCTAAATTCAGAAGTGAGTTATAATGTATATTCCAGAAACCAGGACCGCTACAGGAACCTTGTGGACTTCCTTTGGTGATTGTCCTCTTTATGGATATGCTGTTAGCTGAAAAAGTAGCACTCCTTCCATTAAAATAGCTTTTGGAGAGATCATAGAGGTTCTGTGGGCAACTGAACTCTCTCAATGAAGCCAGGATGCTAGGCCACCATGCGGCATCAAACGCACCTTGAACATCTAAGCTGATAAGGGCAGCTTGTTGACCTTTCTTTAGGATGTCTAGGATTATTTGTTTGAGGTACATCAGAGCGTCGACTGTACTAGTTTGTGGTGTGAAACCAAATTGGTTATTGTTCATAAGGTTGTTACTATATATGTGGTGCATTATCCGTTGTATTAGAAGTTTCTCTAACACTTTGGCTGGAACATTTAATAGGCTTATTGGCCTATATTTGCTTACCTCATCGGAGTTCTCTTTGCCGGGTTTAATAATGGGTATAATTTTAGCGTGTTTCCATGCACTGGGGAAATAGGTTCTTCTTAGACAGCCGTTATATATAGCTGTGGTCAGTTTGGGCACTAGTCTGAACACTAATCGAAGTATCTCTGCAGTGATGCCGTTCTCTCCTGGAGCTTTTTTGGTGTTCATATTATCTATGATAGTGGCTACTTCTGCTGTTGCAAATGGAGTATCATCCCGGGTTTCTAATTGTTCCTTTATTTTGTGCCTGATTTGTCGGTGGTGATCATTGTCCTCTTTCACATCATCAATCGGCACAAATAAATCCATCATGACACTCATAGTCTCTTTCAAGTCACTGGTATATGTGCCATCGGGTTTCCTTAAGGTTGACAAGGTAATGTTTTGCTTCATCTTCCCAGATGACAATCTGTAAACTGCATTCCACGGGTTCGATGTCGTTGTAACATTACAATAGTTTTTCCACGACTCATATTTCGCCCTTTTAATTGACGACTCGTACCTTCTTTTCTCTTGGGTGTATAGCTGCTTGCGTCGTTCTCTCTCATTTTCGTTGTTTTTTATTTTTTGGTACCTTCTTCTGGTTGCAGTAGTCTTCTTCCTCATTATTGTCAACTCCTGTGACCACCATGGAACTGGTTTGTGTTCAGCAGCTTTCTTTCTTGGCTTACATGTTCTAAAGGATTTGTGACATGCTGCAGTTATGGCTCCTTCAAATTTATATATTATTTTCTCTATATGTGTTTCCATAGACACAATTCCCTGTAGAATATCATCCACTTGTTCCATGTCATTACTTGTTATTTGTACTCCGAATTTAAGCTTAAGTTCTTCTAGAAACTTATTGTTAAATTCGTTGTACTGTTCGTCCCGGACTATATATGTTACTGGAACCTAAGGATGACTCAAACGTTGTTATCTCTATATTGTCATTGATGATATGTAGGTTGTTGCTTATTACAAATTCTTCGAGCCTTTCCCCGCTCTTATTTGTTATTGTGTCGTGCCAAGTCTTGGACCTTGCATTACTATCCATGGCCATTAATAAAAACCTTCCGTTAGCGAATTCTGT